>JAIUJO010000015.1:7454673-8067173 GCA_023846275.1 Vanilla planifolia | reverse complement strand
AAGAAGAATAAGAAGAAAAAGGGGAAGAAGGATAAAGAAAAGGAAGAAGAAGTAAGAAGGGAGGAGGAAGAAGGAGATGAAAGAAGTAAAAAGGAAGAAGGAAGAAGAAAAGAAGCAAAAGGAAGAAGAAGAAGAAGAAGAAGATGAAAAAGAAGAAGATGAAAAAAAGAGAATGAAGAAGAAAATGAAGAAGAGGAAGAAGAAGAGGAGGAGGAGGTGGTAGAAGAAGAAGAAGAAGATGAAGAAGAAGATCATGAAGAAGAAGGAGAAGGAGAAGGAGATGAAGGAAAAGGAGAAGGAGAAGGAGAAGAAGGGAAAGGAGAAAGAGAAGGAGAAAAGGGAGAAGGAGAAGGACATGGAGAAGGAAAAGGAGAATGAGAAGGAGAAAGAGATGGAGAAGGAGAAGGAGAAGGAGATGGAGAAAGAGATCGGGAGGAAGGATAAGAAGAAGAAGAAGAAGAAGAAAAAGAAGAAGATGAAGAAGAAAAAGTAGAAGAAAAAAAATAGGGTGAGAGAGTAGAAGAAGAAAAAGGAGGAGGAGGAGAAGAAGAAGAAAAAGAAGGAGAAGACAAAATAAGAACAGGAGGAAGAAGAAGAGGTAAAAGTTGAAAAAGGAGAAGAAGTGGAAGAACAAAAAGAAGAAAGAGAAGAAGAAGAACAAGAAGAAGAAGAACAAGAAGAAGAAGAAGAAGAAGAAATAATAGAACAAGAAGAAGTAAAAGAGGAGGAAGAAGAAGAAGAAGATGATGATGAAAAAGAAGTAGAATAAGAAGAAGTAGAATAAGAAGAAGTAGAATAAGAAGAAGAGGAAGAAGAAGAAGAGACGAAGAAGAAGAACAAGAAGAAGAAGAAGAATCAAAAGAAGAAAAGGAAGAAGAAGAAGAAGAAGAAGAAAAGAAGAAGAAGAAGAAGAAGAAGAAGACGAAAAGTAGAAGAGGAAGAGGAAGAAGAAGATAAAGAGAATGAAGAAGAAGAGGAAGAAGAAGAAGAAGAAGAAGAACAAGAGGAATTAGAAGAAAAAGAAGAAGAAGAAGAAGAGGAGGAGGAAGAAGAAGAAGAAGAAAAATAAGAAAAGAAAGAAGAAGAAAAAGAAGAAGAAAAAGAAGAGAAAGATGAGAAAGAAGAGGAAGAAGAAGAAGAGTAGGAAGAAGAAAAGGAAAAAGAAGAAGAAAAAGAAGAAGTGGAAGAAGAAGAATAAGTTGAAGAAGAAGAAGAAGAAGAAGGAGACGGAGAAGGAGAAGGAGACGGGAATAGAAGGAGAAGGAGAAGGAGAAATAGAAGGAAGAAGAAGAAGAAATAGAAGAAGAAAAAGAGAAGAAAAAGATAGAGAAGGAAAAGGAGGAGGAGAAGGAGGAGAAGAAGAAGAAGAAGAAGAAGAAAAAGTGTAAAAAAAGATGAAGGTGTAGAACTAATTTTTGGAAATGAAAATTTTCTTAAATGGACAATTTGCTCATCCCCTCTTATTCGCTATGCCTCAAACATTTTACAATAAGTTAGACATCTATTTGGTTTTATTGGACATGTTAATTGTCTATTGTAATACGATCATTATGTTGTTTCATATATTTGGCTTCACATAAAATTGATTTCGAAGGTTAGGCATATTTTTTCATTTGTTTTTGATATGTGAGTGTACCAAATGTTTTGAAACATAATGTATTTTTTTAATTTTTTATAAAAAGTACATTTCAAAATTAAAGTATTAATAAAAAATTAAAAAAATAGAGGATGACACCCGATCCCAAGAAAGGCGAGCTTGGTCACCACAACTATGCTCCAATCTTATGCAGATCAAGCAACATGATTACACTATTGTACATGTGTTGCAAAGAAACAAAGATGATTGATAATGAAACAATTGATAACTTTGAGATTAATAATTGGATACAATTATTAGACAAGTTAACTAAGCTATTTAATGAAGTAATCAAAAGCATCTAGCATCCTCAAGAAGTTGCTTATTAAGGGTCATATATTTGACACATGAAGGATAACATACTTGATTGTGAAGACAACCTTATCTAGTTTGGATAAAGGATTTTAGCAATCTCTTCCATAATCTTTACTATAAAATAATAGTTTTATTTTCCTAAACAAAATACTTATAATATTATCCAAATTATCCATTTAGGTACAATGACTTAAACTAATACCTAAGCCACTGAACACAAAGTATTAATGACCTAAATAATGTGATGAGCCAGCATCCAATAAGTATCTTGAACACCCTACACATTCCAAGGGAACTATATATTCATATGAGAAGAGGATAATGTTTCAAGAAAAATGAAGTTCTTTGTGCTTAAGACAATCCCACTATAGAGGGGTGAATTGTGGTAAACAAAATTTTCTTTCTATTTTCGGTTTCAATTAAAACTTAAATCTTTTATGCAAGAATATAAAAGAATAATACACAAGATTTTTAAGGTGATTCGACTCAAAATCGAGCGTAGATCCAACGCCAACCATTGTTAGGAAAAGTACAGTAAAATCACCAAATTAGAAGTGAGGTTTTTCATACCGTTCACCTCAAACCTACTTGGGATTTTACCTACGACTAATCCCAAACAGGCTTGAGTTTTTCTAGGCTCAACTCCAACCCCAGGCTTTTACACAGTTGCCGGGATGCCTTACCCAAAGAAAAAAATACAAATAATTGGCAAAACTTAAGACAATTTTAAGAGAAATATGTGGCATACATAATATCGAAAATAGGGAGGAATAAAGATTGAAAAATAGTTAAAGCAAAAGCCTCTAATTTCGTGTTCCTTCTTGCAGCTTTCACTTTGTGACTTTGGAAGCACCGTATGCACATAGAATTGCTCGATATTATGATTTGAATGCTTTGAAATCTTAGCAATGGTAACCTGTAGGAGTTCTTCATCATTTCCTATTTATAGAGCTTAATTTGAGCTCTAAATCGACTCCCAACGATTTTAAAATGAACTAGCCATTTGGGTAACGGACACAAAGCAGTCAATGTGAGATTTGGAGCCTAAAATGGATGTTTCTGATTGAATCTTGAATTTACAATTTGAGATCAATCCTGGTCATTGGATCTAGGTGTCCTTGATCTGGGCCATTGGATCGTGCATTGGTTGTCCTGCATGTATTAAAATAATGTGTCCAGAAATCAACTAAAATAAAAACTTATTGCAATGGTTCTACATCTCCTTGCAGATCTGGCTCGATTTTGAATCTCCTGCTAGGCATTTTACTATTATCATGATAATTTAACTTGATTAATATAAGCCGTTCGATCATTCCTTCCCCTCTGCCTTCTTTGACAATCGAATGGAAGTTTAGTTCCACATCATCCAAATGTCTTCCCCATTGCTTTTTATAACACTTTTGGTTCATTAGTCTCTCAAGCCGTTTGGGGTTGGCTCCGGTCGCGCCTGCCCTTTCTCCTTCTTTGACAATTGAATGGAAGTTTAGTCCCACATCGTCCAAATGTCTTTGCCATTGCTCTCTGTAACACTTTCGATTCTTTTGTCTCTCGAGCTGTTTGGGGATAGCTCCTCCCTTTCTCAACCAAGATTTCATCACTTCGTCCTGTTGGGCTTGATTTCGTGCTAGCTCTGTTCAACTTTCCTGTGGGCTGAGTTCGCACTTGTTCTATTCAACAGCTGTGGCCTGATTTTGCATTTGTTTCGGTCCGCAGCTCTTCCTATGTTCTTTGGGCTTTGCTCGCCCCTTTCGGGTATATCAAACAATTTTTACTTTATTTTATTTTTTAAATCCTTAAAGCCTGAAAGGACCAACCATCGAGTCTAGTCTTCTCGCCAAACGCTACAGTGAAAATTCCCGAGACTAAAGTGGTTTTATAGTGTACTATGAGAATTTGTGTGCCAAAATTTTGAATATAATTATACCAAAAAAATTTTATATTATGATAGAATTACAAGTGTCCTAAACGATTATTAAAAGAAATTCATGAAAAATTATTCCTAAATAATTTTAAAAAATCAAATACCGACATCTATACTTTTCATCAATAATGCTTGGCCCAAAAATAAAAATTCTAAAATTATTAAACTTATAACATTTTCAAATATTAATACTACTGGTGTGCCACATCATCTCAAAATTTGGACATATCAAATTCAAGAAAAATAAGGAGTTATTAAAGAATAAACATTTTGGTGCATGTTTTCAATTTCCTTGATGCTTGCCATCACTTCAGGAGTCTTGAAGACCACTATTTTAGACATTTAAAGTTCATGGCTTGACTTAATTGAATATTAACAATTTCACTTAAAGCAAGCCCATATGAGATATAAACATTTATGGTTGACTCATCAAACCTAAGGATGTAACATTCTCCCCTTTTGATGATGGCATGACATAAATGTTTTAAATGCAAAAATGTGTCAAAGAAAATAGAAATAAAATTTTAAGGAGAAAATTAAGAATTAACATGCTCCCCCTATCTTGATGCTCCCCTTAACTTCTAACTATTCTCCCCCTTTGACACCATCAAAAGAGTGTGAACCTTATGCAATGTCTAAAATTCCTAATTGTTCCCTCTTTGTTCGAAATTACTCCGATGCTAAGGGTCTGGTAAAAATGTCAACCAATTCAAGCTTAATGGGAACATACCCTAATTTTACTAATCTTTTAGCCACTTGGTCTGTAATAAAGTGATATCTAATATCTATGTGCTTAGTCCTAGAATGATGAAGTTGATTCTTGGCTATTGCTAATGTATTACTATTATCAATTCTAATAGATATATGTGTGACTTCTAAACCATAGTCTTGTTGTTGTTGTCTTATTTGAAATACTAAGAAAAATAAATTTAGCCCACCCATCATGCTCATTTCAAATTCTTTTGTCATACGATCTCCAAATTCTCTACATTTCTTTTTTTTTTTTTTGTACTACCAAAAATAATATCATCAACATAAATCTAAACAATTAGTAAATCATCTCCTATTGATTAAATCCTTTCGATGTGAGTTTAAAATTTCCATCCTCTATGTAACTTGTTTTTTTCTTTTTCTACTTGAAGATTTTCTAATTTTTATTCATTCTTATTCAAATCTAAGTTTCTTTACCAATTTTATTTCATCTTCTAAATACTTCTGACTAACTAGTTGGATAGACTCATCAAACACAACATATATTGTTTTCTCTACTTATGAGATTCAAGATTAAAGATTCTATATGCTTTTCTAATAGATGAATACCCAAGATGTGGATTTTTATTTTCTTCTTGGTTTTGACTGTATAAAGTGTAAAATCTAAATTAGAAACATACCATTAAATTAAATCATAAGTTTAAGTTTTATAAATGTCTTAGACCTAACCTAGAATGTCTCTAAATATTTTGGAGACATTTTCTTCTAGTCTTATAAGTTCGACTTTTAGGAGCCCAAGAAAGCTTGGGTTGAGCACTAAATGGAGCTTTCATGTTCTCATTCTTAACAATCCATCTAAAATTTTGTTTTTATGAATATATATTTCTTGTAAAATAGCAATCTTTCATAGTATGTCCAGGTTTACAACTATAAAACAAACAATATTTGATGGCCTAGGCATGCTTATTTATTTAGGTTTCTCAAAATTGAAGACATATGAAGAACAATAACCATGTGAAGCATAAGAAGTATGTGAAGTTTTTCTTACTCTAGTAGGCTAAAACAATTGTATTTTTTCTTTAAAAAATAAAATATAATGCTTTAAAGAAGTATTCTCAATGATAGGGGAAGTCTTTTTGTCACATATATGTTGATTTTCTATTTTTTTTCATCTTCTTTTATAACAAAATAAATTAATCAACTTTTTCCTTATAAGCCTTTTTCAATTTTTTAAGAGCACTCATTAAAGAAGTCAATGCATTCATGATTTCAATATAATTACTATCTAAAATATCTCTTGTCCAAGAGCTTATCTCATTTTCTTCTTCTTCTTCACTTGAAGATATTGAAGACGCCTCATTTGCCATAAACAAATTATCCCTTCTTCTCCTCTACTTGAGCTTGAAACATCTAAATCTTTGGAAGCACTCCACGTAGCTTGGAAAGCTTTTTTTTTTCAAGTTCTTCTTCTTCTTCTTCCTTTCGTGTTTCATATGCTTGTCCTTGAGTTTTGCACAATCTGGTTTAATATGACCGGTTTGACCACAGTCAAAGCAAGTTGGTGGCCTCTTCCTCCCCTTGTTGCTCATCTTCTTCCATTTCCAATTAAGAAAACTTTTTTCCAAATGTTTTGCTAAACCATTAACATGAAAAATTACCTCATCCTCCAAATCCGTGGAAGAGGTAGAAGTGGAATCCAAATCACATTTGGTGGCTTTGAAGGCTATGGGTTCTTCCTTCTTCCTTTCATGCTTTAACTTGCTCGTAGAAGCTGCTTCTATAAGTCTCCTAGCCATCTCTATTTTAGTAGTGAGAAGTTTGCCAAGGAATTCATCCAATGAAAGTTTGTTGACATCTTTAGCCTCTTTAGTAGCAGTTGCAAGGGGATCAAATTCCTTTGAAAGGATTCTCAAAATTTTCCTTGCAAGGTCACCATTTGAGAATGCCCTTTAGCATTCCAAGGTTTATCAAGCCATTTGTTATGTCATTAAATCTTAAAAACATACTTTTAATACTCTCATTAGGATTCATTCTAAAAAGCACATAGTCATGGGTGAGGATGTTGATCTTCGTCTCTTTCACTTGTGAGGTGCCCTCGCAAATTACTTCGAGTTTTTCTACACCTTAAATGTCGAATGCAAATTTATAATTTGTGTAAATTCGCTAGGAGAAATTCCACAATGAAGATAATTCAAGGCCCTAGAGTTCAATCAAGCCAATGTTTTATGCTCAACATTAAGCTCACTAAAGGGCTTGACTTCATTAGTAAAAGAATTTCTAGGAAGTTAACAAGGCTTAGTCATAACTTCCCATAATTCTAAATCGATAGATTGAATAAAAATTCTAAAACGATTTTTCTAATATAAGCAAAATTCTCCTCTAAACAAAGGAGGCCGAATTGGAAAAAACCTTCACACAAGATTACACCCATATCAACCAAAGAGAAAGTCATAAAAAAAAGAAACACAAGGCCACAAAGAATGTGAGAAAGCCTTCACTTAGCATAAGTGGATCTCCTACGTGATGCTACTCACATAATTAGGGATTACTCTCTCTGATATCAATTGAAGTTCTTTGTGCTTAAAGCAGTCCCACAAGAGGGGGGTGAATTGTGGTAAATAAAATTTTCTTTTTATTTTCGATTTCAATTAAATCTTAAATCTTTTAAGCAAGAAGAACAAAGAATAGTACACAAGTTTTTTAAAGTGGTTCGACTCAAAATCGAGCCTACATCCACCACCAATCGTTGTTGGGAAAAAAACACTAAAATCACCAAATAAGAAGTGAGGTTTTTTGTACGTTGACTTCAAACCTACTTTGAATTTTACCTACGGCTAATCCCGAACCTGCTTGAGTTTTTCTTGGCTCAACCCAAACCGCAAGCTTTTTCACAATTGTCGGGATGCCCTTACCCCAAAGAAAGAAATTCAAAAAATTCGCAAAACTTAAGACAATTTTAAGAGAAATATGAGGCACACATAATACCAAAAGAGGGAGGAATAAAGATTAAAAAATAGTTGAAGCAAAAACCTCAAATTTTGGGTTTCTTCTTACAGCTTTCACTTTGTGACTTTTGGAAGTACCATATGCACTTAGAATTGCTCGATATTATGATTTGAAAGCTTTGAAATCTTAGCAATGGTAACCTCTAGGAGTTCTTCATCATCATTCCCTATTTACAGAGCCTAATTTGAGCTCTAAATCCACTCCCAATGGTTCTAAAATGAACTAATTATTTGGGTAACGGACACAGAGCAGTCACCGTTTGATTTGGAGCCTTAAATGGACGTTTCTGATTAAATCTTGAATTTAAAGTTTGAGTTCAACCCTGGTCGTTGGATCTAGGCGGTCTTGATCGAGGCCATTGGACCTCAGAGTGGTTGTCCTGTATGTATAAAATTAATGTGTCCAGAAATTAACTAAAATAGAAACTTACTGCAGTGTTCTGCATCCTCTTGCAGATCTGGCAGGGTTTTGGACCTCTTGCTCGGCATTTTACAATTATCATGACAACTTACCTTGATTAATCTAAGCCGTTCGATTGAACGTGCCCTTTCGCCTTCTTTGACAATAGAATGGAAGGTTTAGTCCCACATCGTCCAGATGTCTTTGCCATTGCTCTCTTTAACACTTTCGGTTCATTTGATCGCACGTGCCCTTCCGTCTTCTTTGACAATCGAATGGAAGTTTAGTCCCACATCGTCCAGATGTCTTTGCCATTGCTCTCTTTTAGACTTTCGGTTCATTTGTCTCTCAAGCCATTTGGGGTTGGCTCCCCCTTCCTCGACCAACATTTCATCACTTGGTCCTGGTTGGCTTGATTTCGTGCTTGTTCTGGTCAGCGTTCTATGCAGGCTGAGTTCGCACTTGTTTCATTCAGCAGCTGCGGGTTGATTTCTCACTCATTCCGTTCAGCAGCTGTTCCTGTGGCCTTAGGGCTTTGCCCACCCCTTTCGAGTGTATCAAAAAATTTTTACTTTATTTTATTTTTTAAATCCTTGAAGCCAGGACGGACCAGCCGTCGGGTCGGGTCTACCCGCATAATGCTACAGTGAAAATTTCTAGTACTAAAGTGGTTTTATAGTGTTTTGTGGGAATTTTTGTGCAAAATTTTGAATATAAGTATACGAAAATAATTTTATATTATGATAGTATTACCAGTGTCCTAAAAGACTATGAAAAAAAATTCAAAAATTATTCCTAAATAAATTTAAAAAATCAAATACCGATGTCTATACTTTTCATCAATAATGCTTGGCCCAAGAATTAAAATTCAAAAATTATTAAACTTATAACATTTTCAAATATTAATACTACTAGTGTGCCACATCATCTCAAAATTTGGATTTATCAAATTCTAGAAAAATAAAATGATATTCAAATATAAAGATTTTGGTGCATGCCTTCAATTTCCTTGAAGCTTTCCATCACTCCAAGAGTCTTGAAGACCACTATTTTAGACATTTAAAGTTCAGGGCTTGACTTAATTGAATATTAACAATTTCACTTAAAGCAAGCCCATATTAGATATAAACATTTATGCTTGACTCATCAAACACAAAGCATTCTCACTACTTTATCTACTACAAAAACATCAACTATATGATTCCCCCATCGTGTTGTATAATTGGCATCTCACTAAATCATTGTTATTAATTCTTCACTTATTGTATTATATGGCCTCTCCATCAAACATTATGATTCCTTCAACTCCCTATATATGGTTATCAGAAGCTCATCTTACACTTTGACCTTTATCTAATCATATTGTATGAGAATCCCATGGTACAATATGATCACTCCAAGTATGATATGATGACATTGTTGGACCACACAATAAGCTTTCTTCTTGAACCAAATTAACTCTAATTGTTTTATATATTCTCCTATTTTTATGATATGTTTTTTAACTCCCTAAACAAATTATTAATAATCATATTGTATATTGAGTCTAATGATATAGTAGACTCACCTCCAAATAAAACCATAGGGCTTAAATTCAACTAAATTTTACTATAAGACAACTCCAAACCTCCATAATTAATTATCATAGCATTCTTGTGCAATAAAATAAAACCCCTAATTCCTTTATAAAAATGAATAAATTCAATAAAAAAAATAATTTCTACTTTTTTTGCCTTATTTTCACTCATTGTAGTAGCTTCCTAGTACATTCTTCTCCCTCTTTATTCCTATAGTAATAGTAAGTGTCCATTTTGTCTTCGTACTGCTCTCCTTATGACCAACACAATTCTTTTCTTCTCTTTCTTGTTGTCCTCTTGAATTGAAACTTCCTTCTTCCCTCTTCTCTTAATTTTCTCTTTTTCTCCTTCCCTCCCTCCATTTTTCTTTCATTAGCTACATCTCTAAACTATCTAAAACTTTTAGTAATAACTTATTTAACACTAATCTTGTTAAAGATAATTGGCTTAAATTAAAAAGTATTATTTTCCATTTAAATATTAATAATATATATATGCATTATTCAAAAAATTTTGATTAATTATGTGGGTCACAAAACATTATTAGAACACTATAATTATATTCCTCAAAGAGAGTTCTTTTTAATTATATGCTTTAATAAAATTTTATTTTCATTTAAAAATATGACACATTTCTCAAAATAAAATTAGTATTATTTTCCTTTAATTAATAAATGTATTATTTTAAAAAATAATTTTATTGTTATTTATATTCTCATAATTGCAATTACATCAATCAATTCTCAAGATTTGTAATATATTATATAGAGCAAAAATTTAAGATATTACAATCTCTATTTTTGTATGCATTATTTCATTAAAGTATTATTTGTTATTTAAAAATTCATAATATATTTATATTATGAATTATTCAAAAAATTGTAATTAATTATGTAGGTCATAAAACATTATTAGCACACTACAATGATATTCTTCAAAGAGAGTTCTTTTTAATTATATGCTTTAATAAAATTTTATTTTCATTAAAAAAATTTGAGACACTTATCAAAATAAAATTATTATTATTTTCTTTTAATTAATAAATTAATTATTCAAAGAAATAATTTTATTGTTATTTAAATTCTCATAATTACAATTATATCAATCAAATCTCAAGATTTGTAATATATTATATATAGCAAAATTTTAAGATATTACAATAACAAAATTTAATTTGTCATTATTTCATGAAAGCATATATATTATCATGCCTATCATGAAATATAAATATTATTAAAATATAAAGTGATTTATTAATAAAATAACAATTAACCTCTTAGAAAAATCATATTCTATGTAACATTAAAAAATAATAAATAATATGGAAAAATATATTAATTATGAAATATTTTATATATTAATTTCATATTGTGCATACATCATAATTACAAGTTTTACTTATTGAATTTAGGACAAAAACATCCTTTTCAAATTATATTTTTAATTTTTTACAAATATAAACATGCATATTTATCACCAAATAATTTTTTAAATAAATACACACACACACACACACACACCATATTTCTTATGATTATTTCACCCAAATTATCATCTTTATTTTCCCCCCTGCTATAGTATTAGCATGCCATATTTTATACTTAATGTATTATATAGTTTGTAAAATTTTTTAATAGCATACCCTACGTTAAATTCATTGCATTACCTGTTTTATGTAAAACCACGCTACAACTAATCCTATATTATTGCTGCGTCCTTAACTTTTGTAACCTAACATAGGATATGTTGAGCATCTTGTATGGCATGCACAAATCGCGTATATTGTACTGTAATACAAATGAATAATATTTGCCTCTACAACCTTAATGGCAATATGTTGTGTAATTTCTAGATATCATTATAGAAGAATATTAAGTAAGATGATATATTTGTAAATAATGGAATATTTAGGTATTTATAAAAATGTCATGTTGAAACTCATGGGGAATAAAATTTTAAAATTCTCAGCAGTCATGATATGGGTAGGATATAAATGATTTTAACTGCCCTCACTTCCCAAGAATAATTCAACAGTGAGCTTTGAAGAGTTCAGGAAATCCCCACCTTGTTGTCTCGACTTATAAATAAGTCAAGTAGGCCCAATCAAATGAGCTTTTTCATATAAGAAAAATGAGAAGCAAAGTTGTGCCATAGAGTAGAGTTGCAATGGTTTGAGTCATCGATGATGTATTTTTTAGAATGACTGTAAGAAAGAATGAAAGACATCAAGGAAAGGATGTTAACTATCTAGCGGTCCCCCACACAAGCAAGGAATTTAGTTAACCTTTGCATGTCAATTATAAATCGGAGGTGTCCCCTAAAAAAATATATATTTGGTGTTGTTTTGGCACGAGAAAGTTGATCATGTTTTAGCTGTTGCGCCAAACTTGCTTAGGTTCCCCACCAATTATATATTCACACTCACCTGTTGGAAAATGGAGCAGGGAGATGGAAATGAATGGAGAAAGTGAAATTATTTTTACTTTCTGCAATTAGTTGATGTGACACAAGACACAGAATTAATGAATATTCCTAGAAAATATAAGAAACTCTGGAGCAAGTGGGATGTACGCATTTTGATAATAGTAAGCCTCGCGATACAAACTGTTCTCATCTTCCTTGGACGTTTGAGAAACACCTTAGCATCTAGAGCATGGATAAGATAGTTGTTTGGAGCAACTACCCTTTGGCCATCTGGGTTGTCGACTTCGTTCTTAGCCAGCTAAGCAGCAGCATAGACGACAATAGGAACAACGCCATCCTCGGATTCTGGGCGCCTTTCCTTCTGCTTCACCTTGGTAGGCCTGACACCATCACCGGTTATTCCATAGAGGACAATGAGCTATGGGCTCAACACCTTCTTGCCATTGCCTACGAGCTCATCATTGCCGTCTATGTTCTATTCCTTTCTCTTCCAAGTAACCTCCTGCTCACTCCCACCCTGCCCATATTCTTTGTCACCATCATCAAGTACATAGAGCGGTCTTACTCGCTCTACGGAGCTAGCACTAATGGTTTCCACAGCTCCGTGGTCATTTCAAGCAATAAAAGTCAATTAAACCAAATTTCTTCCAACCGTAGAACAATGGAAGCACGTGTGCAGGACGAAAATGAAAAAGGGGAATTGAATGCCTTAAAAGGACTTTCGATATGCACTCAGTCTGCAAGTCTTTCTTCGTGGATGTTATTCCACTTGTGCACATACACAAGGTAATCAGAGACATGTTGAAGGAGATGACTATCAAGGAAGTTTTGGGTCTGACAAGCATGGAACTCAGCTATGCCTATGTTGAGATGTACACGAATGGCGTCATTAATTGCTCAGTGCCGGCATCATACTCATGGTGATCTGCTCCTCCGATATCCTTCTCACGTTCTTGTTGTTCGTTTTCTCCCCAAAGCATGGCTTTGACACCAGTGACGTCATGATCACTTCTGTCCATCTTGCAGCTTCCATATGTCTTGATACTATGGCTTTCTCTCATGTTCCTGCTTTTCGACTGGCCGATGATCTTCCTTTTCGAATTTAACAAAATGGGCAAGTGGGGTTTGCTTCTTACCCAGCTCATTCTTAGAATAAGGAGAAGATTGTGGCGTGAAAGAAGATGGAGGCCTTCAGAGATGTCGCAACTCAACTTGATCACCAACTACTGAACGAATGTAGCAGTACATCCAAAGGGACATGTATCACCATACAATCCGAAGAACAAGCAGATAAACAAATGGTTACAGAGAATAGAATCCAAGCTTTGACGACCCATTAGAGCATTTCAGGAGGCAACGGTATTGTTCCCGAGCTAGACTAGTGGATTTTTATCCTAAACTTCGTATTCACAGAAGTCAGTAAAGGCAATAAAATTCTTCTAGAGCTCATCACTACACATGCTCAGAAACACTTACAAATATCGTGGGGTTAGTTCGGGTAGGGTTAAGAAGAAAAAATAGCACAAGGAAGAAGACGACGGAAATACTGGTTTGTGATACAAGGGAAAAGAAAAACTGCGAATTTTTCTTTTTCAATTAGTCACATCAAATTACACACTTAAATAGCCTAAACACCGCCTATCGAAAAGGTCTACTATACCACTAAATATGCCGACTCACTAAACCACTAAGCCACGAACGCAGTTGGAAAAACGCAAAACCGTTTGACACTTTTGACTAGTTTGACTCGTTTGACTGACACGTGACACGTTTGACTTACACCTGTCATGTTTGAATGACACATGACACGTTTGAATCAATTTCTAACAAGTTCAATGATAAGGCAGGGCTCGCTACACTCCGACAAGTCGATGCCCCAATATGATTTGTCCCTGCATTCCTTAATTTGACAGAAGGCTTGTTAGCCAATCAGCAAGTTCTTGTGAGGCACATTGTGACAAAGATATGCTACCACTAGAAGCCCCAGGAGCTGCACCCATTGCATCATCCTCATGAAACACAACCACAGTCTTAGGGGTTAAGAGCGTAGAAGAGCACTTGGCATGGGATGCAGGCATGCAATTTCCTATCCGACAATATGTTGTATCTTTTGTTGATGTGACCTGAGGCAATGGCAACAATGGGAGGAGCAAGCCTGCTGATTTATTGGCATGCTTACTAGATATGGTACAGTTCATCGAACGGCATTGATGTTTACTATGAACAACGATGATGAGGTTAAGGGGAAGGCGTGCAAGCTGATGCTGACCGACCCTATAGAGTGGATCACATATCCATCTCTATTTAAGATAGCGTGAGTGCTTGCACACCTGATTCTTGTGCTTGGAGAGGACAAAGGTCGCAGGTGCTCATATCGGAATGGTTGGAGCTTTCAAAGCAAGGAGCAAAGAATACTCGAGTGAGCATGCACAGTAGGGGAGGCGACATTCTAAGTTATGTTTTGCTACTTATGAAGCATGTGGGAATGGTGGATGCTTTGGATATTGGTGGAAACATGATGAGTGGCATGCTGGACACAGCCAAAAAGATACCGTCCTTCATGAATTTCATGTTTTTGTGCAAAAAATCAAATTCTTTAGATAAAAATTTTTCTTCTCTGTTTGTTCAAATAATTTTTATATTAAACCAATTTTTTATTTTTATAAGACCTTCAAATTCCTTATATTTTTAAAATACCTTTAATTTATGAACTACGAAAGATATCCAACTCATATGAATAAGGTCATAACTAAATACTAAATAATATCTATTTTTTTTTTAAATAAAATACTCATTTATTACAAATATCAACATGAACTAACTCAAGAGACTACATAACATTCTAAAACTTAAGAATGATGATTATTTGTGCTTATCAAAAATATAACTTTCACAAATATGATCAACATTAAAAATAAAAATATATCATTAAATATTTTTTCTTTTATAACTTAAATCTAACAAAATACAAATTATCATTCAAATAATATCATAACCAAGATTTATTCATAACCACTACTACAAATACATTAATTTTAATATGAATTTTTTTATTAAAAACACCTCATTGACACCATTCATCCTCAAACATACAAAATAATGTTGTTATATTACTTATCTAATGCATAATGAACCACAAGCTAAAAATTCAAATACTAAACAAATATCATGAACTAATGTTTTTTATCATTTATCCTTCGTTATGATTTAAAAAGGTGTCTTGACATCTATTCTATTAACTTAAGTCTTTATTCATATTCACAAAAAGTTTTCTAGACTTTGAAAGTTAAAAAAGTCCACATCATTGTAATACAAGAAGTTGAATATAAAAGTTAAATGAATTTCAAAACATTGTACCAAGGCGGCCTTGGTTTACACATCCTTTACACCTCTTTAAAGGGAAAATATTAATTAACTCAAAATCTTAATCAATAATTGTTGGCCTCATACATCACATAAATTTCTTTAACGATTTGGAAACTAATCAGATTGACAAAAGGGAGGCTATGTAAAGATATTGGTCCTACAAAAAATGTGATCCTAGATTGCTGAAATCGATTGGAGTTCTCGAGCATCACTTCCATGCTTTGCTTCCCGTAAATGGCTTACCATCTTGCCTTTGCCGCTTTTTTTTCTCTTGATGAGAACGAGCTACTCTTGCTCTTTTGGTAGCCCATGGCATCGCCTTCAACTGCTGCTTCTGCCTGTTGCTTAGCCTACCAGTCTGGTTAAACAATAATAGCAACTTATCTCAAGTCGACCCAGATAAAAATAAGCTTTGAAATAACAAGATCACGTAACAAAACAAAAAAACATGATGCTCTTGCAATTTAAAATGGCAAATGTAACTATGACATACCATTTTTTGCTTCACGATAGTTTTAGCCTTCTACACTTCTCAATCCCCTCTACTTGCTCGATTTAGAGCTACTCTCTCCTACTTGCTGAGCTTGCTCCTGACATGCACCTAAACACAACACATGATTATCATTTGTTAACAAAAGAAGTTTAGTAAATTGCTTTTAAAAATGCCAAACCAACTTGGATGGGTCAAACGTCACTGTATGCACTCAACTCAAAAAATAAAATAAACTTGAATACATCCAAGAGGTTCTCATTGTTCATATTCTTGCCATTTCAATGAGATCACTTCTAAAGAATGGCTGGTGAGAAACATCAAAGAAAGCCAATCACATACAACTTGAATTTGAACAACAAAAAAATATAGTCTATAACTGTTATAGGAAACTTTCATCTCCAAAGCAGGCCATGATAAAATTATCTCGTTAATAAATAGTTAAATACAACGCCAGTAAAACTAAAAATTTTGAATATCCTAATGCAATGTTAATAGCATGCAATATTTTTTCGTGTACACAACTCTTTCAAAAATATAACACTGCTGAAGAGAAAAAGCAATGAGCAGATATATGAACACACCATAAAATGGCAAAGAAAACTCATGAGGCTTGTTAATTTCTTTGATAGAAGCCATGTAATACTGCCCAGCCTTCTCAAAATCGCCTTAATAAGCAATCAAATACAACAATATTTAAGACAAACAAAAAGAAACAGAACATATTGTATACTAGAGCACAGAAAGACTTAATCATTATGACCAATGATCAAGCATCGTGTTAAGAGTATAAACAAGAATGGTTGATGATATAAACATCACGGATAAGGGACTGTTCATAGCTTGCTATGCTATGATCTTGCCAAATTGTAGTAGGAATGAGGTTTCATCAACCCATGATTAATTACAGAGAGTGCTGTCTAGGTTAACTATTCAACAAAAAAATGCTGACAAGTAAAGAAGAAATAATTTTGAAATGATTTAATGCCATTGAATAATATGGATATATTTCAAAAGCTCTTTGCGTCTTAAGCATTCCTTTTTGAATACCATCAACAGCAAAAAAATAACACTAAAATTAATTAGCCATCAATAAAAAAAAATATTTCAGTGAACCAGACCCACCCCATTATGAATAAACAAAAAAATGAACTACCTACACTACCTCCTAGATTGACAAGTACAATCTCACCTTCATTTGTTTACAATTCCATAATTCCAAGAGCCACAAGAGCATCAATATTTTTTGGATCTAACTACACAATGGAAACAAATAAAAGGGGAATATATGAACATATAGGGCATGTCATGAAATTTGTACTATAAATTAAAACTAACTTATCTCAAGCACTCGATGAAAGGCTTGTCGAGCCTTGTCAAATTGACCAAGTCTGTATCTACAGTAACCTATACCAAGCCTAGGAGCTCCAGGACAACTAGGATAAGCTCTTAGTGCTTTATTGTCAATATCATAATCAGTTTGTCAAAAGAATTGCCTGACTAAAAAAATTCAGATCATGGTAATGCATATCACGATAAACATGGAAGTACTAATAAGATACATTAAGGTACAAAATGCATGTCACTATATACTAATTACAAACTTAAATTGGCACTTTCAAGTTTCACTGAAATTAACACCACATTAGTGATTAAATGCTTGAAATGCCATAATTCAACAAACAAAATATATGCTCAAGAGAACATAAGATGGCTCACCTTGCCACATTTCAATAGAAAAATACCAAATAGAAGGACATAATATAGGCTCCCAAAAAATTGAATATAGCAAGAAGTTGTTTCAGGTAAGCATTACTCTACATAACATAGGGGCTTCATGAATTGAACCCAACTTCTAAGTCACAAAAAAATTTAACCTAAACATTGAGTAAAGCATGCCCTAAACAGTATTTAATTTTTGCTATATAATATTGAATTTGGAATCTTCAAGAAAAAAAACTCAATGTACAAAAATATTTTTATCATATGTTTGGGCATAAGAAGTGCTTAAAATGACCTTATAATAGTCTAAAGATCTCCTTTATGACTCTGTTATTTTCTGATACTGATCTTTGTTCTCCCTAGCATCAAACTCAATACAGGCCTACAATATAGAACTTCAAATCAAGGTGACAATTACAAAATTTAGTGTTTATAAACAATGATTTTATGTAATTGAAATAAACAATCTAAAACTTAAACAAAACCATAAAGGTTTAAGTCCATGCATTTTTATCTATTATGAAAGAGAGATTTCCAACATTGAATCTTCCTTCTTTTGATGCATCTTCTTTTTTCCTGAAAATTATCTAGTTTTATTCCTTGTTCTATTATCTCTCCTTTTGATAATATGATCACGCATTATGAGGAAACTACAAAATCATAGAAAAATGAGTTAAATCTGTTAAAAAAAGAATAGTATCAACTAGAAAGTAGTACTCAAGATTATGGCCAAGTGAAATATAAAATTCCGTATAATATTTGTAGAAATTCAGAAAATAATTAAATAGAAGTATTTCAAATAAAACAAAATTCTAAACAACTCCAACTAGATATGCAAAGTGCTAAATGAATTTGCTAGAAAAAAGCACTATGCTTGATCCATCTAAAGCAGCCAACCAAAACTAATTGTTTAAATATAGATGTATGCTAATGCTTGGTTAAAGAGAGAAGTTCATGCCTGAAGGTCAAGTAAAAAGCAAAAAATTCATAACAGGGCAAGATAAAGAGCAGACTAGAAATTCAAATATCATCATGGTAAAAACTGTAATATAATTTCCATAAATAATTAAAGCACGTGAATAAGCAAGCATTAAATTCCTATTCTAAGCCTAAGTGTCATTTGTTAGTGCCTCACACTCCTAAGCCAGACTTAATCGAGCTTAAGTGTATTAATTTATTCAATAATGGAGATTAGATTAAGGAAGAGATAAATTATGCAGTATGTTTTCTCAAAAACTTATTAATGTCAAAAACAATATCAAATAATAAAACATCTCATTAGCAATAATGAACACTTAAGCAAGTAAAAAATGAAGACTTACTGTAAAATAACTAGTTACATCAAAAAAACTAACTAATATTAATATATCATGTTATACATAAATATGAGAGTAAATTCATATAAACCTATGTTATGATCAAATTCTAAGTAGATTCCTTCAAGATTTATAATAAAGAATGCATGTCAACAAGTATTCCAATAATAAATAGGTCCAAACTTAGTATATTCAATTAAAACACAAGGTCTGGGTATGATAGACTTGTGGAGTATCTTAGTATATTTATAATATTCTTAAAGCACTCATAGTTCTAGTCAGCATCTACCTATCTCCACCTCTCCAATAATGACGTCATTTTCTACAATCCCAATCATGTTTTCATCTCTCAGCAAAGCTTCCTTGGAGTCCTCCGCAAGGCAATCGTTTAAATCAATTCCTTTTAAGTCTTTCATAATGTGCTGACTAAAAATAAGATATAACAAAGTGCCCAATGAATGTTCTCCCTTTATAAATTGCTTATAACTCTGCATTTTGCTCTAATTCTCAACAAGTTCCTTCAAGAATTATGATAATACATGGAAGTTCATAAGTATGCCAATAATAAGAAAGTCTAATTTTAACAGATTTATTTAAAATAAAAAGTGGATCAAGTTTGGACAGGTTAGGCTAGTGGATTATTATAACATATTTATAAGATACTTAAAATACCCTTTGTCATAGTAGGTCTCCATCTCTTTGACAATGATACCATTTTCTATGATCTCAACCATGTTTCCATCTCCTCATCCAAGCTTCTTAAATACCTCCACAAGGCATTCATTTGAATCTCTTCCATTAAAAAATAAAATGCAACCAAGGTTTTTGATGAATGCTCTCCCTTGATTAAATCTCTAAATTGAAGCTTATGATCCTTGTTGAAAAAATTTTTAAGCTCTCCTTTTTTTTAATTAATTTTAGAAGTTATTAAATTATAAAAATGCTTTCTATTGTTTATTTGGTAATAGTAACAACAACATTTTTCTTTCTCACATATTCCCTTTTTTCGGGTCAGCCTCAAGAACCTTTGTGACCCTCACTTAAGAAGGTTTGCAAAGGAATCAGTTGCTTGGGAGAAGACCTTAAAAAGGAAAAGGAATCAGGGATAGGAAAACGTAGAAAGAAGAAGAAAGGAGAGCAGTAGAACAAGAAAAGAGAAACAAACTATAAATCAACAACACAAATAAACCTATTTGTGATAAGTTTTTGGTTATACTTGTGCTGCCAAGAGACCTCAACTTTTTATTTCTATTTTCTTTCCTAAAGGAAGAGGCTGCCATGAATTTTTACAAGCCAGCAAGGGCTAGTGTTGTAGCAAGTTGAAGCTTAGTGGGAAAAAGGAATTCTACGAAACAGGGAATAGGAAACTCTAGTTAAAGTGAGCTTCAGCTTCAGTTAAGAATTAAGAAAAGTATTACTATTTTGAATAATTATAATGTAGAAAGACAACTGCTATACTTCCAACAAACAAGGGAAAGTGAGAGAAGCCACAAGTAAGGAATATTTTGTATAAATTGTTGTTGCAGCTTAACTCCAAATGATAAAAGAAAGAATAATGTGAGAAACTATGATAAAAGAACTTGAAGGTGATTTTAACTACTGCAAGCACAAAAAAAGAATTAGTAAGATCAACATCTAAATGCAATTCCTTTATTATTAATAATACATTCTTAAGAATTTCAGGAAATTGAAATAAAGTAGTTTGGGATATTAAAACCATAGATCCTTATGAGTTATGAATGAATTTCCATGTAAGAAATGAAAAACAAAAAGAAAGGACCAAAAAAAGATAGATTTTTGGAATCCATGTAAATTCAAATAGATGATAATATAGTAGATATAATTAGTTGAGAATTCAAGTATGACATACAAGTCTCATGTTTGCATTCATGTTCTGATACATCAATGCTTTTATGACATTGAATAATTAAAACACAACATAATAAAAATACAATAGAAGATAAAAAGATAAATAAATGAATAGTATCTTATAATATGATGTAAATTATAACTGGGTTAAATATCCTGAATAAAAAAATAATAAAAAATAAAAAAAATCGACATTTTATTTCATGATTCCACTATATATGATGAATTCAAAACATTATATGCTAAAAATGATTAGCATTAGTTTTATCAAGTTATGAAATGCATTAGAGATCTCTCTGCTACTACTGGCACCTTTTGCAAAGTTGATGTTCTACAATGATATGATGTGATTGGTAAGACTAACCAGTTATGACATGTTTATTAGTAAATGTGTAGAGATTACATGATTAGATGTCATATAGATGTGAGATAACATATGATAGAAATATATGATAACAGTAATATAAGAAATATTAGCTCAATTATAATAAATTAACAAAAAAGAAAAACAAAGATAAAAAGAGAAATTAATAGGAAATGATATACAATATGTATATGAAAAATATATAATTTATAAATGTGGACTCTTATATTACTAAGCATATTATTTATTACTATTGGCGACTCATTTCTTCTCTGAGTATTATAGAGATGTCATGTTTATACTCATATTTATATCACTATATCATACCATGTTAACCGTTACATATAATATTTACTTATTAAACATTGTATAACTTATTTTTCTATTTAAATTGCAAGACATATCAAAAATTCACAAAGAGATAATATCTAGAGACATGTAAGATGATTGTGAATATGATATTACGTACATTATAGTTTTGTACTTGACATAGTATCATTGGCTTTCAGTTAGAATAGGTACAAAAGTTTATAGTTTTAAATCAATTTTTTGTCACCATCATCTATTTTGAGATTAATATCTTCAAGAGTGCTTCTATAATAGACTATTAGTATATGCATATAATATGTGCAAGTAGATGTGACAACATCTCTATACTATTCTCCATTATCCTTGTCACCCCTTACCATAATACATCATCATCGTTTCTCTTTCCACCTCCATGAACTTCAACAACATTAAAATAAGTAAAGGGTTTAAGGTTTCGCCAATATAGAAAGAAGAAGAGGATTTTGATATTAACTTTGCTTTTTAACATTGTTGAGGTGTATGAACCTACTTTCTTACTATGGGATACTTAAAAAGACCTAAATGGGCAATTATAAAACTCAAGAAACTTTAGTTGAGAATAACCTGAACACCAAAACCTATATGCATTTTTCCCAAATCTAATCAATTCTAATAATAGTCTAAAAATTAGTAATTATGTACATACCTCAAAGAAAATACTTAAAAACAATATTATTCTATTCAAAATAATTAATTAAAAGGTCACAAGCTAGTTGTAATCACTTAATATGCTGCCCTTAAATTTTATAATATTCCCCTCAATACATGTAACAAGCTCTACATCGATATAGAGGACTCATTTAACAAAAATAAAAACTTCACAAAGTAAAAATACCTTATCTGAAAGTGTAGCAACATTATTTTTGTCTTCACCTAAAGCAATATTGAATTGGCTTGATGCTTGTTACATGTGCTAGGTCACCTTTGGCCACACAAAGCATTCCTGCAAAAATTGCAACCAGTGAAACATAAAGGATTAATTAACTGGAATCTTCATCATGCAATATACCCAATAAAATACTTAATTCTACTTTATGTGATCAAGAGAAACATATAATATTGAAAAGATATTATCTTTTTGAAAGTTGCAAAAAGTTTAAGACAAGACACGTTAAGATGAAATAATTTAAAAGCAAATGAGTTGTTACCAAAGTAACATTAACCATGTCCTCAAAAGGGACGGTTCAATGTTATGGCTTAGCATCAATCTTCTTAAGAAAATAATTCAAATAATTTTAAATTGTAAAAAAAGTATAATTATATTCTTCACTAAAAAAAAAATTATATCACTTTACATTGTTTGGTTCAAGATCATAATCAACATATCAATTAAGAGAATAGTCCACCTATCCAAAATCAAATGATTATTAAAGAACATGGCAAAGGCAAAGCTTTAGCAAAAAAATACCAAAAGTTTTATTACCCTGACCCTAACATCTTTTTAGCTCTCTTTCTTGGTTAAAATAATCCCATTCTAATATTCAATTATGTCACCCTTTATCAACAATAACTTCTTTATTACCAAGCATGAGCATCATGTAGCATAACTGGTCAAACACTGGCAATACGAATTTGCCTACCAGTCCTAACAAAGCCTTACCAGATAGAACATAAAGCAAACTTCTACAACTTAAATGCATGGCATTAACTCCAAAAGATGGTGCCTCAAGTTATGTCCCAACAATTTGTATAATAAGTCCAATATACTTGAAGCATATCCAAGTAGCAATAAATTTTTCCAAAATTACCACCATAATCTTTAAACATCATGAACACTAAAATTGAATTTTTATACTCAAATATTTAATTCAAAAGCCTTTCTAAAGTTTTCCTGCACATTTTAACAATCCAATTAGTTTAGAAGAGGATTCAAATAGATCTCGACAAATGGAAAATTCCATGAAGTACAAACACTCATAACGAAGGTATTGTATCCTTGTCACACTCTCAAAGTTGGACTTCAAGACCATGTATTAGAAGTGCCATGTTGCATCACTAATCTAAATTTGCAAAAAACACAATCTCATATCCTCCACAAAATTCTAGGATGTATTGCAATTTCTTTTAACAAGTGTCTAACACTCTTCCTAACCCTAAAAAGGGTGCATGATTGATAAGCATCAGAATAATTTGTGTTTCATGGAAAATAGAAATGATGCATGATGATTGATGTCATTAAAACATTCTTAAAGAAAAATAACCATTCACTTTGCCTAATCTTTATAGGTTAGAATCTTTATGCATAATATTCACACTTATGCATAAATTTTTTATAAAATTTTTTTTGTAATTAAAAGTAAGCCATTATTCATATTTGTATGCTATAGTTAATGATTTTATACTTATAAATAATTGAATGTTTTACATGCAACAAAAGTGATATTTTATAAGTGTGTAACCTTAATTGTGTGTATTCATAGTTCTCTCTCCACATAATCTATAGTTCTAGTGACATATAAATTGCAACCATTTAAAAAAAAATTTTTATTAGTAGGTTACATTAAAATTGTTTACTTTGTGTTTCACGTAATTAGAATAGACAATCAAATAGGTGTAATCGTATGTTCATATAAAATTTTGTGGTTATTCTAATAAAGAGTTTTTAAATTGCATGGTCCTTGTATTTAGTACATGTCACATTGGCAAAAGAATGCTCGAGGTTCTTATCTCATACATTTTTTTACTACTCATAAAGTCAACATGGTCGTGCTCATTAAAATTTATTAGGTTGATCATTATTCTAATAAAAACTTGTTTTTGAAGTAATAGTTTTGACACATTTTAGTCTTTTTTTTTATCATTACTATTACCATCACCCAGAAAGTATAAACCACCTCTACTATAATAAAACCTAAAGTGCACTATGCAATCTTATAGATATTAACAAAGTCTGTTGTTTCACCAGTTGAGCACATGTATCTAACTCATTGCCTCAATCCAAAAAATGAAAATTGAGCTAAATCCAAAACATCTAGATGAACCACCTTAAGCAGGCCCAACTAGATTATGCTTAAACCAACTAAAAAATTAAAGTATATCTTAAAACTCAATTATAAGGTAAACTCCAAATTAATGTTTTCTCATCTACTATTTTTGCTTCTTCTACAAAAAAAAAAATAATGTAGACAAAAACATTGCTTATTTGAGTAATTTAACAAATTTTCTTTAATTCTGTAAACAAAAAATGCATATTCTGCAAAAGCATTGTCGTTGCATATATGAGAAATGGTAAATGAAAGTTAGAATATGTTACATGATTTTTATAACAACAAAATTCAATTCAATGCATCACAATCCCACTACTTTTTAATACTGATTATATATTAAAAAATGTGGTGTTGTATTTTTTCTATATATTTGATCATATTTTGTATTTTTAATGCATTTGAAAAGAAAAATGTGTTTTATTTTGTTATGTAGGCCTTAGTCACTAGGTATTATGAAGAGATGCCCATTGTTGTAACCAATATATGATCAGTTTGTATGGGTGGGAATGTTCAAACCATATGAGTAGTTACATCACCAATTGTGGGCATGTTCGATTCCAACAAATTCAAAAACAACTTACGCAAACTAGATTTATTTATTGATGCATAGTGCAAACATAGATGCTTGCCTCCCAACTTCATATGCACAAATAAAGCAATGCATGTAAAATTTTGTGTGCACAAAGGGAGAAGTGCCCATAAAAATATTCACTCCACAATAGTTATATCTATACAAGTGTAGGCAATGTCTAATATATGTTTTGGATTATGAGTATAGTCATGTGTACAAAAAGAAGTTAATGTGTTCACAAATTACATTATGTACATACAAACACGGTTATATGAGAACAAAAATCATTATGTACAATCATGCATAAATGAAAACAACGCATCCATTGACCATAAAAAAAGTCTAACAAAATTTAATGCATGTATAACATGTATTAAATGTCTGTAGATGTGCACACACACAGAAAAATAATGGGCAAGACAAAATGACAATATAAAACTTTATAAGTGCCAAATACAATTATGAATGGTTTCTCTTTTTAATATTGTTTTTTATGTCATTTTTAGAGAAGAAATCATTGTTGTTGAGCCCAAGATGACAAGAGATTAAAGAACCAGAGGTGCTGGTCGCTTCATGTGTACGTATAGAGGGACCTCTCAAGTCTTTGCCTCGGTATATCTTGTCAGTCATGTTTGTTGTACTAGCTTTAACACTTCTTTCTTGCTATTTCTTTGTGTATCTATATAACTGTTAAAGTAAGAACAACATGATTTTACATCTTTCTCATGTTTGTTTTGTTGGTCCTTAAAAGTTGCTATAAAAATATAGTTTCAATCAATATGAGTTCATTGTGTTGTCACTTTCGTCTTCATTGCACCAAAAAAATTTAAATTCAGATTTCCTCTTATATTTAAATTTGCTTGCATGAGTTTAATGGCATGCTTAAAGTTGATTTCATTAACTACTTTTACTTGGAATCTACCAGCATATTGTTAGACAAAGGATCTTTCAAGAACTTGGTTAATTTGTCTGATTTGCAATAGAGAAGGTTTCAATTATTTGAGTTATTATTTTAAACTGGTCGTCATGCCTCATCAAAATCATAACTTACATATGTCGTAGTTGCAATTAGGTACAAAACACATGTCTTTCAAAATTTATTGCATGCATATTTTGTTCTCATTTTTATTACCACATTTGCATCAGCATTTATTTACTCTGAATTTCAAACACAATTCATAAGTCCTCATAGTTTGGTCTAGGACATAAAATCCCAAAGATTGCAACTAGACACCACCACAAACCTTTAAGTGTGCATTGCATTGCAATCCCATTTATCCAAGACCATTACGTGAATTCTATGACACCATTGCACCATATTGACTAGATATTAAGATTAAAAAAAGTGTGAAGTCCCTTATATTAATTTGTTCTCACCACTTTTAGGTCTTCCTCTTCCACCATTGAATGAGAGAATTATGATAACTCTTCTCTCTTAACAAATTAATTGATCCAAAATTAGCATGTTCAAATCACAACCAAACACTCTTAGTAAGTGAAGCTTAAAGGTGTTATCATAGTTGTTTTCATTACCACCCAGGAGAAATAATAGTAATAATAATAATGATAATAATAACAATAATAAGGACAAGCTTGGCCAACCAATTTCTCAAATAAACTCTCTTATAAATAAATAGAGGATTATCTTTGAGGAGAGAGAACAAAGTTATTATTTTCCATAAAAAAGACAAGAGAGATAGAGAGAAAGAAAGTTGAGAAAGGGAGAGTGCCCATAAGTGGACACTTCGGAGCTAAGGGAGCTTCCACAAGGCTAATGCTAATGAGAAGATCATATCATTAAAAAATTGAAGTAAATTCAAAACTTATTTTTTCATGACAAATTAAGATGAAGGAGTTGATGATAAGGGAGAAAAGAAAGTGTTTGGAAGAAAAACATCATGACAATTCTATTAATAATTTGGGTGAATTCAACTAAGTTGGTTCTTATAATATTGATATGAACAAATTATCCCAAAATCAAGTCTTAGCTAACTACTAAATATTCTAGAATGTAGGTGTCACTTGTGACCCAAAGCCTACATTAGCATATAAAATTAACCAATTACTCAAATTAAACCCAAATGACCAACCAACCCAAATTGACCAATGCTAATTTGACACCAAGTTGATCAATAAAAATTGTGTCTCTTGAGATGAGTGACTAATAAAGTTTACTATTAAGTTTAATAAAACTCTTTTTACTCATATTTAATCATATTTGTGATAATTGGTTCCATAATTTTGTTTCATGCACAAATTTTATGGAACATAGCTTATGTTGAAGAATCATGATGCCATTAGATGATATTAATTGATTAAATTAAATGCCAATCATGACAAACTCTAAATAAGTATAAAGAGTTGTGCTGTAAATTAGTACATGATGAACAAAAGATATGAATATAACATAAAATAATATACATAAGATGTCAGGAGCACATGATAATGATATGTGATGATGCATAAGTGATGTTGGACATATGTCAATGAATATGAGAAATTAGATATTTTGTAATCGATAATGCTGTGAGAACAAGCTAGAAAAAATTAATGAAATTATATTAAAAATATTTGTAACACTTTAATAAGAATGGTTATATTATTATACTTCTTTGTTTCATGTATTGAAAATTGAAAGATAAAATCAAAGTTTTGATTATAATCAAGTGCAACAGACATCAAAATCAAGCAATGATACCAATTGATTGATATTATTTTAATAAGATGAATGAGATATTTTTGATAATCAAGTAAAACAAAACTCGTTAATTAGTGCATTGATATTTGTGACAATCATGTTGGAAAAAATCTTTTGATTGGGCATTATTAAAAATTTGTGACAACAAGATATGCAAAACCATTTAGTTAAGCACCATGTATTAATATTATTTGTAACAATTGAGTAGGGAAAACCCTCATACTAGTTATCATTATAGGTTTATCTTAGTTGCATATATTGATTTTCTCACGTAAGCTTAAAAGACATGATACAATCAGAGTTTTCATTATAATCAAGTTTACAATTACATGGATAGTTAGGAAGTAATAAGCCCATTAAACAAGGTCACAAAAATCTAGAAAAAATTGTATAGGACATTTTAATAACGAGACATTTTTATTGTGATACTTGATAACATTCTTATAGTTTATATGAAGCATGATGTCCTCATAATTGGATGGTTTTCTCTTATTCTTAATTGTTATTTTCAAGACTCATGCACTTCCTTTTCTTACATTCTCATAACTTGATATTTTTTATTGTGCTAATTGTTATGATTATATGAATATTTTTTATTGATTTATATGAAGTGTCTTTTGATGATATCTTACACATTCTTAGCTTCTTTGAATGTTACATTAACATGAATCATTAAAGTTTTATCAATTAAAAGATTAATCACAATATGTTTATATAACATGGATTTTTTGCTTGAAGTTATTATTTTTGATATGATCAAGTTGATCCATTCAAGAGAGTGTGATGGACGTGCCTCTAGCTATAAACTTGCCATGAAGATTATGTATCAAGGATTTTTTTTACCAATAATGAAAAAAATATTACTTTATTTACCAAAAGGTGCAAAGGGTGTCAAGTTCATGCTCCCCTTTCATATTAATTATTCACAAAAAAAGGAAGAAATAATTATTTATTGGTTCTTGTTAGACTATTGTATGAATTTCAATTTTTATTACTAGAAATGGAAGGAGGTTCCTTCTCATGCTGGTTAACAACCTTTAAAAATGGATCAAAGTGAAGCCTCTTATTGGCAAGACTATTAATAAGATTTAAAGTTTTCTTTAGACAAACATTTATAATAGGTTTAATATTTCCATAGCAATTGTTACAAATGACACAATAATGTTCCTATCTAAAGAATTTATAGATTTATGCAAAATGTATGATTGTTTTTTTAAGTATGCCTCAACTTCTCATCATCACATGGATGGACAAGCCAAAGCAATGAACAAAGACATTTTAAAAATTCTAAAGCCTCGTCTTGATGATAAAAAAGTTGGGTGGGTAGGTAAACTCCTCGACATATTGTGAGTTTATTGAACTACACATTCTGCAACACGTCAAGTTTTTCTATGGATTCAAAGCTATAATCGCTATCGAGGTCAATCACTTAAAAAATTCAAAAGCTTGAACTTGAAACTAGAACATCAAAAGTTTGACCTAATCAAGGAAAAGTGTCACAGAGACCATGTAAAGAAACTAAATATGAAGTAAATTATGAAAAGATATTATATATTAAGAATTGTCCTTTCAAGGTCAAAGATTTGGTTCTTAGAATATATAAGAGCACTCAACACAAATAAAGCCTGCATAAGCTTGCTTCAAACTAGAAAGAATTGTACTTGGTCAAGGATATTATAGGACCAAATGTCTATCAACTTCATAATGAGCAAGATGTTGAGCTCCAATAATCAAAGAGTTAGGATCACTTAAAAAGGCTCTATATATGCTAAACGTTACACACTTTTCTTCTTTTGCTAACTTTCGAAGGTATTATTTGACATTCCCTAAAGTTATCAATAAAATTTCATACTTAGCATCACGATTTTACGTTCTCAAGATTTTCTTAACTTAAACGAAGTCAACTCACTTTGTTTAATTATAACATTTAGATATCTTAAGAACACATAAAATTGTACTTTAAAAGTACAGACTTATTTGAGGGCTAACTAAAAACTTTTTATCCTAAAAGAAGTCATCTCTTGAGCAAATTCATCAATCAAAAGTTATTTGATGTCCTCTATCAAATTCCAAATTACTTGGGTTTTTATTTCTTTCGATAGAAAATCAACATAGCTATTCTCACTTGACATTAACAAATCAACTATTAATTACATCTAGTTTGTAGTTGAATATATTTCATCCTTACAAGTCAATGTTAGTGATGAACATTCAATAATTAATATTCTCTTAAGACATGAAAACCTCATGGAAAATCCATTTATTGTTAAGTTTCTTAAACTAACCTTTTCGAGTATGTATCATCATTCGAAATATGAAATTCTATCAAGAAAATATGATTCAAATCTATGTGAGTGTAGCTAAAATTTAGGCCTTGAACTTTTTTAGTCAGACCATATGTCATCCAAAAGCCTAGTCTTGCACTGATATTAAGCCCAAACCTACTTTAACAAATCCTCCAGTGGTCATAATAACTCTTAACATGAAATGTTTAAGGGGAGATCCATATTTACATATTATAGAGCTAGTTGACAAGTTCTTTTGATGTTTATCTAGATAGTTATATTTCATATGTTAATAACCCATGAGAAAAGGCCCAATAAAAGTTATTAGCATAATCAGTCCTAATCATTTCTTTATATTAAATGGTTTTTGACGAATTCTCAAGTAATAAAAATGCAAGTGCATTTTCATTACTTGAAATAACCATTTACACTTGCTTTGATTCACATCATTTGAATCAAATTTTGATTGAGTTAGACATCTATGTGAATTTTTTATTACATGGATCTTCATCACCATTCCATAGTAAGCATGCTTTGAGAAGCTTAAATCTTATTTTCTCTTTTTATTTCCTTCATTATTGTTCCATTATGTGAAGGCTACAAATGTCAAAAACAATTCATCCTTTCCTTCCTAATTTCATCACTAACCCATTGTATGGAGGTTGATAGTTTTTCCCTTTGGATCTAATCTTGTTACAAGTGAAAATCTTATTTATAACTTCTATGTGCCAAGTATTTCCCCTTTCATCATACAATTCACTTGGGAAAAAAGTTTGTTTCATCTTGTTAAGTTTTGACTTGTCATTTACTCTCTCTCCTTTAAACATGAAACTCACTCTTGGAGATTGGATTCTTCTATTTAATTCTTTTACCTTATGCTTAAGCTTTTAACTAAAACACCAAAACTTAGAATCTTTTCAAGTAAGATAGCTCATTCCAATGAATAAGATAGCTCATTACCATGACACTGTGTTTGGCAAAAAGAAGCAATAAAAAAGGCATAATTAGATAACTAATAGGACTTAACCAATTGCAGAGATAAGGAAAATATCAACCTTCAAGAACTATGAAAGCATGCATTGCAAATAGCATTAGTAGTTCGTTCATCAAACCATTCTTTTCGTCGATGAAGACAATAAGTGACCTCCTCGCCCTTAGTTCTTCCTCTCCCTTCAAACAAGAAATTAGACATTAGTTATTATAATCAACAAAAGTCAGAAAAATCAGCAAAAATAAAGTATATATGACATCACACACTTGTAGGAATAAGAAAAAAATATTTTGAAGCTTCTTATTTTTTGCTTCATTTCTATGTTTTTTTGTTCATGTGCCAAATACTGTGCAAAACATAAAAAAATGAAAGTTTTTTGAGGTTTCGATCACCAACGATCTGAAGGTCCATAAATAATTCAAGAGGCACATCCAACTCAACAATATGATTATACAAATAAGCAAAACATAATTAAAAGAATAAATTTTCAAAACAAACAAGAAAAGTCATTAACATGCTAGAGAACTTTAATTTTTGTATAATTGTTGGAACAACATAACACTTGCAATACTAAATAGTATTATGAAAAAAATTCAATTTTGGTTGTTTTAAGATCGTTTGGTTTAAGCCCATAAACCTTCATAGCTTTCATCTAGGAATTTGAAGTTGGTAAAATATTTCACATAGGCCATTTCTCTTAGCTTATAGTATATACTTAAAAACCACACTTATCCATCTCTCCTTCCCAATTCTTTGAGTTTACCTCGAGGCAACTCTATGGTGTATCTTTCCATTTATCCCGGATGCCTCCCAACCATCTATTTGTTTGACTTGTCCCTCTCCATTGTGCTGAAGGTAGCCAACCCATGGCAATGTATGTCCAAAATTGTGTTAAATCTAATGCTTAGGACTTCCAAAAAATAATGTGTTATATTGTCTAAATATACTAACTGATTAACAAAGATGGTTATATCAACAATGAATTAATTGAAAAAAGTTAGGATTCCTACAACATCATGCATGGGTACTTATAAAGAAATAATTTCAAGAAGCTAGAATCAAATCATAAATTTGACTAAGTTAATTGACATCATGATTCATAAGATGATAAACATTACTACTATTCAACAAACAAGGCACATTGTCAGAAAAGGTATTACCAATTTTAGGATTCAAACTTCAATACTCAAGTATGAATTGAAATAAAAATGGGTTAGTATAATTTTGGATAAGTCTATGAAAGATAATATAATGAAAGTTTATTATGAGATTAAAGAGCTTAATGAGGAACATAAAATGGTTGTAACAGTTTCTTATTATTACTTCAAGGAACAAAAAACATTTGCTTAATTCTACAAGAGAATCATCATGAACTCAAATTAATTATTTATTATAATATTTCCCTCACATGCTTGAAAAGGCATTAGAAAAGGAAAAGAAGAAGCTAGCATTGGACACATTGAAATTATGAAAAACATGTATAACAAAGCAATAATGTGTGTATAAGGAGGCTTTATATTGGTAAGGTACTAGAAAAGAATAAAAAGAAATTAAAATTGCATATATTAAAAATAATTTCAAACACCTAAGGAGAATATATTAAAGATTTCTTAATTACAATCGAATTTCATTATGGCTATGCTTTAAGTCCTCGTATGTGTTCGTAAACTTAATTTCAAAAACTTTTCTACCTATGCACCAAAAGCATCAAAAACATTTTGAAAATTTCTCACAACTTCCATTTTTGTACATAAAATGATAATGCTTCATAAGTACTTTTGCACTTCTTCTTTCATCAAACTTTCTGACAACATAAGCAATGAAAGACAGCTTCAATTTTACACTAATTATTGATGTAAAGAAGGAATTCATTAAGAGGAGGTTTGCTACCATCGCCAGTTTTACAGATCAATTAACAAAACCCTAGTTGAAGGGAAGCTCAGAAGAAGCAAGCTAAGGAGCTTATGCAGTTTTGGGATGGAAAAATTTTAAATACAAAAGATAATTACTATATATTAATAATTTATTAAACAAATCAAGGGAGTATTATTTTGAATTTGATTGGCAACACTAGGATCGCTCTATGCATTAGTACGGGATTAAAATTTTTAATATATTTTAATTAAAAATAATTTAATAATATATTTAATTAAAAGATTGGTGTATTATTACTAAATTTTGATAACAATAATATTTTTATTATATTATTATTAAATAATAATCTATCAATAAACACACCTTTACGAATAAAATTTATTATAATTTTAAAATGCTTAAATGTGCATCATAATTTTTTGTCATCAATCTACAATATAGTTGTATGATAAATAATAGAGATGTAAAGTTTGAGAATCTTATGATAAAAGTCAAACTCTTGATATTCTTTTACTTAATGTTAGACTCTTAAGATCCAACAGCTTGAGGTTGGACAATTAAGAGTTAGTTGTCATCACTAGCAATGTGATCGCCAAAGGAGATAATGCACATGATTCATCCATCTCGTACCCATGTCTTGTGCATTAATCATAAACCACCATTGTGCTCAAGACAATGCTTCTGGCAATGTTGGCACCTAAGGAGGTAAGTGTAAAGTTTAACTATCCTTTTGACAATGTCTTGTGTCGCCACATGCAACGCAACCTCCAAGGAAATAAAAGAAGAAAGATAATATTTGGTCATTCTTTGTAGATGCACAATCTCAAATAGTAAGTGACACTCAGGGTTTAATTGAAGGCAATAAATTTGCCCACTTGAAGAACAAAAACTTTTCTAAAGAGAAATAGAATTTTAGTTTATTCTTTTGGTTTTTCTTGTCCTCCTTCGTGATCCTTGACCTAGGAGACCCAAAGTTTTTGCTGAAAGGTTTTTTATAATTGCATTCAATAAGAATTTTTACTAAGTTTTTGTTGATTCTCTTGTTCATATCTAACTTGTTGATAAAGAATATTATACCCAATCTCCATTGTATCATATAATATAACTTTCACATATAGTTTATATAATTTCATCAAATGTTTCATTTTGATTTTTTTATATTATAATGTAACTCTAAATCTCATGTCATATGAGATTTACATCACATTGATTTGGTTAGATTACATTTCTTCAATATATCACATTTCTACTTTAATATATATTTCCTTTACTTTAAAATTATAATTTATTATGATTTACCTTTATTTATTTTGGTAATGTAAAGTTTTTCTAAACTAGGTTTTATCAAGAAACAACACACATTTTTGGATTCGCCTTCATGAGCTCTATCAAGTGAATTATTCATTTTGATATTTTTAAATATTTTTTTAAGAATTTTGGTAAACTTTAGCAAATGTTTTGATTCATATATGATTCGACTATTGAGTATATTACACTTGACATCCTAACTATCTTGGAGACTAACTTTGTCATACAATTTATATCATTGTTTCAAAGTTTCACTTAGATTTTCATGTATTGTAACAATACTCTAAATAACCCTCGTAGGGCCTTCACATCGATTTTGTTTTATTATATATATATATATTAAAAAGTTATTTAACTTTGTAATGTATAAAAGTTTTTACATGATATTTTTGTATTCCTAATAAAAATATTATAATTCTGACCTAATTTGCTAATCATGAATGTTACACTCATTCTCTTGAGTATATCGGAATGCAACATTCTGGTAAACTTTATCTCTCGTGCTACATTCATATGTTCTTGATTTTTTTATATTATATTGCTTTAATTTGTATCATTATAAGTTTAATAATTATTTACTAAATAATAAAATGATGCTTATGATTATTTATGCTCTTTTATTTTTATATTTCTTAATAATAAAATATGAGGTCTAATTATGATGAAACAAAAGTCATTAACTCGACTTCATGGGAACTATCTAATAAAAAATTCTTTTGTTATTATGTTTAAATATTTTATTTTCAATCATTTTGGCAATCTTTATGACATATTATATTTTTGACCTAATTTGAGGATTGACGATGTTACACCAACCACTAAATCAACTTGAAGCTCTAAATCTTCTCTATTGTAACCTTACATCACTATAGTCTTGTTGTATTACATTATTTTAATTTATCTGACTTTAGCTTTAACATTACATAATATTAAAATAACGATTAATTATTACTTTTATTTAATTACTTTGGTAATTTCAAAAAATTATAAAAAGTTTCAATGGAGATGAATCAAATACCATTATTGTCATCTTATAGAGTTCCACTCAATTAAAATTTCATTTCTTATAATTTTAAAAAAAAATTTCAAAAGTGTTTATATGCTTTGCAAGTCATTTCAATCCAAACCCCATGTGATAATCAATGATACTACATTAGATCCTCTTAGAATCTTGGATCATAATTTTTCTATAATATTTATCACTTTTCCAAAAATTGTTTTATTTGATTTGGTTATATTACTTATTAACTTTACATCTCCTCCAATTTGAAATTTTAATCACTTTTTCTAGTTGTAATACATTATTTTAATTTAACTCATTTCAATTATAATATATATTTACTTATTATTAAGAAGATATTTTATTATTATTTATGCTTATTTGTTTTTGTAATTCATATTTTCTATAAAATGTGTTTTGAACGAGTTAAAAAAAAGTTGGTTTTATTTGTCTCAATATGCTCTATCTAATTAAATATTTATACTAATACTTTTACATATTTTTTATTATATTTTTTCTCACTTTATAAGATATTTTTACTCATACTTGTTTCCATCATTGAGGATGTTATACTTGATCTCCATAGTACCTTGGAGGATAAATTTACCATACAAGTTTTTTAAAATAATTTAGCTCATTTCATCAAAGATTTTTCATTAGTTTGGATATATTATTATGAAAATCTAACTCTTCTATGGTGTGACATTTACATAGTTTTTATTTAGAGATTATAAATTCTTTTAGTTTAACTTATTTTAGCTTTATTATATATTTATCAAATATTAAAATACTAATTTATTATTATTTACACTTATTTAAATTGATATTTTATAATAAATCCAAACAAGTTCTAATTGAGACATACCAAACATCATCACCTTTCTAGTTTAATAAGTTTTATAAATGTAAATATTTTATTATCCATGGTTTTTGCACTCTTACAACATATTTTGATTCTTACAAGGTTGTTGCACACGTCCTCCATAATATTTTTATTGCAACTTTTTCGAAAAAATTTATCTCATTTCATTAAAAAATATTTTATTATATTATGGTGAAACTCAAATTCTCTATACATGTAAATTTAATATCACTTAGATTTTGTTATATTATATTTTTTTAATTTATTCCATTAGTATTTTACAATACAACTTTTCTCACATAATTTATCTCATTTCTTGAAATATTTTACTTTTATTTAGTTATATTTTTATGATACTCAAATTATCGACTCATGTAAACATAACATCACTTTGATTTGGGCATATTTTATTATTGCTATTTATAAACTTTTTAATGTTAATACATATTTACTCTTATTTCTCATTACAATTTACAGTAATTCCAAGCTAAGTCTAACCAAGATAAAATAAATATTATTGAACTCGTCTACAAGGTATCTATTTTATTAAATATACATTTTTGAATTTTAAAATATTTTATTCTCTAAGATTTTTGTTCGCCTTTTATGATATTTGGATTTGTATCATATTTGGATTTCTTGAAATGTTTCACTTTTATTTGGTTATATTTCTATGAAACTCAAATTATCCACTCATGTAAACTTAACATCACTTCGATTTGGTCATATTTTATTATTTCTATTTATAAACCTTTTAGCATTAATACATATTTAATCTTATTTGTCTTTACAATTTACAATAATTCCAAGCTAATTCTAACCAAGATAAAATAAATATTATTGAACTCGTTAACACGAGATCTATTTTATTAAATATACATTTTTCAATATTAAAGTATTTTATCTTTTGGTTTTTGCTCTTTTTTTAAGATATTTGGATTTGTATAATTGAACACAACTTTCTCGTAAAATTTATCTCATTTCTAAAAACGTTTCACATTGATTTGGCTATATTGCTATGCAACTCAAAATTTCCAATCATGTGGCATTTATATCATTTAGATTTGGTTTTGTTACATAACTTTTATTTATATCATCTTTGCTTTAATATATCTTCATTGAATATTTAAAAAATAAAAGATTATTATTTGTGATTATTTATATTGATAATTTGTAGTAATACTAAATAAGGCTTGATTAAGATTAAAAAAACCTTGTTAGTCTGATCTCACTTAGCTCTCTTTAATTAAATATTATTTTTTATATTTTTAAATATCTTTTCTAATATTTTTACATGTTTTAAAATATTTTTTGATTTATACAAGACTTGATAATCGAGGATACAATACCTTATCACCTTGGCATCTTAGAATGTAATTTTCCTATACAGTTATTTTATTTCTTCAAGTTATTTTTTTTGATTTAGTTATATTACTATATAACCTTAAGTCACCTCTCCTTGAGGATTACATCACTTTGATTTGGTTAGATTATGTTAATTTGATTTATCTCTTTTCCACTTTAATATATGTTTTCTTAATATGGAAAAGTTTTATTGTTATTGTTATTTATTATTTTCTTCTTTTATAACAAAAGTCATTGGAGTCATTTAAACAAGCTTTACCTAATTAAAATACCCTTTATGTGTTTTTTAATCATTTATTTTAAATAGTTTGGCACGCTTTATGAAACATTTCTATTCGTAACTTATTTGATGATCACAGATAGACTATCTCCTTAGGTTTCTTGACTGCAACTTTGTTATACATTTTAATTTTTCTCATTAAATTTTTTTCTTTAAATTTTTTCTTTATTTTGTTATGTTAGTATCAAACTATAATCTTATTTTGTGTGAGGTCTATCTTGCATTGATTCCATTATATTTGTTTCATTTTATCCCATCTTAGTTTTAATATATATTTATTTAAAATTGAAATAATATTTTGTAAATATATATGCTTATTTTTCTTGATAATTCACAATAATCCTATATAATGCCTAATAAAAAAATAACAAATATCATTAGGCTTATCTCAAAGAGTTGTTTTCATTTTAATATTTTTTTTATATTTTCAAATATTTCATTTTCCTGGCTTTTTGAATTGCTTACGAGCGATTTTGATTTATATCTTATTCGATGAACCATGATGTTGCACTCGATTTCATTTGATTTGGTTATTTAATATTTTTAATTTATCATATTTTGTATTTATTAAATGTTGAAATATACATTTATTATTTTTTTATGGTTATTTAAATTAGTATTTTCGAATTAATTCAAAATAGGGAAAGATTGAGAGAGAACAAACTTGGTTACACTCGTCTCGATAAGTTTTGTCTAATTAAATATTTAATTTTTGGTTGTTCAAATATTTTTGTTTTTAATAGTTTTTAACTGATTTTATTTGATTTTGTTGTATTATATTTATAATTTATCTTATTTTAGATTTATTACATATTTATTATTATTTAAAATATTTATTTATTTAAAGAATTAAAGATGTAGGGATTTTTGTAAACAAAAAATTGCAAAGTATTAAATTTTTTTGAGTAACCTGAATTTCTCTGATATTGGTTTCGTTAAAACACTGATGTGTATTTTGTTTATCTCTAGTAGCTTCAATAAAAAGAAAATGGTTAGGAGAAGCTCGATCGTGGATTGATGGTGTATGTAGGCACAGATTTTGGTTGAAGCACCTAAAAAATCTTGTGTGTATTTTTTTATTATTTAGAAATTTTATTTCTTCAATAAATAAAATTGTAAGGTCAGAAAGTTTTTTTAACTAATTTTTGGAAAAGAAATTTTATTAAATAAACAATTCACTCATCCCTCATATTTGTTATGCCTCAAATGTTTTACAATAAGTTAGACATGTACTTGGATTTGTTGGACATGTTAATGGCCTATTGTAATATGATCATTATGTTGTTTCATATATCTGGCTTCACATAAAATTGATTTCGAAGGTTAGGCTTATTTTTTCATTTGTGTTGGATATGTGAGCATACCAAATGTTTTGAAACATAATGTATTTATTTAATTTTTTATAAAAGGTACATTTCAAAATTAAAGTATTAAGAAAAATAAAAAATAGAGGATGTGACACCCGATCCCAAGAAAGGCAAGCTTGGTCACCACAACTATGCTCCAATCTTATGCAAATAAAGCAACATGATTACATTATTGTGCATGTGTTGCAAAGAGACAAAGATGATTGATAATGAAACAATTGATAACATTGAGATTAATAATTAGATTCAATTATTAGACAAGTTAACTAAGCTATTTAATGAAGTAATCTAAAGCATCCAGCATCCTCAAGAAGTTGGTTGTTAAGGGTCATATATTTGACACTTACAAGGATAACATACTTTATTGTCAAGACAACCTTATCTAGTTTGGATAAAGCATTATTACAATCTCTTCCATAATCTTCACTATAAAATAATAGTTTTATTTTCCTAAACAAAATACTTATAACATTATCCAAATTATCCATTTAGGTACAAGGTCTTAAACTAATACCTAAGCCACCAAATGCAAATTATTAATGATACTAAATAATTTAATGAGCCATCATCCAATAAGTATCTTGTACAACTTGCACATTCCAATGAAACTATATGTTCATTTAACATGAGGATAATTTTTTAAGAAAACTCAAGATTATTTTTAATTTAATTTTAGTCAATCTAAATTTATTTTAAATATCATGCCATAACTTAAAATAAAATCTATATATTATATTTCTAATATAAACCAATTCTCATGCTATCTGTATGATTAAATGTATATACGTTATTTTAAAATAAACATATAAAAGATCCACAAAAATTTAAAAACTATAAGTCAATGTAATACCAATACTTCTTATCAAGACAACTATGTCATATATTAAAATACATAATATAAAATGGCATATAAGATATCTTAATTTAAGAATAAATTATATATTAATTTAATATTATACTTATATTACCATTATCAAACTTTTCTACATAAATTCAAGGTGAAGATTTTTAATCCACTTTTCTTTTCTTTTAGTTTTTCTACAAAGTCATAGATGCATGCACATGAGTTACTATATAATCTTTAATAATGAAAATATCTAAAATTCCTTAAGATTATATAACCCAAAGTATTCTCTTTACTTTCTCTTCTACTGCTAAAACAACTATATGATTCCCCCATCGTTTTGTACAACTTGCATCTCACTAAAACATTGTTATTAATTCTTCACTTATTGTATTATATGGCCTCTCCATCAAACAGTGTGATTCCTTCAACTCTCTATATATAGTTATTAGAATCCTACCTTACTCTTTGACCTTTATCTAATCATATTGTATGAGAAGCTCATGGTACAATATGATTACTCCAACTATGATATGATGAGATTGCTGGTCCACATAATAACCTTTCTTCTTGAACAAACTTAACTCTAATTGTATTATATATTCTCTTAATTGTATGATCTGTTTATTAAGTCCTTAAACAAATTATTGATATTTATATTGTATATAGAGTCTAATCATATAGTAGACTCACCTCCAAAAAAAATCATAAGGCATAAATTCAATTATATTTTACTATAAGACAGCTCTAAACCCCCATAATTATTTATCATAGCATTCTTAACTTGTACAATAAAATAAAACCTCTAATTCCTTTATAAAAATCAATAAATAGAATAAAAAATATAATTTCAACCATTTTTATTTTCACTCATTGTAGTAGCTTTCTACTACGTTCCCCCCTTCTCTAATCTTGTAGTAATAATCAATCTTCTTTTTCTCTTCCTTAATACTCTCCTTATGACAAACACAATTTTTTTCTTCTCTTTCTTGTTTTTCTCCTGAATTGAGATTTCTTCTTTCCTCTTCTCTTTATTTTCTCTTTTTCTCATTATCTTCCTCCATTTTTCTTTCATTAACTACATCTCTAAACTACCTAAAACTTTTAGTAATAACTTATTTAACACTAATCTTATTAATGGTAATTGGCTTAAATTAAAAAGTATAATTTGCCTTTCTTTTTGCCAAATTTTGTGCTAAACCATTAACATGAAAACTTACCTCATCCTCCAAATCCGTGGAAGAGGTAGAAGTGGAATCCGAATCTCATTTGGTGGCTTTGAAGGCCATGGGTTCTTCCTTGTTCCTTTCAAGCTTTAACTTGCTTGTAGAAGGCTCTTTCGTAAGTCTCCTAGTCACCTCTATTTTGGCAGTGAGAAGTTCCCCAAGGAGTTCATCCAATGAAAGTTTCTTGACATCTCTCGCAGCTTTAATAGTCGTTGCAAGGAGATCATATTCCTTTGGAAGGATTCACAAAATTTTCTTTACAGGTCACCATTTGAGAATGCCCTTCCAAGATTTATCAAGCATTTTACGTCATTAAATCTTAAAAACATCTGGATTAATTCTAAAATGCTCACCGTCATGGGTGAGGATGTTGATCTTCGTCTCTTTCACTTGTGAGGTGCCCTCATATGTTTCTTCGAGTTTTTTCCACACCTCAAATGTCGTATGCAAATTTATAATTTGTGTAATTCACTAGGAGAAATTCCACAATGAAGATAGTTCAAGGCGTCAGCATTCAATTGAGCCAATGTTTTATGCTCAACATTAAGCTCACTAAAAGGCTTGACTTCATTAGTAAAAGAATTTCTAAGAAGTTCACAAGGCTTATTTATAACTTCTCATAATTCTAAATCAATAAATTGAATAAAAATTCTAAAACAATTTTGCCAATATAATTAAAATTCTCCTATAAACAAGGGAGGCCAAATTGAAGACAAACCTTCAAACAAGTTGCACCCATATCAACCAAAGAGGAAGCCATAAAAAAATCACGTTACCAGAACGAATGTGAGAAAGCCTTCACTTAGCACAAGTGGATCTCCCACGTGATGTTACTCACATAATTTGGGATTGCTCTCTCTAATACCAATTGAAGTTCTTTGTGCTTAAGACAACCCCACATGAAGGTGGTGAATTATGGTATGTAAAATTTTCTTTCGATTTTTCGTTTCAATTAAAACTTAAATTTTTAAGAAAGATAAGAAAGAATAGTACACAACACAAAATCGTGCCTACATCCACCTCCAACCGATGTTTGGAATTACAAGCGTGGTTTTTCATACGGTTCACCTCAAACCTGCTTGGGATTTTAACTTTGGCTAATCCTAAACCCACTTAAGTTTTTCTGTGCTCAACTCAAACCCCAGGCTTTTACAAAATTTCAATGATGCCCTTACCCCAAAGAAAGAAAAAAAAAATTGGCAAAACTTAAGACAATTTTAAAAGAAATATGAGGCACACAGCATACCAAAAAGAGGGAAGAATAGAGATTGAAAAATAGTTGAAGCAAAAACCTCCAATTTCGGGTTCCTTCTTGCAGCTTTCACTTTGTGACTTTGGAAGCACCGTATGCACTTAGAATTGCTCAATATTGTGATTTGAAAGCTTTGAAATCTTAGCAATGGTAACCTCTAGGAGTTCTTCATTATTTCCTATTTATAAAGCTTAATTTAAGCTCTAAATCCACTCTAAATGATTCTAAACTCAACTAGTCATTTGGGTAACTAACACAAAGCATACACAGTTTGATTTGGAGCCTAAAATGGATGTTTTTTATTGAATCTCAAATTTACCGTTTGATATCAATCCTGACTGTTGGATCTAGGTGGCCTTGATCTGTGCTATTGGATAGCGCATTGGTTGTCCTGCATATATTAAAATAATTTGTCAAAAAATCAACTAAATTAGAAACTTATTGGAGTGGTTTTGCATCCTCTTACAGATCTGGCTTGGTTTCGAATCTCCTGCTTGGCTTTTTACTCATTTATCATGCAACAATTTACCTGGATTAATCTAAGCCGTCCGATCGCGCCTGTCCTTCTGCTTTCTTTGACAATAGAATGGAAGTTTAGTCTCACATTGTCCAAATGTATTTGTCATGGCTCTCTATAACACTTCCGGTTCATTTGTCTCTCGTGCAGTTTGGGGTTGGCTCCCCCTCCCTAGACCAAGATTTCATCACTTGGTCCTGGTTGGCTTGATTTCACGCTTGCTCTGGTTAGCTTTCTCTGTGGGCTGAGTTTTCACTTGTTCCGTTTAGCAGCTACAGGCTGATTCCTCACTTGTTCCATTCAACAGCTCTTCCTGCAACCTTTTGTCTTCGCTCTCCCCTTTCAGGTCTATCAAATAATTTTTTAAATTATTTTATTTTTTAAATACTTAAAGCCTGGGCGGACCAATTGTTGGGTCGGGTCAACCCACCCAACGCTACATTGAAAATTCTCGAGACTAAAGTAGTTTTATAGTGCCTTGTGAGAATTTTTGTGCCAAAATTTTTAGTATAAGTATACTAAAATAATTTTATATTATGATAGTTCTATAAGTGTACTAAATGATTATCAAAAGAAATTCATGAAAAATTATTTCTAAAGAATTTTAAAAAATCAAATACTGATGTTTATACTTTTCATCAATAGTGCTTGGCCCAAAAATAAAAATTCAAAAATTATTAAACTTATAAAATTTTCAAATATTAGTACTACTAGTGTGCCACATCATCCCAAAATTTGAAAAAATCAAATTCAAGAAAAATAAAGAGATATTCACGTATAAAGATTTTGGTGCATGCCTTCAATTTCCTTGAAGCCTGTCATCACTCCAAGAGACTTGAGAACCATTATTTTAGACATTGAATGTTCATGGCTTGACTCAATTAAATATTAACAATTTCACATAAAGCAAGCCCATATGAGATATAAACATTTATGCTTGATTCGTAGAACATAAGGGTGTAACAATCTCCCCCTTTTGATAATGATAAGACATAAATGCTTTAAATACAAAAATGTGAAAAAGAAAATAGAAATAAATTTTTAAGGAGGAAATTAAGAATTAAGATGCTCCCATTATCTTGTTGCTCTCCCGAACTCGTAACTATTCTCCCCCTTTGACACCATCAAAAGGGAGTGAACCCTAAGTAATGTCTAAAATTCCTAATTGTTCCTTATTTGTTTCAAATTGCTCTGATGGTAAGGGTTTGGTAAAAATGTCAACTAATTCAAGCTTAATGGGAACATACTCTAATTCTACTATTCTTTTGGCCACTTAGTCTCTAATAAAGTGATATCTAATATCTATGTGCTTAGTCCAAGAATGATGAACTTAAGTCTTGGCTAATGCTAATATACTAGCATTATCAATTCTAATAGGTATATGTGTGACTTCTAAACATAGTCTTGAATTTCTAGTCTTATTTGAAATCCTAAGAAAAAAAAATTTAGCTCACCTATCATGCTCATTTCAAATTCTTTAGTCATAAGATTTCCAAATTCTATACATTTCTTTTTTTTGTACTACCAAAAATAATATCATCAATATAAATCTAAACAATTAGTAAATCATCTCCTAATAATCAAATCCTTTGGATGTGAGGTTGAGAATTTCCATTCTCTATGTAACTTGTTTTTTTTCCTTTTTCTACTTCAAGATTTTCTAATTTTTCTTCATTCTTTTTCAAATCTAAGTTTTTTACTAATTTTATTTCATCTTTCAAATATTTCTCACTAACTAGTTGGATAGACTCATCAACAATGACATATATTCTTTCCTCTATCCTATGAGATTCTAGATTAAAGATTATATATGCTTTTCTAATAGATGAATACCCAAGTTGTGGATTTTTATTTTCTTCTTTGTTTTGACGGTATATAAGGTGTAAAATCTAAATTAGATTTATACAACTAAATCAAATCATCAATTTAAGTTTTATAAATTTCCTAGACCTATCCTAGAATGTCTCCAAATATTTTGTAGACATTTTCTTCTAGTCTTCTAAGTTCTACTCATAGTAACCCAAGAAAACTTAGGTTGAGCACTAAACGGAGCTTGCATGTTCTAATTCTCAACAATCCATCTAAATATTTTTTGTGAATATATATTTCTTCTAAAAAGGCAATCTTTCATAATATCATCAGGTTCATAATAATAAAAAAGACAACATTTGATGGCCTAGGCATGTTTATGTATTTAGGTTTTTCAAAATTGAAGACATGTGAAGAACAATAAGCATGTGAAGCATAAGAAGTATGTGAAGTTTTTCTAACTCTAACATACTAAAAAAATCGTATTTTTCTTTAAAAAGTAAAATATCATGCTTTAAAAAAGTATTCTCAATGATAAGGGAAGCCATTTCATCACATATATGTTGATTTTGCTATTCTTTTCTTTTCTTCTTCTTTTATAACAAATCAAGTAATTCAACCTTTTCTTTGTAAACCTTTTTCAATTTTTTATGAGCACTCATTAAAGAAGTCAATGCATTTATAATTTCAATATAATTACTTTCTAAAATATTTCTTATCCATGTGCTTATCTCATTTTTTTCTTCTTCTTCACTTGAAGATATTGAAGATGCCTCATTTGTCATAAAACAAATCATCCCTTCATCTCCTCTACTTGAGCTTGAAACATCTGAATCTTCGAAAGCACTCCATGTAGCTTGGAAAGCTTTCTTTTTCTTCAAGTTCTTCTTCTTCTTCTTCTTATTCTTTTCCTCTATCATATGCTTGTCCTTGAATTTTGGACATTTCGGTTTAATATGACCGGTTTGACCGCACTAAAAACAAGTTGGTGACCTCTTCCTCTTCATGTTACCCATCTTCTTCCATTTCCTATTAAGAAAACTTTTTTCAAAATTTTTTGCTAAACCATTAACATGAAAACTTACCTCATCCTCCAAAACCGTGGAAGAGGTAGAAGTGGAATCCGAATCACATTTGGTGTCTTTGAAGGCCATGGGTTCATCCTTCTTCCTTTCATGCTTTAACTTTCTTGTAGAAGCCTCTTTCGTAAGTCTCGTAGTCATCTCTATTTCTGTAGTAAGAAGTTCCCCAAAGAGTTCATCCAGTGAAAGTTTGTTGACATCTTTTGCAGCTTAAATAGCCATTGTAAGGGGATCATATTCCTTTGGAAGGATTCTCAAAATTTTCCATACTAGGTCACCATTTGAGAATGCCCTTTGGCATTTCAAGATTTAACAAGCCATTTGTTACGTCATTAAATTTTAAAAACATACTTTTAATACTCCCATAAGGATTTATTCTAAAAAGCTCATAGTCATGGGTGAGGATGTTCATCTTCATCTCTTTCACTTGTAAGGTGCCCCCATAAGTTACTTTGAGTTTTTTTCACACGTAAAATGTCGTATGCAATAATTTGTGTAAATTCACTAGGAGAAATTCCACAATGAGGATAGTTTAAGGCCCTGTCATTCAATTGAGCAAATGTTTTATGCTCAACATTAAGCTCACTAAAGGGCTTGACTTCATTAGTAAATGAATTTCGAGGAAGTTCACCAGGCTTAATCATATCTTCCTATAATTCCAAATCAATAGATTGAATAAAAATTCTAAAATGGTTTTGCCAATATAAGTAAAATTCTTCTTTAAACAAGGGAGGTCGAATTGAAGAAAAACCTTCACGTATGGATGCACCCATATCAACCAAAGAGGAAGCCATAAAACAAAAAATCACAAAACCACAAAGAATGTGAGAAAGCCTTCACTTAGCACAAGTGATTCTCCCACGTGATGTTACTGATGTTATTTGGGATTCCTCTCTCTGATACCAATTGAAGTTCTTTGTACTTAAGACAATCCCACAAGTGTGGGGGGGCTGAATTGTGGTAAATAAAATTATCATTCGATTTTCGATTTCAAATAAAACTTAAATCGTTTAAGCATGAATAAGAAAGAATAGTATAAAAATTATTTTTAAGGTGGTTCGACAGAAAAACTAGCCTACATCCACCCCCAACCAGTGTTGGGAAAAGAATACTAAAATTACGAAATTACAAGCAAGGTTTTTCGTATAGTTCACCTCAAACCTACTTGGGATTTTACCTTCAACTAGTCCTGAACATACTTGAGTTTTTAAGGGCTAAACTCAAACCCCAGGCTTTTGCAAAATTGTCGGGATGCCCTTACCCCAAAGAATGAAATAAAAAAAATTGGCAAAACTTAAGACAATTTTAAGAGAAATACGAGGCACACACAACACTAAAAAGAGGGAGGAATAGAGATTGAAAAATAGTTGAGGCAAAAACCTCCAATTTTAGGTTCCATCTTGCAGCTTTTGCTTTGTGGCTTTGGATGCACCGTATGCACTTAGAATGTCTTGATATTTTGATTTGAAAGCTTTGAAATCTTAGTAATGGTAACCTCTAGGAGTTCTTCATTATTCCCTGTTTATAGAGCTTAATTTAAGCTCTAAATCCACTCCAAACAGTTCTAAACTGAACTAGTCATTTGGGTAACGAATACAAAGTAGTCACAGTTCGATTTGGTGCCTGAAATGAATGTTTTTGATTGAATCTCAAATTTTCCATTTGATATCAATCCTGGTTGTTGGATTTAGGTGGTCTTGATCTGAGCTATTGGATGGCACATTGGTTGTCCTACATGTATTAAAATAATTTTTCCAGAAATCAACTAAAGTAGAAACTTACTGTAGTGGTTCCATATCCTGTTGTAGATCTGGCTCGGTTTCGAATCTCCTACTTGGCATTTTACTCTGTTATCATGCAGCAATTTACATTGATTAATCTAAGCCGTCAGATCGCACTTGCCCTTCTGCCTTCTTTGACAATTTAATGGATGTTTAGTCTCACGTCGTCCAAATTCTTTACTATTAGTCTCTATAACACTTTCGGTTCAAAAGTCTCTCAAATCGTTGTGGGTTGGCTCCCCCTTCCTCGACCCAGATTTCATCATTTGGTCCTGGTTGGCTTGATTTCGTGCTTGCACTGGATAGCTTTCTCTCCGGGCTGAGTTCGCACTTGTTTAGTTGAGCAGCTGTGGGATGACTTCTCACTTGTTCTGTTCAACAGCTCTGCCTGTGGCCTTTGCGCTTCGCTCGCCCCTTTTGTGTCTATCAAAAAATTTTTACTTCATTTTTTTAAATCCTTAAAGCCTGGATGAATCAACAGTCGGGTCGGGTCGACTCGTCCAACGCTACAGTGAAAATTCTCGAGACTAAAGTAGTTTTATAGTGTTTTGTGAGAATTTGTGTGTCAAAATTTTGAATATAAGTATACAAAAATAATTATGTATTATGATAACATTACAAGTGTCCTAAATGTATATTAAGAGAAATTCATGAAAAATTAATCTTAAATAATTTTAAAAAATCAAATACCGATGTCTATAGTTTTCATCAATAATTCTTTTCCAAAAATCAAAATTTAAAAATTATTAAGCTTATAACATTTTCAAATATTAATACTACTAGTTTGCCACATAATCTAAAAATTTAGACATATCAAATTCAAGAAAAATAGAAAGATATTGAAGTTAATGGTTTTGGTGCATGCCTTCAATTTCCTTGAAACTTGCCTTCACTCAAAGAGTCTTGAAGACCACTATTTTAGACATTTAAAATTCATAGCTTGACATCATTGAATATTAACAATTTCACTTAAAGCAAGCCCATATGAGATATAAACATTTATGCTTGACTCATCAAACACAAGGGTGTAATAGAAAACTCAATATTATTTTTTATTTAATTTTAGTTAATCTAAAATTATTTTTAATATCATGCCATAATTTAAAATAAAAAATATATATTATATTTCTATTATACACTAGTTCTCATGCTATCTTTATGATTTAATATATGTACCTTATCATAAAATAAACATTTAAAAGATCCACAAAAATTTAAAAAATAAGAGCCAATGTAATACAAATACTTCTTATCAAGATAACTATGTCATATATCAAAATACACAATATAAAATGGCATATAAGATATCTTAATTTAAGAATAAATTATTTATTAATTTAATATTATGTTTATATTACCATTATCAAATATTTCTACCTAAATTCAAGGTGAAGGTTCTTAATCCACTTTTCTTTTCTTTTAGTTTTGTACAAACTCATAGATGAATGCACATGAGTTATTATATCATCTTTAATAATGAAAATATCTAAAATTCTTTAATATTATATAACCCAAAGCATTCTCTCTACTTTCTCTACTATAAAAGCATCAACTATATGATTCCCCCATCGTATTGTATAATTTGCATCTCACCAAATCATTGTTGTTAATTCTTCACTTATTGTATTATATGGCCTCTCCATCAAATAGTATGATTCCTTCAACTCCCTATATATGGTAATTAAAAGCCCATATTATTCTTTGACCTTTATCTAATCATATTTTATGAGAATCCCATGGTACAATATGATCACTCCAACTATGATATGACGGCATTGTTGGACCACACAATAAGCTTCCTTGTTGAACCAACTTAACTCTAATTGTATTATATATTCTCTTAATTGTATGATATGTTTATTAACTCCCTAAAAAAATTATTGATAAGCATATTGTATATTGAGTCTAGTCACATAGTAGACTGACCTCCAAACAAAACCATAAGGCTTAGATTCAACTATATTTTACTATAAGACAACTCTAAACCCCCATAATTAATTATCATAGCATTCTTGTACAATAAAATAAAACCTCTAATTCCTTTATAAAAATGAATAAATTCAATAAAATATATAATTTCAACTTTTTTGCCCTATTTTCACTCATTGTAGTAGCTTTCTTGTATGTTCTTCCCCTTCTTTATTCTCCTTTCTATCTTCCTTGCTATTGTCCTTATGACCAACACAATTATTTCTTCTCTTTCTTGTTGTCCTCTTGAATTGAGACTTTCTTCTTCCCTCTTCTCTTTATTTTCCCTTTTTCTCCTTCTCGCCCTCTATTTTTCTTTCATAGCTACATCTCTAAACTACCTAAAACTTTTAGCAATAACTTATTTAACATTAATCTTGTTAAAGATAATTGGCTTAAATTAAAAAGTATTTTTTGACATTTAAATATTCATAATACATATATGTAGTATCCAAAAAATTGTAATTAATTATGTAGGTGATAAAACATTATTAGCACACTACAATTATATTCTTCAAAGAAAGTTCTTTTTTAATTATATGCTTTAATAATTTTTTTTTTCATTTAAAAATGTGTCACATTTCTCAAAATAAAATTATTATTATTTTCTTTTAATTAGTAAATGTATTATTTAAAAAAAATTATTGTTATTTAAATTCTCATAATTACAATTACATCAGTCAAATCTCAAGATTTGTAATATATTATATAGAGCAAAATTTTAAGATATTATAATAACAAAATTCTATTTTTGTATGTATTATTTTATGAAAATATATATATTATCATGTATATCATGAAATATAAATATTATTAAAATATAAAATGATATACTAATATAATAATAATCAACCACTCGGAAAAATCTTTCTATTTAAGAGTAAAAAAATAATAAATAATATGCAAAAATATCTTAATTATGAAACATTTTATAAATTAATTATATATTGTGCATATATCATAATTACAAGTTCTACTAATTGAATTTAGGACGAAAACATTTTTTTCAAATTTTTTTTTAATTTTTTACAAATATAAACATGCATATTTATCACCAAATGGTTTATATATATATATATATATATATATATATATTGACACACACACACACACACACACCATATTTCTTATGAATTATTTCACTCAAATTATCATCTTTATTTTCCCCTAACTATATTATTAGCATGCCATATTTTATACTTAATGTATTATATATTTAGTAAAATGTTTTCATAGCATACCATACATTAAATTCATTGCATTATATGTTTTATGTAAAACCACTCTATGGCTAATCCTATATTATTGTTGATTCCTTCACTTTTAGAACCTAACGTACAATATGTTGAGCAACTTGTATGGCATGCACAAATCATGTATACTATACTCTAATACAAATGAATAATATTTGCCTCTACAACCTTAATGGCAATATGTTTTGTAATTTCTACATATCAATATAGAAGAATATTAAATAAGATGATATAATTGTAATTAATAGAACATTTAGCTATTTTATAAAAATGTCATGTTGAAACTCATGGGGAATAAGATTTTCAAATTCTCAACAGTCATGGTATGGGTAGGTTAAAAAATGATTTTAACTACCCTCACTTCCTAAGCTTAATTCAATAGTGAGCTTTGATGAGTTGAGATCATCATGACCTTGTTGTCTCAGCTTATAAATGACTACAGTAGGCCCAATCCAGTGAGCTTTTTCATATAGGAAAACTTGGAAGAAAAGTTGTGCCATAGAGGAGAGTTGCAAAGGTTTGAGTCATCGATGATGTAAGTTTTTTAGAATGACTGTAAGAAAGATTGAAAGGAATCAAGGAAAGGATGTTAACTATCTGGCGATCTCCCACACAAGCAAGGAATTTATTTAACCTTTGCATGTCAATTATTAATCGGAGGTGTCCCCTAAAAAACATATATTTCGTGTTGTTTTGACACGAGAAAGTTGATCATGTTTTGGCTGCTACTCCAAACTTGCTTGGGTTCCCCGTTAAATATATATTCACACTCACCTGCTGGAAAATGGAAAAGGGAGATCGAAATGAATGGAGAAAACGAAATTATTTTTACGTTCTGCAATCAGTTGATCTCACAAAAGACACAAAATTAATGGATATTCTGGGAAAATATAAGAAACTCTGGAGCGAGTGGGATGCACATATTTTCATAATGGTAAGCCTCGCGATACAAATTGTGCTCATCTTCCTTGGATGTTTGAGAAACACCTCAACATCGAGAGCATGGATAAGAATGGCTGTTTGGAGCAACTATCTTTTGGCCAACTGGGTTGCAGACTTCGTTCTTGGAAGCCTAAGTCACAGCATGGATGACAATAGCTACAACTTCATCCTCGCATTCTGGGCACCTTTCCATCTACCTCACCTTGGTGGCCCAGACACCATCACCGCCTATTCCCTGGAGGACAATGAGCTGTAGGCTCCACACCTACTTGCCCTCGCCTACGAGCTCATCATTGCCTTCTATGTTATGTTCAGGTCTCTTCCAGGTTACCTCCTCTTACCCTGCTCATATTCTTTGTCGCCATCGTTAATTACGCAGAGTGGTCTTACTTCTTCTACAGAGCCAGCACTGACGGTTTCCGCAGCTCTGTGGTCATTTCAAGCAAGCAAAGTCAATTAAACCTGATTTCTTCCAACCGTAGGACAATGGTAGCACTTGTGTAGGATGAAAATGAAAAAGATGAATTGAATGCTTTAAAAAGAGCTTTCGATATGTACTCAATTTGCAAGCCTTTCTTCGTGGATGTTATTCCACTTGTGGACGTATACAAGGTAATCCGAGACATGTTGAAGGAGATGATGGTCAAGGAAGTTTTTGGCCTAACAAGCATGGAAGTCAGCTATGCCTATGATGAGATGTAAACGAAGGGTATCGTTAATTGCTCACGTGTTGGCGTCATCATCAGGGTGATCTGCTCCTCCGGTATCGTTCTCGCTTTCTTGGAGCATCCATGTCTTTATACCATGGCTTCTCTCATGTTCCTGCTTTCCTACTGGCCGGTGATCTTCCTTTTCGAATTTAACAAACGGGGCAAGTGGGGTTTGCCTCTTGCCGAGCTCATTCTTAGAATAAGGAGAAGATTATGGTGTGAAAGAAGATGGAGGCCTTCAGAGATGCCACAACTCAACTTGATCACCAACTGCTCCAGGAATGCAGCAGTACAGTTAGAGGAACATGTATCACAAGACAATCCGAAGAACAGGATGATAAACAAATGGGCATGTAGAATAGAATCCAAGCTTAGACGACCCATTGGAGCATTTCAGGAGGCAACAGTATTGTTCCTGAGCTGGACTAGTGGATTTTCATCCTAAACTTCGTATTCACAGAAGTCAGTAAAAGAAATCAACTACTTCTAGAGCTCGTTAGTGCACATGCTTAGAGATGCTCACAAATATCATGGGGACAGTTTAAATACAAGGCAGGGCTCACTGCACTCCGGCAAGTCGATGCCCCACTATGGGTTGTCCCTGCATTCCTTAATTTGGCAGAAGGCTTGCAGCCAATCATCAAGTTCTTATGTGGCACATTGCGACACAGCTATGCTACCACTGGAAGCCCCTAGAGCTGCACCTGTTGCATCTTCCTCATTAAACACAACAATAGTTTAAGGGGTTAAGAGCATAGAAGAGCACTTGGCGCAGGATGCAGGCATGCAAGTGCCGGTCAGACTATATGTTGTATCTGGTGTTGATGCAACCAGAGATAATGGCAACCATTGGAGGAATGAGCCCATGGATTTATTGGCACGTTTGCTATGATATGGTATAGTTCATTGAACGGCATGAAGAGGATTTGATGTCGACTGTGAACAACGATAATGAGGTTAAGAGGAAGGCGTGCAGGCTGATTGTGACCGAACCTATAGAATGGATCACATATCCATCTCTGTTTCAGATAGAGCGAGCACTTGAGCACCTGATTCTTCTGCTTGGGGAGGACAAAGGTGGCCGGTGATCACATCGGCACGGTTGGAGCTTTTGATGCAAGGAGCGAAGAATACTCGAGCGAGCATGCACAATAGGGGTGACGACATTCTAACTTTTATTTTGCTACTAGTGAAGCATGTGGGAATGGTGGATGCTTTGGATATTGGCGGATACATGATGGTCAGTGCACTGGACACAGCCGAAAAGCTACTGTCCATCATTAAACTATATTTAAGAAATCGTCCGCTTTGATGACGGCTAGTGAACAAGTGTGAATAATGTATCCACAGATTCAACTTCAATAAAATCACAAATTCTTCTTCAACTGGTCCACAAAAATTGGTCCTCATAATAATGTTGAAGATAATGACACTCCAAATTAAACTGTCTTTCAAAGCATAGTTTTTGTACATTTGCTCATTGAGAAAGATGAAAGAAAGAAAATATAACTTATTGAAAAAAATAATGTGTGGATGTTTGTTCATAAAGAATAATATAATCACATAGAAATATTTTATGATAACAAATTAATAATATCAGTGACAAAAAATCTTATATTTCATGAAAGAACAAAAAATATATTTTTTACTCTTTATATTCAAGTTGTTGTATTCATTTAAAGTTATCAAAGCATAAATATAAAGAAAAATAGTAATAATTGTTCAAAATTTATTTTATAATTTTTTTCTCATTCAATATAAGTAATCTCAGCAATTGTTCTATTCTTCTTTTTTTTACTATTTTATTTTATTTTGGTACGTTTCTAATAAACAATTTCTTATGAATTTCATGTTTTTGTGCAAAAAATCAAATTCTTTAGACAAATTTTTCTTCTCTATTAGTTCAAATAATTTTTATATTTAACCAATTTTTTATTTTTATAAGACCTTCAAATTCCTTATATTTTTAAAATACCTTTAATTCATGAACTACAAAACATATCGAACTCATATGAATAAGGTCATAACTAAATAATAAATAATATCTATTCTTAATTTGAAATAAAATATTCATCTATTACAAATATCAACATGAAGTAACTCAAGAGACTGCATAACTTCCTAAAACTTAAGAATGATGATTATTGGTGCTTATCAAAAATATAACTTTCATTAATAAAATCAACATTAAAAATAAAAAAAATATTATTCAATATTTTTTATTTTATAACTTAAATCTAACAAAATACAAATAATCATTCTAATAATATCACAACTAAGATTTATTCTAACCTTTAAAATATATTACTTTTAATATGAAATTTTTTTCTTAAAAACACCTCATTAACACAATTAATCCTCAAATATAAAAAATAATGTTATTATATTACTTATCTAAAACATAATGAACCACAAGCTAAAAATTCAAATACTAAACAAATATCATGAACCAATTTTTTTTTATCCTTTATCCTTCATTATGATTTAAAAAAGTGCCTTAACATCTATTCTATAACTTAAGTCTTTATTCATATTCACATAAAAATTTCTAGACTTCGAAACTTAAAAAATTCCACATCATTGTAATACTAAAAGTTGAATATAAAAGTCAAATGAAATTCAAAACATTGTTTCAAGGCGGCCTTGGTTTACACAACCTTTACACCAATTTAAAGGGAAAATATTAATTAACTCAAAATCTTAATTAATAATTATTGCCCTCATATATCACATATTTATTTTTAACAATTTGGAAACTAATTAGAATGATAAAAAGGAAGCTAAGTAAAGATATAGGTCCTACCAAAAAATGTGATCCCAGATTGCTGAAATCGATTGGAGTCCCAGAGCTTCACTTTTCTGCTTTCCTTCCCCTAAACTACTTACCAACTTGCCTTTGCCACTTTTTTTTTTCTTGATGAGAACGAGCTGCTCTTGCTCTTTTGGTAGCCAGTGGTATCGCCTTCGAGTGCTGCTTCTGTCTGTTGCTTAGCCCACTAGTCTGGTTAAGCAATAACAACAACTTATCTCAAGCCCACCCAGATAAAAAAAAGCTTTGAAATAAAAAAATCATGTAACAAAACAAAAAAAACCTGATGCTCCTACAATTAAAATGGCAAATGTAACTATGACATACCCTTTTTGTTTCACGATAGTTTTAGCCTTGTACTTTTCTCTATCCGCTCTGCCTGCTCGAACGAGAGCAACTCTCTCTTGCTTGTTGAGCTTGCTCCTGACGTGCACCTAAACACAACACATGATTATCATTTGTTAACCAATGAAGTTTAGTAAATTTCTTTTAAAAGTAAAATAAAGTTGAATACATCCAAGAGGTTCTGATTGTTCTTATTCCTACCATTTCAATGAGATCACTTCCAAAGAATGGCTGGCGAGAAACATCAAAGAAAGCAACCATGTTATAAGACATTAAAAGAAGGAACCTATGAACTATATTTTTGTAGCATTGAGCACAGATTTCTTTGTGCTTAAGACAACAAAATTGCTGACACTACTCAGTAATAATGCTTCCATGAGCTAATATCTAGATTGAATATAACTATGATGTTTTTGCTGGATGCAATAAAACTCCATTTTAATCTAATTACTTGTGCTAGAGATTACTCATTATTGCCTAATTTTACTTCAAATAACGCATGGTCAAAGTATAAAACTGAAATTAAGTTATATCCTATGAAGAATTATGTGTGCAATAAAACCATGACATTGGTATTTAATCTTCTAAATACTAAGTCGACTGATACACCTATAGGACTAACTATCTTGCTTCACTTCTCTAGACAAGATCAACATTAACATCATCAGGCCATTAAAAGCCATGAAATATGCATGAATAATACATGCTAAGAAGTGAAATCAGAAGGGCCATTAAAAAAAATAGAAAGCAACCATGTTAGAGAATTACCTCAAGTTTAACAGGGTTCAAACGTTTTGCATTTAGCTGCTCAGAAGATGGAATTTTAGAAGTTGCTGCTTTATAGCCTTCATCCTTTCTTAATAGACCATGTTGAGAGAAGGCTTTCTTTGACTCTTTATTTGCCTAATAAACATTTGAGAATGATTTCTCAAGTTAAACTTCTAGTCAAGACATGAAGACCATGCATATAACTTATGCTCATTTATTAGATAACAACGGAGATTGCCTTCAAATTAAAAGCTTGGTCAAGAACTTTTGCATGAACAAGGTAATCTTTGCAGAAGCCATGCTATCAATAAATACAATATAATTGATGAGCTGCTAAGAAAATATAATATAGAAGATAAAAGATGAAGTCTACCTTCAGTTCTTTGATATGTTCGAAGTCATAATTAGAAACAATACCATCATCTTCATCAGTTGAAACTTCAGCAGCCTTGATTACTACAAGTCTTTTAAGAGAACGTGGACTTGCATCAGTAGCATTCAGACATTCAACAAAATTGCCTAGCTTCCTCTTCTTTCTATTTGACAAATCTTTCCCATCGTCAGCATCTTCATCTTGCCCATCAATACGTATGGCTTGCACTTCTATTTCTTCATTCAATTCTTCAGTGTCACAAACATTAGCCAATTCCTCATCATCTGAACCTTCTTCATCACTGTCATTCCTGTAGGAATCATCTTCCAAACCATCAAAACCACTAGATTGTCACCTTTCAGGGAAAATTCATTGTCACTCTCTCGATCATTTTCTACAGAATCCTCATCTTCTTCATATGAAACTCTAGCACATATATCATTGTCAATTAGGGAGGAATCATTTCAGCTTCAGAATCATAAGCAGCCATTTCATCCTCAAAACAACTATATAAAAGCTTATCATCGTCTTGTTTAAGTAACTCAACACCGGGCACGTCATTGGCAACACTGACTTCTCCAAATGCTTTTGGTCTTGCTTTTGAATCAATGGGATGACGTTGATCTTTCTTGACAAAAAATGAAGAGCATATCTATAGAAATGAAAAAAGAAAATTTTATTTTTTTTCCAAAATATAACAAATTTGTCATTCTTTTTTCATTGCACCATTAAGGATGCAGTAAAAAATAGCAAATTCAAAAACATACATCTCTTAATAATGTGATCAAGGAGCGCACAACAATTGAAACAGCTTTCTCATGATACTTTTTGTACAAGACCAAGTCTTGAAGAAGGTCTTCATTCATCAACTAAGTCACAATTAAAAAAAAACAAAAAATTAAGAAAGATGATGGTAACTACTCCTTCCATGCTGTAGTAAAAAAATAAAGGAATCAAAATATTCTTATGTTTCTATGAAGAGCAAGAATGAAAGAGCAAAAATGAAAGAGCAACAACTTACATTAGGCTATCTGTAAATACAAATAAATCTTGCTTCCTAGGTTTTGATCACCTAGAAGCATTTTTTAGTGTGATTAGAAATTCTATATCAGAATTGCAAACTGAAAAATAGTTCATATATTACCACTGGTATGCAAATATCAAGGGAAATCATCATGTAAATAGACAAGGATTCATGATGTCACAAAAATGCTTGAGTAATTATATAAGGTGCAAATTCCATAATGCATTAGTTCCAACTATCTATCTATCATGCATCTGAACCATATTACTATTCATTTCCTTTGAATGCTTGTCTAAGATATGCAGGCACTTAAATCACATATATTTCCATCTTTTCAAAAGTGTAATTCATGAAAAATTGCAGTATTTATTACTATATCACCACTTGCACTAACTAGTCTTTTACATATGCTGCTACTTCTCGAAATGTTTATTTGGCAGTACTGAAGCTATTTTAATTAAATATGTTTGCATATTTAGGTATAATTTAAAGGCAATTTCATCAAATGCAAGAGCATTAGTTTGATAGCCTAAATTATTTAATTATTAAATACATTTGCATTTGTGTATTTAATGTTGAATGTAAATTGTACAGATCAAACACAATGAAATCAACATATTTTGATACATCTCAAAAAAAATATCATGTGGCTAATAGCTAGACTTGAAACTTGGGCAAACCATTGAGAAAATCTTGAAATGAGATATCTGCGAGTACATTATTTGTGATTTTTTGAAGTCTTTTAATTTTTTTTAAAAATCTTTAGAAAGAAAATTAAAACAATATTTTATATTATCCTCTTTATTATTATAAAAAGAATAAGCTTACCCTCCCCAATGCTTTTTAGCTATGCTCTATGCATGAGGATGTCTGAGAAAAAAAAGAAGAGCTTTGGTGAAAAGAAAAAGATAATAGCTTGCGCTTAGGTCTAGAGGGCCACAATAAGCAAAGCTTCACCTAAGAAAGTCATAGTAGAAACTACTTCAATCTGGGAAAAGAGTTTCATAAAAGAGCTCATATCTTGAATTGCATAAAAAGGACTGATACAAATGTACTTTTGACTGAGATTTTCCTCCCTTGGAATGTTGCTAAATTTTCTATTGAGCTGCTCGAGCGATGGTTTTGAAGTAACCAAATACTAGGTTGAATTTTGTTGTGTTGTTAAGAAAGTCTATGTCACATACCATACAATAGCCTTAACCACACAATATGACAAGGAAAAATATTCCATATGATATGAGAGAATCACCTTTACAATCGTTGGCACTGAATTATGGGCAATGTTACAGTGATATATGATAAGATCAACCTTATTGTCATTAGTAGCTAATTTATGAGCCACGATACGACAAGTACACTATCATCATTAGTAGAAGATACTAGGCAATATGGGTGATGGTTCTGTAAAGCAAATGAAGGATTTAAAAAAATTTTGTAACTATGTTCGTGAATACTTATTGTATAAAAAATATATAGTTTTGAAAAATAATAAAAAAACTTAAAATAATGTTTAAGAATTTCAAAAACCTTATGAATAAAATTTAAATAATTACTAACAGCATGTAATGAAAATTATAAAAAAATGAAAATATAAAAAATGAAAAGTCAATAAAAGTGACATAAAAGAGTCATCATATGAACAAACAAAAACTATAATATAAGTTTGTTAAATTGTGAAATTATTTTAAAATATTATTTTGGATTGTGATGTACTGTGATATGAGCATACTACATAACATATATTTATCTATACGTATGTTCTGATTTATATGACAACATACTATAATTATATACACACACATATGGAAATTAAAAAATAAAATAAAAAAAATAGAAATATATGATAGAAAAAGAAATTTTAAAAAAGAGAGAATGATTGACAAAATAAATCTAGAACATGAAAATGATGAAATAAGATTGTGATGATTTCTCTATGACCCCATCTCGTGATTGTTCGATATGAGAGAATCAACTTTTGTATTGTTGGTACTAAAATTATGAGATACGAAAAAACAAAAAACCCTCCACCATGAATATAGGATTCTAAACAATGCTTGTAATGGTACAATGGTATATGGTACGATCACCCTTATTGTCTATAGTAGCTAAATTGTGAGCCATAGCACGACAAGTACAGCACCATGTGACTACCAAATACTAGACAATGTGAGCGATGGCTCCATGATAAATAATCTGATATGGAATCCTGAGTGAGGATAGTGATCATATGAAAAAATTAAAACCTTAAAAAATAAAATAAAAAGTTTAAAAATAAAATAAAAAGAATACAAATATAAGAACAAGAAAAAATAATATATGATATTAATATTATAAGACAATTATGTGTATTATGAGCATATAAACAACGATTCAACATTTTATATCTTTTATTGATAGCATGTATTATTCTTAATTATTGCTCCATCTTTATTTAACCACACATCCATATTATTTTATCTTCTTGCAATTAGTAGTTTACAAATTAAGTATATTATGCATATTTGCTTATATTATAAGCCAAGATACATGCATATACAAAGATAAGGGTTCTTAAAATATAACTTAAGATTTTGAATTAAATAGCATATTATTTTTTAAACTTTGTGAAAGACATTAAATGTGAAGACAATTGTTATACTTAGTTGACAAAAAATACATTTATATACTTTTCAACTTATCTTTCATTTGATAGCATGAGATCACGTTTGCTGATTTCTATGCTATTATTTTATCTTAAGATATTATATTGGATATTTGACGCTTTTCATCACCACAACTCAATTTTTGAATTGTGTCCTTTAGATTTGTCACATGCTCTTTTTATTGTACGGTATTGTGATATTGTTGGTTATATTTTAATATTAAGCCAAACGGAGAGTGACAATTAGACCATCAAAAGTGCTAATACAATAAATGTGAACTTTAGGAGTGCATGGACACTATTGGCTTACCAACAGCTCTTTTCCACCAGCACCAAATTGGATGCTGTCAGAAAGGCATACAGTGATGTCGCTTTCAAGGGGAGCCACTTGCAAGCCAGCACCATCTGTGAAAAAACAATGTTGGACACAAAAATTCATCACAAAGGAAACCAAGCAAGGACAAAAGCATCCATTAAAACAAAATAAAAATACTTGGCAATAGTCCAAAACAATTAACTAATAAAATTGCTTCAAAGCATAACAAGTTCAACAGAAACCCAATCAGATGAAAATAACACATACCAATGGCATCCTCAAGCACATCTCACGTGCCATATTTAACCCAACAACAATTGCCTAATAAAACACAAGCAGTAAATTTAAATCAGTACACCACTCAGTAATGACAAACTATTCAATATCTAAACAGAGTATAAAACACCTCAGGATGAGAACAATCATGCACAAATTGATTAACTATTTATCAGAATTGCAAATTGGCAGGAAATTAAATTTAGTCCATCTATAACTAAACATAGCTACACCAGCAAATACAGTTAATGGAATCCAAAACCAAACCTATCATTCTTAGTATTATTATCTACTATGAATAACTCACTACATTCATATCAAAACAAAAGTCACTTCAGGAACGGAAATAAAATGCGATAGGCTGCCATGTACTCATGGAATTAGCAGTGGCAAGAAACTGAGATTAAAATTTTTCTTCAATCAAAACTCTTAAAAATTGGTGTAGTGGGAAAAATGCACACCCCAATACTACATATTTGACGACATTCTATGCCAGCCCCAAGATGTTATCAACTTTACAATTCAATCACTAAGCAGCGAAAAGAAGAATCAAAATGAATATCCAAAGAAGTACGATTCTAATCTTAGAAGGCAATTATTTTGGCAATTGCCTTTTGTGACCATAGGCTTCAAAACAAATTTTAACAATTCTCAATAAAGATTTTTAAAATTAAAAGGATCATAAAAGAAAGTGCTAGCTACTGCACAATAGATCATGACCTTGAAATTAGACTATTTTGTTAAAAAAATACGAATTCAACTACAAGAATATTTAACGTTTTTTACTTGAAAGGCTGATATATTATGCTTTATGTGGAATTAACCTCGCTTGACCAAAAAAATAGACCCATTTTAAACCTTTTCATAGATTTGTTAGCTTGTTTACAAATGCCAAAATCTCTAACAATATTTAAAAATACTATATAATATTGTACAATTACAAATTTTCAAACTAAGTAGTTTTTAACAATACAGATGAATTATGAATCTATTTCAATGTTCCTTATTTAATCTTCAGCTATATATATATAGTAATGACCCCCAACACACCCATGCAAAGAATCTGTAGCCTCAAAAGGAAGTTTAAAAATAAGCAAAAAAATGATAAGACAAGAATGAAAAAGGGAAAATCTAAGAAAACCAAAAAACTGCCATTAAACTATAGGTATCACCATTCAACCAAGGGGAAGCAGCCATCATTAACAAAAGAGAGAAGACACCATTATAGAAGCAATCATGACCAAGAAGTATAAACCTGATTATCCAATAGGTGCCTGTAAACTAAAGACATAAAATAACTACATGGAGATCGACAAAAAAGCTAACCACCTAAAATCGTTCATTGCATACATGAAGATCATAGAAGAGCATCTCAAAAAAGCCTTGTGGAGTTAGACAAAGTATCAATTACGGCTTGGAACAAGAATATTAAAAAAAAAAAGCAGGACTTCAATTCAAAGTTTATTAACCAGTGCATCTTTAAGATGAATAAGTGGAGGGTAAGAGTGTGCTACTCATTTTTTGATAACAAGTTGCAATTTTGCCTTTTTCTTTTTCTTGCTCGAAGTAGTGCCCTTGTGTTGTGCCCAAATATGTAAAAAGATATCACTATTAGGAAAATATTTAGGAATTCCAGTACCGAATCCAATTCTACAGCAATGATCATACAGAACAGGCGTTAATCAATGAAAGTGTTCCATAAGTCAAGTTTTTTCCTTACAATACAATTACCATCACCAGCATTTTTGTAATCACATAGAATGTAGGTAAAAGAAAACAAAAATCCTACAAAAACGTGTAAGAATATCGAGAACTTTCAGTGGAAATTGCACATCTTTTTCAATTTAATAGCATAAATTTCAGTTAAAAAAATGTAAACTCATGCTCAAAGTTCAACATAGCAGAGTGAGCAAAATGAAAATCTACAGATGGAATTGATGCAAAAGAGCTAAAATTCAGAAGATACATATCGAAGTTCTGATGACCAATTTCTTTGAAATATTTTTGGTAAGCTTATATCACCCAACCAAATTATAGAGGCCATATGTGAATATTTTTTTACTTAAGGGATAACAATGACATTTGAAAATTCTCGAATTTATCCATATCAACTTCTCCACCTCCAAGTGACTTGGTTATTCTTTATGATGAATGAGCATTGTCTCCAAAAACTGCTCTTCTGAATAAACAAGGGAAAAAATATTAGAATAATATAGCAAATCATTAAGTGAGAAAACCGTTTGCAATATAGCATTCCATTCAAACATGTGAAAAATAGATTGAAGCACTTATACTAACTGAAGCATGTCTTGACCAAAGCAAAAACTTTGAGTCAATGACTAGGCATAAAAAATTGATTGAATGTCCTCAAGTCAAATTGAACAATATTAAAGAAATTTACCAAATTTACCTAATTGCAAAGACCTGATTAGAATAAAACTTTAGTTTTTAATTATTTAGTATTTCTAAAACATTAATAAAAAGCATTTATTAGTCAAACGAAAGAATAACTTTCTTAAATGACCGTCCTTGTAGATGGAAATCGACATAAAACTTAAAAACTAAATACTCGGTCGAAACTTCTGCAACTAGAACCAAAAGGCTTTTACTTTATTGAATCAAGACTTGCACAATAGTTTCAATATAAATTATTCAATCCAAAATCTAAGACCTTATGCAAATATTTTGAAAGCCCCATCATCATCTAAAAGTTAATGTGCAATATATGTCAATCTTTATTTGCTGACCATTAACACCACAACATATCATGGACTCTATGGAATAACTATGACATCACATCATGCTTATTGCATCTTCATCAGTCCACACAAGAAAGCAAATAAATAAATAAATTGTAGACCCCAACTACATGCCTTATAAACAGCTTCCCTACTAAGAACGATTTGTGGATTTTAGATAAATTCATCATCCTTATCACTTGAGGCTTCACTATCATCATCATCATCATTAACATGCTAATAACCAAGAAGGAAACATAGAGTCGATACCATGACCAAGTGTTCTGCAAAAAGAAACAATAAAAAAGGCATAATAAGATAGCTAATGGGACTTAAACAATTGCAGAGATAAGGAAAATATCAACCTTCAAGAACAGTGAAAGCATGCTTTGCAAATAGCATTAGTAGTTCGATCATCAAACCATAATTTTCAAACAAGAAATCACACGTCAGTTATTATAATAAAAAAATTAAGAAATATCAGCAAAAATAGAGTATATATGATATCACTCATTTATAACAATGAGAAAAGAATATTTTGAAGCTTCTTATTTTTTGCTTCATTTCTATGTTTTTTGTTCATGTGCTGAATACTATGCACAACATAGGAAAATGCAAGTTTCTGAGGTTTTGATCACCAATGATCTAAAGGTCCATATATAATTCATGAGGCACATCCAACTAAACAATCTACGTATACAAATAAGCAAAAAATAATTAAAAGCATAAACTCTCAAAACAAACAAGAAAAATCTATAACATGCTAGAGAACTTCAATTTTTGTAGAAACATTGGAACAACATTCCTCTTGCAATACTAAATAATATTATGAAAAAAATTCCATTTTGGTTATTTTAAGATCATTTGGTTTAAGCCAATAAACTTTCGTAGCCTTCATTTAGGCATTTGAAGTTAGTAAAATATTTCACATAAGCCATTTTTCTTAGCTTATAGTATACACTAAAAAACCCCACTTATCCATCTCTCCTTCCCAATTCTTTCTGTTGACCTCTAGGAAACTCTATGATGTATCTTTCCATTTATCTCCGACCCCTCCCATCCATCTACTTATAGGACTTGTACTTCTCCATTGTCCTTAAGGTAGCCAAACCATGGCAATGCATGTCCAAAATTGTGTTAAAGCTAATGATTAGGACTTCCTATAAGCAATGTGATATATTATCTAAATATTCTAAAATATTAACAAAGATGGTTATATCAACAATGAGTTAATTGAAAAGAAGTAAGGATTCCTGCACCATCATGGATGGATATGTATAAAGAAATAATTTCAAGAAACTAGAACTAAATCATAAATTTCACTAAGTTAATTAACATCATGATTTATAAGAAGATAAAGGTTACTGTTGTTCAACAAACCAGGCACATTGTCAGAAAACCAAGCTATTACCAATTTTAGGATTCAAGCTTCAATACTCAAGTAAGAATTGAAATAGAAATGGGTTAGTACAATTTTGGATAAGTCTATAAACGATTATATAACACATGTTTGTTATTGGATTAAAGAGCTTAATGAAGAACATAAAATGATTCTAACATTTTCTTATCATTACTTCAAGGAACAAAAAAACATTTTCTTAATTCTACAAGGGAATCATCATGAACTCAAATTAATTATTATTATGATATTTCCCTCACATGTTCGAAAAAGCATTAGAAAAGGAAAAAAATAAGCCAGCATTGTACATATTGAAATTATGAAAAACATGTATAACAAAGTAATGATGAGTGTATAAGGAGGCTTTATATTGATAAGACATCAGAAAAGAATAAAAATAAATTAAAATTTCATATATTAAAAATAATTTTGCATGCCTAAGGACAACATATTAAAAATTTCTTAGTTACAATTTAATTTCATTATGGCTATGCTTTAAGGCCTTGGGTGTGTTCTTAAACTTAATTTCAAAATTTTTTTCTACCTATACACTAAAAGAATAAAAAACATTTCGAAAATTTCTCATAACTCCCATTTTTGCACATAAAAAGATAATGCTTCATAAGTACTTTTGCACTCCTTTCATAAAACTTTCTAACAACATAACCCATAAAAGATGGCTTTAATTTGACACTAATTGTTGATGCAATTGTAAAATTTAAGATAAACCATTATTATGCATTTTGTTAATAATTTTATACCAATTGATAAGACTAAGCAAAGAGATAAATCAAAATTGAGACTAAGCAAATAGATTAAAAAACTAAGTCGATGAACAATGACTCTGAAATTTAAATGGTATCAAATTTCTAGTTCTTATAATAAATATAAGAAGTTTATATTTAGACATGTAACTCCAAAAACATATTGATTGTAATAATTATCATAAAATGGAATAATACAAAATTTACTTATTTTCAGCCTATACGTCAAAATGATAGAAAAATTAACAAAAAAATGTCATTAATATGATCCAAGCACCGAACAAAAAAGACAAAAATAAAACATACTTCTGAGTGTTGTGTCATCAAAATATCATACTGAAGAATAAATGCAAATTTATAAGATTGAATGGTATCAAATGTCAATGTTTGAGTACAAACACACAAATAGAATAATTGCAATAGAGATAAAGCTTTTAAGTTTGAAGAGTAACTTAATATAACGGAGAAAGTTGACATTCTACTAATTGAAGACAAGCCTAAAGAAAATCAATCTAAATGGTTTGGTTACATTAAGAAGTTTACTTTGTGATTCTATAAGAGAAGAATATTATTGAATCTTTCCTATAAAAAAGGAAAAAATCTAGGACTAAAAAAATGACTATTGACTATTGGAAATGGCTTTAACAACTTTGGATCCAAAAGAAAGGCAGTTAACGAAAAGAAACAATAGCATCTTAGAATTAATGTATCTAACCTCACTTAATGTGTTAAAGGACTATTCTTGTAATTATAATAATAGAATATGAATTCGGTTTTGACAGCCTAACCCTTTTTAATATAGGAATCTAGCAAAAGAAATATACAGCCTCACAAGAAATAGTTAAGATTCTATATTTACGAAATCATAGGAAAAAAGTGCCCGTTTTATTCTTTGCAGAGGGAAATCAAATTTTTACCTTGACCAACAATTAGAAAGGCCTAATCAAGTCTAACAACATTTCAACAATTATAATCATCTCTTAAAGCTCAATGAAGTGGAAGTTTCCCATTTTCTCCAATGCCTAGTTAAAAATATAACTTTAATCAGTACAAACAAAAGATATTTCCACCCATTAAAATGTTGAATAGAAATATGTTGAATAATGGTGGCCCTCCAAATTGAAGTGTACTGAACACTATAATAGATTCGACCAAAAAATAAATTAAAATAACAAACCTTCTCATTGATAAGGAGGATGATGGCTTGTGCTCGATTGGAAGGAAGGGAAGATCAGAGGGTCCGAACTTTGGATTGAAGGAGATGAGAGACTAATGAGAAAATTCAGCCAGGCGTCGAGGATAGTATGGGGTCATGCGTGCCAGAAACATCATGAGGACACCGAGATCCTTCGAGACCACGGAGACCGACGACGAACTAAGCACGGATTGTTGAGGAAAGAGATGTAGGGACGATTCGAAGTGCCCGTAGATAAGGAGAAGCTCTGCCTCATATAATTCTGGGTCCAGCTTCATCTTGGATTGAAGCAGAGGAAGGCTCAACCTATCGGCTACCTTTCCAGATGCAGAGAAGGAATCCGGTAAGAGGAGGTTCGCCGCTCTCGCCATTTCTACTTATCAATTAACAAAACCCTATTCGAAGAAAGCTCAAAAGAACCAAGCTAAGGAGCTTATGTAGTTTCATGATGACAAATGTTTAAATACAAAAGATAATTACTATATATTAATAATTTACTAAAAATAGAAGGGAGTATTGTTTTGAATTTGATTGGTGACACTAGGATTGCTCTACGTGTTATTATGGGATTAACATTTTTAAAGTATTTTAATAAAAATAAATTTAATAATATATTAAATTAAAAGATTATGGTATTATTACTAAATTTCGAAAATTTTAATCTTTTTAATATTATTATTAAATTATAATCTATCAATAAGCACACCTTTATTGATAATATTTATTACAATTTTAAGATGCATAAATGTGCATAACAAATTTTAGTTATCAATCTATAATATAATTATATGATAAATAATAGAGATGTAAAGTTTGAGAACCTTTACTGATAATACCAACAGCTTGAGGTTGGACCATCAAGACTTAATTGCCATTACTTACAATTCTATCATCTAAGGAGATAATGCACATGATTCATCCATCTCGTACCCAAGTCTTCTAGCAATGTTGGCACCTAAGGAGGTAAGTGTAAAGTTTAACTATCCTTTCGATAATGTCTTGTGTCACCACATCCAACACAACCTCCAAGGAAATAAAAGAAGAAAGATAATATTTGGTCATTCTTTGTTGCTGCACAAACTCAAATAGGAAGTGACACTTAGGGTTTAATTGAAAGAAATAAATTTGCATACTTGAAGAACAAACATTTTTCTAAAGAGAAATAGAATTTTAGTTTATTCCCCTAGTTTTACTCGTCCTCCTTTGTGATCCTCGACTTAGGAGACCCCAAGTTATTACTTAAATTTTTTTGTAATCGCACTCAATAAAAATCTTTACTAACTTTTTGTTGATTCAGTTGAATCTAAATTTTACTTTAACATCTTTTAACATCATTTGTAAGAAACAAGATAAGTAAGCTAAAATGGAGACTAAGAATCTATGATATTGTTATTTGAAAGTGAATCTTTCAACACTTTTTGTTAAGAAGCAAGCAAAGTTCCTTACATTTCCACCTAATTTGTTTGTAACCTTTCTCCTTCATCCACCAACAATCATTTCCATTTATTTTAATAACAAAAAAATATTTTACCAAATTTATTTCTTCTTATACTTTAAAGGGGCACATAAGGTAATTTAATAAGTCTAGTGAGGGAGACAACACCAAATCCCTCTCTTCTAATCGAAAGCCCCTTGAGGCTCTTACTATCACTCTTTGACATAATCACTTTGCTTCCATTTTCACAAATCGAATACCCTATAATCCTTCACAACATCATCTTATTGACACCACAACAATGATTTATAAATCAAAGCATACCACCTCTCCCCTAATTAAATTTTTTTCCCTTAACTTAATCTTAAATGTAACAACCCTCAAATCTCAAACTATATCAAATAGAAAAATTTTATATTTAAGTCAAAAAGATTGTGACAAAGTATTATTAAACTTAATCAAATTAATTTCTTAAAATATATTATTTTTATATAAAAATATTAAAATATATTATTATCATATAAAATTATGAAAATAACAATAAAGTGCTCATAATATATCATAAGTTCAAACTTAGTAAAAAATATATTATTTGAGCATATCAATAAATAGAACTCTTGGGAGATGAACTTAATGACATAGAGTTTGTAATTTTTAAAGATCTAAAAAATTTCTTATAAATTATTAAAGATACATGTACAAATGTAATTATCTAATGTACATGTAAGATAGATTTGAAATTTTAAAAATTATGATTTTTGTCAAATCTAATTAGCAGTTGATAAATTTATAAATATTAAAGTATAAAATGCATCATGTAAAATTTATAATTTTAGAAATTTTTGCTTAAATTAAAACTAATTAGTGAATAATATATTTATAAATATCTAAATATTAGATTTTGATGGGGTATATATGTAATTTCTAGATATCATTATAGAAAAATATTAAATAAGTTGATATATTTGTAAATAATATAATATTTAAGTGTTTTATAAAGATGTCATATTGAAACCCATGGGAATAAGATTTTCAAATTCTCAATAGTCATGGTATGGGTAGGATAAAAAATGATTTTAAGCACCCTCACTTCCCAAGCTTAATTCAATAGTGAGCTTTAAGGAGTTCAGGTCATCACATCCTTGATTTCTCGGCTTATAAATAGGTCTAGTAGGCCCAATAGAGGCTACGTTCAAGTGAACATATGTGCTCCAATGAGCTTTTTCATATAAGAAAACCGAGAAGTAGAGTTGTGCCATTAGAGGAGAGTTGCAAAGGTTGAATCATCGATGATGTAAGTTCTATATTTTTTTATTATGTTACTATGTTGAATTCATTGAAGAAAGAGGAGTTGTGGTACCATAATATATGGTAAGCTTCTATGAGAAGGTTATCAAAAATAATTGTTTTTGTCATTTTGCTAAATCACACTAATACTAATAGCACAATTATTATTGCATAGATGAATCTATCATACAAAGTAATATAAACATCACAATGTATGATCTATTTCAGTTGAAAGAGAGTTGATAAGTCTAAATTGGAAGATTAGCACAATATTGGTGATGGTAAGGTGCAATTTCAAGTTATATAATTTTAACAGAGTTGAATCGTATAATATGATGCATTTATCAAATTAGTATGAAATGTAGATGATGTTAGTAGAGAGAAATAAAACCATTTAGTAAAATAGGATTAATCATATGTTACAATCATTAAAGAAGTCTCCATATCCCATAGTGCGATTATATGGATCATAGTAGAGCATAAAAAATATATTAAAAAATAAGGAGTCGAATTAGAACATATAATACATTATTATTATCGTAGAGTATGGTAGTTTTATTAGATTTGTAGATTCGAATAAACTAATATATTAGGTAATGAGGAATAAAGCCGGTCGTGTAATACAATATGATATCATATATGTATGATATAATAAAGATTACTTAGTTCTAGATAATTGTATGATACAATTTAAAGAGTTGTTAAAGAATGATATAAGTAATAACTTAATGATAAAAAGAGAATTTAAATGATTTTAATTATTTATAATTTATATGTATGTTGACCCTTACATAAATATAATATTTAAAAAAATTAAAATAAATAAAATTCGAAAGGGAAGATAACTGTCATATTTAGATAGAAAAATTGGATAACATGTTATGTAATATGATCATATTATTTTAGTAATTATTTTTTTTAATATATTTTATTATTAATTTTTTTAATAAATTAAATTTTAAAATATAAATAAATTTATAATTTGTTATCTAACATAATATTATTATTTTTTCTTTAAGATTATATTTATTATGATGGAAAATACTTATATATTATAATTTAGTTTGATATTAATGAATTTTTATATTACTTGGTACATGACTTTATTATTTACAAGATTTGCATTATTTTGTTCATGTATTTGTTACATGGCATCATAAAAAATGTAAACAAAAGCAATATAAAAAAAAAACACTTAAAATATAAATAATGTATATTAGTTTTGATAATAATAAATAAGCTGACATATATATATATATATATATATTTCAATAGTTTCGGTTAACATATCATGTGATATTATATAGTAGAAAAATAAAAATAAAAATCAGCTTTTTAAAGATATTGTCCTCAATATTATACCTTTGGAGATTTTATGGTATTGATCTTGAAATTAGACATTTTTTTGTGTGTGTTACACTAAACCCAATAGATGTTATTATAAAGAATTGATCTTTATATTAAATATATGCATAGTGTATGTGTTATGATGTCATTATTTATAATGGATGATACTAAGCCAACCAAATTTTATCAAAAGATATAGCTACCATACTTACCATAAGGCACTAATCCTAAGGAGTTATCATAGAGTATCGATATATTGATTAGACATCTACTTAACATTATTTAGATAGATTAAATAGATGATGATTAGAGGCTATATCTTAATATAATTATTGGAACTCATGAGAATAATGATTTAAAATATACTGAACTTGATGATTATAAAAAATATTAAAAATTAGAAAGAATAGAAAAAATAGTATTTATATTTTATATAGTTTACTTGTAGTATGCATGACATTTAGTATGATTTCAAGCTTACACAAGTGGTTTATTATCATGGTTATGATATGGATTTTATTTTATTCAACATATTTGTTTATTTTAGCATTCCTTTATGCTTAGTTGTCTTATTGATTTATCTTTTGAAATAATTAAGTATCATTTGTGCTTACATCACAGATCATACATCCATCAAATTGATATATGGGGATTTGACACCAAGAGAGAAGACCACACTCTAAAGATTTCAGAGTGAGCAATATTAGTATAGATTGGGTAATTGAAAGTTAAATAAAACATCAATTTGAACTTTATATATATTGTTAAACAAGTAATATCTATATTATATTATTTGTATGATTTTATTTTAGTTAGTACTAAGGATTTTGTGATATCTTCATGTCTCTAAATAGAATTTACTATCCTCACTCAATATTTTATATGCATAAAACACTTGATTTTTTTATTTAATTAAGTGATTAGGTTGGTACTTGACATTAAGACTATACCAACTCTACTTTATTGAGGATTTCTCTATCACTTTGATGAGAAATCCAACTTATTGTAGGCATACGAGTGTAATCTACACATTTTTTATGAGACTTCTCCTAATAAGAAGTAGATCTTATCAACTCTAATTACCTAACTTTTATTTTTACTTTGTTAGCTCAAACCCTTGTATTTTTCTAAAGGAGTTCCAGATTATTAATTCTTTGCAAGTCATTTCAAGACATATAAATGAAAGTTTTTTCACTTTTTTAAAAGATGTAACTTCCAAATGATTATAGAAGTAGCCTCCAATATCAAATTTCTCTCTTAAATAATACAAGAGCATATTTTCTATCTTCTTTGCTAGTTGCATTAAACCTAAATAGTTCTTTAAATCACTCAAAAATCTAAGATAACATTAATTTGACCCCCTTCAAGCCTTTCTCTAATTCTTCAATGATGCTTGTAAGGAAGTGAATCATGAAAATTCTTGCATTACAAAAGTGAGAAATCTTTAACATGGATTCTCCATTGTCCTCACAAGAAATCGTTTGAAGAATTTTGTGGCTCATTAATGAGAAAGAATTCTTCTTCGCACTTATTGGGAAGCCAAAAGGAAAAGCATATTTGCCTTAAAAGTGCCTCATCCAATGGCAAAAAAGACTAAGACTTGATAAGAACTTTCCTCAAAAAGCTTATCCAAGTGACCACCACCCTCAAAGTTACTAAGCTCAACACGTTGACACCTTTAAATGCACCAGCTAAACAATTATTGGCATAATAAAGAGAAAGGGCAAATGCCTAAAGTTGAGGTAAGTCTTAATGCACAACCAAGGCAAAATAAGGTAATGTAAATTCCATGATGCGAAGGAAATTGTTAGTAATTTGCTATAATTTGCTTTGTTGTATATTTACTTAATATTAGAAGAATACTTCATTATTATTTGTGATTATTTATGTTGATAATTTGCTATAATTTGAAACAAGGGGATCGGGATGAAACAAATGTTGTTGTACTCATCGCCATGAGCTTTATCTATTTAAATATTATTTTTTTATAATTTTAAATATTATAAAAATTTAAATATTATTTTTTATAGTTTTAAATATTATTTTCTAAGGCTTTGACATGCTCTCTGAGACATTTTGATTCATACTTAATTTGATGATTTAGGATGTCACACTCATTTATCTTAGTGCCTTGGAATGCAACATTCATATATAATTTATTTTATTTCTTTTAATTTTTTAATTTGTTTGGATATATTACTATGTAAATCTTTATTGCTTTGCATGTGTTTTTTGAATCGCTTTAATCTAGTTATATTACATTGACTGAATTTATCTCACTTATGCTTCAATAAATATTTACTTAATTTTTAAATAATATTCCTTTTGTATACATTTATATATTAATATGAGTAAAAGGCTATTTCAATATTAAAACATATGTAAATTATATCATGCTATGCTAATGCTCATCTCATTATATCATTGCATAATTTTAGATTAGAGTGTACTAAAGCAACTCTCTTATATCATAATTAATTAGTTAACGTATCTAATGGATTTGAGATATTGCTTTCTTGGACACTCCTTTTCCTTTATCTTCTTCTCATTTTTTATACAATTCATATTATATTTTGTCATCATTGCCACTTTTTATGAAAAAGCACTTACAAAAACTATTTCAAAAAATCTTTAAATAGACTATATACTTTAACAATTTTAGCTTCATATTATATGGTATGATCTCTATATAATATCATATGATCCATGGAATATATAGGACAAATTATCGATCATATGGGAAATCTCTATTAGACCTTCTTCTAAACCCATCATATTCATCTGATCAGCTTAGCATACTTGTATGATGTTAACAATCACTTGTCAAAGAAAGGATTAAATAAGGCAATTGTTATTGTGTATTTTCTAAATCAATTGTATTTGTTTAGTTAATTTAGCACACTAGAACAATGATCAACTAACTGAGCCATTTACACAAAGCCAAAGCCCCATCACTGGCTATGTTTTGTAGATTGTATCAAATGATTTGGTTGATTGCTTGGTTGAACCATAACAACTAAAAACTAACAAACTCAACCATAAATCCATTAAGATCACACAAGATCCACTTCCAAAACATCCCAAATAGCCAATATATGATTTATGAAGATGAACTTAATTATGAACTTACCTTAAGTTGTGATTCTAGTAAAGTGAGGTGAAAATTTTTTTTTCTTCATTTTGCCTTTTTTTTCTTTTTCTCTATGTTTTCTTTGAATTCCTACAAGATCTCAAGCCAAATCTCCCTGAACACTCTCCCTAAGATCTTTCTCTTCATGCTACATTTATGCACTACTGAAGTTTGCTAAAATGCTTGAGACAATAGAAAGCATTCTGTTATTTAATAAGAGGATTATTTTATAAAAATTTTAAATAGTTTTTGAAAAATATAAACCGCTTACATACAGATTTCTCAAATTGAAACATTCACGATATTATGCTCAGATTTTGTATTCTATCATTACTATCTTGGCATGCTTTTTAAAAAGCTTATTCATCAATAAGTTCTCAAGTTCCAAATATGACATACACAAATTAAATAATTTAAACATATTTAGAAGGAATTTTTAAGTTAATAAAAAAGACTATTACATATGCATTTTGTTATCAATAAGAGAGATTTTCTAAGCTTTGGCCGTAACTCCTAATTCATTGTAGAGAAGAAAAGAAAATGAATTAAAGGATCACTATGGGAAAAATATAATTAAAAGAAACAAGGTAAGTTTTCCCCATGATTTACAATTGATTTTGGAGTCATGTATGTAAGATTTGTAAGAAGAACTAAGCCTTATGTGCATGAAATCATAACTGCAAAAGAGAATTTGACGATTTAAAGAAAATACAAGAAATAAACAAAGTCTCCGTTATATATTCAATGGGACCATCAAATAAACCAACAAAAGATTGAATGATCTAATGAAAAAAATCAAACTATCTAATAATTTTTCAACATTTGTGTTGTGAGTCTTTATCGAATGCTCGATAAACAATCCAATAATCTTTCAATGAGCATTTAATGATCTTACATGCGGATTAAATAGTATGACCACAAGCCAAATAGAGAAGTTGGAAAAATCTATCATCCATTAGACATACATTGAACAATTAAATGAATGAAATCAAATGATCTAATAGGTTGTAGATGATCGAATAAAACAAATAGTCTTTAATATGATGGATCTATTAGGACTCAAGTTATGTAATTAATTGTAATTATATAATATTTTAATGGTATGAGTATTATTTAATAAATTTTTATTATGATTAACTCATTATCTACAATATAAATTAATTAAGTGCATTTATTGGATGGCGAAATAGAGATTAAAGAGAAAGGAGATACATTATTTTATTTAAAAGTCAAAAACTATATTAAAAAATAATTTTATAAAATTTAGTGATTTATTACTACTTTAAAAAACATTATAAATTTTTAGAAGATGGGATATGAGTCCGACAAAGGAAGAAGAATAGTATTGAATAAGGAATATCAAATTTATAAGAATTTATTATTGTAATATCATAAAATTTGGAATTAAATTGGTCATAAAACAAAAGATTAAAATTATAGAAAAATATTACTTTAAATATTTTTGGGAGAAAAATATAAAATAAATGATGATCTTTAAAAAATAAAAAAAATATAAAAAATGATACATTTTTTAGAAAAGAAATCCTTTTTTATGGAAAAAATTATTTAAATATTAAACAATATTAAAAGAAATTAGAAAAAATTATGTGTGGTATAGTTTTATGAGTTTTATAAATTGTTAAAAAAAATTGAATATTTTAGTATCAAAAGATTTAAGAAAACGAGATTTTGTTTAAAATTTTGAATAAAATAAAATATTTTTCCATTTCTAAAAATCCAATTTATTCTAAAATTAATTAGTGATCAAATACTCATGAAATAGCCACTAGTGGCTATGAATATGTTAGGAAATTTTAAAGAAATGTTGAGTATAGTATGATCTTCATTTTGCTGAAGTTTAGTGTATTTAAGTGGAGTAAACGGACAATTTTGTCAATTTAGAAAATCATAGACATAAAATGATTTTGATGGCAAATGGTCCAAATTAAAACTTCAAAATACGAGATTTTATTATGAAAGTAAGTTTTAAACATTGCAACAAAGAATTAAAAAGTATTGTTTCCTATTATGTTAGAATTTAAGAAAACTATGTTGACAAACTTTTGTCAAATCCCAAAAATTTGGGATTTTCCAAATTGGGTAATTTGGCATGTGGAGCCAACGTGGGAAGGAAGGTGACAACATTAAATTTCAAGTTAGGTGACTATGAATTTTTTTGTGCATATGCTTAGTGGTTTATAAAAATATAAATTAGTAGCCTTTAACAACTAAACTAGATTAAATTATAAATCAATATTTTGGCAACTTTAACATTTGGATGTCGATGTTAAGTTATATACTATATATTGCTCTGGTATTTAATTTCTTGCAAATGTTTTTTATATGACGTGACATGTTTGGCATGCAAAAATATTAATTTAAGCATTGTCATATAAGATGGGAAAATTTTCATAATAATTTCAATAACTATTTTAATAAAAAAATTTAAAAATATGAAGATAATTATAAGAATAGGTTTAATAACATCAATAAAAAAATGGATGGGATCTCTATGTTGATAATCTATGCTTTTTTCACATCAAATGGACTCTAAATGATTTTAAACAAAATTTAATATAAGTTACTTATTCCACTCTTCATTTCTTTTTTTATTTTGATTTTTTTAATCTTTTTTGATATTTTAAATAATATATCTTTCAAAAACACTTATAAAAATCAAATCATATTGCTAAATTCATAACAATATTTCAAGTATAATCAAAAATTTTTTTAAAAAGTTGAATTGATATTAAAAGTTATGGTGTTGCATCAACTTAACTTTATATGAAAGGAATTTCCTTATGAGATCAAAATCCTTGTGATGTACTACTGACTTCTCAAAGTATGATATGTAGCACTTGGTTTATTTTTACATTGAAGAAATAGATCTAAAAAATATTATCTAATTTTAGGTATTATAAAATTTTGATAGGTCTTGATTAACATCAGTAATTATAACCTCTTGGATTTCTTCATCTTTTCATATTTATAGGGCAAAAATTTGAGCTCCAAATCCACTCCCAAATACTCTAAAATGAACTAGCTTTTTGGTAGCAGACACAAGGAGTTCTTCATCCTTCCCTAATTATAGAGAACAATTTAAGCTCTAAATCCACTCCAAACGACTCTAAAATGAACTTGTCGTTTGGTTAATGAACACAAAGCAGCCACCATTCGATTTGAGCCTGAAATGGATGTTTCCGATTACATCTCGATTTTATCGTTCTTGATCAATCTTGGCAGTTGCATCTAGGCGGCCTTGATCTAGGCCATTTGATCAAGCATAGGTTGTCCTGTATGTAATAGAATAATGCATCCCGAAATTAATTGAATTAAAACGTTTACCTCATTGCTTACGCCTCTTGAAGCATGCAGATCTGCTCAGGTTCAATTCTCTTGTACTTCCTGTATTTTACCTTGATTAATTTCTATCGTCAAATCGCGCTTGCATGTGCACCATCATTAACAATCGGATTGGGACTTTAGTCCCACATTGCCCAACTAATTTTACCATTGAGCTCTATAAAGAATTCGGTTTGTATGGCTCACAAGCTGTTTGGGGTTGGCTTTCCTCTTCCTCACTCAAGACACTTGGTCTTGGTGACTTGATCTCGCACTGTTCCATTCAGCATTCCCTTTGGATTGATCTTGCCAGGTTTCATTTTGTTTTCATGGCAGGCTTCTTCCTTCGCCTTCGGGCTACGCTCCCCATTCTGGGTCTATCTAAAAATTTTAATTTTATTATATCTTTTTAAAAAAATTCCTAAACACTTGGACTGGTCAGTGGTCGGTCGGGTCGACCCACCCAATGCTACAATGAAAAATCCCAGGACTAGCATTGTTTTATAGTGTTTTTTGGAATTTTTGTGCCAAAATTTTTAATATAAGTGTACCAAAATAGCTTTATATTATGATAGTGTTACAAGTTTCCTAAATGATACGAAAAGAAATTCATGAAAATAATTCCTAAATAATTTTAAAAAATCAAATAATAATGTCAATACTTTTTATCAATAATGCTTAGCCCAAAAACCAAAATTCAACAATTATTAAAATTTACAACATTTTCAAATATTAATAGTACTAGTGTGCCACATCATCTAAAAATTTGGACATATCAAATCCAAGAAAAATAAAGAGAAATTCAAGTATAAAAATTTTAGTGCATATCTTCAATTTTCTTGAAGCTTGCCATGACTTCAAGAGCCTTGAAGACTACTATTTTAGACATTTAAAGTTCATGGCTTGACTTAATTGAATATTAATAATTTCACTTAAAACAAGCCCATATGAGATATAAACATTTATGCTTGACTCATGAAACACAAGGGTGTAACACAAATACTAGAGAATATTGATACTCAAAAAGGCAGTCTACTTAGTAGAAAAATCATCATTAAATGAGATATTATTTATTGTAGTATAAAAATTATGCTCAAATTAGGATCAAGTGTAATATAACTTTTCATTCTATCACTATGAGAACAATGGAAAAAGAGCAATGATGAATGGACCATCAATATCATAGACAAGTATGGTCGATGAAATAGACCATGATGTCATAATTCATTTTGATTCAAATATTAATTTAATTCTTTTTTACATATCTACTATCTTATATATTAATTTTTTAAAAATTTACTCCAAAATAATAAGAGAAAATCCTAATATTATATTAAAAAAAAATATAAAGTTAATCATAAAATTTGTCTAGACTAATAACAAAATTTTAAATTTTATTTCTATTTTTGTCAGTCTCTAATTGTTAATATATATATATTTATATATCTAATTTTTATTTATTTATATAAAACTCTTTTTTAATATTCTTTTTTCAAAGCTTTATTTTGTAATCTCTCATTTTCAAATTTAATCTAAGAAAATTAATGCAATCATTTTTTTTCTTTAGTTCGATTTTTAAAAGTTATTTATGTTTGTTTTCTTTTTTTGCTGAATAATATTTATTTGAAAGAAATTACATATAGCTGCTTCGTTTGTCGTGTAATTATTAACAGGGCACGTTTGGGTCATTTTGGAATCTCTGGCATGCTCTTTGAATAAATTACAAATCCCAAAGCTCGCCCTTTAGCTCGTGTATAGAAGGGAAGCGCAAGGGTATCGTCGTTCTCGAGACCAAAAAATTCCTCGGAAAGATAAATAAAAGGTTTTTTCTTCTTCTTTGGTTTGTCATTTGTTTGTCCGATGATTTCTATCTTCTTTCCTCATCCAACCGCTGCACCTCATCAGGGTTCCACTTTAGCCCTGCCCCTACATAGCTCCGTTGGATAGTTTTTCTCTCATTGATGTTGCACACGAAGAACAAGAACAAACCCTCATTGATCGCTGGGTATAATGTTTCTCGAAGCCATTCAAATGTAAGGTTTACTTCACGCAAAATCCATTTTCAATCCGCTCTATGGCTAGTGTTCTCCTTGGCTTGGAATTCTTACGTGTAGATCGATTTGCAAAAGAGCGAGAACTTGGATGAATCACAGTTAAATAGGTGGCAGAAGATTGGATGCAGAAATATGGTAGGAAAGGTAAACTCCGCACGTTTTTGCCTACCTCTATCGAGTATGAATACCATATCTGGGGATAATGGAGTTGTTACCGATACTGCCATCTCTAATAGAGATTGTGATGGCGCTGGGGTTGTGTTTAACTCAAGGGAGGATGTAGCAAAGTTACTGTCTGAGAAATCAAAGCTCAGAAGCAAAGCAAATGTCCAGGAAACTAGGTTTCCTAATCTTTATGTTACAATAACAAACTGTCTCTTTTTATTCTTGAGTAATATTGTTTATTCTAATTTTTATTGTTTTATTTTTGCAAGGAAGGATGAATGATATGATATACTACATCAAGAGGTTAAAGTCATGTATTAGTTGGTACATTGATCTAGAAGATTGTTATCTTGCGATACAGGATGAGCTCAATAGTTTGTTGAAGTCAGAAAAGAGAAAGCTTTCTAAAATTTGTGAATGTTTTCAATTTACATTTTCACGCGATGATGATTTTTTTACTATTAAACTTTTGAAAATTTCATTTCTTTTCAGAATCCCAAATGAATTAAAAAATAGTAGAGTTTACTTCACTGATTTAGGAATACCAAACAATGAAGGTGTCCTTAGAGAAGAATCTTAAGAGAGAGGAGTCCAACAAATTGGTACCTTCTAAAAATTAAATATAGTCTCTTTGTTGACTTATATATAACGACAATACTCATGAAACATATCTGGTTGCTATTAAAGCTCAGGAGAAAGAAGCTGAAGCAAGGGCTGCTTCTGAAAATTTACGTTATTGGCTCATGAAAGTTCGATAGAAAGCTACATAAGAAATAAATCATGTTAATAGTCATGTAGAGCAACATGCATTGTTGAACTTAATTGAAAGAAATATTTATATATTTTGTTTTTTTGATATATTCTGTATTTTGTTACTGCATAGATAGAAATGATTCAAGGGACAAACAAACTACTACAAGAGTACAACAATAGCTTGCAACAATATAACCTTCAGGTACAGGTTGATGCTATCAAAAATTGTGATACCATATCAAAGTTGCAGATGGAGAAAATTACATTGATGGAGATTATTACTAGACTAACGGATCAGGCCAGCTTGCTTAGGAACCAACTTGAGACTATGAGGGTGAGATTATCAATTTAAAGTGAGTTTACTATCATATAAATGCACTCCACCAAATTAAAAAACAAAACCTTTTCTTCATGTAATTTTGCCTCAATTATTTTCATTATAACTTTTTGTTTTTGTTAAAAAGTTTTTATGCAACCACTCTTAATTTATATACTAAGAAATAGATTTTAGTGGTTGTGCTATCATAGATTAAATCATTCTATCAATTGCTTAATTTGTCATCTAACAAATGCCTTTTAATCAGTATCCTTTTTCTAGTCTAGTAATTTGCCATAGAACATGGTTGAAATTTTTGTAGTAACAATGTTATTGAAAGCTGCCTTGTTTTTGAAGAGTTGAGACATGCACAAGAGGAAGTTGAATTGTACTTTTTTTCATTTTTTTCAAAAATTTACAAAGATAAAGATAGCCTTATTTTAGAATACTATGTTTAAAAAGTGTGTGCACTTGTAGTATAACTAACAAAAAAAAGGATGAAGTAATGAATGGAAATTTTTAAGTGATTTGGACAATTATTGTTTATATTTACTCATATCATAAAAGATCAAACTTACTTCATTGTAGTTCTTTGAAAAAGTAGGTAGAAAAAAATTCATAACAATCCATAGAAGATTTATATACTGTAGCTCATTATGTAACTCAAAGGGTGTACAATAGATCAAAAGATCCCATACTTGATCCAAAAGTAGCCATAATAGAAGAATGAATGCAATAAATATAGAATATATAATGCTAACTTTATATTTATAATAGAGTCAAAACCTCAGCAACAACTTGGCATTTTGAAACCAAGATCAATATTGCAAAGGATCTTCTCCAAAAACCTAATCACAATGAGATTTTTTTTCTTGTAATACACTTGATGTTGGATGCAAATGCCATTATTTTGCATATTTTGTTTGTTTGCATGTTCAATTTTTCCATTTCAAACAAACATTGACAACCTTTGAAGTTGTGAGTGACTTTACTTAAGAGCTTATTGTGATCTCTATAGTAGTCACAATGCCTTACAAGTACTACGAGTTAGCAACAATAAAAGCAATGTGAGTGGTAAAAAGATTTTGATATTTCTCTAACAAGGTACCTTTTGATATCATTGGTTTTTTGCCATTGATTTTTTCTTAGATTTGCTCTTTTCCTCTTGTAAATGGAACCATGATCCCAGTAACTTGGGGCTTACAGGTGCTTGCTCCTCTGATGTGAGTGCTTGGGCATAAGGCTAGTTGGGATGTTGACATGCTACTTCTTTTCCTTGTTAGTTGCCCAATGTTAAATTGCAAAGAAACATGATGAGTTATTATTGACAATTCTTAGCCATGCGACTTGTTAATGCTTCGAAAGTAGCACTTGTTCTAGAAACTTTGTTAATAAATTATGGTTGGTGACTTTCAACAATTGTGACTTTAATAATAGTGTTGTTATTAACATTAAAATAAAATATCAATGATCTGCTTGTGAGGTTTTCTCGTCTTTAACCCTCTTCAATAGGCTTTTTTTAGAATGATAACAACAGAAGTGGAAGTGTAATAATGGAAAGCAAAGAAAGAAGGAGAAATAGAAGGATAAGAGGGTTTTTATCACAAGGAGGTTGAATTCCCCAAGAAGATTTCCTTTAAAGGGTTTTGAATTTACGAATTTCTGATTCTCAAAACTCGTCGAATTTCTCAAGTTCTGACTTTCTACGAGTTTTGACGTCTCAGATTTTTTTTGAATTTTTTGTATCATTTCATTCATTATTTCTACCTTTTTATATAGTGGTTGGGATATAATTTTTAAATTTAAAAAAAATGTGATTTTGATCAAAAATTAAAAACTTCTCAAATTTTACAAATTTTGCACCTATCAACGTCTATCTTGGCCACGTGCATCCTAAGGTGCACAAATCTATTATCAAGCCAAGGGTCTCTCCATGCATTCAGGTAGCTTGTGCGTGTATAACACGAATGTGCTTAACTATTGATAAGGTGCACGTGCAGCATTGAAAAGAAATGAACTATTGAAAATAAATGGGATATTTTGTAAAATTAATAAGGTCACCATTTGTCCATATATTTATGGCGTTGGGTACTAAAAATGAAATGATATAAATAACACAATTAAAAACAATAATGATCACTTGTTTGTGTGGATAGGTGATGCAAAAAATAAATTATAAAAAAATATTGTTAAAAAATTGAGTGGCTATAATCTATCCAAGTGAGTAAAAAGAGTGTTGTTGAAAAGATAAAAGTAGATAATACACTAAAAGGATAAGAATCAAAATCAATGTTATTTAATTAAACATTTAAATTAGCAATATTTATTTATGTTATCAATTAGCAAATTATTAAAAGAATAAACGTAAAAGTAATGTTATGGATAATTGAGCAAGGGAAATATTAACAAAAGGGAAATTGAATGTGTAACCATTCTTTGGTGTTTGAAATTCGGTGACACTAAGTCATGTAAATCTCATCCATTAGAACCATTATTGTAGCTATCAAGAGCATTTTCTTACTTACCCACCCGAGCTCTTTTATTGTTAGAAAATGAAGGTATTTAGGTAATTTGGTAATGGATTTCGAAGCAAAAATTAGGTTGAGGATTGCAGACATTGATTTTAGCCAAGATTAGTTGAACCGTTGAGTTGAACAAAACCAATAATTCGGCTGAGTGTTGGGCTGAAATCAGTTTTAAACTATTTGAAATCCTGGTTTTGGTCCCAAACCAATAAACATGCATGTGTATCTCTCAATTTCTTCTTTTCAACAAGCCATGTATGTGTCTCCATTTGCAAGAATATTTTTCTCCATGCCAAAGTGTTTGTTAAGTTTTTGATATTTTCATAAAAGTTGCATCATTGGGCAGCAAAACACTTAAAATCTGACTAGCGATCTGGCATTTGAACCCTAGATAGTTGTCTTAAAGAAAAAGTTCTTTTCTCTCTACAGCTGTTTTCCTTAAAAACTTAGAGCCTTTGATAGTCATTCCATTGGAAAGTTGTATAAGAAACTTGCCCAAAATGTATATTCATATCTAATATTTATACCACACATATTATACTTTTACTGAGCTTTAATGTTTTGCAAGAACTAAAAGGAAACATTCGAGTTTTTTGCAAAGTGCGACCATTTTTGTCAGACGTTGATGCCAGGAGAGCAGATGGTTCAGTTATTTCATATCCAATAAGCATCGAGTCTCTTGGGAGAGGCATTGATTTGATGTATAGATGTAAGGAATTTTTTTTCTAATTTATTACATGCAAGTTTTCATGTATTTTATAATGTCTTATGGAAACTATAATCTATAAGGATGAGCCTTCTATTACTGATGCTTTTTCTTTTGCTTTATTTGTAAACAGCTCAAAAGTTTTGTTTCACTTTTGACAAAGTTTTTTCTCACGAGTCATCTCAGGAGGATGTTCTTTTAGAAATCTCACAGCTAGTGCAAAGTGCACTTGATGGATTTAAGGTGGTATATTCAAGGAATTAAATCCATTATGTAATATATTTTATTTCAGTTTTCTTTTGTGAATTTTATCTTATCCATGTTTTTAATGTTTTCATAATTTATTATTAACTAAATTAAATTTAGATATTTTCTTATGTGCTTCTTATGGGTATACAATCTAAATAAGATTTTATTAAACCTTATGTTCATGGATGCTAAAATATTAATAGATGGTACATATATTATCCCAAAATATGGAGCAAGAGGCATTTGCTTAGATATTTTTATTTTAGTTATTTGTATAGCATGCCAAAGAAAAACCATGATCACTTATTTAATCCTATTTTAGTAAGTGTTATTATAGCTATTTACCATTTATGTTGTATGAATATGCAAGTTATCATGTTATGTTACAATTTGTTGGGTCATCATATGCTTGATGATTAACATGAGGCATGTCTTTTTGAAATTGGACTAGCCTTCGATGACTAACCTTTTCATGAGAACAAGGTTAAAAGGTGTAAGATTTCTAGAAATCAAGGGTTAGAGAAATAGCTCTCAAGGTGTTGGGTCACTCGGATCACTCTCAATGTCCAGATAGATTAGGATTCATCAAGCATGATTGGTATTATCGTTGTTTAAGTTGAATAAGATAAAACTTAGTTTAGAGAAGGACAAAATATTAATGAAATTAGCAAATTTATCATGTGCAAAGGGTCTTGTTCTTTGGTTATAATTATCTTGCCACTCCATTATGGTTTAGTTTATGTACCATTTGGGTGCGGTTGTCAGTTTTGCTTCATATAATTTTTTCACTTTTAGGGAATTTCTCTTTGCTTATCCCTCTTTGTTCTTACCTAAGTCTTATATTTGAACTTGCAGGAGCTTCTTCTTTGTAATAATTCTAAATTACCTTCTTGTGATTCTTTTACAAAAGGGAAGTAAATCATTTCTTCTTCTTGGAATTTGTAATTAGTTTCAACACTTTTCTAACATTGCATGTTGGAATTAGTGAGTGGATAGAAGATGAGAACTACAGTTGAAAAAGTTGTGCTTGTTGATGATCTTGTTTTTAATCTTTCAATGATGTAAGTGATCACTAATTCTATCCCTCCACCTCTTAAGAATGATCCTCCTTTTGAGCCATTCTTTCATATCTTTTAGTAACATTTGGAAATAATTTTTGAATGTCAATTCTATCCATTTGAATATCTTGTTCCACTAAAGCCTACGATTCTAGTTCAAGTTTCAATTGTCTTAAATGAGCTTGTTCATTTTCATATGATGAATTATCCTTTTTCAACCCATTCATCTCCCTTTATTTCTCTGCTAGTTAATTAATTTCTGCAAGTGGGATACCATTTGTTTGTGCCACTTCTTAATTTCCATTTTACCTTTGTTTTCCTTGGATGTGTTCATTTAGCAAAGAATGTGGCATCGTGTATGATGCGTCTTAGCTATTCTTCTTTTGTTGGCATTGTAATTGCTCCTCTTTTAATAGGGATATTTTTCCCTTCTAAATTTCAAGTTCCTACTTTCTATTATGACAAATCAGACCCATAAATTTTTCTATGTGAATTCGAGACACTTATGTCTTTTTTTCATGCTTTTTGGTGCTATTAAGTGAACAATTTTCTCCATCTTGCTTCATGGATGCAACATTAAAGTGGCTTTAGAAGGTATCTCGTTATTCCCAATTTCAAGTTTTTGAAAAGGATCTTTGCTTCTTCCTTTGCTAGTTATGTCAAGCCAGAAAATTTTGGTTGAATATTTGCCAGATCTTAGTCAAAATTGAAATAGAAGCCCCAAATTTTACCTCAAATGTTTACAAGAAAGCCTAAGTGAGGTGGAGCTAGAAGAAACCCTGGTGACTCAAGCATCATTAGTATTTTCTCTTTGGGCCAATGAATTTGAGAAGCCAAGGCTTTGTTTACCATCTCATATCTTGCTGCAAAACTTTTATTACTCTTAGTTAATGAAGAAAACTTATCTATTTCCAACACATTTGGAAGCAAGAGAAGGCTTAAGGAAATTACCAATGAGCTCATCTCAACAGTGAAGAAATCTAAATATTTTCATTAAGTGAGTAATTGATAACATCATTATGATCTATCTTAGACCATTAGTTACCTCTTTAAGAGTTTGAGAATACTCCGTTGAATGTTTCTCTCAAGTAAATTCTTATTGCCACATTACCTTTGGTTATCATCCATGAAGTCGTTGATTACAAAAATTGTTTAAGAATGTTAGCTATAATAATATTATGGTAATAAGGGAGAAAGAGAGACATAAAGTAGCTCTCTTAGGTCATTGTTGGATGGTTAATTGGCTTTATTTTAGAAGAAGCAAGGCTTGACTAAGGGTTTGTAAGGAGAGGATGATGAAAGTAAGGGTTTTGGAAGTGAAAGGGAGGAAAGAAGAGAAGAGGTTGTGATTTAATTTTAGGTGAGTCAAACTTGAGAAAGGGAAAGCATGTGATAAACTTGGAGGCTTTGGAGTGAGGTATTTCGCAAAAGTTTAAGCAAGGATGAAAGGGAGAGGGTTTTGAGGTAAAAGAAGGTTTTTAGGTTTATTGAGTTTGCTTAGACTAAAAAGGAATAAAAAAGAAAAAGAAGAGAGGAAGAAGGAGGTCATTAAGAGTTTCAAGTTGTTGGATTGATATTCAAGTCTAGTCAAACATAAGCCCTCAAGCTATGCAAGAGTTATCACCAAAAAAAAATATCTAAAACTTTCATTTATCTTATATTTTTTTTAATACAAGAGTTCTTGAAAAAGAATAAAAATGGAAAGAAATGTTCGTGGAACTAAATATCTTAATTAAACTCTTCTTAATTTTCAATAACTTATTTTAGGAAAGAAAGCATGAAGAAATAAAGAGAGATCACAAAGAAATAAAAAAAGATAATGCTATTCTAAACCTTGGCACTTTTTATGTAGTTCATTTAAAGGAATTCTTCCAAAAGGGAGCTTAACTAGCCAAAGCAAGTATTAAAGAGATTGAAAATACATGAAAAGCTCCCAACCATGCCTCCTGTTGTCTTAATCTATGGAAAGGTCCCAATGTGGTATCAAGTTAAAGAACCAAGAAAATTTGAATTGAACTATGATGTACTATAATAAACTATGATAAAGCACTCATAAATCATCAAGAGCTATCATATGAAATAAACGAAGTTATGTGTCATCATCTAGAAAGATTGTGAAGCAAGGTTTGACCTGAGTAGCTTTGTGATTGGTTTATGCTTTATGTAGTTTCTATGGATTAAAGGAGGTTCAAACTCAACATTTAGTGTTGCATCACCTTGAAGGAAAAGCATTTATGACCTATCGAGACTTTTCATCTCTCTTTAGGGCCATGGAGACAAGTTTAAGTACATGTTAGTATTATTTTAGTGATCTTTGGAAGGAATCAAGCATGTCTTTATAAATTAATTCTAAAATCTTTTAAGGCAAACAGTTTGTCAAATGTAATAATGAGAATATTTTATTTCCTTCCAATCTCTTATGAGACAAAGCATCTTTGTTATTTAGAATTTCTTAAAATCACCATCGTGTTCACATGACTTATTGCAAACATCGATTTGTGTTTGGTGTTGTGGATATCTGATACTTTATTTTGGAATGTCTTCAATAAGATGGGCATTTGTTTAAGTCGTGTTCTCCCCTATGTTGGTTATCCAATCAGTATCTTGGGAGAATAAACTAAGCTTAAAGTTAGCTTTCTTTTTTCGCATATGGGAATGAAATATAAGTAGTCATGTAGATGGAAAATTTTATGAACATGATAATATCATTATTTGGAATTTTTTATTTACCTACCATAAATAAATTTCACATTATGGCTTCAACACCTTCTGTGCATAAATTTTACAACCAAGTTTTATTATGTCGAGATATTGTTTCATTTGATCATTTGATTCAAACCAAAGAGGGTTTTATTCTCAAAAAGTTTTTGAACATTTTAAGGCTAAATTATCACATAAATCTCCAAATCGTTTTCTTTATAGTCAAAGTGGGATTATTTATTTTTATACCCGTCAAACTAAAATCCTACAAAAAATTACTCTTTGTTAAGTAATTTCAATCTTGGTCATCACCCATCAGGTACTCCTCACACTCTTTGATCCCTTGTGTTGAAATAAAGTCTTACACCATTCGGTTTTGCATGTTTAAGGAGAACTGCTTCAATTAAAGAGTTGCTACCTTAGTACAATGATGGGAATTCATGTCATTTCGTCAATTTATTGGACGTCTTGATTCTTCTTCATAGATTGTTTTTTTCTTTTCTTATTGATCTTTTAGTTCCTTCCAAAGTATACGTATATTTGTTAACTTCAATAGAGAGCAAAGGGTTTGAATTAATAGCAAAGTGAGACCATTCTTTCACTACTAGCTCAGCACATGGATATTTTTGCATGGTCTTGTTTTGATATGGTTGGTGTAACTTGAGTTATGTTTTACCAACATCTTAACATTAACTTTGAATGCCTAAGAATATGATAGAAGAAGACACACTTAGCTAAGAAAAACAAGCCCTAGCTAAAGAGAACTAGCTTATTTTCTTAAGGTTTGATTCATTGTTGTTGTGTAATACCTCAAGAGGTTGGAAACTTTTTTGCTTGTCAAGAAAAGTTCTGACAAATGACACATTTGTGTTGGCTCTTTGTTTTATCTTATTTGGCTTGACAAAAATTTTCTTTTTTGTCAAAAATTGATGATTCAATGAGCTTGATTGCAACTTTTAATCATTTAAGCTTTTTTCAAAGCCTTCTTTGGATGACAATAGATCAGGATTTTTGAGTTAGACAATGAAAAACTTCATCTATCATCAATTTTCAATATGTTGCTAAAAGGCCATGTCATTTGTTTTAAAAACTGAAAGGGCAACATATCAATACGTGGTTAATATAGTTTTTATCCATCAATGAGGAATGAATCTTGATGCATATGATGAGGAGTTTTTAGTCAAAAGCAATCATTCATTACCGATATCGAGGATCTTAAAGAGAACTTTCAAGAATTATGAAAATTTACGTTGCAGGTCAATCCACTCGAGTGCAATTTTGGCATCTTATCAAGCACGTTTAAAGAAAGGAAGTGAAGCTAACCCTGATGGCATTTGAGCCTTTTTGAAAATGCATTCAAAAAAGACATTTTGAGACCTATATAAGTTAGATGGTCATATTGCTACGTTGTGTAGAATCATATCTTGCTATGAAGTCGAGCATTGACCATTTTCAAGCCATTTGGAGGCAAAATAATATTGTAGCATATAAAAAACTATGAGAATGATATGGAATTAAGTAGCTCTTCTATTATGTATTTCATGTTCTTATAACAAGCTTCAACTCTCATTCATTATTCTTAACTCCTTCTTCTACTATCTCTTCTTTAAAAAGTTTTGTATCTTTGCTTATGCACAAACTCGTTCTGGTAAAACTTATACCATGATGAGCAAGCCTGAAGCCCCTAAGCAGAAAGGATTAATACTACGTTCCTTGGAGCAGATCTTTAAGACTAGACAATCACTACAATGCCAGGGTTGGACTTAAAAAATACAGGTGTGAATGTCAATTTACATGAAAATGTAAATTGTGCTCAATCTTTCCTACTTTCAAACGATGCTTTTCATCTTTTACAGGAATCAATGTTAGAGATCTACAATGAAACAATTCGTTATTTGTTATCACCCAATCATAGCACAAGCAGTCGTCTAACTCTTCATAACAAGCAATATAGCAATATGACATCAAGCACGATTCAGCTGGTAATACATTTGTGCCAAACCTTACTGTTGTCGATGTGTGTAGCATAAAGGAAATTTCCTTTCTGCTTGATCAAGCTGCAAGGAACAGGTAATTGAAATCAACATAGACATAGTAAATTGGAGCATGCTTTCATCTTTTATTTTCTTGTTTCTGGTGGCCAACTGAATACATAATGTGTATTCAGTTTCCCAAATGTTCCATATTCTTGGGTACCAAGCTTTGTTTTGCTTGCAAGCATGCATTCATCTTCTATTTTCTAGTTTCTGGTGGCTAATTGAATATGACATGTATATGCTTTCATTTCATGTTCCATATTCTGGGATACCATGCTGTGTTCTGATTGCATGCTTTTAAACGTATGATTCTGTATCAGCATTTTTTCACTTCTGGATCATTCTTCTCTTTCCCAACCTGACTAGCCACAAGGCTATCATCGCAAGAGATTGGAACTAATGATTCAAGTTTTACTTTGTTCATTAGGTTAGTTGGCAAGACTAAGATGAATGAACAATCATCAAGAAGCCATTTTGTTTTAACCTTAAGAATATCTGGGGTGAATGTTATGAGTGGTGGCTATTCCTTGTTCCTTTGAGCCATTAAGCTTGTTACCTAAGACATTTGTTGACAAACTCTTTCATTGTAGGTCATGGAACAACATGTTCAACGTGTTTTGAACCTGATAGATCTTATCGGAAGCGAGCATCTTGTTAAAAGTGGCTCGACTGGAGATCGTCTAAAGGAAAACTAGGCAAGAATTGCTTCTCAATTATACTAAAAATTCTTGTTTTACATGCATATGCATAAATTCATTTTGTCCTTGAAACAGGTAATTAACAAAAGCTTGTCTTCACTGAGCGATGCTATATTTGCAATTGCCAAGAAGGAGGATCATGTTCCTTACAGAAACTCAAAATTGGCATTCCTTCTATAGGTACATGGCCATTGGATTCCTTCAATGCTTAGTATATTACAGTGTGTATAATTTCATTACAATAATTTTAAAAACGTTCTCAAAAAAGCTATTTGTTTACTAAAAAATTAAATTTTCAACTTTTACCATCTTCATTCTCATCATACTCTATAATCTCTTGGTGTTTAAAGCCTTGTCTTGGGGTTGATTAAAAAACGTTGATGTTTGTTAACATCTCTCTACAGGTTTCATCGGCCAGTGAATCGATATGTTCGCTCTGATTTGCTGCTCGTGTCAATGCCTTTGAGATTGGGGTTCCTTGCTGTCAAACCCAGATGTGAGCACTGGATTCCCGTTGAAACAATGGTTGAGTGATTAAAGTACATTTGCAAGAGGGTTTATAAAATAGCAACTGAAGCAATGCATTTTTGGTTGCCCCAAGCCATTAAAACAATTTGATTGAGTGATTAAAGTACATTTGTCCACGAGGGTTTCTAAAACAGCAACTGAGTGCATTTTTAGTTGCCCCAAGCCATTAAAACAATTTGGTTGAGTGAGTAAAGTACATTTGTGCACAAGGGTTTCTAAAACAGCAATTGAAGCAATGCATTTTTTGTTGGCCCATGCCATTAAGACAATTTGGTTGAGTGATTAAAGTACATTTGTCCACGAGGGTTTCTAAAACAACAACTGAAGCAATGCATTTTTTGTTAGCCCAAGCCATTAAAACAATTTGGTTGAGTGATTAAAGTACATTTGTCCATGAGGGTTCCTAAAACAGCAACTGAAGCAATGCATTTTTTGTTGCCCCAAGCAATTAAAATAATTTGTTGTTGGCAAAATGTATTTTGCAGCTGATGGATTTGATCATTGCTTCCTCTTCCATTGCCATAATATTCATGTCAGATGTAATAATTTGTTCGACATTTGATTGATCTACTACTTTGTGATCTCCGTGTGTGGTATTGGGTGATGAACTATCTTCCTTTTCATCACCCATTATTTTGAAAACTAAGCATTCATCTTCTTTTGCTAAATAGCTGTTGAAGTTGTGCATAGCATTATATTTTATGCCTTTGATATTTTTCTGTACCCTTGGCAAAAAGAACCATTATCAATCTAACTTGTGCCCTTATAAATTATATGTTATTAAAAAATATGACCTAGTGAGGTTGTTTTAATTTTTAAAGTGCTTTTATTAATTAGATGGCAGAGTTGTAATTATATAGAGTCCTTTATGTCCTAAATTGCATGAAATGGCATGTTTTTTCTTGTATTGCCAATATATATTACTATATGTTGCTAGAATTTTAGAATTATCCCTAGTATCAACCAAAAAAGGAAGCTTTCAACTAAAATCGGGAATAGAATTCCGTGTTATAATCTGATTATGATCAATCTTAGCTTCAGTACATGCACATGTATAAGGATGCATACAATGGCAAATGCATACTAGTATTTTTTAGAACGTACTTTGTAGTGTTACATTCTATAATATATTTTGTCTTATTTATCGTACTTGTATGGGTCAAAATATCAGGTATCAATTTACCATAGTGCAAGAACTTAATTTTAAAAGAAAAGGACAACATGAGTCCTGTTATTCTCACAAAATGTGCTCTTAGTGTGACAATTTTTATTCATAAAAAACCTTCCAATTTTCTTGATTGTGGAAGCGGCTAAATTGGAAAATCGTTGTCATGATTTAACTCAGTTTGCTATAAACTTTGATGCCTTAAAAATATATATGTTCCTAAACATGGATTACAGCCTCTAGTGACATGCAAGCATTACATTGACTTTAAATTAGCCATAATAAAAAAAAATATAGGAGAGTTAAAATATATTTTTGAATAACAAGTTTTGGACCAATGGGTATATTTATGATGGCATGCATTGGCTAAGTGACAAAAAATGGAATTTTTAGTAATATAAAGAGGCTGTATATGCCATACACAATTATCATTAAATAGAGATGAAATGATCAACTCTGCTAACAAATTAATTCAACTTATTTTTTGGACCAATGTTTCCAATAAAAACAAGAGAATTAGTGAAATAACCTAAAATCAGTCAACTTGATCTTAGAAAACATAGAAATCAAGTAACAAAACACAAAATATATGCCAAACAAGTATAGCATTTATCTACATTGCTTAAAAGCCAATGATTCTTAATACAACTATTTTGATGTGACCAATTAAGTGAGAAATATTATAAGGTATGCTTTCATCTTTTTCTCTTAATAAGTTTATAAACTAATGATTTAGCCTTGGTATTCAAAAGAAACGAGGAGAATGTTTGCACCATTTATATTTTTTAAGAGAATTTGAGGAATTTGCCCCTATTTGAACTTGAACCTCCAATTCATACCAGACTCATTAGCACATAAATTACATACCTAACAATTTTTATTCGAAACACAGTCTAGATATAGATACGGAATGGAAAGGGGAAAAGGCCATATTTGATTCAAATTCATACTAAGAGGAGCTCATTTGTCACATCAAAAGCATAATGTTCACTCATTTGTGAGTGTATGTAGTACAACAATATCCATAAATTATTGTGTTTGATATTTTAGAAGAAATTTCTCTTTGAAAAATATTGATCATGAAATGAATTCTATACTAACAATTGCCTTGAGATGTACATTACAAAAAAAGGTAATATCTTTTGGAATATCATTTAGTGGATGGGCATTTTAGTATTTAATAAATAACATACATCAAAGCTTAAATTAAAATAATTTAGAGATGGAAATATATAAGGATTTCACAAGAGATGCCAAAGATTCAAATGAAAAATGTAGAAAACCAAAGTGATAATAAATTAAACATATAAATCTATTAGTAATATATTGGATAATTTCTTAAGCTAAACAAACATTAAATTATTGATCCATTTATTCATTAGATGTAGAAGGTAGTGCTTCAAAAATTTTGTAATGTGAAGACCTTGATGCATATAGAGGGGTTGATCCATTTATCCTTTAGATGAAGAAGATAGTGTTTCAAAAATTTTGGAATGTGAAGACTGAGATGCATATAGTGGCATAGGCTTTGTTAGTGATGGCATGGTTATGGATGCAATTTTTATCGTCTACTAATGGTGAAATAATTGTAAAAATTTTAGGATAACAAACGGATGATAGAACGGAAAAAAGCCTGAAACTTTGTAGCATGGACAAATTCTTGATTGACATCATTTGAGAAATGTTGGCTCAATGCTGGTTGGCCCCTATTGAATATTGAACAATTTAATGAAAAATAAATTTTGAAGAGTGCTATTAACTATTGTTGAAATGCTGTGTTTAATGATTTGTTGTTTAGAAATACTTATTTTGAATTTGCCGGAAACATCTTTTTTATTAGTTTAAAAAATAGAAACTTTTGACTTAGTTTGTGAGAATAAAAGATCTTTTTGAACTATTAAAATAACAAAATGAAAAAAGATAGTGATATCTCCCCTAATTTATAAATAAATATAATTAGTTAAGTTATTTAACATGACCTTAAATAAGTATTTTTGTGATTAAAAGTACAAAATTTAAGCAATCAAACCAACCCTCGATCTTATACTATCATGTGGAATATTATTGTTTATAAACTCATTAGTTATGGATGGATAATACATGAAAACATGATTCCAAAGTACCTAGAAAAACAATTTTATGACTTTAAAGCATATTCTTAAAATAAATATAACAATATTGTATTATTCATGTAATGATTGATTATCCTCAACTTTATCAAATTATTATATGAATATATTTACATAAATATTTGTTTATATTTTTTTTAAAAATTAAATCATCACGATTTGATTCCAATTATATAAACCGTAAAGATTTGTCTTGAACTAAAAATTCCTATTCGAAAGAAAAGTAGAAATTATAAGATTAAGGCACAACATGCAAAAGTATTATGCCTGAACTTATCATGGATGTTTTAGAAGAATTAATCAATATTTCTAGACAATAATCACAGGAAAGCATACGATAGTATAGTGTAACCAAATTCTCACATACTAATTTGCTTCAATCAAAGCAAGAATTCCTTTATAACTTCCCTAACATGAACATAAATAAGCAATGCAACTAAATGTTATGACATGAAGCTTGATAAGAATACAAATACATTAGAGAAGCCAAATAGGTACCAAATATAAACTGTTGGGAGGAAAAGAGTCAAGTTAGCAGATACCTCTTCAAAGCCTACTCGTTGACTGGGGCGACGAATGTGCAGGGGAGGCCCCGTTATTTGCAGTGGAGGGATGGGCTTCACTTGTCGATTTTGTGGTTCAGTAACTCCCTTTATTGTCTGATACTTAATCTCAAAAAACCACTATATATTATACAGATGGCAAATGAAGGATTTGTACTACTGCTTGAGAAAAAAAGACCTGAAAAAACTATATATGAGAAGATTCACAGCATGCTTACAGAAGACAGTGAATTCCAAAAGAACTTGAGAAGTCATTAACTTAAAGTCTAATAAGTTGATTGTAACTGTTAAACATTTTTTAAAAGAGAGAAAATTTTCTTATATTTTTGTTTGATTGGGTGAATTTACAAATCCATGTGCACTTTAGGTTCCACAAAACTTTTATTTCTTGCAACAAAATTGTGAAAACCAAATCAAAGAATAACTACACCCAACAAAGAAAACATAAATTCAACTTAAAATGTCATCATTAATAATTCCATAATTTAAATATTCATAAAATGTTAAATTGAATCCAACCAAATGAAACATAAATACAGGAATAATGATATAAACATTGAGATATGGAAAGCAAACTATTTTTTCTATGACCATAGGCATCTCCAATAAACTCTTAAAAGGCTAGCACTATCATGGGAAGACATCCTATTCAAACTGTTGGCCACTCTAATAAGAGCATCAAGCATTCTTTTAGCTAAGCTAACTCCAAAAATTCCTTTATCAGTAAAAGGTAAAAAAGGTCTATCCTACATTTTCACCCTGCTTTTCTATTCTAGATTATCATCAATGCTCACATGCATGCTGATAAAACCATTCACATCAGCAAACTCCCTAAAAGTTGTTGCTGGACAGACAAGAATATTAAACAGTGTCTCATGGTCTGGTCTCACACTTACATTACTTTTAGTGTACAAGTTAAATTGTTACGAATATAATCAAATAATATGGCCCTAGTAAGATAGCATTGCTTCCATTTTGCAACTCAAAGCTGTAATTGAAGTACAATGTTACTGCTGATTACGAAAAAGTTGGCCAAAATGTGAAATGGATAGAGCTTTATCTTTAGTCAAAATGAAACAAAAACACGGTTAATAATATATTCTTTTATATTTTAATTCTCATCAAAGGTGGAGAAAGAAAAAACAGGTTGCTAAACATCAGATGAACAAAATAAGCTATTTCTTATCTAATGGCTCCCAATATTTTTACCAACTTTTCAATAGGAATTCAAAAAGAAAAATATTAATAACTACAACAGCTATGAAACCTAACCAACATTCCAACTTGCATATGAGAATGCCAAAAATAAGCATCAAATTATAAGTAACCATCACTATCACCTTTGAGATAGCTTCCATATTAACCCACAGAATAGATCTTGTTCAAGGTCATCATCATCATTAAATGAATGAAAAAAACAAAAATAGGTATGGGGGTATAAGCATTTAAAATATGTTATATTTGTAAACAAAGTATGTATGAAGGAACATTACATATAGACATTTTAGTACCAAATCCAACATTAAATTAAATCATAATACAAGCTTAAAAAACATGGATGGGGCTATTAGTTCCATGAACACTGTGATTGTGAAGAATAATTTTTATGCCTCAAAATATTCATTTTAATCTTTACAAATTGCAAGGCTGTAAATGACTTGATCCAAGCAAGTAGAATAGGGCTCAAGTTAAATTATGTTAGGTATACTGGTGCTTAATTCGAGTATAATGGATGGTATTAAAGTTTAGGTCATTTAAATCATAAATGTTTACGTTCACAAACCCCAAACAAGCAACTTGATCAACAAATATATGAATGAGCTGTAAAAAGTACAACATACAATCAACTAAAGAAGTCGACACGTGTTAAATATTTGAGACTTAAAACAAGCATGTGAGCATAAAATGCTTATGAACACTAATTGATACATTAAAAAAGCATATATACAGTACATTCATGAATATTAATTGATACTTTAAACAAGTATGCCTTTTCTGAACCTCTAGATGATACTTATAAGAATGTATTAAAAGGACACATCAGGTACATAAATAATCTCAGTTATTAATGTTTAGGAAAATGGTGTGCATGAAAAAAATGAAATCAATAATAATAAAAATAACTTATGCATTTTGTTAAAAATATATATAATATAATGTATTGAAGATAAAAAAAGACAAGCATCAGACAAACACGTAGAAATAATAATACAACAAAAAAAAACATGTACAAGATGTTAGAACTATACAACCCGCATGGCATTTGTGAGCTTCTAGAAAAGTATAATTAATGACTATGACTCAAGATAACAAAAGATAAATACTAAGGTATTACACAAAAAACAACAAAGCCTAGTAATCACAAAATGTATATTAAATAATTAAGCTTTTATAAATACATTGTGTACAAGAATGGAGCAATTTAACAAAAGCTAAATAATCCAACTTCAAGATTTCATTCAACACCGTCTTGAATAATAAGAAAATTACATTAGCTAGCTTTTATAATAAGACCATCAAATATATCATTCACAAATCAAATAGAGATCTTGGACCACTATATTGAACTAGCCATAATATTGTGCTACTTAATAGAGAGTGGCTGCTGTAGTTGAAACCAGGCACATTTTAATTTCAAGATCTATTGAAGTGGCCTGAGACAAATCATCTTAGAACTCAAAAATCAGGCCTTAAGTTATTCACTATTAAAAGTAAAGGAGCGATTTCAAACCTCATGGAAATTTTGGTTGTGAAAAGTGCAAGGCATTCCTTTCCTAAATGATATTTTGACAGTCAGAGCGGAAGTAAATGGTCGATGAGAGGGCCAATGCTAGCTGAGTTGTCTACTTTTTTTTATTTGATTTTAGATTAGAGGATTCTTGTAGCAGGTGGATTATACAGAACTAAATGTTGGAATTTGGAATTAGAGAAGAGGGTTTTTTTTGGCTTTGTGAGGCCATGAATACATTATTGTTCAAGTCATTGTTCACTAAATGCATATTTTCTGAAGTTGTATGATATTGTTAATGTGTTTTCCATTGGAATGACGGCGTAATTACTAATTACCTTTAGGTTTGTTCTCATTTAATGAATAACTATTTCCTTTCTTTTGGTTAACATATAAGGTACAAACAGGTGATGTTAGAAGCTCATGATAAGTAATTTGAAGAAACAAGTAAGATATTTGTAGAGTACCAAAAACAGCTTCATCAATATGTAAGCCAAGCAAGAGGCATTAAGAGGTTGATTACAGATAGTGCTGTTTGTTCTGTTGGTGAGATCCATTCGCACAGTGAGAACGAAGAAGTCTACACAATGGTCAAGGGTTGCAAATCATCAGATGATGACATTTTGATTCAAACATCACGAGATAGAATCATTAGATCAACATGCGAGTCTCTTGCAAGGCATATGACTGAACGAATCCAAAGTACCTTCCTGGCATATGATGGGATTGAAATGAACTCTAGTATTCATGCAGATGCTACCAAGTTTCTCGATGACTTGGAAGGTGATGTACCTGAAGATGTAATTGTTGTGATAACTAAGTCTCTTAGAAATCCTTCACAGTTAATTCAGTCAATCGCTGCATACACATTGCACAACAACAAATTGATCCGTAAGGAGACTAAAAATATTGACATTTGAGCTGATGCAGAGCTTTTGAGGTAATTCTTTTTATCTTCAGATCATTGTTTTATTTTTTCTTACCCCATAGGCTGAATTTATAAAAGATTTTCTTTAGCTTTGATAAATCTTTGTTTGTTTCTCAAGTTTTGGAAGTCTTGTGACGCAGTTGGCGTACATTTATAGCTTCAAAAATATGTTGGAGCATAATGGTTGACGGTTGGAAAATATTGCAAAGTTCAACTTCAATGTCGCACTACCAATTGTTTTCTTATGGAAATCGTGTACGTATTGTTATGGCTATTGTTAAATACTGTTTAAGAGCTACCTTTTTTTGTTGTGATATTGATATTACATTTTAATTTCATTTTTTATTGTATAACTTATGCAAAGGCCATATTGATGTCATTTCAATCATTTAAGGGTGCTCTCATTAAAATGTACTGGTGAAACTTTAACAAACTTATTTCATTTTTTGTTTAATCTTTGTCTATTTCAATCTATAAACTCATTCAATGTACATTTATTGTGAAATATTTTTTTAAATTTATAGTCTAGGTTAACTCCTTTTGTATCTTGTTAGCATTTGGTTAATTGGGTTTGATGATGTCAACATAATTAAGAATTTGTTCATGAAGCATTGATAAGATAGGAATACAAAATTAATAGAGCATGAACTAAGGCAAAAAAGAGAGGTTAGAAAAGGCTCTAGAAAGGATGATAGATAGGTTGAATATAATAAATTTTTTTTATTATTAAAGAAAGTTCAGGATTATGATCAGATTTGTATTCTTGCTAGAATTGTAAAAAACTAATGTCAAGGTCGAATTAATGTGTAGAGCAAATGTCTTGTTTGTGCCAAATCAATGTTAGACAGGTATTATGATGAGTTTTGATAATGATGTTTATTTCTCTTTAATTAAATTCTATTTCTTATAGTTCTTTATTAAGAATTAGATTTGTGATGAATATATATTTTATTGGCTATGTAGGAAGTTGGATAATTTATTCATTTGGATTGCATGGTTAATAATTCCTTAAGATAAAATTAAAAATAACATATAAAAAATGGTTAACTAATGATTATGATATTTTTGGTTGGGTTTGGTGAAGTAAGTTATATCGATAAATTTTGAGAAGATAATTTAATATTACTCTTTTACCAGTATAAATAAAATTTTAGGATAATTATTATTTATCAATTTTTTGGTTAAAAAGGTTAATTTTTTGTGAAATATTAGTTTTACCATATTACCACAAAATATTTTATTAAATAATCAATTACGAACAACCAATTTAAAATTAAGATTTAGAACCTTTTACAGCATTTATGAATGACTTTATGCTTTGGAAATATTAAATTTATTGGTCTATCATATTAAATGGATTATCAACTGTGCCATTCAGGTACAAAGATGAGAATGATATAGTAACAGATACTGCAACTCGATATGCATGTTCACCTTTCTTATATCAGGTTTATCATAGTCCAAGGAGTGGTACAGATTTATCTGTACAAGGAACTTACAATCAACTACTTCAAAGACAACTATGCCTTCTCCTTATATGTAGAATAATATATAGTATGCTATTGTAGTTTCCTATTATTTCTTATATTAGAGATTACTTATACTTATTGTTTGATATCCTGTATTTGGTTATATTTCTTAAAATTTTATTTGTGAATATCTATCAGAGGAGACCTTATAGTCATTCTCACATTCATTTGTTTTTTTCCTTATTTGTCACTTTTCTTAACTTTAGATATTTTGTTACACCATTTTTGGTGATTAATGTTTGATGTGCACCTTTTGATTTTTTTTTCATTCATAAGGTCATCCCTTTTCATATGGCATATTCATACGTACAATAAAATTTTAATTTTAGATTATTATGATAGAGTGCTTAACAAAGTGATTTGGGTTTTTTTATTATTTATTCTTATGGGTTCTACCACTAGTTATTTTCAAGGGATCTTACACGTTATATTTAAAATAGGAGCTTTATTTGTGATTTTTTTGCTATTGTCACACCATAAGCACCTCTATGTTGCTATTGTAGAGACATTGGTAATCTTAGCCTAATGCAGAAAGAATAATAAATATTTAAGCAAGTGACTTAAGAATCCATTAAAAATTACTTGACTATAAGTCAAAGTAAGTCTTTTTTGAAATTACTACAATAAATCCAGAAATACATATTCGATTGCTGAATTATAAATATTAACTATTCTAACAAATATGGTACTTGCGAAGAAGACGGGACTTTTGCCCTTTAGTGATTTTCATAATGATCCATGGCAAAACAGTTTAGATAGTTTGGTAAGCAAAATATAGCCTAGTGAAAAATGCCTAAATTTGGGGAACGGATGATGAACAAGGGTAAGGGATACGTTTACTGAATACTATAACTATAAGAGTTGTACCTTTTTATTGGAAATATTACCAAGTGATAGAATTAATTGTCCATTTTTGTAATAAAGCATGTTTGCAAAGCCCTAATTCCATTTACAACCTGTCCAAAATTACATTAGAAGACATTAAAATTTCTTGGGAAGTCATCAAAGCTACTCAAAAAAACAAGTAACTTACCAAACAAAGAAAATTAAGCATATGTTGGAATTTGCTTTGGCTTGCACATCATTCTCCCTATTTTTAAAATAACTTGACCTTGAGTTGACTCGTGAAGTCTTTTAAGGAGAAAACATTGCATATCTCCATCCAACCATAAGAATATTTTCTTTGCCCTTCTTTTCTACCAAAGGGAAAGCTTGCAAAGCAATGAGGGAAGCTTGGCATAATGAGCTAGTAGTAATCGAATCAAGTGCTGCTTGGAGAAGAATTTTTTTAGGGATGTACTACTTGAGTTGTGATTGTGTTTCTTGCAGCTAATAGTATAGTTTCCTCTATTTAGTAGATAAATGTATAATATTTATTGTGCTAAGAAGAACACAAATGTGAGCTTAGAATTTGTCTTTTGCAATTTTTCTTTTTTAATTTCTTTGGTTCTTTAAAAAAAATGAACAAGAAACTTGGACAAGTAGAGATTACTGTATTAGGCGTAGTACTATTTCACTCATTTCACAGGAATTAAAGTTTTTGGCTCTTAACTAAGCTCCATTTTTTTAATTTGTCATATATTTTCATTTAAATATTATGTAGAAAAAAGATTATATTTTAATATTACATGATCTTAATATTACATGATGCATAAAACATATAGGTACCTCAACATCAAATTATTGAGTATAACATAATCTTTAAGGGTTGTTAAGCTTTTTTTTTTACTTGGTCTTTGTTTTTAGTTTGTAAGCTAATCTTCATTAAATCTATATTGTCATTTTTGTTATAAAAGTTTAAATGAGTTAAGGTGGTTTGTAGTGTCTTTGTATGTATTATGTATGTATGTATGTGTGTGTGTGTATGTGTGTGTGTAGATAATTAGTTAAATTATCAATTTACATATTTTATGTAACTCAACATAATATGCACTAATTGACCAAATTTAATCATCCAAACTTATTATTAATGTTTGTATTGATATTATTTTATTAATCACTTAGATTAGTGAACTTATTGACATTTTTTGCAAGCTTATTTCTAATAAATGAAAACTTTTTTTATATATTTTGATTAGTAGACAATTTTGTCATTAACCCTTGTTAAGTGATAACTAATAATTAATATTTGTTATTAACTGAAGTAACCTAGCTAATGTAAACATATTTCTATCAGAGGATAGTAAATGCTATTTTATTTTTTGACTATATAATTGTTCTTAATTTTTTCTAATCACTTGTACGGGTTATCTACATGAGGAAAGGAATGAAATTATATAGATCAACATGTAGTTTAAAAGAAATGGTTGGGATTGGCTCAACTTGGTTAGTATACTTGCATTAAAATGACAGTTGGTAGTTTGGGACGGCTTAAGACCTCTACGAAATGGGGATTCTTATTTCATTAACATGGAAATATATACTTGAATAACAAATTTCTCATATGGCCAATTGATTTTTAAATGTTTATTTTGTGATTTTAACCTATGATTTAAATCATCAATGCGGAAAATTGTAACAAATATGATGGCTGGGAATGTTGTTATCCTTTGGCAAAACTTTCATTGTCAAAATCTTAAACTACAAGCTATGTTTGTGTGAAGTTGTGATTTAACAACGTGCTCGAAGTTGACCTGGCCTTTAAAAGTCTGCTTTGAAAATTGGCCATGCATTAAAGAAACAAGAAAAATAAGTGTAAATTTTTAGTTAAGGAGCTCGTTGTGCTGAAGATTTTCATGGTCTCATTTTCCGTGGACATTTACGCTCCGTAGTATGGAGCTTTTTCGGGTATTTCCTTTCCCAAGTCTTAATGAGATTGATGTGAACGTTTATGGTACTGCTCATAGACAAGTTTGTTTGGTTTATTTAAAAGCCATGTGCATTTAGGCTATTTTAGATAACCTTTTACACTTTTAGTTATGGTTATGAAGATATCCACATAACACTAAGGAATTTGTTTCAAATGGAAACACTTACAGGAATGCTACATCTCACAAGGATCATCTTTTTGCAATTTTATTGTGTTTAATTTTAGAACTCGTAATGATGTATTCATGCATCCATTTTCCTTTTAGAAAGCTCATGTCCAACAGTTTGTGCCTACTGAAGATGCACTAAACAAGGCAGCTGAAGCTAAAAGCATTAGCTAGAAACTTGTAAAGCGGTTGCATGGAAATGGTGAAGTCGCAACAACAACACTACATTTTGGAGTCCAGTCACAGAACCTTGGTAACACAAGGCATTTTCAGGTGATGTGACCCTTGCGATTTCTTAAAATGGGATTTTTTTGTAGAAAGTTTTTAACTATAATGTGGATCATCGCTATGTGTCATTGATATGGAATTTTGAGAATTTTCTTTATTCATGTTTTTGTTCTGAAGCTAAGTGTTGTCAATCTTTAACGTGCCAAAATTCATGGAGTTGTACCTACCATAAGAGTTTCAAAATTATATATTCCTAACACCATATTTTTTTATATTTGGTGCTTATGTTATGCATGTCGCTTTTATTATTAATCATCATAGAAAGTAAACATATATTTTGTAAAAAAAGTGTGCATTTTTGTTGAGAATTTTCAACTTATTATATTCATTACTATTTGAGTACAAAGGGTAAGGATTTTGATCATGGTTCTCATCGAACTTTTTTGAAAATGCATCAAACTCTATCATATATTAGCTTATAGTGTTTTTAACTTCAATTTGTAAAATGCATAAGCTAGCAATGTGAGGATTATTGCACTGTAGGAGTTTTATATATGCAATCTTCCATTGCAATGCAGTGAACCCTTTCCTTGATTCCATGGTATTGATCACTCTGTATTATGTATTATTTAGCTGGATGTTTGGGCTAAAGAAAGAGATGTTGCTGGACAAAAAGCTAGCATTAATACATTGACATCTGAGGTTCAACACTTTAAGAAGTTGTGTTTGGAGTGGAAAGAAGTAGAAGATTCTTTACGAAAGAAATGGAAGAAAATTGAAGAGTTTTGCTCTCGCAAATCAGAACATGAGTCTACTTACACTGCATTTCTACGTGCTGACATTGTTAAGTCTCTCTTGCACATCATATCCTCATTCAAATGATAAATTGCTGTTATGTGAACTTGATGTGTTATTGAGTTACATCCTTGAGCTCATCTTTTGCTTCCTATGTACACTGCTTGAGTTCATCTTTTACTGTTGATTTGTAATGTATTTCTTTGTGTTAACATTTTTAAGCAACTTGCATACTATATTATCTTTTGATTGCATCTTTTTTGTTTATGTGTGTTTTGTGTTTTCGAATGATATACCTAAGTCAATCTTTTGCTATTTAGTGTACTATTTATCAGATCCAAAAGTGTTGATGTTCTGACATTGTTAAGTATTTAACTATTGAATCACTTATTTCTTGGACCAGATAAATAAAGCTTTATAGTGTACTTGAACTTGTACTATTAGGGGCAAGCATGCATAAAAGCTCTAGGATGCTTGGGTTTCAAGGACTGTAGGACATAGATGATCCACCATGTGTGATCTCAGTTTAGGCATATGGTGATTGTGGTAGTAAGAATATGGTATTGTTTAGCTATAAGCTATAACAACACAAATATGATATCCAATTCTGGCCTAATGCCACATGAGAAGTGAGGATTCCTAGAGTGGCTAAGCCTTTTTTCATGATATTATAATCTTATATATTTTTTAGTTGTTAAAGTTAAAACTAAATTTTTATATTTGTATTGAGGGGATCTTTTATGAATCCTTAAAACTAGAAGTTTTTAGTGAGTTTTCTTCGGGGAAAACTTTTGAGTATCATATATTCCATGAATGAACACCAAATAAGCATTTTATCTTTAGGTTTGCTTTTTGAATTTGAGAATCAGTATATACTGAAAAAAGATTTTTTTAATCAAAACGGAACATGGAAATGACTATCTAAATAGACGTAGAATTATTAGTTTCTCTCAAAAGCAAAAAAAATTAGAATTGAGAAGGATAGCCATTTGCATTTCAGTATCAAAAGTCATCTTAGGTGACAACAATTATAAGTTCTAGATATTTCTAAACATGGAAAAGTATCATTGATCATGAGTACTTCTTGTATAAGCATTTGTTGAAAAATTCTTTTTTAAATTCTCAATAACTCATTATATTATGTAAAATTGGGATATATTATGAATAAATAGAAAATTTTTTTATTGTTTTATTTTTTTAGGTCTCAAATATATCATATTTAAGTTTTAAGAATCATTATTCTTTTATGAATTTCTAGTGAAACTTTACACAAACACAAACCTTTTATTATTTCCATATTGATAAATTGTTAAATATTGATAATGCTATTTAATTTGATTGCAAATAATTTGGATCTACTTTTGTTCTCAAGGGAGGCTTTAAGAGGAATAAAAGACATCTTGAGGGATGTTGTAGGTCTTGAGAACACTCAAGGAAGATAAGGGAGGTACCTTAAGATATTATTCTTAAGAGGTGTTGGTTGGCCTTGAGGCCCATGTTAATGGGTTGTACATGGATGAATATTTTAAGAGAGAGCTTGAGTAAGATGTATTCTTTGAGAAAGCTTACTTGAGATAGTTTTGACAATCAATGGGCATATGCAAGGTAGATTATGGTCTTGAGGGACATAGTCGAGGTGTCAGTTGGAGTTCTCGAGAGTTAGGCCTTGAGTATAAGGAATGTGTAATGAAACTTTCTACAATTGTTGTGAAGGAAGTATAGATCTCGAGCTGATGGGAACAAAGGCTCAAGATGTGCCGTCAAGAGCAATCAAGGCAAGTACACATGGGAATCAAATCACATCAAACACTTTTGGTGATTTTTGGATTCATTTCAATTGGATTTTGATCGAGTAATGAACTAAGAAGTTTTAGAGAATCTTTTTGGCTTTCTAACACTATTTTTAATAATCTAATTTCAATTTTTGTGGAAGAAGTTACTCCAAATTTATTATAGTTGTGCAAGGACATTTGGGTAAGCGCAAATTTAGAATTTGAATGCATCAAATTAGTATTTGATTTTTAATGGCCATGATTTTTGTTTTATTTATTTCTTAGTTAGTTTTAATTAAATTTTTTATGTATATCTCTTAATTCTTTTACTAAGAGCTTTTAGACTATAAAAATGGTTTGTGGAGGAGTTATTGGTATTGGTGCAAGTGGCTTGGTACTTTAGAGTGTCATGTGATTTCATGATTGAGGGTATCGTGAATAAATACTCTAGGCGAGAGGTGTTTTCTTTGAACTTGTTGCCAAGTTTTTGAGAATTTACTTCATAAGTAGACTAGTTTAGGTTTTCTTTAATTGAAATGTTTGAATTTCTCTATGTAACTAATTTTTATTCCATTTTATTTCTTTCTACATGTTTTTGTTGTGGCAATGTAATCGTTCTGTCTATAAGATGGATCATATTTTGCCATTAGAGTATCTTACCTTACCTAGTGTAGATCTTGGTAAATGGATGGTCTACTTGAGATGTGGAAAAATTGTTGAGGATAAAGGCAACATGAGAAGAGAAATCACTTAGTAAGATAAATATTTATATCATTATAAGAGCATGTGGTTTTTCTAACTCAACAAGTACAACTTTTGATGAAGATGACGAGACATGAGGTGATGAAATGTAATTTTGAGGATCGTTGACAGTTGGAGATGAGTCCACTTCAAGAAAAAGCATAGATGATTATAAGAGCTGAAGAAGAAAGAACTTTAGGTGATGGAATGATGACCATTGTGATCTTATGGCTCCAAGTGACAATGATTTCTTGAAATCTTTCAAAGTATGGCTAAGATAAGCATCCTATCTTGTAGTGGTTGATGAAAGGAAGCAGAATGCTTGGCTAGATAGTGGGAAATGTATTTTTGCATCTTTGTGTGTACAAGTTTCAGCAAGGTATCCTTTGAAAAACTAATTTATTAGGCATTAGCATGATGAAACAATCTTTTGTCTTCTACAGTTGTAAGGATTTGTAGTTGGAGTCAATTATAGTAGTTTCTATGGAAGTTTTATCCTAGCTATGGGGAATCTAGATAGAGGAAGTAGAATAGCTTGACAGCCATGAAGGTAGTTGATGCAAGATTGTAACTCATAATTTTGGAGATGAGTGGTCTCTTGTATTGAATCTTGGAAAGAAGAGCTTCTTGATGAAGCATTTGATAGGTTTACTTAGATTATCATGGTTATCATTCTATCTCTTCAACAATAATGGTAATCAAGCATGGTTATCATTCTATCTCTTCTTGATGAAGAATTATGGTTATCATTCTATCTCCAAGAAAGGGAAATTGGGATTGGTGTTGTTTTTAAGAATAATGTGATTTTTGTTAGGTTAAATGAACTTGACCGCAGTCTATCAGTAATGATAAGAATGTTATAAAGAAAATAAGGTTGTAGAGGAGGGGACTACCCTTGAGTTGTTTCTATTCAAATCTATGTCAAGAGGATATTGGTGAAACTTATCTCTAATGATGGATGCTAATGCAATCAATCCTAGTGACTATGCTTGATTTGGAAACGATTTGGAGACAATGTTGAATTCGCATCCATGTATGATAATTTGATTCATTGTAGTGCGAAGGTCAAGTCGAAGCAATTTTAGTTGATACGGTGGTCTCTAATGTGTGCCACTTCAAGCTTGTCAAATGATTTTGATAATGGGTACATGCGACGCCATGATGCAATTTACTTTTAATGACAACAAAGCATGATGCATCACAAGGAAGAGAAGATTTACTCATTTGATGAGGATTGAGAGGTGTTGTCTACAAGACGTTTGTAAATAATTTTGTCAAGCTAGTTTGTATTGTAGATTTAAGGAAATATTTAATTTGGCATTCAGAAAGGCATTGGAGCTTGAACGACAATGGCAAGTGGAGGGAGATAGTGCAACACATTGGACGACAATGGATACCATTGGAGGCAACAAATGTATTGTGAGAACTTAGTATTCCTTAGCTCTAAACATCATATTGGAGTGAATCCCTCCTTCAAAAGAGGGGTATATCTTCTAAGAGAATCTTAAAGTTATCTCAAAGTAGGTCTTAAAAGGAAGAAATCATGAAAGGATGTTGTAGGCCTAGTGAAGGCTAAAGGATCATAAAAAGAACATCAAGAGGTCATGTCATAGGCGTAGTGAAGGCTCAAGGATAAAAAAAAGAACCTTGAGAGGTTATTCTCAAGAGATATTTGAGATTCAAGGTGAATGAAGATTTCAAGAGGAAACTTGAAGAAGATGTTTGTGGTTGTGAGAGGGTATACTTCAGGTGGTTTTGACACTCAATGCTTAAAGTAAATTATCCTCTTGAGGGTATGTTTGAGTTTTTAACTAAATTTATTAAGGCAAAGTCCTAGAGGAGAAGGAACGTCATGCAAACATTGCTACAAAGGATGGTGTTCGAGGTGACTAAGACAAAGCTCAAGGAGTGTCCTTCAGAGTAGTCAAGGCAAGGTTTTCTGGACACATTTTAGTTGAATTTTTGTCAAGTTATGATCTAGAAAATTTAGGAGAATTTTCTTGCTTCCCATTGCTTTTTCGATTATCAAATTTATATATTTGTAGAGGTTATGCTCCATTTACTATAACTGTACAAGAGTTTTGTAGATAAGCATGAATTTGAAACCTGACTACATCAAACAAAGGTTTGGTTGATTTTTGTTTTTAAAATGTTTGTATTTAAACAAATTTATTTTCTAATATTTTAAGATTGGAATTATAATGTGCATATCTTATTTCCAAATGCTTCAAGGACTCAGTTAACAAAATGGGAACATTAGGTAAAGTTTTAGTATTGATATGAGCTACTCGATACATGAACGCAACATGTGGCTACGGGCTGAGAGTATTGAGGGTATCTACTCCGTATGAGAGGTGGTTTGGCCTTAAAATTATTGTCAAGATCTTGAGAATCTTTTTTATAAGTTGATTGCTTTAAGTTTTTCTTTAATTAAAAGGTTAGAGTTTTTATATATATTTTGTTTACATCATGTTTCCTCGTTCTTCTCCCTAATTTCTTGTTGTGTCACTTGAAAAAGATTTTTTTGGGACAAGTCATTCAATGTCTTTTGTTGGTTCTGATAATGTTATAAAATGTTTATTCATTTTAAAGTACAACATCATAAATGTTATTTTTGAAAAGTTTATTACAAATTACTCAAAGACAATTGATCACTAATAATCTCTATTTAAATGTCATTGAGTTTTTAGAGTACTTAAATTAGCTAGACCAATTGTTCTTTAGCTGTAGGATTCATGGTGGTTCATGAAGGCTTTAAAACAATTGATTGCGTTCATTTGATTATATCAGGAACTTTACAATTGATCATCCAAACTAATATGGTGTTCTTCTTTTGATGCATCTCCTTAATGGGGCTTCTTGTGATCATTCACTTTCCTGTATTATACTAATAAGAAGCATCAGGGTTGTGGGACCTTCAACCAATAGCCGCACAAGAACATGCGACGAGGACGATCATTCTAGCTTGCAATTCTGTGGCAAATGTTTCATCTAGTTCTAAGGATTTCATTGAGAAAGAGCTATCCACTTTCAATAAGATCCTAGATAATAGATTATATATGATGCCATCAACACCTCAAGTTTGTCATTAATCTATATCATTTTATGTTAATTTTACTTTGAATCATTTATGTGCTATTTGTGGCAAAAATATTTTCATGTTCATCAAGGTAAATAGTAAAGTCATTCTATTTTGTTCTTAGAAGAGACATCCCAATAGATCATTATAATTTTTTATTTATTCACCTTTTTAATTATCAACAAGTTCGTGGGATACTTGGATTCACATCATTTGGTAAAATTGGTTTTCTATTAAATGATTTTTATAATTTTTTAATTAATTATTGTTCTTATTGCTCTTGGGTGCTTGCTTTGTGAGCAGGCTCTTCTTGAGTCTTTGGGCTCTGCTGTAGCTACTAGTCTTGAAGCACACGTACCTGCTAAAAAATGTGCTTTTTTTAATTAGAGCAAGAGCTGGAGCTCCATCAGCAATACCTTCTATATGCCATATCTCTTCATCTCTTCAATATCTTTCGGGTACCTTCTTAATGTTCTTATTTTGGTAATAATTGTTTTTACTAGATGTGATCCTAACTTTTCTCCCTATGTTTAATTTCTTCTTTATCTTTTAAAATTTTAATTTCCATATCCATTATTCAAAAGAAAAAGGGAGGCCTCTACTTATAATCTTAAACGCAAACTAACTAATGATATTAACTTGTGTTTAATATCTTGAAGGTTTGGAAGAAATAGATGATGCCTTGACATTTGTTTTGGCAGTAATGGACTTCTGCGTAAAACCTCAATGTTCAATAAGAATATGCAATGTATAATTTTTCTTTGATTTAGTGTAAGGTTTTATTTTTCAAAAATATCAAGATTGAATATATACATAGTTGCCTAAAATTCTCTAGGAACATTGCATGCTTTTTAACTTTTTGAGTTGAGAAACCCGATCAGGGATCAGGGATGGATATAGTCAAAGATTTTGGCTCAACTACCTAAAAGTTTTTCATGCATTTTGTTTATTATTCAGTAATCTTATTTTGTTGATAATATTTTTAAAATAAAATTTTATTTTAAAGATAAAAATTTATTCTTCTAATTTTTTGAATTAAAAATTTTTTTAAATGCTTAATTTACCTCTCCCTTATTGTTTGTTTTACTTCATATTTTATAACAATGATCACTAATTTCTCTATGGTTTGAATACCCATTTCTTTGGATTATGCTTTGGAAGTGCGGTTATGACCTTTAGATTAATAATTTTTTAAATTTGAATTAAATAATAATCTCTTTAGTGGATCAATTAGAAACAAAACCTATATATGATCAAGCAATTATTACAAGTTAGAAGGGGTTTTGAGTTACAAAACATTTGTCAAATTGCAATCAATCTATGAATGAATCGAATCTTCCCTCCTCTATCAAGTGTGTGATATGATTAGTTGGGGAAATCCTATGAATCGCATTCCAAAAATACTTCTTTGAAGAAACATTTCATGGCTTCGTGTTAACTAAACATCTCCAAGGTTATATAAGCAGTTCTCATTCAAGAGGTATCACACAAAAGAGATGTGAACTCTAATATTTATAGTTAAACATAAATTTAATATATAAAAATAAATTATAAAATATAAAAAATTAATTCAATGATTAAAGAAATTTTATGGGTTTATGGTATATTTTTTAGCCTCTTGCTGCAACAGTAGGTCCTCACGTGGCCAGGGGTGCAGATTCTTCTCCCCTCCCTGAGCCTAGCTCCTGCTGCATTCCCTTCTGTCGCTGTTCACTACCAGACCGTTGCTCAAGATCTAACGCTGAGGAAGTCTATTCTGCCTTGATCCCCCTTGCCGTAATGGCTAGAGGAAAAGGCAACTCGTCGTACTTCATCTTTTGCATCAAAGAAGCCTTCTCTTCGAAGTGGAAATGGTCTTGGCAACTCTGTGGCATTGCTGGAGGAAGGTGTCGGTCATCAACATCGTGATCCTAATCGTGCTCGTAGTGGTTTGCGCCTCTCCGTGCGGCTTCAGGAACAACCAGTGGATGGACAATGGCGAAGCCTATGGGCAGGCAAGGATAACTAAGAGCAGGCCGAGCAGGTTCCAGTTATGTTTGCATATTTGATACGTTGATGTTTTTGATGGTTTCATGTTATTTTAGTCATATTGTCATGATGGTTTTTGAGAATTATTTGAAACTAAAACAAGGACATCAAATTGTCCTCCATTGGTCAGCTAACAAATATTTAAATTTCTTATTTATATATTTGAAATTAAATTTTATATTACTATTATTGAAATTTAAATTAAGTAATAAAAAATTATTTTAAAATGATATTAAGGAATATTATTTCAAAAGAATAATAATTATTATAAAATTCTTTTCATTTTTTAAATAGTTTAAAATAAATTAAAATTTTCATGTTATATGCAAAATTTAATAAATTTATATTTTAAAAAAAATATTTTTGAAAACATGAATGAAAGGCAGGCACGGTCAAGTTTTTTTAATATGGAAAATTTAAATTAGAAGCCATTTTGACACAAATTTTTAAAAAATGAAAATTAATTTAAAAGATGCTTTAAAATTCTTCCCTAACAAGTATTTTTACATACCTAACTGTCATGATGTTGTGTACCAAGCAAAAAAATTTGTTATTTTTTTGGAATTAATTGGATTTTTGGAGATATTTTAATAATTTTTTAAGTATTATTTTATACTTTTTAAATAACCATATATCATAAAAAGGAGGTATGACATCTCAAAACAAAAGATATGAAGTGAAAAAAAAATGTATGAGTTATTTGGAATCTAATGAAATATTTATAACTTTATAAAAATCCCAAAAATTCAAAAAATGCTAAATGAACTAAAAAGATTATGAAATTTTTCTAAACACCAGAGCTTAAAAGAATAAGATTAATAAAATTAACACAAAAAAGAAGTTCGACGATCGTAGAATTAAAAGTATAAAACAAATTCAAAAAAATAATACAAGAAGTTTGTTAAGGATTTTTAGTTTAAAAAATTATTAAAAACATTAAATGTCAATAAAAAGGAAGAAATTTGATCAACAATTAGAGCTCATTAATTGGAATCACACAAAATTAATTAGTTAACTTTTGGAGACTTAATTTACTGTAAAGTATATAGAATATTATAAATTTTTTAATTTTTATTTAAATAAGAATTTAATTAATTCCTAAACTCCTAAAAATTTTTAATTACCCTAAAACCTAATCAAAGAACCACTAGAAGAAAACCAATTGTTAACGACAAGAATCAATGACAAACTTTTAAATTCTAAAGTAAAAAAGTGGCATGGTGTTCTTTGGAGAGACATGACTATTTAGAGGGAGTTGGAGAGTTGATAAGTGATAGGGATAGAAATTGCTTTGTCCTAGAGTTTAGAGAAAGGAGGGCAAGAGGAGGTGCTGTTGAAGCATTTGGGATGGCCAAATTAAGATATCACAAGAGAGATCTAAAATTTAGGAGAAATATTATAACAACTACTATAACTTGGAAAGTAGAAGATTGATATAAATTTTAAGATCAAATCTTTGGTGTGACCACTACAAATAGAAATAGAGGTAAACAATATTGTGTATCATAAGTGCATTTGTATGATGTATTGGTGGTCCACATTAGCATTACCAACTTGTCAAATCATTGTTTTTTAAATCTAATCATATGAATTAGGTTTTAATTCTAATTAAAAACAAATAAAAGATATATGTTTTATTTTCAAATTTGTGTTCGTACAACAGCTATTGCAATATATATAAAATATAAGCACTAAAATATGACCCATATCCTTGTTTTCATAATAGTGTCATACATTAATAAAACTTTTCCAAATACAATTAAGACAAATTAAATGCAAAAAAATTCATGACCTCCTACTTATCCCCTGAGGTCTCATGACGTGCTTAAGATTTTACCTAAAATTATTAACACAAAAGAAAAACTAAGCACATGACATTAGCTTAACAAACAAAAACTATATAGCATACATCTTTGGCTTATGCCACACGTTAGGTCAACCAAAATATTATAGTATTTACAAAATATTACAATTAATAACATAAACTAACATAGGAAAGAAATGCTCTCACTATATGTATTGAAATACTATCCCTTTGTTAATTTTAATATTTCGAAGGATCAATTTATCTTTTTTTGTAATCATCAATGATCTCTTGACCTTAAGTTTAAAATTCCATGGAGCCATAGCAACGCCTTATGATGAAACAACAAACTAAAATTGCACTCCAGTGAGCCTCATTCTGTTAGAGTAGCACTCATTAATCAATTTCTCGTGGAAATTTACATTTCTATTTGAAGGAATCTCATATTAGATTTAGGATGCACACTTTAGAGGCCCTATTTGACCTAAGTAACACCCTTGAGTCATTGTCATACATCATTGTTTTCTTTGTGAGAAATCTCATAATAATTCCTTTATAATTTCATAGTTATTTTAATGATGTTGTCTCAATTTTTTATAAATATAACTCACATAAAACAAAAACAAATGAAACATTCCATAGCAGTTTTAAGCATGTCAATACTAACATGTGAAATAAAACATGATAATCTCAACTATGACTAACAAACATGGTTTAAATATAAGCAAATAGTCACCCATGAAACAATTTGCTTAAACATGAATATATTTTATGAACATGTTACTAATAGTAATATAACTAATAGTAATATATCATACATGTAATGCGTGTGCAACTACATGAACCAATAATCTTTTTCTTTTTTAAATCAAAACTAAAAGTAATAAAACAACATCCACCAATACATCATAATAATGCACCTATAATATGCAACATTTGTGACTAATTTTCAGATGTAATAGTCACACCAAACAATTTGATTTGTATTCATGAAACCTTCACTAGCTTAATTCATTATCTTCCTTGATTGATTAGTTGCTATTGGATTTTTTTCAAAATTCTCCCCTTTATCCAAGTAACTGATTTATCTCCCTTTCTTCCTTTCTCTCTCTTTTATGATAAAATCACAAATATTTATTTTTTGCATTTACTTTGCCTTTGGCTTGGCTCAATTTTTTTCCGAAACATTTTCACAAAATTCCCTTTGTCTCCACTCCCCACAAAAATTTCTCACAATTTCTCTCTTTTTTCCCAAAACTTTGCTATAATACTTCACTCTCTCTTCTCTCTCTCTCTCTCTCTCCTTTATTTTTCCTTTTTCATCTTTTCCTTTTGGTCAACACTCTTCCTTGCTCCAATATGCTCGTAATGCATACATGTCATTATGTTTCCTTTTTTCTCTCTCTCTCTCTCTTATTCTATTTGCATTAATGTCTCTCTTTTTTTGTTTTCACTTGATGCTTCCCCTTTTTCTCTCATAGTCTCTTCTCTTCTAATGGAGACCCTCCTAATAGTTCCATTCTCTTTAATCCTCTTTCTTACTTAATGGTCTTTCTCTTCCCTCTCGGCTTCTCCATAAGTAGTAGGGCCTTCCTTTCTGTAATAAGCTTCACTATAATTTCTAAGGTGTTGTTTATGATAGATTTATAATATTTGAAATTTTGTGTTTGATTAAAATAAATTTGTAGAGAGTAGAATCATAAATAATAAAAAGTAAATTATGCTAAGCTAGATTTATAATTTTAAGAATTTTAGCATAATCATAATTAGTTTGATAGAAGATAGAATTATAGATAATAAAATATTGGAATGATAAAATATTAATTTCTATGGTTATAGCTTTCTACTAACTTTTGACATTTGGCATAGTGGTAGAAGTGCATTTCAATGATAATTATTTGGTTGAAATAGATGTGACATAATTTATTAAAGAAAAGAATTAATTTTTTGATTACATGCACGTAATCAAATCGCCTACATGTTTTTCCTTAATCAAACAATTATGAAATTAATAATGATGGCCTTTAGCACACTAATAAAATTTGATGGAAGAGAATTTGGGTTGGAGCCTATATGAGTGAAGGTGACTGAGAACTTGAGTGTGTGAAGGTTATCAAAGAGCTGAGTAGCATCATCAAGAACCTTTAGGAGGAGGTGACCAATAGAGTTTAAAAATTTGAGAAGGGCATCGTTACTGTGTTGCAATTTTCATTTAGCAAAGGAGAAAGAGTGAAGGAGACACTTGGATATAGAGAGAAAATTATAAGAAAGAAGGACAAGTTGTGAAACTTTTGAAAAAGCCTTGTTTTAGGTCGAGGAAGAGAGAAAATAAGTGGAGAAGAAGAAAGACTACAAAAAGAAAAGAACAAAGGAAAATAAGTAACTAAGAAGAGTTTAAGTTTTTCAATTGATTTTTTTATTAAATTTACTTTGATTTATGCAAATAAAAATAATAATATTTGTTGTGTAAGAATAGGGTTTAAAATTATTATGATGTAGTATGAAAAAAATCGATGGTGATTTGAAGTGAACTCAAGAGATATTGGTTATTAATGTGTATTGTATGTATGTTGATCTACATTATATGATATGATTAGTTAAAAATCATAAATAATAAGGGATCAAAATGCTATAATGAAAGATGGCATGAGACAATCATATTAAACAAAATTTAGAGTTGTCTTAGTATGAGAAGAATTTAACTGATAGGTTGGGATATCGAGTTCATCACATAAGGACGATATGAGTGTCGTACTTCTGCAATGTGTTGAGTTGTCAGGTTCACTATACGAAAGCAATATGGGTATTGACTTTATATGATGTAATTAAGGTAAAATATATGATTGTATTGATATAATTATAATGATTATTTTAGATGATCCTCTAGGTTAAAAGTCAAGTAGTGAGAATCATATAAGTATGATGCTTGGAATCATATTGGATGAAAGAAATAGTGATTTAATTGAAGCATGGGAAAAGCTTATTAGAAGGACCGTGTAAAGAATTTTAGATGAAATCTCATAAAATATGACTGAGTTGATCATTTGGATGACTAATCAAAGCTATTGACAAAATAGTAATTTTTGAGAGAGAAGAGACTATACTCAAACTTGTATGTTGTAAATCATTATAAATTATGATGTATTAAGGTTGATTAACAGTAGAAACATATGGTATACTTAAGGGATTATATTGTCTGAAAAGAGGAACAATGAGTTGTTCATACTTTATAGTGGGAGCATCATAGTAATATGAATGATTAACAACCTAATAAGACAAAGAGAGAGAGAGAGGGAGAGAGAGTAAAAATGACATAGTACGATGTTATGGAAAGTATTGTGTGTTTAATGGGAAATATGAATTATGTTAAAATAGGGTATCATTGTATATTATGATCCTAGTGATCAAAGTGCATGTTCAAAAATGACCAGAATAATAGAGTGCTAATTTTGGGAATTAGATGTTACAATTGAGAGATTATAAACGTTCAATATAATTCAAAATGCTTATTTGTTAGAGATCTTATGATATAATAAAGAAACCATATAAGTACACTCTAAGGCAACAACTTAAGTTATTTATAAGAAATTAATATGATTTTAGTTGTTTGCTAAACATGCTACATATATGATATATGTTGACCAATACATATACATGACATTATAGAAAATAAAGAAAAGAATAAGATTAGAAAAGGAAATCAACTAATTGATTTAAGTAGATAAACTTGATAACTACGATACGAATCCACTCGTAAATTAATTTATAATTTATCTATAAAATGATATAATTTTTTATATCTTTTAATAGGGATTATATATTAAAATTTTTTTATTTCACATTTTATACATTATTTATGTCAGGTATATCTAAAAACTGTGATATAAATACGCTAGTAAACCATTTTATGTTATTTAAAAAATGATATATTTTCATGTTATCTTTTTGAAAAGCATCAATGACGTAGGAGCGTCTAATATTAGCTCACAAACATGCATCCGTTCGCATCAAACCAGTTTCAGAAGTTTATCGATGTAAAGTTTTTTTGACATTTGCTTAAAAAATACTTAAAAAAAATTTTTTTTGTTCATTTTGTCGCCTTTTACGGCATGCCACCATCACCCCCACTATCGCTGCATAATCGAACCTGACACCCATGTGATCCAAATTGACTCAAGAACACTAGTTAATCTGCTTGACTTGCATCAACCTACACCAACCCACCAGTGCTTGCCAACCAGTTTAGTTCTTCGTAATCTATGCCTGCCCAAAAATTAGACTAGCAGCTTTGTCTGTGCTTCTTGCCCCATGATTTTGTTGCTCATTGTTATTGTCTCCCAAAATGCTTGGATAGTTGGAAAACTATTTAATTTATTTAAATTTGTATTTTTGAATCTTTTATTTTTTATTTTTTAAAAAAATATTGATGAACCTTTGATATCCTTATAAATAGGGATATTTACTATGTTGAAGAGAAAAAAATGATGGAATTAAATTTCTTTTATTTGTATACTTTAATATTTGTGAGCAAAGTGTGTGCACCTAATTCTAGTAGAGAGATCTCAACTTCCCTTGAGAGAGACAAGAATCAAATATGCAAGAAATTTCTTCAGGAGAGCAAACAACCAAACCCTTATAAAAGACTATGATCGAATATAAGAGAACTTCCATCAGAATAGTTGATAACCTAACAAATTCTTATTTCCATCAACACCCACATCATGATAAAGAGGTACATTCTTTGAGTCACTTTTATTTTCTAGAAAGTAATTTAAAGTTTCAATTATTGTTTTCTATTAAAATATTTTATGTAGAGTTTATCTTAAATTCTCTATTTTATATGCATGAAATTGAATGAAATAAAAATCATCTTATAATATTTTATGCTTAACACTTAAAATATTGCCACTTACTCAACTTAGTAATCAATGTTACAACTTTGAAATACAAATCTTTATATGTTTTAAGATATCGTACACATCATCTAATCCTAATCAATTTATAGTATTTTTTTTATATTTCTTAATAATTTATTAAGCATCTCTAATATTATAGACTCCGAATTAGACCATGATAAAAATCGAAATCTATTACACATCATCAAACATATTATAATATGTTTTATGCAAATCTAGTAATTATGCAATTATTTTCTTAAGTTATCATATTTTTATAATACATTGCTATATGACATATTATTCATATGTTATTCTTTTATAACATTATATAACAAGGATGTTGACATGTAATATAATAAAAAAATTCTATAAATTAATGGATAAAAAATGTTTTAGATGTAAATATTTGGCATGCTTTATTATCAAATAAGAAAATTAAGTAGAATGAGTGAAATACCACCTAAATATATTATCATCAAATATTCATGTACTATATTATGACCTCACATGTAATAAATATACATGATATAAGACAACGATAATTCATTTATATCTATACAAATTCTACTTCACATGATAATAAATAAGAATAACTTATGGTGAGGATAACTTATCTATATCTATAAAATTATATTATATATAATATAGGGCAAGAATAGCCCATTTAAATCTACATGAGTCTACTATACACGACATAAGGTGAGTTTAGTCCATCTATATATACATAATTTTATTTTATATGATATGAAGTGAGGATATCATATTTATATCAACATGATTCTACTATAAATGATATGGGAGGATGAAAGCTTATTATGGTGAGAATATTCTATTATGACATCTATTGTTGGCACTGATTTTAGAGAATAACGATCTAAAGTGAGTGGAATTTGGGATATGTCTAAATGTATTGGAAATAAAAGGAATGAACAAATAATGAACTTATCTTTAATCGTTACAAAATGTAACAAATAAGAAATATGAAAATAAAAAATATACATATACATGTTCATATTTTTTGTTAAATTTATTACCTTTTCTATATAATAACATTTTATTATAGGTGTAATTTTTAATGATTATGAAAAAAATTATATCTTTATATTATATCATTATTTTTATATATTGTTATTTTATTTGTTTACTTATAAACTCTTTAATGTCTTACTAGTATTTATATCATAAGTAAGGAATCAATTATATTATGAGATTTAAATTTGGATGTTATAGATAAGAATTTTACATATTAGCTAGTACAATGATTCCCTTAAGCATTTTTATATAAAATTAGTATAGTATTTATTTTGGATTAGATGATTATATATATTTTTGTAATAGATCACTTATTTATATTGATATTTATTTAGTCCATCTAGTTAAAGGATTAGTGTTTTGGGAATTTCAAAAAAAAAAAAAAAAAATATATATATATATATATAAATAAATAAATAAATAAATATATATATATATATATATATATATATATATATATATATATATATATATATTAAGAGCATTTTCTTATCTTATCTTTCTCACCCAGTGCAATGAACGATATAAAGGATTAAGGAATTTTCAAGAAGCTCATTGGGGATCAAAGAAGAATGTGGAGCTAATGTTTTGGAAAGGAAAGTTGGGAAGTAACTTTAGGAGTTAAATAGTTGTCAATCTAGTTTATTAGAGAGGAATTTCAACTCGATATGTAAATTAGAGTGCTACTATTATTTCTCACTTGAGATTTAGTTTTCTTCTCAATTTTTATATTCAAATTCTTCTTTAATAATTACTCAAAATGATACTTAATACAATAATATAGGTGGCATTTGATAGTGTTAAGGGTTTGATGCTAATCACAAAGCTATAGACATCATCTATAATAAGGTAAGATCCTTCAATAATAATGATGTTGACGTTTAGGCATCTATTCTAATAAGCAAGATTTTCAGATATTATAATTGATATTGTTAATTTTTACATTATGTATAGTATATACTACTCATCAAGCAAGCTTTATGCCAATATCTTTTGGAAGAAGGTAGCAGGGAATGTCGAACGGATGGAACGGTGCGAAATCAGCCTGTAAGGAAAGCTGAACGGAACGGAACAGTACGAAATCAAGACGTAGGGAAAGTTGACCGGAAAGCAAGTGATCATATATTTGTCAAGGAAGGGGGAAGACAACCCCAGACGGCTTGAGAGTCATATGAACTGAAAAGCTTATAGAGAGCCATGGCAACGTAATTTGGGCGATATAGGACTAACTCTCATCCAATTGCCAAAGAAAGCGGAAGGACAGGGGCGATCAGGCTGCTGAGGTTAAGCAAGGCAGAAGGGCAGGCAAGATCTGATGGCTTAGGTTAATCAAGGTAAAATGCTGTTAGTAAACGTAGTAAAATGCCAAACAAGAGGTTCGAACTCGAGCCAGATATGCCAGATGATGTGTAACCACTACATTAAGTTTCTAATTCAAGTTTTTTTTTTGACACACTATTTTAATATAGGTAGGAAAACCTACGTGCGATCCAATGGCCTAGATAAAGGCCTCCTAAAGCTAACGGCCAGGATTGATCTCGAATGGTAAAATTGAGATTCAATCAGAAACGTCCATTTCAGGATCCAAACCAAATGGTGAATGCTATGTGTCCGTTACCTTTATATATTTTGGACAAAAAGTTATTTTTAGATATTTTCTCAAACTTTTAAAAAATAATTTTTGAATTATTTTCTTAAATGATTTTATAAAAAAATTAGAACATTATTTTTAATAATTTATTTTCCTCTTACTGAACCACATCTCATATACACTAAATGCAATACATAATAATACCATAAATAAACTTTGATAAAATAAAGTGAATCTTGTTGAATACTTTTAAAAAAAATTTAATTGAATATTGTTCTTCTTATCAAATCAATCAATAAATTTAAATTTTTATATACTTTTAAAAAGTAAAGTAACATATACAAAAAAGAACTACATATTATTGTAGTGAATATCAATTATTCGTGAATAAATTTCTAAAAAAATAGTTTCCTTAACATAGCTCCCTTATTTTCAAGTTTGAACCATTTACTATAGACTCGTTAAGTCTTTTGTACAAATGTTGCTAATCTTTAGTGTGCACATTTTCATGCTTACTTTTATGTTTATATAAAGATTTTAAATCTTTATAATATTTTAAAAAAATTTCAACTCTCTTTGTGTGTGCATGTGTCATATATATATATATATATATATATAAGAATGTTTATAGTTAGATATGTAAAAATCTTATTGATGCAAAAATTAAAATTGAAAGATAATCATTATCAAAATTTAAAGAATAATAAGATAATCTTAAACAAGACATAAGTAAATAAATTTATAAAATTTATGATGGAAATCATTTAGAAAGCAAAAACATATGCTTAAGATAGGTCAAAGAAAAACTTCCATTACAACATAGTTTTACAACATCTATTGAATGTATCTAGAACGAAATCCTTTGTTTGTATGCTTATTTTTGTATTCTTAAATCTTTCACAAAAATAAACTCGCTAATTTTTTAGTAATAAATAATCTAACCCTTCTTTTAATGTACACATGTTGCTAATATTTATTGTTCACATCCACATCCTTTCGTTTATGTTTATATATGGCTTTTAAATATTAATAAAATTTTAAAAAAATTTTAATTATTCTTTTGTGTGTTTGTGTGAATATATAAATATATATATATACAATATTATGATGTGCACGAGTGTATATGTACACAAACATATTTGTTTATAATTAAATGTGTAAAATCTTATTGATATGAAAAATAAAATTGAGTGGTGATCATCTCATTAAATTTGTATAATTTATGTAGCAAAGAAATTTCTTTTAGCGGTTGGTATATCTCAAAAAGTGTGCCCATCTGCTCTCCTGCCTGCTTTTTTAAATTCCTTCTCGAAATGCTCAATTTGGACTTCCATGCAAACCCTCAAAACGAGCCCTATTAAAATATGAATGAACCATGTTGCAAATCTCAACAGTTTATTATTCAATTTATTAAATATTCTCAGCTTTACAGTTTGTTATTTTAATATTAAAAAAACCAAGAAAAGATGGGGCCGTATGAAAAGCGAAAGCAACGGGTCTTTTGCAGAAGCCATAACCTTTGTATTTTCCATATGGCAATAACCCCATTTGGCCTTTCTCCATATGGAAAGCAGCGTTGAAATGCAAGTGTCAAATTCTTAATACTTCTTGATTGGCATTATGTAAAATTCTCACGTTTAGTCTTTTTTTCGGACGAGCAGATGCTAACTGTTGAAACAAAATTAGTAAATAGTAAATAATTATTAAAATAAAACTTTACCTTTAATTAGGTGTAAATTGAAAATTATGAGATCATTTGGCGACGTGCTGATGTTGCTTTGATATGGGACCATTTGATGTGACATTCCGAGGTCGATTCAGTTATTTTTTATGTGCAGTGCTTGTTCACACAATAAGCACAACTTCTGCCCCTGCTTTTTATTTCACAAAAAGACCACCTGTCTTGAAATGACTGCATCTGTAGAGCATTTTATGAAGAAAATATATATATTTTTTCAATTATTGCTTTTACAAAAGGCTTTTTATAGTTTCTTTTGAAAACTAATGTAAAAAGTTGTACCCGAATGATAAACGGAGAAAAAAATATTATTAGAATATGAGATTTTGAAATATTTTATATGAAAATGAAATTAGCTAACAAAAAAACTCATGAGATGAGCATTATTTTTTTAGAGTTGGGAAACTTGATCTTGGTCTAATACGTGTTATTTATCTGATTGGTCAAAAGCATTCAAATATTATTATGAAAATAAAAAATTATATTTTAATTTATCATATGATTTTTTATTATTTGGATGTCTATGATGAAAAATGAAGGATTATATGACTTGCTTATCATATGACATGTTAAAAATATGTGTATTCACTATATATAATGGTGTTGATGGGTTGATGATTCATCTTGCTCTTTTTCTAAGTGTAGTCCTCAAGTGAGAGCTATTCAAATTTGACATTACCATTGTCTTGTACACTCAAAATCAGCAAGTTCTCTACTAGGGCCTTGGATAAGATACTTGAAAGTGAAAAATACTCAACTTGGTTTTCTCTTAAACCATTCATAATGATCACACCATTGACCTTCTTTTAAAGGATGACCTTGATAGTTATTAAGAGTCATAAGATCCCATAATGTTCTTTAGGTGATGACTCCTCCAAATTTTGATGCATAGCAAGTTGTAGTTGAATCCACATCTCAAGTGGTTCGATTGAAAAGATGGCTACTTCTCCAATGGCCATATTTGTATTTTTTTGAAGATCAACTAAGTTGGTAGAAAAATAAAAATCATGGCACTGTATCACGATGGGCTTATGAAGAGAGAGGCTTGTTGATATTCCTATTAGAGTTGACCTCAACATGATGAACGAACATTAGGACTTCTTTTCTCAAAGCCAATACAAGGAGAAAACATGTCTTAAAAAATGCTAGAGTGCTACTATGATTGAAGAAGATCCAAAGAAGCCAAATGTACCTATTTTGGAAGAAATTGTGCTGACTAAATGGGATACAAATGAAAATAGTGTTATTATGGTCTACATTGCAAGTTACCCATTATTTAGGTAATATTTTTTATCAAAGAGTATTATTAATCATATGGAGCAGAAGTGCAACAAAAAATTATCCATTTGTTAAATCTATTGCTTAGAAGAAGAGAATTAAGTCATTGGGTTCCACTCTTGAGAAATGGAAAGAACTTGGACTAAGTCAAAGACTAATATCCAAAGCCAAAATGTCAAACACTTTACTCGGTGTAAGTGGTTGAGTAATGTCACCTCTCATTTTATTTTTTTGAAGTATCAACCCATATTTTCAATTTATGTCAGTTAAAATAAGTTTTGATCTAAAAAAATTTATATTTTAAAATAATAGCCTTGTACATATAACCAGAACCATTCTCATTACTGTTATTGTAAGGCTATTCATATATGTGCCACTTTACCTTGATGCTTGCTAGAGGATGTTTCTTGTCCAATGATTTTAACCTTAAGATATTGCCTTATGATCACTACCTACTTTCTTTAGTCTTGGATATTATGAGGCAAGAAATTTTTACTTAGTTTATCTTAAAACTACATTGCATCATGGCCATAATCTGAATTTATTATGCTAATGAATTAATCATCTTTGGTCATCATTCATAAATCAAAGTAGATTATTTTCCAAAACTCATTTTTACAACTTAAAATTATGATTTTACACATAAAAAATATTTTTCTCCTTTTCTTATGTGATTATTGATCCTTACAGTCCTCGATCTTGAAGTATAACAACACACTACTAGTCTCATGCACTACTCAATTTAAGATTAATTAAAGGTATTAATATACTCCAAAATACCAAATTATTGAGTAAATAAATAAAGTAAGAAACAAAAACCTTGAGGGCACCATGTAAAATAGAGATGATGAAACACATTACGATTTAAAATATTAAATTCAATTAAATAATTATATAACTAATTATGCTCATTGCTTAAAGCTATTATTCAAAAATAAAAGTTGAAATAGCTTTTTTATACAATATCTATCATACATACGAAACACATCATAGAGTTCACAAAAGAAAGCATCTCCTCACATAAAAGATCTGATGTTATAACTTGTAGGAATCCTAAACTCTATAAATAACTCACTCTTAATCTATAATATAAGTATGTATAAGCATAATATATATAAAAAATAAACTATTAGATTTAACTAGTAAAGTAGAGTGAAATCGTGATATATAGCATGCAAATAAATACGAAGCAATAAATAAGAATGTATGATAAAAAAATATTAAATATGTTGAATATCTGTGTTTGAGCTTGCATGTTCTATAATCAAGTATGTATATAATTATCATATAATACTAATATTATATAGTAGTAATATTATCTCTTTCTTTTCTTATTATTAATTTTATTTTTTTCATATTTTTATTTTTATTCTTTTCTTTCTTTATTAAGGCATTTTTTTATATGACTACTATCCTTAATTCATAAGATTCTATATTATGTTATATCTATGTGGAATCAATCATAACACATGACCTCTATCGATAATTGGCCAAGCCATCAACGTATATCTCCTACCACCACTGGCCTTCACAGAAATATTAATAGAAATAGGTCTTTACTCTTTGTTACCTAGTATTGAAGTGCTCACAACAACAAAAATGAGGTCAAATATCAATTCTAACATGGAATCACCCTTTAACATTGTTATGTATAAAGTAGTAATGATAATGAGATCTCTGTCTGTTATGCCCCTCATTTTAAGTACCAATAATAACTAGAGATAAAGTCATATTGATCAATTATGAGATAAATTCATAGATAAAATTTTATCTTCTAATTTTCACATTTCAATTATGCCCCTCATTTTAAGTACCAATAATAACAAGAGATAAAGTCATACATAAAGTCATATTGATCAATTATGAGATAACGTCATAGATAAAATTTTATCTTCTAATTTTTACATTTCTCATGATGATATATATCATTAAGCTTATCCAGTCAATCATTATCTTTCATTTTTTTATTATATATCTTTCTTGTTTTGTGTTCTAAAACTCATAACACATATATAGAATTGTAAATAATAAAATGAAGGTGGGGTAGAATATTAATTTTTATGATTATGATTTTTGTTGGCTTCTTATGACCATGTTGTGTGGTGCTAGAAGTGTATTTCAATGATAATTATTTTTTCAAAATAAATATGATACAAATAATTGATAGAAGAAATGTTTTTTAAAACACATGCATTTCATATGATTGCACATCCATTGTTCCCTAACCTTATCAATTATAAATTAATAATGATGTCTTTAATACACTTATAAAATTTGATGAGAGTAAGTTAAGGTTTGAGTCTATAAAAGAAAAGATGTTTGAAAGATAAATGTGTGATGCTTGTTACAAAGTTGAGTAGTGTTGTTAAGAACCACTAAGAAGGAGTGAGTTAAGGAGGTTGTCGAGTAAGGCATCATTACTATGCTATGATTTTTGCGATCAAAGAAAAGAGAGTGAAGGTGAAGCTCTATTATAGAGAGAAAACTATAAGAATGAAGAACCATTGGGAAAACTTTGTTGTAGCTTGAGGAGAAGATCAAAAGCAAGAAGATGAGAAGAAGAGAGACTATCACAAGAAAATAGCGAAGGAAATTGAGTAGTAGTTATCAAAGAAAAGATAGACATTTAAATTGATTCTTTTTTTAAATTTAATTTAGTTTTAAAAAATAAAAAAATATGATTATGGATTAAGTTAAGTAAGAACTAGATTTGTATGGAGTGAATCGATGCTAATTTGCCAAGACATATAGAATGAGAGTTGTTTGCTATTATTAATATGTACCATCCAAATAACTTGGCCTACATCATATGGTACGATCAATTTAATCTTGTAAGGAAAGCTATGATGAAACATGGTATAAGATAATCACATTAGAAAAATTTTTGGGTTATAATAGTCAGAGAAGAATTTAAGTTACAGGTTGAGGTGTCGAGTTCATCGCATTAGAACAATATATGTGTCATATTTGTATAATGTGTTGAGTTGTGAGGTTCATCATATGAAGGTAGTTGTAAATACCAACATAAATCACATAATGTCTTGTGGGATCAATAACATTATTAATCAAAGCTAAATTTTTTAAAATAAAAAAATCTATTTATTATAAGAAACAATATTATAAAAGAATATTGTAGAAAGTCTTAGATGAAATATTATATAGTGTGACTATGTTGATCGTACTGAACAGTTAGTTAAAGCAATGGATAAATGATTAAGTCTTGAGAGAGAAGAGACTACATTAGAGGGTTACATCATGTGTCATTATAAGGTATGATATTTTTGTGGTGGATTAACAATGGAAATGTATGATTTGATTGAGAAGATTGTATTATGTAATGAGAAATACTGAATTGATCACACTTTATGATGGAAGTATCATAAAAGTATGAATGATTGACAAGGTAACAAAGTTAAGAGTGAATAAAAATCATACAATACAATGTTAGGGATCATACTATATGTTTAGAGATGATATAAATAACAAAATACTGGTTTTGGAAATTATACAGTCTGATATAATTCAAAATGCTTTTTTTAGATAAATAACTTTGATAATTATGATATAAATATATTAATAAATTGATTTATATTTTTTTACAAAGTGATAAATATTTTGATGTGATTATCTTTTAATAAACTTTATGAGCTTTAGAATATTTTTATTTTATTTTTTATGCATTATGGATAATAGACAAACTTAGTAATTATGATATAAATATGATAATAAATTATTTTTATATTATTTTAAAATCACATTCTTTTTATGTTATCTTTTTATAAAAATCATAGATATTAGAAAACTTTTATACAAATTTCATAATTATGTAATTATTTTCTTGGGTTATCATTATTTATCTACTATTTAATTCACAAGTTATTAATTTATGGTATTATATAATAAGGATATTTACATGCAATATAATATAAACTTTTATAATTAATAAATAAAAAATAATTTGGAATATAGATATTTGGTATGCTTGATTATCAATTAAGAAAATAAAATTATTGATATACCTCTAAATATATTATCCTCAAATAATCTTATGCCATATTATAATCTCACACACCACAAATATATGTGATACATGATGAGAATAGCTCATCTATATTTATACAAATTTTATTAGACATGAAATAATATAAGGACAACCCAAGGAAAAAATATCACTTTCCATATCTATAGTGTTCTACTATATATTATATAGAGCAAGAATTGCTTTTATACATCTACATAGTTTATTATACCTAAATAATAGTGAGAAAAGCCTAGGATAAGGATAGCTTATTTATGTTTACACATTTTACTATATATATTATATAACAAGGATAACTCATCTATACCTATATACATCTACTATAACGATAAAGGGTGAGTATAACCCATCAGGGTGAGAATACTTTATTGTAAGAGATGAGTAATGAATGACAAAATTAAAAAATATCATAAAATAAGATGAGTATAATCATATAAGTATGATCAAGTTAACAGTAAAGTTGAATGTGAATATCATTGATTATGGCATAAAAAAATGTGCATTAAAAGGTAGCATGCAAGTATGATTATGAAATTGTATAAGATTAATTAGTAGAATTGATAATAGACAAAGTTGAATATCATAATTTGTATGATAAGAAATGAAAGCATTGAATAGTATGACACCACATAACTGAAAGCATATTAATCCTAAAATAGCAAACGACTAAATAAATCATCATGGAGAGAGGATAATTGATGAGAAACCATTAGAGTTATGAAGGCATGGAGGTGAGAATACATTTAAATGAAAGAACATAGCTCTTGGAGGAAGTGGAACTGATGAGAATGTAAAGGAACATTGGCTATGTATAATAAAAAGGTGAGGTCAAGCTTGGACAAAAATTTCTAAGAAAAATCAAAGAGATTAGCTCAACCAAGTGCATTAGACTGAAGAAAAAAGTGAAAGAAAGCACTACCAAGAACCAAAGAATCCAGTCACAGGTATTGTAGCACCTAAGAGATGAAAGTGAACTTGTGCTAAATTTTTATTCTTGGCGATACTATTACAAAGAAATTAAGAGGTAAAAAATCTCACACTATGTGTATATATTTTGATGTAATGTGCATTATAGACTATAAGTTTTATTCATTTGAGAAATAACTTGTTGATGATGCTTGTATAAATTACTTGCATTTAAGTGAATTTGTTTGATGTATGTCAGAACACAAGAGTTCCCTTAAATGATGATATGAAATGGTAAATTGAGATTGTTGTGTAGATAAGCCTATTGGTTGCATTGTTGATCAAAAGTAATAACATCATAGTGAAAAAAGAATTTAATCGTTCAGCTTGAGTTTGATATTTTGTTCATTTATTGTTATGTTGTCAATGTGCTTATGGATTCCTTATTATTTAAATTGAAATGAAATTGATACCTTTATTGAATAAAAGAATAATTGAGAAATAGAATGAACAATCTTAAAATTATGTTGATGCTTGTTAGAAGTGTAAAACCCTTAAGAGATGGTTTAAAAGAAAATTATTGAGGTAGATTGATTATTTATAAAAAGAAATTTTTTCACTACATGTTTATTTTCATATATTACTTGAGTATGAAATATTGTATTGCTTTATTTATTTACATATTATGTGACAAGTTTTACAAAAAGGGAAAAGATAAGAAAAATATTATTGTGATAATGATCACAAAATAAGAAAACGAAAGAAAGAAAATATTACTTGTGATAATAGACACAAAATAAAAATTAAAAAATAAATGTGAAAAAGAAAATATAAACAATTTTGGTAAAGAAAGGATAATGTTAAAAAAAATGAAAAAGCTAATTGTTATCCAAACTGGTGACAACTACTTTATAATGATAGTTCTAGAAATGACCCAAACGAGCCTTCATTTGATTTAATTATATTTTGAATTATGTGTTTCAAAATATGTCTAATTTGTTTATAAATTGGCCTATTTTTAAGCCAAACCTTAAATGGATGTAAAAGATGGCAAGAATTAAAAGTAACAAGCTAATGCATAAAGATAACAAAAGATAAAAATGCTAAAGGTGCTAAAAGTTTTTGTTTCGTAATTGATTTATTTTTGTAGCTCATACATGTGCTCACATGCTCTTTTAATATATTATATTATTTACAATTGTCCTTGCAATTTGCTACCCAAATATTACTTATTTTATGTATATGTACATAAACTAGCACTAAGCGAGTGGCAGTTGGCTCAATCTATTTTTGTCCGAACACGTTTAGATCAAAATGTGAAACACCATGGGAATATCGAGAAAAAGTGAGATCTAGAATGTAATGATTTGGAAGATATTACATTGTCATAGAAGAGTTGTTATGGGTTTATTAGGATTATTTGATCAAAATGACATGCATTATAATCTCATTAAGTAGTGATGGATTAAATTTGTGATTTTAAAAGAAAGTTTAAAAACTTGTAATTTCTACAATTGCATGGATTGTTGGTTTTATTCACTTTTGCAATTCATTTAAAATGATTTTTTTAAATTGTTTGGATTTTTTTGTTTACTTGATTTTTAAAGATTTAAAAAGAGTGAAAATCTTTCATGGTTTCAAAATGAGTAAAAGAAATAAGTAAAGAAAATTAATACTACTCAAATCCAAAAAAGGTTGAGTGAAAGAAAAAGGGTCATCACGATGAGTCCTATTTTTGTACTTCTTATTTTATTTCTACTCCAATTATTATTGTATGAACTTGAATATTAAAATAGAATAAAATATTTTATTTATTTTAATTAGAATTTGAAACTAAATCATGTAATTGGATTTAAGAAAAAATAGTTTGAACATATTGAGGTGTACCGTACGAAAAACGTCGCTTGTAATTTGGTGATTTTAGTGTTTTTTTCTCAACACCGGTTGGGGGATGATGTAGGCTCGATTTTGAGTCGAAGCACCTTAAAAATCTTTTGTGTATTATTTTTCTGATTCTTGCTTAAAAGATTTAAGTTTTATTTGAAACCAAAAATCAAAAGAAAATTTTATTTACCACAATTCACCCCCCTCTTATGGGATTATCTTAAGCACAAAAAACTTCAGTGCTGTTTAATGTGATTTTATGTCAAGGAGCTAATAGGCTTCATTAGTTTCTTCATAGCTAGATCAAGCTTATTAATTGATCTAACTTGACGATAGGTGCCTTGGACTAAACTCTAGCACAAGGCTCTTGCTGAGCTTCCAAAAGATTTGACAAGCTGCGAAGAATGACCAAGGTTGTTTCATTGCTTAAAGTTGGTAAAGTCAAGCAACCTTATCTAAGCATGAAGCCTTATTAGAATGAGCTTTACATTTTCATTTTTGGACTCTAAAGGGATGGGGAAGGATGGAGGTGAAGGGAGTGCATTACTTGTTTTGCATGGTTGGTCATTTGGGGCAGAAGGGAATAGGACATTGTAGTGGTGTCCACACAATCAAGGGACTTCAGGTAGACTAGATTGAATTTATGTTGTTATTTTTTGAATAAAGTTAGATTGTTTATTATATCAATGAACATTATTTCTTAAAATCATACTTTTTTTAATCAATAGTTAAGAGTGCACAAAATAAACATTTTTACCAATTTGGACTATTACTCTTCCCTTTTGCAACCAATGAATCATCCATAAAAAGGGTAACCACGAAAGTGTATCCTTGGCATTAGCCACCTAATGCATTGCTCTACGTGAAATTGTTTTGGGCTATCTTGAGGAGCTGGTAGATCTCCTATTCAATCTCTTCATAAGTTGGAGCAACCTTATTCGACTTGAGGTTTGACTGAAAGCTCATGGGATGCACTACAAATATGTGTACTTTACATAGATGCCTTCTTGTCCCAATAACTTAAAAAATGTGGGTTGACATTGCTAAACCCAGGTGTAAACTGAGCTGCATGGACAGTGATTGAGAATCTATAATCTATTGAGCTTGGTGCATTTTAGCGATTTGATATCAAAAATTTAGAAGGCAAATGCAAAGACAAGTCGAAGACATTAAACTCCAATGGTATGGTTCAACAATTATATCAGCACAAGGGAAACCCTTTGGATTAAGAAGCCTTTTGAGCAAGTTAAGGAGGCCTCTCTAAGTCACTTCCTCTCGTTGGCACCCAACTACTAATGATCTAAAGCCTATTGAAGGGTGATGGCTCCTTTTGAATAGAAGGGAAGCACAAGATAGTGCTTATTTAAAAGCATTTATGTTTTAAAATAATTTAATTATTCGATTTAAATATTATTTAAAAAAATTTAAATATTATTCAAATTAAGGTTTGTATTCTTATTAATATTGGTCAAGTGTCGTAGATGTATTTAAAAATGACAATGTAAACTCTTCATTACATTTCTCAAAAAACATTCTAAATAAATATTATGATATTTCTCGAAACTTTATTAGGTAATGACTAAAAAATTCAAATTAAACTGGAATAAATGTGTCAAAAAATGAATAATAAATAAACTTTTAGATTAAAAATATATCTAATGAACAATATAAAGTGAGATTCAAATCATTAAAAAGAGCTCAAAAGTAATGAAAATTTAATCTAAGTTTTTCAAACTAAAGTTTAATTCAAAAAATCAGTATTGCATGGATAACAATTTTTACAATATCTGTGCAGAATAATTTTGACCCCATAAATTGAAAAAAAGAAAAGTAAAATTTCATTTAAAAAATACTATTGTTTTCCACAAAAATTCAGTTATCATTATATATTTTAATCATAAAAGATATTTCATAAGTACTTGCATGTTTACAATAGATTATCGTAAATCTCAATTTGACTTAATTCTAATCTAAGATCATCATAAAAATGTTCAATTCAAACTGTGAACTTAGCTTGAGTAGTAAATGTTTTTTTGAAATTCTTTATGCTTAAAGTAAACCCACAAGAAGGGGGTGAATTGTGGTGAACAAAATTTTTAGATTTTCTTTCAATTTTTTGTGTAAATTAAAACTTAAATCTTTTAAGCAAGAATAAGAAAGAGTAGCAAAATAGTACACAAAAGATTTTTAAGGTCGTTTGACTCAAAATCGAGCCTACATCCACCAACTAGTGTTGGGAAAAGCTACTAAAATCACCAAATTACAAGCGCGGTTATTCTTACAGCTCACCACAAACCTACTTAGGATTTTACTTACGGCTAATCCCGAACCTACTTTAGTTTTTTTCGGGCTCAACTCAAACCTCGGGCTTTTGAATAATTGCCGCGATTCCTTTAACCCAAGGAAACAAACACAAAAATTGACAACCAAGTATAAACTTAAGACAATCTAAAAGAAGTATGAGGCACACTCGATACAATAAAAATTGCAATGAAAAACTGAAAAAGTGGGGGAAATAGAAATTGAAAATAGATAAGAAAACCTACAATTTTTTGTTTCTTCTTGTAACTTTGACATTCTGAGTTTATAAGCACCATACACAGTTGAAATATCTCGAAATTATGATTCAAAAGCTTTGAGAACTTAGCAATGGTAACATCTTGGAGTTCTTCATCCATTCCTATTTATAAAGCTTAAATTTGAGCTCTAAATCCACTCCCAACGACTCTAAAATGAACTAAACGTTTGGGTAATGGACACATAGTAGTCAATGTTCGATTTGAATCCTGAATTGATTTTTTTGATTGCATCCCGATTTTACCATTCGAGATCAATCCTGGATGTTGGATATAGGCAACCTTGATCTTGGCCATTGGATCACGCATAGGTTGTCCTACATGTATTAGAATAATGTATCCATAACTAACTTCAATTAGACACTTACTGCGGTGGTTTTGTGTTCTGCATCGTCTTGCAAATCTGCCTCAGGTTTGAAGCTCTTGCTTGTCATTTTATTGTTTACTTGCAGTATTTTACCTGGCTTAACTTAAGCCGTCGAATCGCACCTACCCTTCTGACTTCTTTGACAATTAGATGGGAATTTAATCCCATATTGTCCAAATTATGTTGTCATTGCTCTCTATAAGGATTTCGATTCACATGTCTCTCGATCTATTTCGGGTCGGCTCCCGCTTCCTCGACCAAGACTTGATCACTTTGTCCTGGGTGACTTGATTTTGCACTATTCTATTTAGCTATCCCTGCGGCCTGATTTCGTGCTCTTTGGTTCAGCTTTCCCTGCAGCCTTCTTCCTTCACCTACAGGCTATGCATGCCCCTTACAGGTCTATCGAATTATTTTTTTATTATTATTTTAAATCCCTAAAGCCTGGATGGACCAGCGGTCGAGTCGGGTGGACTCGCCCAAATGCTACAGAGAAAAATATCGAGTCTAAAGTTGTTTTATAATGTCTTGTGAGAATTTTTGTGACAAAATTTTGAACATAAGTGTACCAAAATAATTTTATATTATGATAGTGTTACAAGTGCCCTAAATGAATATGACAAGAAATTCTTGAAAAATAATTTCTAAATAATTTTTTAAAATCAAATACCAATATCTATACTTTTCATCAATAATGCTTGGCCCAAAAATAAAAATTAAATAATTATTAAACTTTAACATTTTCAAATATTAATACTACTAGTGTGCCACATCATCTCAAAATTTGGACATATCAAATTCAAGAAAATAATGACAAATTCAAGTATAAAAAATTTTAGTACATGTCTTTAATTTCCTTGAAACTTGCCATGGCTCCAAGAACCTTGAAGATCACTATTTTAGACATTTAAAGTTTATGGCTTGACTTAATTGAATATTAACACACTTAAGGTATGCCTTTATGAGATATTTATAAACATTTATGCTTGAATCATCAAACACAAGGGTGTAATATAGGATAAGTTTAAGGTGACAATTAGTTTAGATGGTTTAGAAAACTTAAATGTAATCACATAATATTTGAATAAGAAGTGGCTAATTATAGAAACTCTATATTTTGATTGAGGAGAAGAAAAAAGTCAAAAATATAAGGTATTGAAAAGGACTTAAGGTGCTACAATCTTAATGAAGATGTGTTAAATACATAGAGTGTAATAGTATCAAAAAGTTTTATATAGTACACATCATTTGGTGGGGTTACTGACTATTCTTAATATTAAAGCTGATTAATTATTAGTTTTTATGTGATAAGGTAGTTTATTATTGAGGTAATACAACCGTATGTATGATTGTATTTTAAATGGTTATTTGATATTTTTTTATTTATGAAGTATATGAATATGTATGAAAATTCCTTTTACTTATCTTTCATGCTAGTGAATGCATATACTTGATACAAAAAATGTTCACAAACACTAGGATTTAGCTATGTTTCAGGGGTTATGTGCCATTGTAGGTAATGCCCCTGCACATCTTAAAAAATTATAAAATTTTCTTTTTTTTTGCCTTCACTTTATAATTATTATGCTCATATTTTATTTGTCCTTTTAAAATTAAATGATAATTTTATTTTTCATATATGTTTGTTTCTTTCTAAGAATGCATTGTCCATATTATTTATCAAATGTTGTCACATTTAAACAACATATTTTGACAACACTTTTCAACAATGCATTTCTAGTGTAATAGAAATACTTAGTAGATGATTTAAATGTGTTTGGCATAAACTATGTATTTTTTTAGGATAATAGTTATTAGATTGTTGTTATTATAAATAGAAGCCAAAAATAGTGTGATCGTACTAAACTAGTGATCTTCATAGATTGTATTAACATTTGTTGTATATGATTACCTCGTTTGGTGCTACTCTAGGCTTTGTGAAGGAAAGTTAAAATTGAATTATTGTTATGTACTAAATCTAAGAGCCGTTTGGTACCTATTTTGAAAGTTGAGATTATTTTCTCTCTTCCTTTGTGGGTTAGTCAATGCACTTGACTTATGCAAATGCAACACAAAAAAATAGTATTATCTGTATGTTCAATTCATCATTTGCCTTCCTTTATGCAGAGGGGTTATGTTGTCATCACAACTCCTAATGGAATATTGAAACACGAGGAAGCTATGAGGTAAAATGTTGGTGGTCAAGTTCTTGGCTTTTTCCACAAAGACTTTGTTTTTCTTGTGTGTGTTAATGGCCATCAGGAAGGTAAAATCTGGTAATGACGTCATGCTTCATTTTGGTCGTTGTGTTCTACTTATAAATGAAATGCAAGATCTAATTCTTGATTTATTCATCAAAACTGCATAACACCAAAATGTTGCATTTTATGTAGTTATTATCATTAGTGTGAGATAAATTATTATGTATATGCCGTATAAGAAAGGTAATGTATTTAAATAAAGCAGTTTTACTGCAAATATTTTGAATAGAAGTGGACTACATGAAAGTGCTAATTTAAAAGCATTTACATTTTAAAATAATTTAATTACTTAATTTTAGTACTATTTAAAAACATTTAAATATTATTCAAATTGAGATTTGTATTCTTATTGATATTGATCAGGTGCCATAGATGTATTTAAGAAAATGACAATGTAATATCTTGATTACATTTCTCAAAAAACTTTATATATAAATATTATGATATTTTTTTTGAAAATTTATCAAGTAATGACTAAGTAATTTAATTTAAACTAAAATAAATGTGTTGCAGAATCAAGAATAAATGAATTTTCAGATTAAAATATATCTAATGAACAATATAAAATGAGATTATCATCATTAAAAAGAATTCAAGAGTAATTTTAACCCCACACTAAAATAAATATATCTAGTGAACAATACCTGTGCAGAATAAATTTAACCCCATATTTTGAAAACAACAAAAAAAAAATTTCATTTAAAAAATACTATTATTTTTCAAAAAAAGTCAATTATCATTATATAATTTAATGATAAAAGATATTCCATCTTCACTTGTTTGTTTACAATAGATATTGTGTGGATTTAGTAAATCTAAAAAATAGAAGCTAAAATAAGTTAAATCAATCATCACATCTTTTATTAGTAAAACTTAATAATAAAAAGCTAAAGGAGATATTATCAATCTTAAAATATAAAAATAGCAAATATCAATATCATGTAAAAACAATAACTAATAATTCATATCATATCATAGAATATAAAACTAAAAAATTTCATTAGAGTTAAGTGGGTTTTTTTCCAAAAATTTCTCGATAATTTAATATCATAGTATCTAATAGATATATATATATATATTAAGATCTTTTTTAAATAATTAATATGGGACAATTCATTTTTAAATTATTAGAGATTGTTAACAAAAATAATAATATTGCTCTTTCAATTCACTCATCTCCCTCATCAAGTGTTATATTATATTTAAGGCTTTGGTGCTCGTTCATTTCTCATGGAGCCTCTTCTTCAAAAGATGATCCATTATTATAAATGCTAATAAAATTTAATGATTCATAATATAAATTTTTGTAATGAAACCTAACAATTTCTTTTAGACCAAGTTATTAGGAGCTTTACAATCTCAAGGACCAACTTTCATTCTTCTCCGAAGCATAAAAAAAGATTAGACAACACTCTTAAGTAACATGGCTTTTATTATATATTTTTTAATTATTAAGATTTATAAAATATAATTAATTATTTGCATAAAATATTTATTCACCTTCCTTTTAATATGAGGCACAACAATAAAAGATTCCCATTATTTGAGTGGTAGTAGTTATTTAAAATAATTGATTTTACAAATTACACATTTTATGACAACCTAAGTCATATATTTATTTCTTTGACCTATCATATCTTTTAGAGACACAATCTTAATAAAACAATATTAATTATAATAGTGTTATTATAGTATGCATTGATGAATAATCTTTATCATTCATCATGGCAATAATTTTATATGTTTTCTCACATTAATCCTTGCAACTAATATTGATTTTAAATTTTGTAATAACACGGTATTCACATTCTTAGAATTTATTTGGGATTTGTGAAGAAACATATAACTATCACATGAACTCTTATCTTTATAGTTAAACATAAATTTCATATATCAAAATAAGCTATAAAATATAAAAAAATGAATTCAATGATTCAAGAAATTTTATGAGTAAAAGATATAATTTCTTTGAAAATGTATGGTTATCCTACAATCTATATTTTATTCTTAAACTTTTTCAACACCATTTATGAGTTACAAAGGAAGATATTCTTTTTTAAATTTTTTTTTATTTTGAAACAACAAAAAAGTCTTTTTTATGCAAATAAAATATGTCTATCCCACAAACCACGATACAATTTTGGATTCAAACTTTGGGCAAGAACTCAGACGGCTAAACAATTTGGAAATCAGGAACCCTAAAACGTGCCACTCCGCCTTCTCCAACAACAATCACTAACCCTCCTCTCTCTCCACTGTTTGGAATGGAAGGCTTCTATTTACCTGTGATTATCCCTTCGGCGAGTTTCGGCCGTCAACAGCTGTAAGGCATGGAATCCAGTTGGTCTACAGCGAAACTTGCGAGGTCAAAGTTCACTTCGCGGACGACAGTCCGGGTTGTCGCCAACATCAGATCCTTCACTGAATCCAAGAGGCAGTTCTCCAGGGATCCTTCTCAGATTTCCTTTTCGACATCCAAGGGTGATCATGCTTCGATTATTTTACAAGACCAAGAAACGGGTAAATCTCCCCCAAAACGGCGTTTCTAATCCTTTTCGTCATTGAAGCCTTTCTTTGTTGTTTGGCTTCATCCTAGATTAGTGCATCTTTCTATCTGAAGATACAGTGTAGTGATACGGTTTCTCGATTTAGGTTTTGGGGGTGTGATCGCATATAATCTTTCCCTTTGCTGGTTAGTCGTTTTTCTTTAGGGATAATTTTGTTTGAATCGACTTGAAAAAGTTGTTGAATAATTCGTACGTAGTATTTGAGAGAGATAGGTTTTAAGTATGCATTGGCCTCGGGAAATTTTTTTAAGCATTTCATTGATTTTTTTCTCTGCGTATATCGATGCAAGGAATCACTTGAAGTTATTTTTTTAGAGGAATAAACAGCGGCATGTAAGGATCAGAATGGCAAAATTGGTTATGAAGCTGATCTTTTCGATGACAGATAGCTAATCAAAAGAAAGATGAGCTGGTGCACGATGCTTAATTAGTTTAATCTTCGTATAGAATTGTTGTTAAAAGGATATAATTTTTTTGTTTGTCCCCCTTTACCATGGTACTCAAGGGGAGGAGGGCACCTTGATCTACGTCAGTAGCTACTGTGTAGCAGTGAGAAGATCTTCAAAGGTGTTTAAGGGTTTGAAATTACAATGAAAGAAATATTGGCTATGTATTTAATATGGATTTGGTAGAGTAGTTGTTCTTAAAAGGCTCTACAAGGTGGGCAAGAGAACGTAGAGCTGGTTCTGATGTATTCTTGACGAGAGCAATGGTAGTTAATAATCTAAAAGCCAACAGGAGTCCATTGATGCTACGTTTTACGTAGATGTAGTACTAATTCTAAATATGTTTTGTAATTTTATAAAACATTTTTTGTATTTTGACTATAATTTTAAATATAATAGATTTTTCATGCGGTTTGATCTTAAAAAAATGAAACTTCGTAAGGGTGATAAAAATTTTACATAAATAATTAGAAAGTAGGAACATAGTTAAAATTTATATTGACATTTTATGGAACATAGATCTAAAATGGTTGATTGTTAGTCTCATTTTGTTTGGATTATCTATGATGAGATTAACTTCACAAGAAGATCTTATCAATAGAATCATTGAATTCATTTGATGTTTTCTACGAAAGTCATACATAAAATATATAATAATCAAAGTTTTGTCACCACATAAGTTTGCATCGTGCTTCTTTGATCCATTGACTTTTTGCATGATAACAGTTTTTCCAAGTTTGTGGGTAAAGACTCAAGAAGTGAGAACCAACCAAGTTGTTATTGCATGTGCTAAAAGAGTATGACTGCAAGGAAGATTACTTAGTTAACTTTGATAGAAAAATATGATTGTTGAATTTAATGATTTCAATTCAATTCCTAAGATCCTAAAAAATTATGGAGCATTGTTTGCAATACCAACTACACTACACATAATAAAATTATTGTTAATAATAAAATACTATACTTTAATAAAAAAATTAGACTAAGTTAAATCTCAAATTAAATAATATTTTTTAATCTTAATATAAACTATATTCTTTGAAGTCATCTAGTTCATGGAGATTAAATATAAATATAAATATCATAATACAACAAAATTCGTGTCCTCCAATGGCTTCATGATAGTCTTTTTTTTCTTTATTATTTTGTAAAATTAAGATTTGAACTAAATTTAACTTGAATTTTCTAAACCAACTTCAAATCAAAATATTTGATAATAACGTTATATCTATGACTATTATATGTAAAATTAACAACATTAAATCAACTAAATATTTGTCTTGAAGTTGACCAACATTCACCCACCGAGTAAATTTGAGATCATATAACAAGGAAAAAGAAATAAAAATAATTGGCAAAGAAGAGAACTTACTCGAAGACAACTTATCAGAGAAGACATCTTCGCTTAAGGACAAAACTTAACTAACTTAAATTGTTTGATTTGTGAAAGAGATGGTTTAAATGGGTTAGAGAAAATAAGAAAGATAAGGGAATGGATCAAGTTAACACTCAACAATCTTATTCAAACAATTTCTATAAAATAACCATATTTAGAGATAATCATCCGTATGATTCGCATCTTCCTCCTACAAAATATGTCTTCAAGTTGCATATCATTTCCCCAATATAAGCCCATAATTTGGGTTTCTTGTTTTTCTTTTGAAGAACAATGATCCAACTATATTATTTCTCTACTATTGTAAAAATCTAAGAACTTTAGAATATTCTATAATAAAATTTTATTTTGATTCATTTCTTCACAAAATATTATCAAACAAGTCCCTGTTGCTACTTCTTTATTGAAATGAATACTCTTAAAAGATTAGTTTTGATTTTGACAATTATTTCTTGAAGTTACTTCATCCTTTTTAGCCTCAAAATATCAAAAATTTAATAAATAACTTTTTATAATTAATTTTTATTATCACATAAAATGCATTTAACAAAAAAAATTTTCTTAAATTTTTTTTTTCAAAAGCTCGTCTTTTTTTGTAAAAATCATTATCAAATAAAAACCATTTGAAGAATTCATTATCAAGAGTGCTCAAACCTTAATGCAATTTTAAACTAATCTTTTGACATTAACCGACTAAACCCCCCTTTAATCCCTAATACCATATGCATTTATGTTATGGGTTGCATCTTGCTCATGCCATTTTCCTTACTCTGTCTTTCATTGTGCATTGTCTTCCTCACAAAAATAGGGATGAAAAGTCATGCAACAATTCTTCACTTAGACTTTTACAAAGTGAGGGCAATCATGATGGATAAGAACATGATTGACCATGAGGGAAGAATGCTATAAACCATTTCATAATAGATTTATATCATAGATTCACTTTGCAATTTCCAAATTGCAATCAATGTTGACTTGATTATCGTGCTTTTTGTCCACTACATTTTGTTACTTGTTTGCCTTTTTTCTTACATTGTATCAATTAGAGATTGCTATTGTTGTTGTAGGAATGCTATAATACTTATTTTAGAGTGTTTTGAAAGAGTTTTGAGGACATTTTGCATTACACACATTTGTTTGGAGGAAATTTTACTTGTTGATTTGAAGGGTTGATTATTTGGGCTTAATGATCTTAGTCTACATACATCTATTATAGAGATTTAGAACTTTTTGGAAAACACTTACATTAATATTTTTTTCCTTCTATAGCATAACCATTATATGTTCAAATGTTTAGAGACATTCCATCGTGCAATATTGTATGTGAAACTTTTGTTAACATTATATTAATTTGTATTGTAGTATTTTGATTGTTCATATAATATGTGCTTATTTTGTATCTATTGCCTAATACTTATAAAACCCTAGTAATAATTATTCCATGAGGTTTTAATTTACCTTTGAGTAATTTTTTTTCTTAAATACTAATCAAGATAAAGAAACGAAGCTTTATGAGACATAAAAATTGTATGAGCTTAGCTACTTATAGATCATTATCCTTACATTGCATTAACGTGTTTGTGATATAAACTATTAAAAATCATAGTTTTGCATATGATGGTTTATTATTAGTGATATAAAATTATTAACATGATTTTCTAACAAATTGTGCGTGTCTATTATCTAACTTTCCAACAATACATTTGCATATATTACATTCATTAATGTTTAATATAACTTTCTTATGATCATTAATTTATTTTGAGTTTATTATAATTGTAAACATGTATTATATTAATGTAGTTAATAAATAAAGATAAATATATTATGCAAGGTATCAATATTAGCTTTTTAACTATAATTTTGCACGTCTATTTTTTACAAAAATATCATGTCTATTTTTTTCTGAAATTCTTCAAACATAACTAAGTTCTCCTTCTATTTTTTTTCTCAAAGCTAGCCTTTTCATTACTTTACTTCATCCTTATACCCTAAGGATATTATCATTGTCACTACTTTCAACAATCCAAGAAAATTCCCACCCAAACTAATCTTATTATGTCTACTAATGTTAAGATCATTGTTTTATCTTCTAAGCTCATCCCAAAACTTCTATAGCTATTATATATTCTCATATAACGTACACTTATTGATCAAATGCTAGATAATGAACGTTATTTTGAGCCTTATCTTTCACCTTCTTATATGCACAAAGATATTATTTAAGACGTTCTTTCTTTTTTTGCTAATGATATATTAAAACATATGAGCTATCTATCCCTAAAAAGTGGTATATTCTTTTGCTTATCTTGAGCTTACACATGTTATCCTTATAGATGAGATCATAATTATATTTTATTGAACCAATGTCTCGTTTATTTTATAAATGTATCTATATTATTAAAATGTTGACAACCTTTTGTTTGAATTTAAGTCATACAAAAGAGGAGTTTTTTTTGTCATACAACAAGAAATTGATATAATCAAAATTTAGTTAGGGTAAATAAAATTGTATAAAAAAACTATTTCATTATAATTTTGGATCAAGATTGGTCTAATATACTATATAAATTTATAAGTTTAGTTATGGGTTAGGACTATTCCAAGATTTTAATTCTCCATAATTTATGTTATTAAAAAAAGAATACCACTATAAAAAAAATAAATATTTTTTTCCTACAATCTTCTTCAACAACAATTTTTTCTGGCTCAGCTGAAAGCATAAAAAGTAACATGTAACTTGTGGGTTATATTCCCCATTTATGTTTATAATTCAATACCTTTCCATTTAAACAATATCAATAAGCAAAACTTAAAAAGTGTACCAAATATGTTATGTAAAATTATCCAAAAATATTCATATAGTCAAAAAATAAGTTTTTTATATTTTTTTTGTATTTAAAATCATCCAAATTACGTTTTGTTATACCTTTTGACTTCGTTATATTTGACATCTATATAAATTAAAACTTATGTCACATCTACTTTGTTTTACATGTGAGTTTATAATTTCTAGTAAATTAAAAAAATAATTTATGTTGTTAAATAATATTATATGATATTGAAAGATAATAGTTTTAAACCAACCGATATTTAATCTGAACTCAATTTTAGGTCTGTTTGGATCAAAGGTTAACGGTCGAAGTTGTACATAGTCACATAAAGACAAATTTAAAGATTTTTTATGATAAAATAAAATCGTTAGACATAAAGACTAACAATTATATATATGATAATTTCTTTGTTTTTAAATACTAGTTAAATTAAATCTCTTGTGAGACAAATTATCCAAACAATAGTCCAGTTTTAGATACTGAAGAATTTTATAGTAACACTATAAAGTTTATTTAAAATCTACATGATTCGTGTAATTATATTTCCATAATCAAATAATAAACTCATCATTTTCTGTAAGGCTTAACTAAATATCCCTTTAACAAAAGTCACCTCCTTTTCCACCCTCCTCAGTTACCCTAAAGCTTCAACATCCATCACTTCAGCAACTCTTCTTCTTCCATATATGCAGCAGTCTTTATCCTGTCCATCACTTCAGCAACTCTTCTTCTACCATATATGCAACAGTCTTTATCCTGTCCATCACTTCAGCAACTCTTCTTCTTCCATATATACAACAGTCTTTATCTTGTCCATCAATATTCTTCCCTCTTCTCTTTCCCTCTACCATTTCTACAGAGAGCCTACACACAATGGGGAAGCTCTACCTCTGGGCTCATCTATGATAGGGGAAGTCCCCATAGTAGAAGGAGAAGAAAGCACATCTCCAACTGTAAGGAAAGTAATGCCTGTTATATCTCCGATCCAGCTACAATGGAAGTTAGTTGGGACTACTCATCTTCCATCCTTTTTTGTGCTGAGGATAACAACAGCATCCTTGTTTTTGACGAGGACGAGGAGCTGGGCATTAATAAGAAAGCTCAATGGAGTGGGCTTGGAAAAATATGCGAGCAAAAGACTTCCTTTTTCTGGGATTCCTTCCTTCTTTGCTCATCGCACTCCGAAGAATGCCTGTTTTTATTGCTAAAGAAAGAATCTGAGCATACTCCGGCAAAGGAATATGCCCACCGATTGATAAGAGGGTCTTTGGACATCCGTAAAAAAGAATGTCATCGATTGGATTATGAAGGTGGATTCTTCTTCATATTATCGCCTTTTTTCGATTATTTTTGTCTCCTTTGGCTGTTACAGTTCCTCTATGTCAAGGCGTTTTACCGAGCAAATTACATCAGTTTGTTCTAATCGGCTAGTGATCCAGAAAAGGTCGTTGAACAGAGTGTTGAAGGAACACAACCTACCAAATGTGTTTCGGGGTCTTCGGGTCAAGAAGTTTCAGAGACGGCTCAGTCATAGTAGAATCGATTGAAGTCGCAAAAAGTGAGTAGGTCTTCAAGGGATGGTGAATTCATAATCAAATGTCCTTTTGATGTTTTTGATTCCTGACTTTTGCTGCCAAAGCAAAAGGGATGAGTAGGGAAGAGAAATGGCACGAACGATATAAAAAGAAGCTTTTCTTAAATTCCTTAGAATGAATCTTTGCACTAGTACAAAGGGAGTTTAGTTTGAGAGGAAGTTAGCTCAGTGACCGAGGAGGAAGAAGAAGAAGAAGAAGTGGAAGATGAGGAAGAAGAGGAAAAAGAAGAAGAAAATGATGACAAAGAAGAAGAAGAAGAGGAAGACGAAGAAGAATAAGAAGAAAAGGAAGAATAAGAGAAATAAAAGGAGAAGAATAGAAGAAGAAAAAAAGTAGAAGAAGAATATGAAGATGAAGAAAAGGAAAAAGAAGAAGAAGAAGAAGAGAAGAAGAAGGAGAAGTGGAAGATGAAGAAGAAGAATAAAAGGAAGAGGAAGAAGAAAAAGAAGAAGAAGAAGAAATAGAATAAGAAAAAGAAGAAGAAAAAGAAGAAGATGAACAACAAGAAGAACAGGAAGAAGAAGATGAAGAAGAAGATGAAGAAGAAGGAGAAGAAGAAGTGGAAGAAGAAGAAGAAGAAGAACAAGAAGCAGAAAAAGAAGTAGATGAAGAAGAGGAAAAAGAAGGAGAAGAAGAGGAGGAGGAAGAAGAAGAAGAAGAAGGATAAGAGGAAGATGAGGAAGAAGAGGAGGAAGAAAAAAAGATGATGACGAAGAAGAAGAAGAAGAAGGTTAAGAAAAAAAAGAACCGAAAGAAGAGAGAAGAGGAGGAAGAAAAAGAAGAAGAGCAAGAAGATACAGATTAGGGATTAGGGGTTAGGGATTAGGGTTTGGGGAATAGGGTTTAGGGATTAAGGGGGAGAGATTTGGAATTAGTGATTAGAGAATATGGATTATAGATTAGTGAGAGTGGGATTAGGGAATAGGGATTAAGTATTAGGGATTAAGGATTAGGGATTAGCGAGGGAGCTATTAGGTATTATTTTAGTGAATTTAGATTAAGGATTAGGGATTAGGTATTATTTAGTGGCAATAAGGGATTAGGGTGTACAGATTAAGGAATAAGGAATAAGTATTAGGTATTAGGAATTTTAGATTAAGGATTATAGGTTACGCATAAGAGATTAGGGATAAAAGTTTAAGGATTTGATATGGGGTGGGAATTTAGGTTTAGGGAAAAGGAAGAGGAACAAGTAGTAGAAGAAGAAGAAGAAGAAGAATAGAAGAAGATGAAGAAGAAGAAGAAGAAGAAGAAGAAGAAGGAGAAGAAGAAGAAGAAGAAAGAGAAGAAAAAGAAGAACAACAACAAGAAGAATTATATTTAGAAAAAGAAGGAGAAGAAGAAGAAGATGATGAAGAAGAAGAAGAATAAGAAGAAGAAGAAAAGGAAGAAGAGGAAGAAGGAGAAGAAGAAGAAGAGTTGGAAGAAGAAGAAGAAGAAGAAGAAGAGAAGAAAAAGAAGAAGAAGAAGAAGAAGAAGAAGACGAAGAAGAAGAACAAGAAGAAGAAGAAGACGTAAGAGAAGTAGAAGAAGCAGAAGAGGAAGAAGAAGAAGAAGAAGAAGAAGAAGAAGAAGAAGAAGAAGAAAAAGAAGAAGAAGGTGAAGAAGAAGAAGACGAAGAAGTGCAAGAAGAAGAAGAAGAAGTGGTAGAAGAAGAAGAAGAAGAAGGAGAAAAAGAAGAAGAAGAAGAAGAGGAAGAACAAGAAGAAAAGGAAGAAGAAGAAGAAGAAGAAGAAGAGGAAGAAAAAGATGAGAAAGAAGAAGAACAAGAAAAAGAAGAGGAAGAAGAAGACTAAGAAGAAAAGGAGGAAGATGAAGAAGAGGATGAAGAAGTAGAAGTAGAGGAAGAAGAAGAGGAAGAAGAAGAATAAGAAGCAACATAAGAAGAAGAGAAAGAATAGAAAGAGGAAGAAGAAGAACAAGAAGAAAAAATGGAAGTAGAAGAAGAGAAAAAAGAAGAAGAAGAGGAACAAGAAGAAGAAGAAGAAGAAGTAGAGGAAAAAGAAGAAGAACAAGAAGAAGAAGAAGAAGAAAAAGAACAACGAGAAGAAAGAGAAGAAGAAGAACAATAAGAAGAAGAAGGAGAAGAAGAAGAAGAAGAAGAGAAAGAAGAAGAAGGAGAAGAAGAAGAACAATAAGAAGAAGAAGGAGAAGAAGAAGAAGAAGAAGAGAAAGAAGAATAAGGAGAAGAGGAAGAAGAAGACGAGTAGGAAGGAGAAGAAGAAGAAGGGGAAGAAGAAGAACAAGAAGAAAAAGAAGAAGAATAAAAGGAAGAAAAAGGAAAAGAAGAAAGAGAATAAGAATAAGAAGAAGAAGAAGAGGAAGAAAGGAAAAAGATGTCAAAGAAGTAGAAGAGGAAGAAGAATAAGAAAAAGTTGAAGAGGAAAAAGAGGACGAAGAAGAGGAAGAAGAAGAAGAAGAAGAGGAGGAGAAAGAAGAAGAAGAAGAAGAATAAGAATAAGAAGATGAAGTAGTAGAATAAGAAGAAGAAGAAGAAAAAGAAGAAGAAGAGGAAGAGGAAGAAGAAGAAGTGGAAGAAGAAGGAGAAGAACGAGAAGATGGAGAAGAAGAATAAGAAGAAGAAAAAGAAGAAGAATAAGACAAAGAAAAAGAAGACGAAGAAGAAGAAGAAGAAGAATAAGAATATGAAGAAGAAGAAGAGAAAGAAAAATAAAAAGTAGTCAAAGAAGAAGAAGAGGAGGAAGAAGAATAAGAAAAAAATGAAGACAAAAAAGAAGAGGAAGAAGAAGGAGAAGGAGATGTAGTAGATGAAGAAGAGGAAGAAGAAGTAGAGGAATTAGAAGAAGAGGAAGAAGAAGAAGAAGCGACAGAAGAAGAAGAGGAAGAAGCAGAAGAAATGGAAGAAGAAGAAGAAAAATAAAAAGATGAGGAAGAAGAAGTTGAGGAAGAAGATGAAGAAGAGGAAGAAGAAGAAGAGGGTGAAGGGAAGAATTATAGGAAGAAGAAGAAGTGCAAGAAGAAGTAAAAGAAGAAGAAGAAGTGGAAAAAGATGAAGATGAAGAAGAAGAATAAGAAGAAGAAGAAAAAGAAGAAGTAGAAGAAGAAGACAAACGAAGAGAAGAACAAGAAGAAGAAGAAGAAGAAAAAGAAAAAGAAGAGGAAGAGGAAAGAAGAAGAAAGAAAGAAGAAGATAGAAAGAAGAAGATAGAAAGAAGAAGAAAGTTGAAGAAAGAAGAAGAAAGAAGAAGAATGAAGAAAGAAGAAAGAAGAAGGAAGAAGAAAATGGAAGAAGGAAGAAAGAAGAATGTAGAATGAAATAGGAAAAAGGATGAAGGAAGAAGGAAGAAGGAAGGAGGATGGAGGAAGGAGGAAGGAGGAAGGAAGTGCGAAACAAAAAGAACAAAAAAGAAAAATGAAAGAACAAAGAATAAAGAAAAATGAAGAAGAAGAAGAAGAAGAATGAATGAATAGCAAAAAGAAGAGAAAAAGAAGAGGAATTAAAGACAAAGCAAGAAAGATTAAGAAATAAGAAGAAAGAAGTAGAAAGGAGAAGAAAGAATAAAGGAGAAAGAAGGAAAAAGAAGAAATAAGTAAGAAGAAGGAAGGAGGAACAAGAAAGAAGGAAAAATGAGGAAAGAAGAAGTAAGAAGGAAGAAGAAAGAATGAAGAAGGAAGAAGGGAGAAGGAGGAAAGGGGAAGGAAGAAACAAAAAGGAATATTGAAGAAGTAGGAGGAAAGAAGAATGGAGTGGGAGAAGGAGAAGAAGAATGAGAAGGAGGGGTGGAGGAGAAGGAGAAGAAGAGTGAGAACGAGAAAGAGAAGGACAAGTATGAGGAGGATGAGAACGAAGAGGAAGAGGAGGAGGGGGAAGAGGAGGAGAAAATGAAGGGGATGCAAAAGGAGAAGCAGAAGGAGAAGAAGAAAGAGAGCGTGGAGAAGGAGATGGAGAAGGAGAAGGAGAAGGAGAACGAGAAGGTGAAGGAGAAGAAAGAGAAGGAGAAGGAGAACGAGAAGAAAAAGAAGAAGTAAAAGAAGAAGAAGAAGAAGAGGAAGAAGAAGAAAAGAATTGGAAGAAGAAGAGGAAGAAAAATATCAAAAAATGAAGTATGATAGAAGAAGGAAGAACGAAGGAGGAAGATGGAAGACGAAAGAAGTAAGAAAGATGAATGAGGAAGAAGAAGAAGAAGAGGAAGAAGATGAACAAAATAGAGAAAGAAGAAGAAGATGAAGTGGAAGGGGAAGAGGAAGAGGAAGAGGAAGAGGAAAAAGGGAGATGGAAGAAGGTAGAGGGAAGAAGGAAGAAGGAAGCAAGAAGGAAGAAGCAAGAAGGAAGAACGAAGAAGGAAGAAGAAATAAGAAAGGAGAAGGAAGAAATAAGAAAGAAGAAATAAAAAATAAGAAGAAGAAAAAGAAGAAAAAGTAGAAGAAGAAGAAGAGCAACAACAACAAAGACTAGGAGAAGGAGAAGGACAAGGAGGAAATGGAGTAGAGGTGAAGGAGAAGTAGAAAGAGAAGGTGGAAGAGAAGGAGAAGGAGAATGAGAAGGAGAAAATGAAGAAGAATGAGAAGAGGAAGAAGAGGAAGAGGAAGAAGTGGAAGATGATGTAGAAGAGGAAGAACAAGAATAAGAATAAGTATAAGAAGAAGGATGATGATGATGATGAAAAAGAAGAAGAATTAGCAGAAGAAGAGGTTGAAATAGATGAAATAGATGAAAAAGAAGCAGAATTAGAAGAATTAGAAGCAGTAGTAGAAGAAAAAGAAGCAGAAGCAGAAGAAGAAGAGGAAGAAGAAGAAGAAGAAGAAGAGGTAGAAGTAAAAGAAGAAGAAGAAGAAAAAGAAGAAGAAAAAGAAAAACAAGAAGAAGAAGACGAGAAAAAAGATGAAGAGGAAGAAGAAGAAGAAGAAGATGAAGAATAATAAGAAGAAGAAGAAGAAGAAGAAGAAGAAGATGATGATGATGAAGTAGAAGATGATGAAGAAGAAGAAGAAGAACAAGAAGAAGAAGAAAAAGAAAAAGATAAAGAAGAAGTGGAAGAAGAAGAAAATGAAGAGGAGGAGGAGGAAGAAGAAGAAGAAGAATAAAAATAAGAAGAAGAAGTAGATATAGATATAGAAGAAGTAGAAGAAGAAGAAGAAGATGAAGATGAAGAAGCAAAAGTCGAAGAAGAAGAAAGAAGAAGCAGTGGAAGAAGAGAAGAAGAAGAAGTAGAAGAAGTAGAAGTAGAAGAGAAGAAGAGGTGGAGGGAGAAGAAGAAGAAGAATAAGAAAAAGAAGAAGACGAAGGAGCAGGAGAAGAAGAAGATGATGATGATGAAGATGAAGAAGTAGAAGAAGAAAAATAATATGAAGAAGAACATCGAGAAGAAGAGGAAGAAAAAGGCAAAGTAGAATAAAGAAAAAGGAAGAAGTAAAAAGGGAGAAGGAAGAAATAAAAAAGGAGAAGGAAGAAGGAAGAAGGAAGAAGTAAAATGGAAGAAGTAAGAAGGAAGAAGGAAGAAGAAAGAAAGGGAAAAGGAAGAAGAGGAAGAAGAAGAAAAAGAAGAAGATGAAAAAGAAGAAGATGAAAAAGAGAATGAAGAAGAAGACGAAGAAGAGGACGAAGAAGAAAAAGAGGAGGAGGTGGTAGAAGAAGAAGAAGAAGATCATGAACAAGGAGAAGGAGAAGGAGATGAAGGAAAAAGAGAAGGAGAAGGAGAAGGGAAAGGAGAAGGAGAAGGAGAAGGAGAAAAGGGAGAAGGAGAAGGACAAAGAGAAGGAGAAAGTGATGGAGAAGGAGAAGGAGAAGGAGAACAAGAAGGAGAAGTAGAAGGGGAAGAAGAAGAAGAAGAATGAGAAGAAGAAGAAGGAGAAGAAGATGAAGAAGAAAAAATATAAGAAGAAAAATTAGGGTGAGAGAGTGGATGAAGAAAAAGGAGAATAAGAACAAGAAGAAGAAGAAGAAAATGAATAAGAAGAGGAGGAAGAGGAAGAGGAAAAAGTTGAAGAAGAAGAAGAAGTGGAAGAAAAAAAGGAGAAGAAGAAGAAGAAGTAAAAGAGGAAGGAGAAGTAGATGAAAAAGAAGTAGTAGTAGTAGTAGTAGAAGAAGAAGAAGAAGTAGGAGAAGAAGAAGAAGAAGAAGAAAAAGAATTTGAAGAAGAAGAGGAAGAAAAATATCGAAAAATTAAGAAGGAAGTTCTTTGTGATGAGCCAATATCCAATAAGTATCTTGAACATGCTACACATTCCAATGGAACTATATATTCATATAACATGAGGATAATGTTTCAAAAAATTGAAGTTATTTGTGCTTAAGACAATCCCACAAGAGAGGGGGTAAATTGTAGTAAATAAAATTTTATTTCAATTTTCGATTTCAATTAAAACTTAAATCTTTTAAGCAAGAATAAGAAAGAATAGTACACGAGTTCTTTAAGGTGGTTCGACTAAAAATCGAGCCTACATTCACACAACCCGGTGTTTGGAAAAGAACACTAAAATCACCAAATTACAAGAGACAATTTTCATACGGTTCACCTCAAACCTACTTGGGATTTCACCTAATGCTAATCCCTAACCTACTTGAGTTTTTCTGGGTTCAACTCAAACCCCAGGCTTTTGCAAAATTGCCAGGATGCCCTTAACCCAAAGAAAGAAATACAAAAATTTGGTAAAACTTACGACAATTTTAAGAGAAATATGACGCACACACGATACTGAAAAGAGGGAGGAATAGAGATTAAAAAATAGTAGAAGCAAAAAACATCAAATTTCAGGTTCCTTTTTGCAGCTTTCACTTTGTGACTTTGGAAGCACCGTATGCACTTAGAATTGCTCGATATTATGATTTTAAAGCTTTGAAATCTTAGTAATGGTAACCTCTAGGAGTTCTTCATCATTTCCTATTTATAGAGCTTAATTTGAGCTCTAAATCCACTCCCAACAGTTCTGAAATGAACTAGCCGTTTGGGTAACAGACATTAAGCAGTCACTTCGATTCGGAGCTTGAAATGGACGTTTCTGATTAAATCTCGAATTAACCGTTGGAGATCAATCCAGGCTGTTGGATCTAGGTGGCCTTTATCTGGGCCATTGGATGGCACGTTCGTTGTCCTGCATGTATTAAAATAATGTGTCTAGAAATCAGCTAAAATAGAAACTTATTGCAGTGGTTCTGCATCCTCTTGCAAATCTGGCTCGGTTTCCAATCTCCTGCTAGACGTTTTACTGTTATCATGACAATTTACCTTGATTAATCTAAGCCGCCTGATCGCACCTGTCCTTCCACCTTCTTTGACAATAGAATGGAAGTTTTAGTCCCACATCGTCCAAATGTCTTATCCATTTCTCTTTATAACACTTTTGGTTCATTAGTCTCTCGAGCCATTTGGGTTGGCTCCCCCTTACTTTACCAAGATTACATCACTTTGTCCTGGTTGGCTTGATTTCTTGCTTTCTCTGGTCAGCTTTCTTTGTGGGCTGAGTTCGCACTTGTTCCGTTCAACAGCTGTTCCTACTTTCTTTGGGCTTTGCGGCCTTTTGGGTCTATCAAACAATTTTTAAATTATTTTATTTTTTTAAATCCTTAAGCATGGACAGACCAGCTGTCGGGTCGGGTCCACCAGCCCCACGCTATAGTGAAAATTCTCGAGACTAAAGAGGTTTTATAGTATTTGTGAGAAGTTTTGTGCCAAAATTTTGAATATAAGTATACTAAAATAATTTTATATTATGATAGTATTACAAGTGTCCTAAATGACTATGAAAAATAATTCATGAAAAACTATTCCTAAATAATTTTAAAAAATCAAATACTGATGTCTATATTTTTCATCAATAATGGTTGGCCCAAAAATAAAAATTCGAAAATTATTAAACTTATAATATTTTCAAATATTACTACTACTAGTGTGCCACATCATCTTAAAATTTGGACATATCAAATTTAAGAAAAATAAAGAGATTCAAGTATAAAGATTTTGGTGCATGCCTTCAATTTCCTTAAAGCTTGCTATCACTCCAAGAGTCTTGAAGACCATTATTTTAGACATTTAGGGTTCATTGCTTGACTTAATGGAATATTAACACTTTCACTTAAAGCAAGCCCGTATGAGATATTAACATTTATGCTTGACTCATCAAACACAAAGCACTCTCTCTACTTTCTCTTCTACAAAAACATCAACTATATGATTCCCCCATCATGTTGTATAGTTGGCATCTCACTAAATCATTGTTATTAATTCTTCACTTATTGTATTATATTGCCTCTCCATCAAACAGTATGATTCCTTCAACTCCTTATATATGGTTATTAGTAGCCTATCTTACTGTTGACTTTTATCTAATCATATTGTATGAGAATCCCATGGTACAGTTTGATCACTCCAACTATGATATGAAGACATTGTTGGACCACACAATAAGCTTTCTTCTTGAAACAACTTAACTCTCATTGTAATAGCTTTCTAGTACGTTCTTCCCCTTCTTTATTCTTATAGTACTAGTAAGTCTCCTTTCTGTCTTCCTTGGTACTCTTGTTATGACCAACACAATTCTTTTCTTCTCTTTCTTGTTGTCCTCTTGAATTGAAAATTTCTTCTTCCCTCTTCTCTTTATTTTCCTTTTTCTCCTTCTCTCCCTCTATTTTTCTTTCATAATATATATATGTATTTTTCAAAAAATTGTAATTAATTATGTAGGTCATAAAACATTATTAGCACACAACAATTATATTCAACAAAGAGAGTTATTTTTAATTATAAGCTCTAATTAAATTTTTTTTTCATTTAAAAATATGACACACTTCTTAAAATAAAATTACTATTATCTTTTAAATAATAAATGTATTATTTTAAAAAAATTTATTGTTATTTAAATTCTCATAATTACAACTATATCAATCAAATTTCAAGATTTGTAATATATTATATAGAGAAAAATTTTAAGATATTACAATAACAAAACTCTTTTTTTGTATGCATTATTTCATCAAAGCATATATATTATCATGCATATCATGAAATATTAATATTATTAAAATATAAAATGATATGCTAATAAAATAATTATCAACCTCTTAGAAAAATCATCTTCTATGTAAGAGTAAAAAAATCATAAATAATGTGCAAAAATATCTTAATTATGAAACATTTTATATATTAATTTAATATTGTGCATATTTCATAATTACAAGTTTTACTTATTGAATTTAGGACGAAAACATCTTTTTCGAATTATTATTTTTTTACAAATATAAACATGCATATTTATCACAAAATAAATTTTTAAATGGATATATATAGACACACATACACACACCACATTTCTTATGATTATTTCACTCAAGTTATCATCTTTATTTTACCCCTATTATAGTATTAGCATGCCATATTTTATACTTAATGTATTGTATATTTTGTAAAATTTTTTTAGAGCATACCATACTTTAAATTCATTGCATTATAAGTTTTATGTAAAACCACTCTACGACTAATCCTATATTATTGCTGATTCCTTAACTTTTATAACCTAACGTACAATATGTTGAGCATCTTGTATGGCAAGCACAAATCACATATATTGTACTCTAATACAAAAGAATAATAATTGTCTCTACAACCTTAATGGCAATATGTTATGTAATTTCTAGATATCATTATAAAAGAATATTAAATAAGGTGATACATTTGTAAATAATAGAATATTTAGGTATTTTATAAAAATGTCATGTTGAAACTCATGGGGAATAAGATTTTCAAATTCTCAATAGTCTTGTATGGGTAGGATAAAAAAAGATTTTAACTAACCTCACTTCCCAAGCTTAATTCAATAGTGAGCTTTGAAGAGTTTAGGTCATGACGACTTTGTTGTCTCTGCTTATAAATAAGTCTAGTAGGCCCAATCCAATGAGCTTTTACATATAAGAAAACTGAGAAGCGAAGTTGTGCCATAGAGGAGAGTTGCAAAGTTTTGAGTCATCGAAGATGTAAGTATTTTAGAATAACTGTAAGAAAGATTGAAAGGCATCAAGGAAAGGATGTTAACTATCTAGCAGTCTCCCACACAAGAAAGGAATTAATTTAACCTTTGTGTGTCAATTATAAATTGGAGGTGTCCCCTAAACAAATATATATTTCGTGCTGTTTTGACATGAGAAAGTTGATCATGTTTTGGCTGTTGCTCCAAACTTGCTTGGGTTCCCCATCAAATATATATTCACACTCACCCGTTGGAAAATGGATCAGGTAGATCGAAATGTGCGGAGAAAGTGAAATTATTTTTTCTTTGTGCAATCAGTTGATCAAACAGAAGACACAAAATTAATGGATATTTCGGGAAAATATAAGAAACTCTGGAGCAAGTAGGATGTACGTATTTTGATAATGGTAAGCCTCACGATACAAATTGTGCTCCTCTTCCTTGGACGTTGGAGAAACACCTCAGTATCGAGAGCATGGATAAGACTATCTATTTGGAGCAACTATCTTTTGGCCAACTGGGTTGCCGACTTCGTTCTTGGCCAGCTAAGCAGCAGCATGGACTACTATAGCAACAATGCCATCCTTGCATTCTGGGCTCCTTTCCTTCTACTTCACCTTGGTGGCCCAGACACCATCACCGCCAATTCAATGGAGGACAAAGAGCTGTGGGCTCAACACCTTCATGTCGTCGCCTACGAGCTCATCATTGTCGTCTATGTTCTATTCCGGTCTCTTCCAAGTAACCTCCTGCACGCTCCCACCCTGCTCATATTCTTCATCACCATCTTCAAGTATGGAGTGTAGTCTTACTCGCTCTACAGAGCCTGCACTTACGATTTTCACAGCTCGGTGATCATTTCAAGCAAGCAAAGTCAATTAAACTAGATTTCTTCGAACCGTAGGACAATGATGGAACGTGTGCAGGACAAAAATGAAAAATACAAACTGAATGCTTCAAAAGGAGCTTTCGATATGTACTCGGTTTGCAAGCCTTTCTTCGTGGACGTTATTCCACTAGTGGACGTATACAAGGTAATCGGAGACATGTTGAAGGAGACGACTGTCAAGGAAGTTTTGTGCCTAACAAGCGTGGAACTTAGCTATGCCTATGATGAGATGTACACGAAGGGCGTCATTAAATTCTCACGTGCCAACGTCATCCTCATGGCGATCGTCTCCTCTGGTATCCTTCTCGCTTTCTTGTAGTTCGCTTTCTCCCTAAAGCATGGCTTTGACACTAGTGACGTCACGATCACTTATGTCCTGCTTGGAGCTTCCACATGTCTTGATGCCATGATCTTCCTTCTCGAATTTAAGAAACTTGGCAAGTGGAGTTTGCTTCTCGCCCAGCTCATTCTCAGAATATGGAGAAAATTGGGGCGTGAAAGAAGATGGAGTCTTTCAGAGATGCTGCAACTCAACTTGATCACCAACTGCTTCAGGAATGCAGCAGTACAGCCAAAGGAACATGTATCACAAGACAATCTGAAGAACAGGAGGATAAACAAAAGGGCACACAGAATAGAATACAAGCTTAGACGAACCATTAGAGCTTTTCAAGAGGCAACGGTATTGTTCCCGAGCTGGACCAATGGATTTTCATCCTAAACTTCGTATTCACAGAAGTCAGTAAAGGCAATCAACTTCTTCTAGAGCTCATTACTGCACATGCTCAGATGCGCCTACAAATATCGTGGGGGTAGTTCAACGATAAGGCAGGGCTCACAACACTCAAACAAGTCAATGCCCTAGTATGGGTTGTCCTTGCATTCCTTAATTTGACAGAAGCCTTGTCAGCCGATCAGCAAGTTCTTGTGTAGCACATTACGACATAGCTATGCTGCCACTGGAAGCCTCAGGGGCTACCCTCGTTGCATCATCCTCATGAAACACAACCACAGTCTAAGGGGTTAAGAGCGCAGAAGAGCACTTGGGGAGGGATGCAGGCATGTAAGTGCCTATCTCACAATATGTTGTATCTGGTTTTGATGCAACCAGAGATAATGGCGACCATGGGAGGAGCTAGCCCACAGATTTACTGGCACGCTTGCTATGATATGGTACAGTTTATCGAACGACATAAAGAGGATTTGAAGTCGACTTTGAACAGCAATGATGAGGTTGAGGGGAAGGCATGCAGGCTTATTCTGATCGAACCTATAGAATGGATCACACATCCATCTTTTTTTGAGATAGCGCGAGTGCTGGTGCACCTAATTCTTGTGCTTGGGGAGGACAAAGGTGGCGGGTGATCACATCGGCACGGTTGGAGCTTTTGATGTAAGGAGCAAAGAATACTCGAGCGAGCATGCACAATAGGGGTGGCGACATTCTAACTTTTGTTTTGCTACTAGTGAAGCATGTGGGAATGGTGGATGCTTTGGATATTGGCGGATACATGATGGGCAGTGCACTGGACACAGCCGAAAAGCTACTGTCCATCATTAAACTATATTTAAGAAATCGTCCGCTTTGATGACGGCTAGTGAACAAGTGTGAATAATGTATCCACAGATTCAACTTCAATAAAATCACAAATTCTCCTTCAACTGGTCTACAAAAATTGGTCTTCATAGTAATGTTGAAGATAATGACACTCCAAAATAAACTGTCTTTCAAAGCATAGTTTTTGTGCATTTGCTCATTGAGAAAGATGAAAGAAAGAAAATATAACTTATTGAAAAAAATAATGTACGGATGTTTGTTCATAAAGAATAATATAATCACATAGAAATATTTTATGATAATAAATTAATAATATCAGTGACAAAAAATCTTATATTTCATGAAAGAAAAAAAAAATATTTTTTTACTCTTTATATTCAAGTTGTTGTATTCATTTAAAGTAATCAAACCATAAATATAAAGAAAAATAGTAATAGTTGTTATAAATTTATTTTATAATTTTTTTCTCATTCAATATAAGTAATCTCAACAATTGTCCAATTCTTCTTTTTTTACAATTTTATTTTATTTTGGTACTTTTCTAATAAACAATAGCTTATGAATTACATGTTTTTGTGCAAAAAATCAAATTCTTTACATAAAAATTTTTCTTCTCTCTTAGTTCAAATAATTTTTATATTAAACAAATTTTTTATAAGACCTTCAAATTCCTTATAGTTTAAAAATTCCTTTAATTTATAAACTACAAAAGATATCCAGCTCATTTGAATAAGGTCATAACAAAATAAAAATAATATATATTTTTATTTTGAAATAAAATATTCATTTATTATAAATATCAACATGAACTAACTCAAGAGACTACATAACTTTCTAAAACTTAAGAATGATAATTATTGGTTCTTATCAAAAAAATAACTTTCACAAATATTATTAACATTAAAAATAAAAAAATATCATTCAATATTTTTTATTTTATAACTTAAATCTAACAAAATACAAATAATCATTCTAATAATATCACAACTACGATTTATTCTTGACCTCTACTACAAATACGTTACTTTTAATATGAAAATGTTTTATTAAAAACACCTCCTTGACACCATTCATCCTCAAATATACAAAATAACATTGTTATATTACTTATCGAATACTTAATGAACCACAAGCTAAAAATTCAAATACTAAACAAATATCATGAACCAGTTTTTTTTATCATTTATCCTTATGATTTAAAAAAGTGTCTTGACATCTATTCTGTTAACTTAAGTCTTTATTCATATTCACTTAAAAATTTCTGGACTTTGAAACATAAAAAGTCCACATCATTGTAATACTAGAAGTTGAATATAAAAGTTAAATGAAATTCAAAACATTGTTTTAAGGTGGCCTTGGTTTACACATCCTTTACACCTCTTTAAAGGGAAAATATTAATTAACTAAAAATCTTAATCAATAATTATTGGCCTCATACATCGCATGTATATCTTTAACGATTTGTAAAATAATTAGAATGATAAAAAGGAAGCTAAGTAAAGATATATGTCCTACCAAAAAATTTGATCCGAGATTGCTGAAATCGATTGGAGTTCCCGAGCTTCACTACCATGCTTTCCTTCCCTTAAACTACTTACCACCTTTCCTTTGCCGCTTTTTTTATCTTGACGTGAACAGGCTGCTCTTGCTCTTTTGGTAGCCAATGGCATCGCCTTCGAGTGCTGCTTCTGCCTGTTGCTTAGCCCACCGGTCTGGTTATACAATAATAGCAACTTATCTCAAGCCGACCAAAATAAAAATAGGCTTTGAAATAATAAAATCACGTAACAAAACAAAAAAAATACGTGATGCTTTTGCAATTAAAAATGGCAAATGTAACTATGACATACCTTTTTTGTTTCATAATAGCTTTATCCTTGTACTTTTCTCTATCCCCTCTGCTTGCTCGAACGAGAGCTACTCTTTCCTGCTTGCTGAGCTTGCTCCTGATGTGCACCTAATTGCAGCACATGATTATCACTTGTTAACCAATGAAGTTTAACAAATTGAAAATGCCACACCAACTTGGATGGGTCAAACGTCTCTGTATGCACTCAACTCAAAAATAAAATAAACTTGAATACATTTAAGAGGTTCTAATTGTTCTTATTCCTACCATTTTAATGAGTTCACTTCCAAAGAATGGCTGGTGAGAAACATCAAAGAAAGCCTAATGACATACAACTAAAATTTGATCAACAAAAATAATTAAGTTTACAACTGTTATAAGAAATTTTCATCTCCAAAGCAGACACTGATAAAATTATCTCATTAAGAAATAGTTAAATACAATGCCACAAAAAGTAAAATTTTGAATGTCCTAATGCAATGTTAATAGCATGCAATATTGTATCATGTACACAACTCTTTCAGAAATATAACACTGCTGAAGACAAAAAGCAGTGAGCGGATATATGAACACACCATAAAATAGTAAAGCAAACTTCTGAGGCTTGTTAATTTCTTTGATAGAGGCCATGTAATATGACCCAGCCTTCCCAAAATCACTCTAATAAGCAATCAAATACAACAAGATTTAAGACAAACAAAAAGAAACAAAGCAAATTGTATACTAGAGTATAGAATGACTCAATCATTTGGACCAATGATCAAGCATCGTGTTAAGAGCATAAACAAGAATGGTTGATAATATAAACATCATAGATAAGGGACTGTTCATACCTTGCTATGTTATGACCTTGCTAAATTGTAGTAGGGATGGGCTCTCATCAACCCATGACTAATTACAGATGGTGTTGTCTGAGTTAACTGTTGAACAAGAAAATACTTACCAGTAAAGAAGAAATGATTTGCAAAATGATTTAATGCCATTGAACAATATGGATATATTTCAAGAGCTCTTTGCATCTTCATCATTCCTTTTTGAATACCATCAACAACAAGAAATAACACTAAGATGAATTAGCCATCAATAAAAACAAAATTTCAGTGAACCAAACCCACCCCATTATGAAAAAACAAAAAAAATCAACTACCTACGGTACCTCCTACATTGAAAAGTAAAATCTCACCTTCATTTGTCTGCAATTCCATAATTCCAAGAGCCACAAGAGCATCAATATTTTTTGGATCTAACTACATAATGGAAACAAATAAAAGGGGAATATAAGAACATACAGGGCATGTCATGAAATTTGTACTATAAATTATAACTAACATACATCAAGCACTCGATGAAAGGCTTGTCAAGCCTTGTCAAATTGACGCAGCAATAGGACAACAAGGATAAGCTTTTAGTGCTTTCTGGTCAATATCATAATCAGTTCGTTAAAAGAGTTGCCTAACTAAAAAAATTCAGATCATGGTAATGCATATCACAATAAACATGGAAGTACTAATACAGATACATTAAGGTATGAAATGCATGTCACTATATACCAATTACAAACAAAAATTGGCACTTTCAAGTTTCACTGAAATTAACACCACATTAGTGATTAAATGCTTGAAATGCCACAATGCAACAAACGAAATATATGCTCAAGAGGACATAGAAATACTCATCTTGCCACATTTCAATAGAAAAATACCATATAGAAGGTCATAATATAGGCTCCCAAAAATTGAGTATAGGAAGAAGCTGTTTCAAGCATGCATTACCATACATAACATAGGAGTTTCATGAATTGAACTCAACTTTCAAGTAACAAAAAAACTTCACCTGAAAAATGAGTAAAGCATGCCCTAAATAGTATTTAATTTTTGCTATATAATATTGAATTTAGAATCTTCAAGAGAAAAACTCAATGCACAAAAATATTTTTATCATATGTTTAGGCATAAGAAGTGCTTAAACAGACCTTATAATAGTCTAAAGATCTCTTTATGACTCTACTGCTTTCTGATACTGATCTTCATTCTCCCTAGCATGAAACTCAACACAAGCCTACAATCAAGAACTTCCAATCATGGTGGCAATAACAAAATTTAGTGTTTATAAATAATGATTTTATGTAATTGAAATAAACAATCTAAAAGTTAAACAAAACCATAAGGGTTTAAGTCCATGCATTTTTATCTATTATGTTCTATTATCCCTCCTTTTGATAATATGATCATGCTTTATGAAGAAACTACAAAATCATTGAAAAGTGAGTTAAAGCTGTTAAAAAAAGCATAGTATCAACTAGATAGTAGTACTCAAGATAAAGGTCAAGTGAAATATATAATTCTGTAGAATATTAGTAGAAATTTAGACAATAATTAAATAGAAGTATTTCAAATAAAACAAAATTCTGAACAACTCCAACTAGATATGCAATGTGCAAAAACAAATTTGATAGAAACAAGCACTATGCTTGATCCATTTAAAGTAGGCCAACCAAAAGTAATTGTTTAACTATAGACATATGTTAATGCTTGGTTAAAGAGAGAAGTTCATGCCTTAAGGTCTAGTAAAAGCAAAAAATTCATAACAGGGCAAAATAAAGTGCAGACTAGAAATTCAAATATCATTATGGCAAAAACTATAATCTAATTTCCATAAATAATTAAAGCACGTGAATAAGCAAGCATTGAATTCCAATGCTAAGCCTAACTGTCATTTGGTAGTGCCTCACACTCTTAATCTAGACTTGATCCAACTTAAGTGTATTAATTTATTCAATAATGGAGATTGGATTAAGAAAGAGATATATTATGTAGTATGTTTGCCTAAAAACTTATTAATGTCAACAACCATATTAAATACCAAAACATCTCATTAGCAATAATGAACACTTAAGAGAGTAAAAAATGAAGATTTACCGTAAAATAACTAATTACTTCAAAAATACTAACAAACTAACATTAATATATCACGTTATACATAAATATGAAAGTAAATTACATATAAATCTAAGTATGATCTAATTCTTAGTAGGTTCCTTCAAGATTTATAATAAAGCATGCAAGTCAACAAGTATTCCAATAATAAATAGGTCCAAACTTAGCATATTCAAATAAAACACAAGGTTTGGGTATGATAGACTTGTGGAGTATCTTAGTATATTTATAATATTCTTAAAGTACTCTTTGTTCTAGTCAGCATCCGCTTGTCTCCACCTCTCCAATAATGATGTCATTTTCTACAATCCCAATCATGTTTTCATCTCTCATCAAAGCTTCCTTGGAGTCCTCCACAAGGCAACCATTTGAATCACTTCCTTTTAAGTCTTTCATAATGCCCTTACTAAAAATATGATATAACTAAGGTGCCCAATGAATGTTCTCCCATAATATAAGACAGCATTTTGCTCAAATTCTCAACAATTTCCTTCATGATTTATGATAATACATGCAGGTTCATAAGTAGGCCAATAATAAGTACGTCTAATTTTAACAGATTTAATTAAAATAAAAAGTTGATCAAGTTTTGATGGGTTAGGCTAGTGGATTATTATAACATATTTATAAGATCCTTAAAATACCATTTGTCATAGTAGGACTCCACCTCTCCAATAATGATACCATTTTCTATGATCTCAACCATGTTTCCATCTCCTCATCCAAGCTTCTTAAATTCCTCCACAAGGAATTCATTTGAATCGCTTCCATTCAAAAAAAAGATGCAGCCAATATTTTCGATAAATATTCTCCCTTTATTACATCTCTAAATTGAAGCTTATGATCCTTGTTGAAAAATTTTTTAAACTCTCCTTTATTTTTAATTAATTTTAGAAGTTATTGAATTATTAAAAAACTTTCTATTATTTATTTGGTAATATTAACAACAACATTTTTCTTTTTCCCTTATTCTCTTTTTTTCGAGTCAACCTTATGAACCTTTGTGACCCTCAGTTGAGAAGGTTTGCAAAGGAATAAGTTCGTTGGGAGAAGATCTTAAAAAAGAAAAGGAATCAGGGATAGGAAAATGCAAAAAGAAGAAGAAAGGAGAGTAGTAGAACAGGAAAATAGAAACAAAATGAAAATCAGCAACACAAGTTAATTGCAATGCTGAATGAAGCAAGGAAGTCAAAGTAGGTGAGCTGACAATAAACCTATTTGGGAGAAGTTTTTTGTTGTGCTTGTGCTGCCAAGAGAGCTCAGCTTTGTATTCCTATTTTCTTTCCTAAAGGAAGAGGCTGTCATGAATTTTTACAAGCAAGCAAGGGCTAGTGTTCTAGCAAGCTGAACTTAGTGGGAAAAAGGCATTCCGCCAAACTAGGAATGGGAAACTCTAGTTAAAGTGAGCTTCAGCTTCAGTTAAAAATTAAGAAAAGTGTTACTGTTTTGAAAAATTATAATGTAGAAAGACTACTACTACACTTCCAACAAACATGGGAAAGTGAGAGAAGCCACAACTAAGGAATATTTTGTTTAAATAGTTGTTAAAGCTTAAATCCAAAAAATAAAAGCAAGAATAGTGTGAGAAACTATGATAAAAGAACTTACATGTGATTTTAATAGTTACAAGCAAAAAAAAAATAATTAGTAAGATCAATATCTAAATGCAATTCCTTTATTATTGATACATACATTCTAAAGAATTTAAAGAAATTTAAATAAAATAGTTTGGGATATTAAAACTATAGATCCTTATGAGTTATAATGAATTTCCTTGTAAGAAATGAAAAACAAAAAGAAAGGACCGAAAAAAGATAGATTTTTGGAATCCATGTAAATTCAAATTGATGATAATATAGTAGATATAATTATTTGAGAATTCAACTATGACATACATGTCTCATGTTTGTATTCATGTTCTGATACATCAATGCTTTTATGACATTGAGTAATTAAAACGCAACATAATAGAATTACAGTAGAAGATAAAAAGATAAATAAATGAAATAGTGTCTTATAATATGACGTAAATTATAACTGGGTTAAATATCCTGAATAAATAAAGAATAAAAAATAAAAAAAATCTATATTTTATTTCATTATTCCACTATATATGATGAGCTCAACACATGAACTGCTAAACATGATTAGCATTAGTTTTATCAAGTTATGAAATGGCATTAGAGATCTCCCAGCTACAACTAGCACCTTTTGCAAAGTTGATGTTCTATAATGATATTATGTGATTGATAAGACTAACCAGTTATGACATGCTTATTAGTAAAGGTGTAGAGATTATGTGATTAGATGTCATACAGATATGAGTTAACATATGATAGAAATATATGATAACAGTAATATAAGAAATATTAGTTCAATTATAATAAATTAACAAAAAATAAAAACAAAGATAAAAAGAGAAATTAATAGGAAATGATGTACAATATGTATATGAAAAATAGATAATATATAAATGTGGACTCTTATATTACTAAGCATATTATTTTTTACTAGTGGCGACTCATTTCTTCTCTGAGTATTATAAAGATGTCATGTTTATACTCATATTTATATCACTATATCATATCATGTTAATTGTTACATATAATATTTACTTATAAAACATTGTATAACTTATTTTTCTATTTAAATTAAAAGACATAAAAAATTCACAAAGAGATAATATCTAAAGACATGTAAGATGATTGTGAATAGTATATTACGAACATTATAGTTTTGTACTTGACATAGTATCATTGACTTTCAGTTAGAATAGGTATCCATATTTATAGTTTCAAATAAATTTTTTGTCACCCTCATTTATTTTGACATTAATATCTTCAATAGTGCTTCTATAATACACTATTAGTATATGCATATAATAGGTGCAAGCAAAAGTGACAACATCTCTATACTATTCTCCATTTTTCTTGCCACCTTTTGCCATAATACATCATCATCATTTCTCTTTCCACCTCCATGAACTTCAACAACCTTAAAATTAGTAAAGGGTTTAAGGTTTCGCCAATATAGAAAGAAGAAGCATATTTCGATATTAGCTTTGCTTTTTAACATTGTTGAGGTGTGTGAACCTACTTTCTTACTATGGGGTACTTAAAAAGACCTAAATGGCCAATTATAAAACTCAAGAAACTTTAGTTGAGAATAACCCCGAACACCAAAAACCTATGTGCATTTTTTCGAAATTTAATTAATTCTAATAACTATCTAAAAATTAGTAATTATGTACAAACCTCAAAAAAATACTTAAAAAAATATTATTCTATTCAAAATACTTAATTAAAAGGTCACAAGCTAGTTGTAACCTCTCAATATACTGCCATTAAATTTTATAACATTCCGCTCGATACATGTAACAAGCTCTACATCGATATAGAGGACTCATTTAACCAAAGTACAAACTTCACAAAGTAAAAGTACCTAATCCAAATGTGTAGCAACATTATTTTTGTCTTCACCTAAAACAATATTGAATTGGCTTGATGCTTGATGCTTGCGCTAGGACACCTTTGGCTGCACAAAGCTATCCTGCAAAAATTGCAACCAGTAAAACATAAAGGATTAATTAACTGGAATCTTCACCATGCAATATACCCAATAAAAAACTTTAAAAATTTGTGCAAGTAAAATAAAATATGTTGATATTTGTTTTGAAGTATAAAATACTTAATTATAATTTATGTGATCAAGAGAAACATAATAATATTGAAAAGATATTATGTTTTTGAAAGTTGCAAAAAGTTTAGGACAAGACACATCAAGAAGAAATAATTTAAAAGCAAATGAGTTGTTACCAGAGTAACATTAACCATGCAATCAAAAGGGACGATTCAACGTTATGGCGTAGCACCAATCTTCTTAAAAAAATAATTCAAATAATTTTAAATTGTAAAAAAAGTACAATTATGTTTTTCACTAGAGAACAAAATTATATCACTTTGCGCTGTTTGGATCAAGATCATAATCAATATATCAATTAAGAAAATAGTTGACCTATCCAAAATCAAATGATTATTTAAAGCACATGGCAAAGGCAAAGCTTTACCAAAAAAATAAAAAGTTTTATTGCCCTGACCCTAACATCTTTTTAGCTCTCTTTCTTGTTAAAACAATCCCATTCTAATATTCAATTATGTCACCCTTTATCAACAATAACTTCTTTATGACCAAGCATGGGCATCATGTAGCATAATTAGTCTAACACTGGCAATATGAATTTGCTTATCAGTCTTAACAAAGCCTTACTAGAAAGAACATCAAGCAAACTTCTGCAACTTAAATGCATGGCATGAACTCCAAAAGATGGTGCCTCAAGTTATGCCCCAACAATTTGTATAATAAATCCAATATACTTGAAGCATATCCAAGTAGCAATAAATTTTTCCAAGAATACCACCATAATCTTTAAACATCATTACCACTAAAATTGCATTTGTATACTCAAATATTTAATTCAAAAGCCTTTCTAAAGCTTTCCTACACATTTCAACAATCTAATTAGTTTAGAAGAGGAATCAAATAGATCTCGACAAATGAAAAATTCCATGAATTACAAACACTCTTAACTATGGTATTGTATCCTTGTCAAACTCTCAAACTTGGTTTTAAGACCATGTATTAGCAGTGCCATGTTGCATCACTAATCTAAATTTGCAAAAAGCGCAATCTCATATCCTCCACAAAATTGTAGGAGGTGTTACACATTCTTTGAACAAGTGTCTAACACTCTTCCTAACCCTAAAAAAGGGTGCATGATTGACAAGCATCAAAATAATTTGTGTTTCTTGGAAAATAGAAATGATGCATGATGATTTATGTCATTCAAACATTTTTAAAGAAAAAATAACCATTCACTTTGCTCTAATCTTTATAGGTTAGAATCATTATGCATAATATTCACACTTATGCATAAATTTTTTATAGCATTTTTTTTGTAATGAAAAGTAAACTATTATTCATATTTGTATGCTAAAGTTAATGATTTTATACTTATAAATAATTGAATTTTTACATGCAATACAAGTGATATTTTATAAGTATGCAACCTTAATTGTGTGTATTCATAGTTCTCTCTCCACATAATGCATAGTTCTAGTCACATATAAATTGCAACCATTTAAAAAAATTGTTTTATTAGTAGGATACATTAAAATTGTTTACTTTGTGTTTCGTATAATTAGAATAGACAACCAAATAGGTGTATTCGTATGTTCATATAAAATTTTGTGGTTATTCTAATAAAGATTTTTTAAATTGCACGGTCCTTGTATTTAGTACATGTTACATAGGCAAAAGAATGCTCGAAGTTCCTTATCTCATACATTTTTTTACTACTCATAAAGTCAACATGGTCATGCTCATTAACATTTATTAGGTTGATCATATTCTAATCCAAACCTGCTTTTGAAGTAATAGTTTTGTCACATTTTAGTCTTTTTTTTCTTTTATCATTACTATTATCATCACCCATAAAGTATAAACCACCTCTAACATAATAAAACCTAAAGTGCACAATGTAATCTTACACATATTAACAAAGCTTGTTTTTTCACCATTTGAGTGCATGCATCTGACTCATTGCCTCATCCAAATAATGAAAATTGAACTAAATCCAAAACATACTAGATGAATCATCTTAAGTAGGCCCAACTAGATTATTCTTAAACCAACTAAAAAATTGAAGTATATCTTAAAATTCAATTATAAGGTAAACTCAAAATTCATGTTTTCTCATCTACTATTTTTGCTTCTTCTGCATATATATAAATATAAAAAAATGTAGACAAAAACATAGCTAATTTGAGTAATTTACCAAATTTTCTTCAATTCTGTACACAAAAATGCATATTCTACAAAAGCATTATCGTTGCATAGATGAGAAATTGTAAATGAAAGTTAGAATATGTTACACGCTTTTTATAACAACAAAAAAATTCAATTCAATGCAACACAATCCCACAACTTTTAATACTCATCAATTATATATTAAAAAATTTGGTGTTGTATTTCTTCTACATATTTGATCACATTTTGTATTTTTAATGCATTTGAAAAGAAAAATGTGTTTTATTTTGTTATGCAGGCCTTAGTCACTAGGTATTATGAAGAGATGCCCATTGTTGTAACCAATACATGATCAGTTTGTATGGTTGCGAAGGTTCAAACCATATGAGTAGTTACATCACCAATTGTTTGCATGTTCAATTCCAACAAATTTAGAAACAACTTAGGCAAACTAGATTTATCTATTGATGCATGTTGCACATATAGATGCTTGCCTCCCAACTACATTTGCACAAATAAAGCAATGCATGTAAAATTCTATGTGCACAAAGGGAGAAATGCTAATAAAAATATTCAATCCACAATAGTAATTCTATACAAGTGTACACAATGTCTAATATATGTTTTGGATTATGAGTATAGTCATATGTACAAAAAGAAGTTAATGCATTCGCAAATTACATTATGGACATACAAACATGGTTATATGATAACAAAAATCATTATGTACAATCATGCATAAATGAAAACAATGCATCCATTGACCATAAAAAGGTCTAACAAAAATTAATGCATGTATAAGATGTATTAAATGTTTGTAGATACACGCACACACAAAAAAATAATGGGCTATACGAAATGACACAATATAAAACTTTATAAGAGCCAAATCCCATTATGAAAGGTTTATCTTTTTAATATTGTATTTTTATGACATTTTTAGGGAAGAAATCATTGTTATTGAGCCCAAGATGACAAGAGATTAAAGAACTAGAGGTGCTGGTTGCTTCATGTGTACGTATAGAGGGACCTCTCAAGTCTTTCCCTTGGTATATGTTGTTAGTCATGTTTGTTGTACTTGCTTTAACACTACTTTCTTGTTATTTCTTTGTGTATCTATATAACTGTTAAAGTAAGAACAACATGATTTTACATCATTCTCATGTTAGTTTTGTTGGTCCTATAAAAGTTGCTGTAAAAATATAGTTTCAATCAATATGTGTTCATTGTGCTATAACTTTCGTCATCATTGCACCACAAAAATTTAAATTCAGATTTCCTGTTATATTTAAATTTTCTTGCATGAGCTTAATAGCATGCTTAAAGTTAATTTTATTAACTACTTTTTCTTGGAATCTACAAGCAAATTGTTAGACAAAGGATAGTTGCCCTTCAAGAACTTGGTTAATTTGTCTGATTTGCAATAGAGAAGGTTTCAATTATTTGAGTTATTATTTTAAACTTGAAGTCATGCCTCATCAAAATCATAACTTACATATGTCATAGTTGTAATTAGATATAAAACACATGTCTTTCAAAATTTATTGCATTCATTTTTAGTTCTCATTTTTTTACCACATTTTCTTAGCATTTCTTTACTTTGAATTTGAAACACATATCATAAGTCCTCATAGTTTAGCCTTGGACATAAAAGCCCAAAGATTGCAACTAGACACCAGCCCAAAGATTGCAATCCCATTTATCCAAGACCATTACATGAATTCTATGACACCATTGCACCATATCGACGAGATATTAAGATTCAAAAATGTCAAGTCCCTTATACTAATTTGTTCTCACCTCTTTTTGGTCTTCCTCTTCCACCATTGAATGAGAGAATTATGATAACTCTTCTCTCTTAAGAAATTAATTGATCCAAAATTAACATGTTCCAATCATACAACCAAACACTCCTGGCAAAAATATTTTTATCGCTTTGATTATTTCTAATCATATAATTTCGAGTATATCTACCACAAGTTGGAATCATAACAAGTATTCTCCTGATTTTCTCAAGAAAAACTTTAATCGCAGAGTTGTCTATGAAATTTATTTTTCGGATTAGTTTAACAATTCAATTATTTTTTTTGTTAATTTGTTCAATTTCTTTAATCGAACGATGGTGACAAAATCTTCTTTTTCGTTTTACACATCGTTTAACGGCAACACTGTCCAACGATCCATTAAATGGTCGTCTTTTTTTATTTTTTTTCTTTTATTTGATTTTATCAAAATAAAAAACACAGTGCTGTATAATTCTAGCATAAAAAAAGAAATATTTAACAAATATTCAACATATTCGTATAGTTAAAAAATAAGTTATTTATATTTTTTTAACTTAAAGTCATCCAAATTACGTTTTGTTATACCTTTTGACATCTTTATATTTGACATCTATATAAATTATAATTTATGTAACATCTACTGTGTTTTACATCTGAGTTTATAATTTCTTGTAAAAAGAAAAAATAATTTATATGATTAAATAAAATTATATGATATTGTAAGAGAATAGTTTTAGACAAACCGATATTTAATCCTTATTTAATTTTAGGTTTGTTTGGATCAAAGGTTAATGGTCAAAGTTGTACATAGTCACATAAAGCAAAATTTAAAATTTTTTATGACAAAATAAAATTGTTAGACATAAAGACTAATAATTATATATTTGATAATTTCTTTGTTTTTAAAGACTAGTTAAATTAAATCTCATGCGACACAAATTATCCAAACAGTAGTCCCTTTTTAGATACTGAAGAATTTTATAGTAACACTATAAAGTTTATTTAAAATCTACATGATTCACGTAATTATATTTCCATAATCAAATAATAAACTCATCGTTTTCTGTAGGGCTTAGCTAATAACCCTCTAACAAAAGATAACTCCTTTTCCACTCTCCTTAGTTACCCTAAAGCTTCAGCATCCATCACTTCAGCAACTCTTCTTCTTCCAAATATCCAACAGTCTTTATCCTGTCCATCACTTCAGCAACATTTCTTCTTCCATATATGCAGCAATCTTTATCCTATCCATCACTATTCTTCCCTCTTCTCTTTCCCTCTACCATTTCTCCAGAGAGCCTAGACAATATGGGGAAGCTCTACCTGTAGGCTCATCTATGACAGGGGAAGTCCCCGCGACAAAAAGAGAAGAGAGCATATCTCCATCCGTAAGGAAAGTAACGCTTGTTGTATCTTTGATCCAGCTACAATGGGAGTTAGTTCCGACTATGCATCTTCCATTTTTTTATGCGCCAAGGATAACAGCAGTATCATTGTTTTTGACAAGGACGAGGAGCTGGGCATCAATCTTAAAGCTCAATGGTATGGGCTTGGAAAAATATGCGAACAAAAGAATTCTTTTTCCCGAGATTCCTTCTTTCTTTAATCATCGCAATTCGAAGAATGCCTGTTTGCATTGCTAAAGAAAGAATCTAAGCATACTTTGGAAAAGGAATATGTCCAGTGGTTGATGAGAGGGTCTTTGGTCATATCTTTAAGAAGGAATGTCATCGATGGGATTATTAAGATGGATTCTTCTTTTCATTATCCCCCTTATTCGATTATTTTTGTCTTCTTTGACGGTTACAGTTCTTCTATGTTAGTATTTGTTAGCATATTCTGCACATGATTTACCTTTCAATTCGCATAATTCTGCTTCTTGTAAAAGATGTAACTACATTTCTCTTTATCGGATTTGTTTTACCCTTCTGAACACTTTTTTTGGCTCCTTTACTGTTGATTGAATGGATTTGGGATGCATATTTGCAGGTTCATGCCTATTACAGCTTTGGGCCTCTGAGTGCCTACTTGTCTGTAAATTATCTGGATCACTTCCTCTCTACATATGAGCTCTCTGTATGAACCATGCCATATGAGTTTGTCGAGATCTATATGTTGAATACTTGCACAAATGTCTCAATGCAACTGGTATTTATCTTCCTTCAATCGTTAATCATAAAGCGATTTCAATTTGTTTGTGTAGAACAGGAAGGCTTGGATGACCCAATTGCTAGCCATTGCATGCTTATCTTTGGTTACAAAGATGGAGGAAACTGAAGTCCCCTTAAATCTTGTTCTACAGGCAAACCTTCTTCTTGAATACTATTTTTTCTCCTAATTGCTACAATTGACTCAGTGCATTATATAGATTGGCAATGCCAAGTATGTATTTGAGGCAAAGACTATTCAAAAGATGGAGCTTTTGTTACTGAGCACACTTGAATGGAGAATGCATTCTGTGACACCTTTCTTCTTTATGGACTACTTTGTCCATAAATTTAGTAATGGTGGTCCACCAAAACAATCTGAAATAAACCATTCTATTGACCTTATTTTAAATACATGTAGAGGTTGGTTTGCATTATTCTATTGTTATGGAATCATTTGGAAATAAAAGTGAGCTATTGTAGTCCTTTTATGTAAACATCAATGCAAAAAATTGTCTTATATAATTCAAGCCTTTAGAGGTGGCTGCTGCGGTTGCACTTGCTATCTTTGGTAATGCTAACAAACTATTAATAGACAACGTCTTGAACCATTGTGCCTACATGGAGAGGGTAAACTACTGCATTCTGTATATTTCAAACGATATATGCATCGGAATTCTGATTCCTTTGTTTAATGCTGGGCAAAGTAATGAAATGCTATGACGTAATACAAGACATGCGGCTGGTGGAGATGAGGAGTTCTTTGGTTTCCAAGGCACCACAAACTTCAGTAGGTGTTCTAGATGTCACATGCCTAAGCTACACTACTGCTGAAACCATGGCTTGTTTAGCATCAAATTCTTAGAATTGTGCAGAGTAAAGATGAGAAGGCTGAACAATCCTTCAGTATGAGTGTATAAGAGATGTGTGGTCTGCCATTTTGAAGTTATCCTTGTACTTGAGAGGACTTTTTAGTTTTGTTGTAGAAGAGTCTTTTGTATGCAGCGATATTCTCAAAGAAAACCATTGATGAAGCTCTGCAAAGAAGATCATTTCACTATAGCAAGAGCACAAAATTTTTAGCAACCTGGTTAACAGTGACCTTGAAAAAGAAACGGTAAAAAGAGGCACTCATGAAAGCAGTAAGAGTCGAAGTGATCTCTAGTTTCCAAACACAGATCTACAAACAACACTCGCTCCTTGTTTATATCTAGTCGTATCGCACTCTATGCAGGCAAATCAAATGCAGGTGATGCTTATTGCACCACTGGCCCTTCCACCCTGGGTTTTGTTTGCATTGCCATACATAACATAGAAATTGCACTCAGAAAGAAGAACAGTGAGAGCGGTAACAATCGTTTTCCTTTTTCCATAAACCAATCAAAGAAATGGGTTTCCACATAAAAAAAACCAGTTCTTCATCTTTTTGGTTTGAAGAAACTTCGGAGAAGGCCTCGAAAACAAAACGAAAACAAGGCGCTTAAGGATTCTGGGACCCGAGCGGAGCTCAAATTAAAACTTACACAAAAGAAACCGTTTCATAAAAACAGAAAGTGGAATAGGAAACTCGTGAAGAACTTTCCATTCTCACGACAGGAAAGAAAGACGATTGATTTCATTAAAGCAGGCATGGAACCAACAAACTCCAGCTGATCAGCCATTGGGGTCACGCACGATGGCTTGGCTGTTCGCTCACATCCTCCATGCTTGGCACAGCTGAGCTGGGTTCCATTTGGAAATGCATAGGAAGCCCACGTAGCGAACCCAGGGCCCCTGCGCTCGCCGTACCGCCGATGAAGAATAGGTATCCCCACCCACCCTAGGCAGAGTTTTTGAGCCGTGTAATAGACGACTTCTCCTCAGTATCTTTATATATTATCACATGGGTGGTTCTTCTTGAATAAATATTAAAATCTTCTTTTTCTTTCTTCACTTTTTTTCTTTAATTTCTTCTTTTCTTTCTCGTTAATTTATTCACTTTTCCTCACTCAGTGATTCTGACTCAACAAGGATAAAAATAAAGCATTGGGTCAAAGAGATTCTCTTGTCTCTCAAAAAATAAAAGAAAAGACATCTTCAAGGGAAATCTACTTTCCATCCCTTTCTTCACTACGTGCATTGCCATGACAATAACAAGAACAAAAAAATGTGATTTTGTTGGTCTAAAAAGGAAAGAATCACTACGGAGATCCTCATAACATAAGAAGAATGCCAGGTATAAAGACCAAAAAGAGGCCATTAGTTTAGTTCACTTTTTTGTTAGCTTTTAGGCCTTTTGTATGTCAGTTGCTGATGCCTCGATTTATATAAAGAAAAGAAATAAATTACCTATTTTAATTTCAATCAATTTTTTTCAAATCTTTTCTTGTATTCTGTATTCCTATGCATTACAATCGATCATCGATGAGGCTATGCTTAAAGCATTCGACGTCGATGATCAATCAGACAGAATCAAATTTTCCATTTTTGGCCAATCACCCTGATTTGAGCTAAAACAGGGAGGATTGAGTCAGGATCATATGAGTCAATCATCGATTTCAATGTCTCCTTATCCACTGTCTTTTAGAATTTCATAATCAAGGAAAAGAAAGACAGAACTTCCAAAAAAAGTACACCCCCTCTTTTTAACACAAGGAAGGTTTTCCTTTGAATTCTACGAAACCCAGAAGCAAGAAGCAAACCTCGTCTCGAGTTGGCTTCTGTTCCAGTCGTTTCGAGTTGACTCCTGTTGAAGACGTTTCTGAGGCTTGATTAAGACTGAGAACAAGAGAATCAAATAATGACATTATATCCAATCTAGTGTATTGGTTCTTCCAAGAATTAGTGCTACTTTTTTATATATATGCAATTTGCAAGTTTTAGATGCTGAAGTGGTAAGTCGACTTTTCCATTTTCACGTCACTCTCTTACTCTAGGAACCTCCGGACGATCGAAGTTGTCAACAAAGTTCATTATAATGATCGGGTCGACCAGGTCAGGCCCTAAACAAATACCAGCGAATGGACCGAGCCTCCACTGATAACTAAGATTGCTCGGGGGTTGGTTCATAAATCAATGATCAATCCTGTTAGAAGGTTCTGTCGGAACTTTCTCGATTTAGACAGTAGTAGAGACCAATCTTGCATTTTAGCTATCGTGATCATCTCGAAGATTTGAAACTTTTGAATGAAAATATTAATTCAATTTTGTTAAAAATAAGATCGAGAGATTTCTTTGTCCATCATGCTATTATCACTGCTAACCATTTTTGGTCCCTAATCAGAGACAGGTAATCACTCGGATTAGAGAATTACCAGGTTCGACATGAAACATTGCTAGGCTCACCTAGCAAGATGTATAAGAAAATGAAACAAGATCCCCAGAGGGGCCCCTTGGTCGATTGGGCACCAGCAAGTTTCAATTCGGGCTTCTACATCTTGCTACTAACTAGATCTTCTGTCATCTATTCATTTGGGATTAGCTACTTGCTGATGTTTTTTGAAGGATTGTTGAATTCATTTTTTATTATTTTTATTTTATTTTTTTATTTTGATTTTTTCTAAAATTTAGATTTCATTTATAATTTAAAATTAGCAAAACATTTTATTTGAACAATTGTAGAACTAGAACGGATGATTTTGTGCCGGGGAAGGGAAAACGAGTACTTTACGATTTAGTAGCTACTGTTTCATTGTTTCTTTCTCTTTGAATGAGATCTCAATTCTAGCTACGGTTTCAAAGGGGGCCAACTCGGGCCCCGGGTTTTGATCAATATATAATAGATAAAAAGAACGCTCATAAGTAGTCCTATTGAGACAAAAAAAACTGCAGGTAAATGAATTCCATGACTCAACCCACAGATTCTCCTTTGTAGGTTTTGGGTACAGGTACAAAAGAACATTCCAACTATCCCCAAAGGGGCCCGCATTTGATCAGATCGTAATTTCTCTAACTGAAAGTTCACAACATCAAAAGAGGTTGAGCTTTCGAGTTCTTCAGAATCACATAAGGTGTCTTGAGAGGTTTTAAAGGATTATTTCAATGGAAGAACAAACTAGAGAAGAAAGAAATACATAGTTTAGGATTGATGGTTCTATTTAAATACAGTTTTGGGAAAGGTTACTTGATGATGCTCCTCTTTTCTTTTGTGGTTGTACTATGAGGAAAGCCGAAATGCTGTCATAATCTGACTACCCTACTTTTAGAATGTTTGAATCTTTCTTTGCTTCATGAAGCAAAGGCTGATATCTGATGTTCCTCTCGGATATCTCAACTCCTACAGAGGTTGGTGCAAGGTGTGCCTTGTAGAATGCTTCAGAAACAGCAGGAGATTCAGGGAAGAAAGGGTGATCGGGGTGCAATAGGAATGAGTTTCTTGTATTGTGCCCCCTCAAGAGGTACTACACAAGGAGAAGAAAAGGTGACTTTTGGATCAATGATGATAAAAAAAATCGAAACCGGGACTTCCAAAAACACCGTAAGCTAAACCTGTATGTTCAACTGTGAACATGAAAAACCCAAAAGCTTTACCTTTCCAGTCAAGAATTGGGGCCTCACAATCACTAGAAAAACCCAAAAAATTGAGACTTTCAAGCAAAGGAAAAGCTCCTACATACACAACAGCATGGTTCGAACGAAGGAGTTGGAAAGAATACATGCATTGGATATCTACTACTCCAATATAGGTTTTTGTAAGAGCCAGAGGATCCATATTACCTGCAACCTACCGGACTTCATATTCCTCATTTTGGCAAGCAGGGGTAAGGGATCTCTTTTTTGCAATTGAACAAAATCTGCTCCGTAGATTGGAGTCGTTATAGGGGCCATCTTTAGGAAGTACATGATCCTCCATGCCATAATGGCTAGAGGAAAAGGATTGAGTTTGGGGTCTTCACCACTATAGCATCGTACATTTTAGCCAAGTATAAAGGTTGGTCCCAATACTTGCTTTGGTATACGATAATTCTCCAGGTATCATCACAGCATATTCGATCAAAGAGATATGATAAATAGGCTCTTAACCATGCCAAAGTGGAATTTATAATTACAATCCCACAAATTTCATTCTTAAGAAAATATTGTTTTTGCGAACTCTAATTGTAATTCAAATTGAACCATGATCTCAATATAAGGGCCTCCTAGTTTAGTGATCGATCAGCAATTGAAGAGTTCTTGACTAAAAAGATTCTTCCAATGTCTCATTTCTTGGTCCATGTATGTAGCTTATAGCTTTGTTTTTCCTTGCTGCACTCATTCCTATTTCAATCGTCCTAGTTTTTCAAAAGAAGAAAGAGCGAAACACTTGAAACAATGTGGAATTCTGCCACGGTGTGAATCCCTACTCTTCTGTGGTCAGGGCCGGGGAACTAGAACAGTCTGGTAGAGCTGTAGGTCACATGACCTGCACCAAAATGGATTTCCTTAAGGAAATGGGTTCCCTTCTCATCTGAGATTGACTTAAAAAGCGTCTTCAAAAGAGAAAATGCATTTCTGAGGCTTATGTCGAATATCTTTCACTCACAGAAAAAAAAAATCGGCTCACACCGCCGAGTAGTGTCATCACTTCCCGCCTATGAATATACGGGAACACTTCTTCAGAAATCCTATATTTGACATCTCCATACAATACCCCCACAAATTCATGTGCAGTAGGAATGCAGAAGCGTCGGAGTGCTGAGTCTCTGTCGAGTACCTACTTTCTTGACTCTTATTTTCTCTGACGCTCGAATCCATCGTTTGGGCTCATAACAATGAAAAGCTGAGGAGAGCCTTTCGGGCTCCTTCCCCCCAAAAACAAACTGTACATGAGAGTTTCCCGCACATTAGAAGATTAAGGAAGTTAGACTAGAAGGAGGCCTTGATCTAGTTTAGAAGTCCTTCATGAAGACAATGTCAATAAAAAAATAGATAGATATTATCTATCTTTAGATTTATATACATTAATCTATTTTATGACGTAGAGAGAAGCAAAGACATGGAATCAATCTGAATCTTTCTCTAGTCTAAAGAATCTCCAGAGGGGGCACAATACGGTCTTTGAATTTGGACAGATATGGTGGGCCTTCTTGCAATTCTCTTTTTGGGCTTTTTCTTGCCTGAGCTTGACCCCCAAGCGGGTCTCCTGACAGGGGTGATATCGTGGCAATCACAAATGGATTGGGTCCCCAGTAGTGCCTTTAAAATCTAACTTCTATACCGAAAAGAGAATGCAACTGCTCCAGCTTCCGTCTGCCTGTAGTACCATCAAGCGCACACGAGAAGGATTCATCTTCAACCCCCGTCAGTTGTTTGAAAAACACAAATCGGGCCTTAGAGCCAGACTGACTACTCCAATAACACTCATCCATAGACTCAAAATATTAATTGAAAGAATATTGGGTTTTGTGATCAGTGATGTTTTCTCATAGAACTGCGAGAGCAACATTGATGTACGGAATGCTCAGGCTACTACGAGAGAAAAGTTCCCGTGCCAAAAGGCCTCCCTGTCATAGCTTTTATGATATCAGACTCTTCTCTCGAGGAGGGGCCAATCAGCGCACAATCTAAGGAACTAGATAATCTATTTGATTGGATTCCAATTCAAGTAGAATTCCATTGATTTTCATTGGATTGGATAATGTCAAGAAGGATTGTTCATTGGGTGAATAGAGTTCTCACAATCATCAATCACGTAAGCTGACTTGGGAATTCCCATATCGGGTTTCCCTTTCCAAAAGTAGCCCATAAATGGAAATTCAAAAAAGAACAAAAGGCTAGAAAAATAAAAAAAGCAAGGCTGTCCCAAGACATGTGTTGCACATGAACCACTTTTTGACATGGATCAAAGAAAAATTGATTCCTGAAACAAAGAAGCCTTCTTTCAATTGTATAGGAATTTGTGGAGCTCAACACATCTAAAACAATGGGAGAACGTTCTTTTGGCCTCTTTGTGTTCACCTACAACATCACACAAGATGAAAGTTCCAAGCAAATCCTAAATTGACTTAAGTTCAACTTGAATCCAATATTTTTATATTTTTCGAATCCAATATTTTTATATTTTTCGAGTCCGATATTTTCATATTTTCAAAATCAAATCCCATCAATTGGTCCATTTTCACAAAGACCAGACAACCAGGTAAAGGACAAAACATATAGAATTATGGTATAACTTTATTAGAGAGCATGTATAAAAAATAATTTAGTTGTGATTTGTGCCATCGTCTACATAATTAGTTCGTATTGGTACTGAGCGATTGACTATCGAAGTATTCATTAAACTTAGGTTAAGCGTAGGTGTCATTAACCCCTTTGAATTATTACAAAAAAAGGAGAGAACTAAGCGTTAGAGTTATGGGTGATGGTAATCTAGAATTCAAGAGGATATGTGTATCATATAAGCTATATACTACAATGTTGAATATTAAATAATTTAATTTTTCCATTAATGTTATGTTTTCATTTAGCTTTAGTTTTATAATCCTGAAGAGGGAGATTGTTAAACCTTTTAATATGATGATCACAAAAAAAAGCCTAAGTATTTACTAATACTTTATTGAACTTAGTATTGTTTTAGTTAGACCTCATGGAGTATTCCAACAGTCTTGATTTGTTTGAGTAAGAATTATAACATAAATATTGAATACAATTTGATGGCTTAATCTACTAACATAGGAGCCAAAGACAATGGTCTTTGTAGAGTGGCAAATTAAAAAAGAATTACATTTCTAAATTTTTATGATTAACATGTTAAACTTTTAATTGTTTCATAATTTTGGCCAATAGGGTTGTCATCTTTGATGCATATTTGACTTTAGTTCAAGTTAAGTTTTAATTGAAAGCATTTGAGTTCTTAAAAATCTTGTAAATTTTAAAATTTTTATGTTATATAAATTATTATTATATAATAATAATACATTTTCCTAAGAACTCTCAACCATTAACCCTAAAAGGCTAGGGTCAAATAGCATGTAGCACCTTGGGGCAAATGATTTGGGGACCCCTGCAAGCTAGGAACCTGATCGAATATGAAATGAGTCAAGCCCAAGTATCGATCAAGTCAGGTTACAATTGTAGTCACTTGGATTATTTGTTGAAGGCATTACTTATGAATAGGCTTAGGCAAAAAGATTCATTGTAGATTCTTTAATAAATTTAGGAAAATTGAGTCATTGTGCATAAGCTCATGACCCGGGTCATGACTTCTTAAGAACACCTAGGGGTAGCCAACCCATTAGGCTAATCGTAATATATAGTTGATTCATTATAAGAAAAAAATACTTCAATTATTTTCCAACGTTAAACAAAACAAAAGAAATTACCAAAATTGAGATTTTCACACTGACTGATCATGCATTATCAAGATCAAGTAGTCAGAGTCACCCTCGTGTTATTGAATAGTTAACATTCTTCAGCTACTTGTCCAGAATAGTTTATCGAATGATTTAGAGTCTCTTTACCTATGTGAATAGTAATATGATCATAGTTACTATCCATCCAACTTTTCAATCCAACTCTCTAAATCTTATCTTCTCATGATGAAATCTAGAGCGTTTATCATTTTAGTTGATCCAATGCTTACCACTCCATTCGCTTAATTGGATGATAGTTGTACTATCATCTCATTCTTTTAATTGTGCCTTTCTAAATTGTAGATTTTAGCTATTGTGTGAGCTATTTTTTGACTTTTTTATTTTATTTATAAATAGGGATCATTTATCAGATATTAAAACAATTGAATAAAAAAAGAAAATTTTCATAGAATCAAACTGAAGTTCAAATTATAAGCAATGCATTTCTACCTAATTATAAAAGTTATGGATTTTTGTTGATCTCCATTTCTCTCACTTTCCTTCACAATATTTTTGGTATTTCACAAATAGTTGTATCCCGATATTTAATCAATTGGCCATGTTAGAATTGTAAATTTTAAAGGTATATAGATTTTTGTAAGCAAAAAATTTTAAATTTTAGTATCTCATTGGAGCACCAACATACCTTTATTTTAACTCTACTAGCTTTGAAAAATGGAGCAGTTAGTAGATGCATGATAAGGGATTGAGGGTGGATATAGGAACAGGTTTTAGTTGAACCACTTAAAAATCTTTTATGCATTTTGTTTCCTATTAAGAAATTTTATTTTTTTTATAATTTTTATTAAAAAAGCTTTATTTTAAGCACACAATTTTTTTCTTAAATTTTTGGAATAAAAAGATTTTGTTAAACACACAATTCAACTCTCCTATTATTCATTTTTCAACTAAAAAACATTTTGTTTCTTGACCATGCGAGAATCCTTTCCATTCTAGTTCCACAAATTGTTATATCCATATATTTCATCAATTGACTTAAGCTTTTGACATTAATGTCCTTCTAATGTTGTTCACCTATCATATCTACAAGCAAAGCTAGATAATCAATAAGTATGCTACTTAATTATGTTATTAAAATCAAAATATCATAGAGTAATAGCTCATGGGAATAATGACCTCTTTTGGTCATCATAAAAAGTCTTCTAATTCTATGGAATAAATCTTTGCTAAGAAGCTTTGTCAAGGTGCTAACTTGTTGCATGTTGTTAGCAACAAATGTTTTGTTAATAATATTTCAATCTACATTGTCCATGATGAAATGTTGCTTAAAATCAATTTGTTGAATCAAATAGTACTTTGTAACACTTTTAGTTCAGGAAAAAGCATATTTTGGGAGAATTGTTTGTAAATGTAATGCCATATCACCTAATTTCTTTTTGAAACCAAAACATTTTTTACTAGAAATCCTCCTAATGCTTTAGATTGTGGTTCATTTTTTCCTAAAACAATAGTTTCTTATTTTTTTGCTAGATCATTAGTTTAAGAGGTACAAAAAATGATGAAAATACCTAAAATGTTTTTCTTATGTACTCAAGACCATACATAATCTTTGTAGCCATATTATATGAGATCATGACATAAGACAATTTTGGGATGCCAAAACCTTAACATCTTTGCTTCATGCAATTATCAAAATATTCTTTTTATAACTTCTAGACAGAAGTCCTTGGGGCTTAATTGAAATTTATCAAAACTTTGTGACACTAAAAGCTATGTCAGGTGTTCTAATAGTCAAGTAAAGAATGTGTCATTTCTAGGTATACCTTGAAATCTTATTGTTTTGCTTTCTCATTTTTTTCAATAGTAAGGTTGGACTCTTGAAAGTAAAAATGCATTTGATGTTCTTATTTTCACACAATTTTAACACGTTATTTTTATTCTTGATTTTAAATACAAGGTTACCTTTCTTATCCTCCTTAGCTTTCAATCCAAAGAAATATGTAACCTCATCCATTATGTTGAAGTTGAATCAAACACTTTTATGCTCACTAAATCATTCACATAAGTCCAAGTTGGTTGAACCAAATATAATATTGTTTATATAATCCTATATTAGAAGAAGTTCATTGGCATAGTTCATGATGAACAAAGTCCTATCTACATTCCAATCCTAAAATAATGTTTGATTAGAAAACTTCTAAGTATGTTCATAACAGGATCTTTGTTCTTGTTGCAATTCATATGATTCTTCCATTAGCTTATGCACATAATTTTGATGAAGAAAATGTTGAATGTTGTCCCATTATCCTACATACACTTTCCCCTAAATAACAACATTTAAGAATGCTCTCTTAAGATCCGTTTGGTATAGTTTAAATGACTTGTATTAAGAAAAAGGTAAAAATGACCTTGTTGCCTTCAACCTTACCATTGGTTCAAGTATTCCTTCTAAGTTTAGTCCTACTTACTATAACCCTTTACCACTAGCCTTTCCTTATTTTGAATGGTAACCACACTGTTTTTTACATTTTATATTTTAGTGCCCACTTTTTGCCATAATAGTGTGGTCTCTTGGAATGTCTATTGATTCCAAAACATTCACTCTCAAAAAAAAGATGAAACCATCCAACTTGGCCAAATAAAAATTTTTTTTCTCAAGGATTCACTTGCATTTTGAGGTACAAATTTAGAAATAGATGCACCATATATAATTTCTTTTTAAACAGAGGCATTAGTTTGTACTCCAAAAGAGAGGTCACTTAAGATTACATCTCTAAAGTGATTTTCATTTAATGCTAACACCTTTGGTGCTACTATTTTCTTATTTTTTTATGTTTTAACATCTAATTTATATGATTTATTGAATATCAAGGATACTTTTCTCGTCCTAGTTAATTTGCATTCAATAAAATAAGAATCCTCACTTATTATGTTCATCTCAAATCTGACACCTACATGCTTAACAATTAATTCACATAAGTCACAATTTGTTGTTCCAAATATGGCATCGTCCAGGTAATGTTAGACTAGAAAAAGTTAATCAACACAGTCCTTGTTGAAAAAAATTTTATCTATATTCCCAACCTAAAATATTGTTTGAGTAGAAATCCATAAAGTTTGTCATTCCATGATTTTTGTTTTTCTACCAATTTATTTTCCCAAAGTCTTTTATGTCATGTAAATCTACCACTTTGTTTCGATGCATAATTTTATCAAACACTACTTGAATAGATTCCATTACTACTATGTTTCCTTATTAAATAGGTTATTTGTTTATCTATGCGAAGAATATTATGAAGAATTAGCCTCCATTGTCTTTGTTTCTAATCTCTAATTCCTATCTACTTATTGATGTAACTCTACTATCAAAATATGCCTAAGTTTTAATATTTTGGTTTCTTGTTATTGAATAGTACATATAATATGTTATTCATAATTAGTTTCACAATAAATCTATTTAGAAATTCTGATTATTAGAGTGGCTTAATTATTATGGCATTCTGATTTTTAGTTCGTATATCACCAAAGAAAAAGTAAAAGTAGCTACTAATGTTTTAATAAGGAGATAAAAATTGTTAGATATATAAAATAGGGGAAGCTTAGTATACTTAATGATATTTGCTATATCCATATTAAATAGAATTTACTTTACTACATTTGTCATTATGGCATATTGATAGTAAGAAGTTATTATCTTAAGCTAGCTTGTCGATGTGAGGAAGATTAAAAGCTAAATATTTTTTGGTAGAGACATTAAATTAGAATTAATTGAAAATGACGTTTTCGATAATAAAGATTAATATTTTACCTATTAATAGAACATTTTTTTTGTAAAAATAAATTATGTTGACAAAATAGTAGGGCTCATTGAGTAGGGCAAGAACTATTATATTACATCAGAATTCCAAACTTACATCATAGTTTTTTAAAAGGTTGTGCGAAGCATATTATAAGAAACTAAAGTTTTACACAACATTTTAGGCTAAAATAGATGTCAATGAAAGAGAATATTTAAAACAATTAAGAAAATGTTTAGTCCATCAAAATTATGTTTCTTATGTAATTAAGATAATAAGTATTTGACTTTTAATTAATTTGCTTACAATAATAATTGTTATCTAGCATAAATATGATGCCTTATAATGCTTTATATGATATATTGTGATATTATCATTATGCTGATATTAACAATTTAATAGTACTCTTCTAGATATAGATATTATTTTAGAAACTATTAAGAAGATCCACTTAAACGAAGCATGAATTAATAAAGAAATGGTTCACTCGATGGAACTTTTGATAAGAAAATAAAGAAAGTAGATTGTTAGGAAGAGGATCATTTATTGTTGTACGCAAGCCCAATAAAATGCATTATAAAGTTTGAAAAATGAGGATAACTAAAGAAAATAATTTTTGTTCTTTTATAAATTATTGAAATAAATTGTTACATTACTTATAATATAGTTTTGTCATTATCATTAGTCAGGGAGCATAATATTTTTTTTCTTTTTGTTTTAGTAAAATTTGTTGCTAATACTACTTATATATTTAAACTTGATCAAAGTAACATGATGGTGCATCCTTGATTATTTTATAAGGAAAGGCCAATGGGGTTCATAACATGGGAATTCAAAAAACCAAAGAAGGGGAGCATTCCATGTTGAATCTATAATGGATAAGTTATAGTAACTAGTAGGTTTAGAGGCATCCCAATATTGCTTGAACTTGAATGATTAAAATCTTATATGAAGGGAAGTTTACAAAACATTCAATGGACTTAAAAAAATTTTTTAATATTTGTCGAATAAATGTAAGTGTATTTAAAATTTTTTCTGAATGTGATTAAATGAAATTTTCATATGTATATTTTATTATAATATCACGAAGACTACTATTTGAAAGAACTAACAATATAAATGAGAAGTCAAATATGGCAGAACAAATGAAAATGAACACTAAATAATAATTTTTCTTCAAATTAAAATGGATATGCCATTAAAAATACCAAAAGCCTTTAAAAAATATTAATTTATTTCTACGGGAATTTTTATGGACAAAATAATAAAAGTGCCAAATGATTTTAGAAATATATGAATTATTTACTTAAATAAACAACACTTGGAGTAGTATTTTTATGGAATTTGTTGAAAAACTTTTAGAAGTCATTTTCAATAGAATGTGTAGGAAATTGTAATTTTTATAAGGTTTTGGTAACAATGGATATCTGATATAATAAAAGTTATGTACTAAATGAGGAGAATTATGAAAGAAAAGCAACTAATAATAAAGATTTTATAGTTAGCACTGAAATGAAAAACTATTATAAAGGCTAAGAAGAGGGAGACAAATTAGATAATTTTGAAGGTGCCTTTAAGAAAGGAGAAGGAACAAGTTTTATGATTATATGATGTTTTTTTGATGAAGGAACCAAAAGTGATATAGAAAGGAAACTATCACTATCAAATGATAGTTGATAGTTTAATGATAATTTATAAAGTATTTGATGGTTCAATGTATTATGTTATTGACCCCTAGTAATGGTACTTTATTTGATAATAACAAATCCTAAGAATTATTAATGAATTTCTTAAAGAGAATTTGTAAATTTTAGAAAACTAATGCTTGCGTTCATAGGAGAATTTAAAAAGAAGAGGACTTATGGTTTGAATTTAACAATCGGATTTATTTTAAATTTAGTTTTAGCTATTCCAATTTTGTTTTTGAATAGATATTAGGCATTATTTAGATCACTAATACAAGGTAAAAAAATTTGACCTTAATTAAATTAATCATCTTTAAAAAGTATTAGGATTCTAAAATCTTGATCTTATCTTTACCATTTAAGAATCATTTATTCTTATTGTACCTTTGAAAATTCTCTTTCCAAAACTTTTTGTAAAAAGTGTATTTTAATTATAAAAAAAATTTGTAAAAAAATAATGATATAATTAAAACAACAAAAAATACATATTACTAAAACGAGCAAAAAGTCTTAGTTAGAACACGGTGCTTGAATATAGCTAATAACATTTATCGTGTCAATGAAATAACTCTCAAATCTATCAAACAATTTTGATTCATTCATAACTCAAGAATCCAAACATAACTTACATCTATAGCATAGTAAGGGGTAGACAAACAAAAGAAATGCAAAATGTTCGATGTAAGAAAGATTTAATAAAGCCATAATAATCAATCATTTATTCAATGTAAGACTAAAAAAACTTGTAACCATTTATGGTTGGATTGAAAATTTTTGGAGTGCTTTTGCTATCCAATCACAATTATGTGATCGAATGATTCTTATATCATCCACTTTTAAAAAACTTATTTAGACCCTCATACACAATCACATAAATTTGAGATCTCACAGTCCATGTTTTATCTGCAAGGAATAGCTAAATCTTATAGTGAAATCATGATTTAAATTTATCAGTTCAAATGAAATCATAATTTCAAAATAGTTCTTTTAATCTTATCCATCCAATTGAGAAGTTTTCACAATCAAATGGTTTAAGATCCTTTTGATCAAGTGCTTCTATGTAGTGAGTCTTTTTAGTGCTTTGGATTTTTATAATTTATTAATTAAAAACTATGGTGGACATTTCAATTTAAATAATAATGAGTAGTTAGTTAACATTGCAAGTGCTTTTAGTCATTAAAATTGTTTATAGAAAATGGAATTCTTGAACAAGATAGACTGGTAAAAGTTTTACAAAATCTGAAGATAACTTTTTAAGCCTTGATATTCAAACATTTAGTTTTCTTTGCTCATTGACATTTTCTTATGGAACATGCTTCAATCAAAAATTAATAATCTCTTCTTAATTTTCAAATAAGGTAAGTTCTCAATTTTCTTTAATGATAATTGATTTAATTAACACACTAATTTCACAATAAGCTTTTATCAAGCATAAGAGTTTTTTTATTAATTTACATTTTGTGTCATCGAATTATTTTATCCTATTACCATGTTTATTATGGTGTATGATCGTAGGGGTGTTTGTCTTTTTTTTCTTATGAGGATTTAGCTCTTTTGGAAGCATGTTTTATATGAATAAGAATAGTATCTTAATTACATCTAAATGTGTTGGAGCTAAAATGGTTTGTGTTCTCAAATCTAACACTAAAAATAAAATATTATGTATTGCAACATTGATCAATTACTTCTAACTAAAATAATACACACACACACACTTGCACACACGCACAAACGCACACACACACACACACATAGATATATATATATATATATATATATATATATATATATATATATATATATATATATATATATATATATATATATATATATATTACAAATAAGATTTGAAAAATTATGTTTAGAAAATAAAAAATAAAAAATAAAAAATAAAAATAAATAAAGAAAAAAGTCAAAAAAACCCTAAAACTTTAAGTTTTGGTAATGACCTTCCAAACAAAAAAGTTGTAGATGAATTATGATTTGTGTTACGCCTTAATCTTTCATAACCATTCTCCATTGTAACAAATATTAAGTCATGCATTACACAAGATAGCATAAATAACAAATTTTGGTAATAGCTGGAAAGAAAGGATTAAATATATTTGAAAGAAATTATGCAAGTCTTAGATCAATAGATATAGGTATAATTGAACATAATAGACTTAAATAAATTGATTAGTTGGTTGATAATTTCAAAAAATTATAAATTTGTGAAAAATCTACTAAATATAGATTAACTCTTTTTAGGTGATGACAAAGTGGGGGAGAATAGAAAGTGAAAGATTAAAATGAGCATAAATTATAGGGGAACATTAATCTAGTCTGTACATGTAAAGGAGCTTATCTTTAACAGTTGTGCATTCTATTTTTAAAAATAATTTATGCTTTAATGAATTTTATTAAAAGTTATGTTTTCATCAAGAAAGAGAGGTTGTTGTGTTGACCCATTGTCCTGATGTTTTGTTTGATCATCATAAAATCTAAGTATTATTGATTAATTTTCTTAAATAAATTTTTAATTTTTGATAGATGATACCTCTATTCAAGGAAAACATTGAAAAGAAAGAAGAGCAAAGGTTAAATTTTGTGATGATCATTTGGGTTGGATTAACAAATAACTAAGAAATATTTTGGATTTAATTTTAGATATTATAATTTTATTTTTATTAGAATGTTAAGTTTAATTAAAATCACTCTTTTAAGGGCCAATAAAAAAATTTTATTAAATTAATCATTTTAGAAACAATATTAGGATTTTAAAATGTTAATCAAAAGTATGAGAGTATTAGCAATAAGGGAAATTGCTTCAGAGTGAACCAGGGGTTTACTAAGCCCAAACAATGCACTTATTATGTGGCATAAAAAAATCCTTATAAAGTAATAACAATCCAATCTGGGATTGAAATGTGTAACCATTTTGCGTGACTATACTCAAAATTATTAGGGCAATTCTATCATCTAATCATGCAATTATGTAATCAAATGATCATAATCTTATTTGCCTTTTAAAAACAACAAATTCAGTTCATTATTCGATAACACAATTTCATAATCGAACATCACTCATTTTTCCCATGCATAAGAGAAAAATCTTGTCGTTATATCACATAGATCAACTAATCCAGATGAAATAGTGCTTTTTAATCCAAGCCATTTGATCATGTCTGTTTCATGACCAAATAATATAGGTGCCTTTAGTTCGGGCAGTTCTTGTGTTATGGCTCTTTTAGACATTATTTGAAGACATTTGGATTTTCATTATTTATCCATAATGATTAAGTGATAAGTTCGATAAGTACTTTTTGTAATTAAAAAATGTTTATAAATAAGTCAATTTTTGAGCAAAATTGATTGATGAAATTTTTACAAAATTCAAAGAAAAATTTTCAAGTGATGACATGTAAGCAACTAGCACCCAGTGCTCATAATCACATCCATATGCTTTGTTCTTCACATATCAAACTAGTAATGTTCACTTTCTTCTCAAATTAGTGAAGTTTTTAATTTTTTTAATTAATTCAATTAAAATACTTGCACCTCATTCAGTATTTTTAAGTATAAATTTTTTGTATTAATTTTTTTTTGAGATGTTAAATTTTTTTTATTTTAGTTTGTTAGGTTGTGAGGCCTTAGTCAATTTCTATTATTTTATTATTGTAAAGTTTTAACCTGCCAATCATTCGACAAAAGAGTTATATTTGTTATTTTTGTTTTTGTTATATTTTGGTTGGGGTAGATAAAGGCTTCATTTTAAGCTAAATCACTTGAAAGTAATTTTCCTATCATTTTTTATTTATAAAATTTTTTTAATTTATTTAAAAATTTATTATGAAAAGAAAATCAACATATTTTATAATAGAGTAATTGTTTAAAAAAATAAATTTAATATTGACTAAAACTCATTTTTAAAGACATACTTATTTTTATTAAAAACTATATTAAAAAATTATTTTAAATATTTTAAAACAAAGGCAACTTTTTATTCTAAACAATTCACCCCATCCTTTTTAAATAATACTTCATAAAGACATAAGATGTAGTTTAAGTCTATAAGAAGCAGATGAGTTGTTATGAATAAAAATTTATGTTTCTCACAAAAATACTCCAATAATTTTTTTAAAAGAATTTTATAAAAGTTTTAAGTTTATATTAAAAATTTTAGTTTTTTTAGTAAGAATAATTTATATGAAAAAACATGAAAATGAAATAGGAAAATTAATAAGAACTAAATTGTACAACAATGATATTTAGGTGATTCTACTTAAACAACTACATCTAATCCCATCAAAATCTATGAAAAAAATTTACAAAAACCATTTAGCAAAAGCCTTATTGGCTAGACCCTCATAAAAGCAATAATTTATGATAGCTTTACAGCAAAATCAAATGACAATAGGGGAAAAAGATTTGGTGACAAAATAAAAATCAATACAACCAAAATCATATGGTTAATGAAATGATTAAAGAGGCACAACTATCTTAAATAAATCAATTAGAAATAGAGAAAATTAACAACTTAACTGACTTATGACGAATGCTATAATTAAGAATGTCATGACTAAAGGAAGTAGCTATAGTAGTGACAATTATCATAGGCTACTAACGGCTTAAAAATATTTTTCTTATTGCATAAACATTCCTCAAACTATTTTGTTCAAAACTTCTCTTATTTATAGACTTTTTCTAATCACTAAAAGAATTTATTAAACAAGAAAAAGAAGCATTATTGTATTTTCTATTTTTTAGCTGAAAAATTATTGTTTAAAAATAATGTTCTAAAGGCTTAAAAAACTAGATGGGATGCTGCACATGAGTAGCTCAATAAGACGAACTAAGAAAATTTGTTCAAGAAAATTGCATGTTGAACGAATGAGATTTGATGAAAGTGTTTAGAAAAGAATTTCATTGAAACTGTTAAATTTATCTTTATCTGTTGCCTACATTTCTTTGGCTTTATAAAAAAGATGGAAGAGATCAAGATCATTTGATCATGAAATTGCATGATTAGAATGTTCTATTTAGTCATGTAAATTAGAAGCATGTTGTGCAAAAACAAGGCTTTAACTTTAGTCCCATATTATGAAAGTGACTAAAGATGTTTTGTATATAAAGCTTACATGATTCTCAATGTCAGCTTATTTTGGATGGTTTGCTCGAAAGGTCATTACGCATAACATTAGTGATGGTTTACAAATTGTTTATGTGGATAAGAGAGTATTGACCCATTCTATGACCATAAAAAATATTCGTAGTTGCACTTAGTATGACAATTGACCAACGAGTTTTGGAACTTGCATTTCAGAATGCTTAATAATAGCGAAAATGTTTTAGGTGCTGTAAAGACCTTTGGTTCTTTTATTAATAATTATTATTATTTTAATTAGAATTTTTTTTAATTTATTATTATAATTAAATTGTGCATTTTACAAAAGTTATTTAATAAATAATAAGATATAATAAATAGATAAAATGAATTCAAGATAACAAAAAAAGAATTAAGTTTTTTAATGCTAAAGATTTTTTAAAATATTAATTTTAATAAAATTTAACTTTTGTTAATTGTGATAAATATTTCAATAAAGCTTAACATTTTAATCAAAGAAAAATTAAAGTCCCTAAAATTTAATTCATAGCGTATCTTTTGATAGTTTGTTACTCAAACTAAAATGGTTTTCATAGGATTTTGCTTTTGTTGCACTTCTTCAAGTTTTCCCTTTAATATAAACATTATCTATATAAATTTAAAACTTAACTCCAAAAATTTATTAAAAGTACTTAGTGTTTATTATCAATAAAAAAAATATCGTGACAAGTGGTCAATAGCACAATAACATTTCTATTTTGATGATAATAAAATATTTAATAAAATTAACAAAAACATAAATTATTTATAAAAGGAATATACAAATAGTTAATGATGAACTTCTCTTACATGTATATCATTACTTGATTAATGCTCTCCTTTAATTTATGATTATGTCTTTGGAATTATTTCAATATCTATTCTTTTTTATTTTTTACTATCACTTAAAGTTACTTAATCTAAATTTTGTAAATTATTAATAACCCTTAAATTTTAAGAAATTTCTACAAAATTATTGAAGTAGTTTATTTTTTAAAGAAAACCACTTTGCTCCAACTACACTTCATTGAATAGTCTAGCTCACACAATTCTTTTCAAATTGATTTCGTTTATTTTTTTAGTAATTATTGAAAAAAATTATTTATGGTATATTTTATTCTGATTGATTCAAAAGTTGTAAAAAAGATTAATTATTATGATTGTTGGCATACTTTTGTGTTTGATGAATCAAACAATAAATGTTTAACATTTTATTCTAACATGCATATTCATATTGAAACAAGTTTACTTGTAAATAACAAGTGATTCATTTTTGAGTGTTCTACAAGCTTCAACCATTGAAAACATGTGCATTGGTGTTGTTAACATTTTTTTACTATAAAATAGAATTTTAGCTTATTTATTTTAAGAAAATTTTTTAATATTATTTTTAAATTATATTTAGGCATCCAAATTATTCAAACTTCTTGATTTAGCAAATAAATAAGAATCAATTGTTTAATCTCTAAAAGTTTTTATTAGTTTAAATCTTAAACTATTCATTGAATTAAGAAACATGATTCATATTTTCAATAATTTTTTCCTAGGTTAAAATCACACTTTTATATTTTTATTAAATTCTTTTATGTTTATTATTAAAAATAGAAGAATGAACTAAAGGATGTAACTCAATAACATGTCAAGTTCAAATAACAGCAATATATGATTTGAATGAGGATATCATATGCAAGACTCTTAACAATGTCAGCAGGTAGAAATGCAGTGTAAATAGACTCAAGTTCTGATGTACGAGAGTCAAACTATTAAATTTTCTTCCATTTCTTTTTTAAAGAATATTCTACTTCTTTCCACTCCAAACACAACCTGTTAAAGCATTGAACCTCAGATGTCAACTATTAATGCTAGTTTTTAGTCTAGCAAGATATTTGGTGTGATATTGAAAATGAAAAATGAAATTTGCAGTTTTTTTTTATTTCTCCATGTAAAGCAACCACATTTTTCGTCATTTTCCACCCCAGTGTTTTGCTTCCAAACCCTAACAATTGATATCATAGCGTGGTTTCGCTTTTTTAATTGCAGTTTTGACATCTGCTCCAGAAGGAAGAAGCAGAGGAGCCAGGCCACAGTAGGGCATGGTAGAAGGAACAAGTAGAGGACCTAGACCACGACAGAAGGAAGAAGCAGAGGAGCCATGCCACGGCAGAAGGAAGAAGCAGAGAAATGAAGTGGATCTTTAAGTCTCTCGTGCAAAGAGACAAGCAAGGGCAGCGTCTACGTAAACTTAAACGTTGGAAAGGAGGATTACAGTCAACACCGATAAGGGAACCATCACCAACGTCAGCCACGGTAGTGTCAGCGTGAACTTAAAACCCAAGGAAGATGATGTAGTTCGAGAAGGCTGTGAGAAGTAACCTTAGGAGAACGACGAGGTCTGAGAGCAAGAGGGCGTCGAATCCTGCAGAGAAAGAGCCGACGGGAATGAAACCGAGAGTGGAAGGCAACGAGTGAAGGACTCTTCGAGGCACGGGGAGAGTGATTGCCGTAGGGGAAAGAACGAAACAGTTTACAAGAAGGGAAAGATTTTGAAGACACGAAGGCGGGCAATGTGAAATAGTTTGCAAGAAGGGAGAGATTTTGAAGACACGAAGGCGGGCATCGCGAGCAACAATTCTGGCAAGGCTTAAGGAAGGCTTGGAGGGAGATTTGGTGGAAGAGCTGTAGAGAACTCCCATTAAAATGCAAGAAAGATGGGTAGAAAAGAGAATGCTGGAGATGCTGTGAATCCTTTAGATTTTGCTGGTCCAAGATTGTTTTGTAGAGCAGAGAGGAGTAAGAGCTAATGAAACCAAGAATATTGATTCCATCTTCTCTCCAGAGCCTGAAAGCATGAAGTCCTTGAAGGAAGCAGAGCTTCCAGGTTATGATGTTTTTCTTTCATTTGAAGGTCCAAAGACACTTAGTGTTCTGAAGCGACAAAGGGTCTGGGCCTTAAAATGGAGCAATCTTGGTTGCCAGCAATAATAGAAAAGAAGAGAATGAAGTGAAATTGCATTCAAGGATGGATGCACACAAAGGAAATTTAGAAAACTATGATCGGATTGGAGTTGATCAACCAAAGGTCGAAACATGTGCTGAAGGAGGAAGCTTTGAATCATGTAGATGGTGACAGAATAACTCCTGGGCAGCATGCAATTGGAGATGAAACAGAAGCTGCTGCAAAAGATGAAGAACCTCGGTATTCTAATCTAACAGATGGTTGATGCGAGGTTGAGGCGGGTGGGGATTACATGAGGAAGTATGGCATTACAGGATGCATGGATGTCGACCCCGAAGAACATGATGAAGAATGTGACTTCGCCAAAAGGATCGGCCTCATTTACTTTTAGGATTTAACTTGTGCAAAGATTCCAGGAGTTTAGCTAGGATTAGCGTATTGGGACTGAAGATAATACAACACATGTTTTGACTAAAGTTAGGTGTAGTGAAGTTTGAATCAAGGGGGAGTGTTAGAGTTTGATTCAAAACAGATTTGCATTATTTTAGCTGGGATAGTGGATTAGTAGGTTGGCGTATTTGGTGGGTTAGTAGGTTAGTCGGTTCGCGTATTTAGTGGTATAGTGGACCTATTTTTGAGACAGCGTTTAGACTATTTAAGTGTGTAATTTGGTGTGATTAATGAAAATGAAAAATTCACAGTTTTTCTTTTCCCTAGTAGAGCAAACCAGTATTTCCCTCGTCTTCTTGTGCTGGTTTTGCTAAGGAAAGCATAAGTGCCCCCGGTCCTAGAACAGGCGATAAATTGATTGAGGTGTGGAGCGATCCTAGCGCAAGTGATAGAGCAACCCATCTCTCACTCTCTGTGCTCACTCTACTTGCTAAGGAAAGCATGCAAACTAAGCCCCTCTTGAGTTTGCCAATTAGGACCCTTTGGGGATCATTAGCATACACTTTTCTTACCTATTATGTGTTTAGCATAAGGACACTAACTTCAATGGATTGAAATAATAAAAAACAAACAAATGAAAAGGAGTACGAGGTCACAAAGGTACTCATTCACCTCGTTCTATTTGACTATTTCTTAGAATAGAATCTTCTATTTATACTATAGATATTATATTATAGTATCGTAAAGAAGTTCCCAAAAATCAAAAACCACGGAGAGGGGATCCCCTATCGACTCATTTGGTTTGTTTTGTTGAACACATTGGGCTGTGGAGATAGAGTAATCTTCATCGAATCAATGCAAATTTTTTTTTGCTCCATTTCAGCCCATGGTTGATGGAGCCTTCTAGAAGCATGACATAGCAGTTGAATGTGCTTTCTTTTAGCATATTAAAGAACAAGCTAATTCTGAAGGCATCTTCATGGGCTATATCCTCCCTATGAAAATATTCCCAAGGAATACATAGAATATACGACATCTGCTGATATACTTCTTCGCCACAACATACACGTATTCTTTGAATTCATATCAATCTTATGTGGCACTCTCGCGTCATATGGCTCCATTCTTTGTAGTGTGAACTTCCTGAATCAACAGGTTGGTAATTCATGTAATACATGATATCGTACCACTCGCCATCCTTCTCTTCTTGGAGAAGAGAAGGGGAACTTCACTTGATAATTGAGGGAAGCTGGGTTTGAGGTTTATACTTGGGGGTCCCCAGATTCATGGAATCTTTTTTGGAGAACTTTTGAATCAAGTTGGGCTCTCATGAGGTTCAATCAGATCAACCAGTGAGAGGTTTACAGAATAAGGAGTTCAGCAAGGGCCAAAAGATTGATAGAAGATCATGGTCGAAGTCACTGTTGTGTTCAACTCCGTAGGTTGACTTGTTGAAAGGGATTACTTTCTGTCATCTTTCTTTCCTGGCCCGAGGTTGTTTCACATGTGGGTCTTTGTTTAATTCCACCTCCGAACAATTTCGAAGGGCATTTATATTAAGCGTCATGGTATTATGCAAGTGGAGTTATTAGGGTGAAGTTGATCACTGCTAATCTGATGGCCAGAAGTTCTTAGTGGTGGACTAGAAGTACTTTAGCTTTTTGTACCCTAGTTTTAGGTGGCTGTGAAATTCGTTGATTAGACATGCTTATAGAGAATCTAACCTTCTAATCTATGATACTAGACCTTCTAGCAATGTCAAAAGGTAGGTTTAGTGAATCCGAAAAAGTGAGGCTTTACTTAATGAGTGGACCTTAGTGACTGATTATTCGAACCTACAAAAAACTGAGTTTCCTTGCTTTCCTTCATCACAGTAGTTGAAAAAATTTAAAGTCAAAGTAGCAGAATAGTAGTTCCATTATCCACCTTTAGAGACATTTTGGAAGAGGGTTCCCCTTCACACATCTTGGCCGAGCAAGAAATAAGTGCTTTGTTGATTGAAGGTGGTCTCTTCTTTACTCCTAGACATAGGATAGTGGATCACTTCGCATCCATAGTCTTCTTTGCAATTTATGCATCTTTTGTCTCATCTCTCGAATTCAAGGAGCCAAGGAGCAAGAGTTCTCTCTCGAAAGCATCTTTATAGGAGGGAAGTTGGCTTCATTCAATGGAATGCTTTGTTGGTTAGGCTCAAGGTGTCCAGTTTCTCAATTTAGTGTGGAGCCAGGCGCTCTTTGTTGAGGAGACATGTTGTAATGTGAAGCTGGCAATATTTGCTTCAGTCAATGGTCAATGCTCTAAAATAGGGCTTGGGTGCTGGCTTCGATGTTTCTCCTCCTCGTATCTCTATTAATGGGTTTTCTCCTCGTTAGCTCTCAAACATCAAAAAGAAACTCCCCTTCCTTTCCATGCACCCAATTTGACTCAAAAGGACAAGCATAAAGGCTTAAAGTCTTTTCACAATCAATGGTCAAATAGGCTTTCTTCTCAATCTCTGTCAACGTAAGTCCCCTTCTTCTTATGTTCACCAGAAAGAGGAATCAAAATAGATAACTGAAAAATTGAAAATGGATTCAAAGAAAAGAAGAAAGATGAAATTTTAACTTCTTTGCACCTCTACTCTCATCCACCAAGTCTTATTCAACTTTTCTATTTAATCAGACTATGGAAAGAGAGAACTTTGCGATTGCCGCATTCATGAGGACAGGTTTGGGTCGGAGTAGTTCATTCAAGTGAAGCCTTTATCTACAAAACATCCTTCTTTTCTTCTTTTGACAATAGATGATATGGAGATCAGCTTTGCTTGTCAATTATTGGTGTCATACCCCACTTGTCACCAACATGTCCACATGAATTTGACCAATATATGGAGAGAGTTTTCTTCTCGGATCATGCCACAAAAATTCATTCACATCCTTATCTAAAAGCTATTCTCAAAAGTCCCCCCTCAACCCCTTGACCTGGCTAAACTAATTGAGCTGAGACTGACTTAGCCGTAGGGACCATTTTCTTGCTAATCAACATCCTTTCTGATTATGAATTAGTAGTCGAGTAATAACAGTAGTTGATCACTCTGAGTTAAGGGTAGGTGGAGTGAGTGGAGGCTTCATTCAATGGAGGATACTATAGATAAGTATTCAATTAAGCCTTAGAAAATGTTAGTTATCTTGGGTGGGAGGGAAAAACGCCTACCTTGACTTCGATCTATAATCTGTTATCTAGTCAATCTGCCTTAAGGAGAAAGACTCTATGTCCCTGCCTTATGAACTGATCGACCTTATGTGGAATAGGTCTTTAGTATGAAAGTAGAATACCTCAAACAGGTAGAGAATTTCTTGTTGCCTGGATCGAACGATTCCATTCCACTACTGATGAAGATTTCCCTTTGCTACAAAACCTTTGGAAAAAAGAATCATACTAGTTCATCTCTTTTTTCTAAGTTAGGGCCTTCAAGGGCCTCTATAGGGGAACTTCTGACTGTGACTTAGTAGCTAGTCAAAGATTCCCCTGAGAAGCTTATATCTGGATCAAGCGCATCCCTGAGCCCTATACTAATAGACTATTTTGGTTAGGCACTTAATACGGGACAGGGTTGGGAAGGGGGCCTTTGAGGATCAGTTGACTTGAGCTTGAGCATGGAGCTTGTCTTCTTGACAGACCTATTCTTTTTCTTTGAAAAACTTGGCTTGTTCACTTAATAGGTCATGGTCACTACTTGTTAGTTTCACTATATTTGGATAGTCTTCATATATATCTTCCATATAGATTATCTGATTTCTTAGTTGGTGTTATTTCCAAATGCCTGGATTTCTTCGACTTAGACAAATGGAAAGCGATAAGCGAATTGGTAGAAATTTCAGCAGTTGGAAGATTTAATGGTCGAATTAGCCAGAGAAACCCCAGCTAAACAAGGTAAGGCAAAGAGTTTCCTACAACCAAGCCTACTTTGGGGGTTCAGACTTTCTTAGCATATCATTGGGACCTATCAATATTCCAGTGAGAAGAATACCAGTTCAAACTTTTAGTAAAGGGAGGTACATATTTTTAGAAAAGGGATCCATCTCTAGATTATGCTTGCCAAACGAAATGGGGACTGCATCACTCCACTTTTCTTTAGGAGCGATACATATCACATATGACTAACGACAAGAGAGCCCAACCCGATGCGAAGTTGGAGTGATTGACTTCTTCAATGAGTTAGCTGTTCCCACGTATGAAAGTTGAAGGCTAAAGCCCTAGATTGTTCGAGAAGATAAGGAGCAGGGCAGAACCATGACATCCAGCAATAGCCCCTACCTGTCGATGAAAAAATGGGATTTGAGAGGAACACCTGCTAGTTGATCAGAAAGATTTGGATTGAGAAGAGTTGCTGGTCAAACCGGTTTGGATGACTGGAGTAGGAGTAAGGGGTTGATGGTAAGTGAAAGGAAGCTTATGGGCAAAGTCAAGGGAACAAATGGAGGGGTGGTTTGAAGGTACTAGGATAAAGAAAATTATGGTAAGGTTGTGGAAGGGTAGATCTCAGTTTCATATAGTTGTGAAGGCCATTTGAGCAAGCTAAACTCTTGCAAAGAACACAAAGTAGATAGATTACTTATTTCAAGAGCAATAGTCAATAAAAAAAACCTCAATTGTTATCCTTCAAACTTGAGGTGAAAGATTAAAGAACAATTCTTCACTCTAAAACAAAAACAAAAGTAGAAGAACAAAATCTTTTCACCCAAGAAGTTTGAAAAACCACATTCAAATAGATTCAAATATGCTAAAGTAGGGTAGTCAGATTATGGCAACATTTCAACTTTCTCACAGTTCAAGCACAAAAGAAAAGAGAAGCAGATATAAACAAAAGGGGGGTTGGGTTGGGGCCCGATTAATTTTGCTATCATTGTTATGAATAGTAATTCTTTTACTACTTTTTTATGTGATCCTACCGATTCTGATGGTTTGTGCCTACCCGGCAGGGGAATAGCTAAAAGAATTTTGGATATCAAACCTGTGTTGATCAAATGAGAGGAAACAATGAAGCTGGATGGCGATGTTACCATTGCTAAAGGTTCACGAGGGAATTTTAATCAAAGTTTCTTATTCCTAGGCAAGGTGTCGATGACTATGTCTTTGTTGGCTAGTTTGATTTTCTTTGGGGTGACTTTGACCATATCTTACTAGAAGTGCAAGGACAGGTTCTTTTCTTTTGAGATAAATATTAGCTAGAAACACTGAAAAATTCAATGAAATGTAGAATCACTAGGCCTTTCCAACCTTCTTCTAAAGAGCTAGGCACACCATAAAGAGAGCTAAGCAATGAAAGCAGAAGAAAAAGATCGCCAACCTCGACTAAATCAAACTACTCGGTCGGGTAGGCGGGTCAACTAAAATCCACAGGGCTAATTGCCTCAAAGGAACTGAACAGGGTCTAGGGTTTGGGCACAATACAAGGAACTTCTTTTTAAAGAGGTGCCTTAGCACTTTCATATTGATAAAAGAGTAAGTTTCTAGGATGTACCTCACTCAGGATTGGGGGACATTGACTATGAAAATCAACGAAGATGACACTGTGATTCTTGCTTAAAAAACTGACCGAACGAATGATCGATATAAGAAGTCGAAGTGGAATGCCGACATATGTATAGCAAGGTTTTCCTAAGCTAGTGCATTAGGCAATTGCAGAACTTGATGTAAGACAAGGTTTATAATATAGAATATGAAGTCACTAGCCAAAAGTCGATTCCATAAACATCAGAACAAAGGGTTGTGTCCCCTTATGGGGAACCCAAGGGCCCCCCTTTGATGAATTTTAATAAGGAAAAGAAAAAAGGAAGAAGACACAGGATTAGGAGTATGTCACTATGCAATAGAAGTTAAGGAATCCCTTTCTTCTCTACCAAAGATTCCACTGGGGTTCCTCTTATACTCATAGGATGACATCCTGTCCTCTTAAAGATAATCAACGAAAAAGTCTTGCAAGGTTCATGAAGAGGAGCTTGAAAGTGCAGAAAACTACCTCTGCTCATGGAGGCTAGAAAGACGAGATGCCAAGAGAAAAACTCAAGGAGGCCCTTTGGAAACAAGGGAAGCCCTGAAGTGGATTTATCTGTAAAAGGCACAAGGTATTAGCGTGGAGGGCTCCTCCACGAATAATGTTGAAGTTGGGTTAAGGCAAAAAGAGTTACCTACATCAGGTACCTTACCTAAGGAAATCCTAGGTTCAACATGGAGGTGAAGTCCCAAGAGGATTTTGACTGGTGGAGATGGTTTATCATCAACCGAGACGAATGGGGTGGACAAAAGAGCCCTTGAATCGAAGTGTTTTGGAGAGCATGGAGAAGTGAGAGAAAAAGAAAAAACTTCTTCCACTCTTCGTGGGTTTGCAGTTCGGGCGGATGTCGGAAGTGATGCCATTCATCATTGACCTGAGCTGCTTCTTGGGCCATGATGGGTCTGTGATGTTTTGGTTGATACAGATCAGTTAGCCAACCAAGGAGAATGTGTCAAGAAGTTCCCCAAAAAAGATCCCCAACGTTCTTTTCCCCGGAGGAGGCCCTACCCCCGAACTTCAATAGTACCCCTATGGGGGCCCCACTTGAGAAGGCTGAAAGCTCAACCTTGCAGTTCAAAGTCTATAAGCAATTCTTATCGTTGTCAATCTTCTATTTGTTCTTTCCTTCAATTGTTTCGAAGACAAAGGGTGTATAGCAACATTTCCTACGCTCTATGCTTTTAATCGTAGATTTTTCAGGGTATCGTGATGTCTTTCTAAGGGATTGTAGGTTTATTCATTAGTTCTAATTTGTAGTGTACAATTGCATGGAATGTAGATAGTGGTCATGATCTTTTTGATAGAATAAATCGTCGCATCTTCCTTCATTTCTTTCTGAAAGATATTCAATCTATCAGAATGGAGATCAAGAGCCCAGGAACTATTTCCTTCAATCATACTAATGATAATTGGTGGTACTGATGATAATTGGACACTGCTATAAACGAAAGTTGTCGAATTTGCTTTTTTCTTGCACAAACCAATTGAATGGTATAAAGAAGTGAATTAAAGTGAAATGAATAGAAGAATCAACATAACTATGTGGGAAAAAACTTTTGAATTGCCTTTTTCAGACAATTGAAGCTTCATCAAAAAGTGGGGGGGTACTTTTTAAACTATTCATTTCAGCAAAAGATGCTTAGGCTATATTCTATTTTGTTTCGATGAAGACTCGAACAATCCATTTGAAGTAATGAATCTTGTTTGGATTTGAAGATGAACACTATGGAACCCTTTCATTTTGTTGTTTTTTTTTCATTCTGTATATGTGATGTCAATTTGGAATGAATTTGTTTCTTTTGTCAATTCTATCTAAATCTAACATTTCTATACAAGTTCTAGAACAAGAGGTTATAATTCGAAGAAGAACAACGTATTAGAATTTCCTATTTTAGTGTTTGTGTCAAAATTGAGTCTTTGAATCTAGAATAGAACCATAAAAGAAGTACCTTTTCCAATGAAAAAAAGAACGCATCGGCTTTTCTCCCATTCTTGTGCCTATACTCTTCTTGCCCTGGTTGATTTCTCTCTTACTGAACAAGGCTTTAGAAACTTGGATTCTTCATTAGTGGAATACCAGGCAGTTTGAAATCCTTTTGAGTGATATTGAAGAGGAAAATGTTCTAGAAAAATTGATGGAATTCGAAGAACTCTTCTTATTGGACGAAACGATAATGTACTACTCGAAGACATATATACAAAGGCTTCGTATAGAAATGCACAATGAAATGATACAATTGGTCGAAAGGCATAATGAATCTCATTTCCATATCATTTTGCATTTCTCTACCGATGTAATCTTTTTCAATATTTTCATAGCAATTTCCCGATAACTACAATGACACAATCAAAGCTTTTTTGATTCTTTTTGTTGTTCATTTATGTTTTGGATTTCACTTGAGCCATGGTTGGGATCTAATGATTCGTTCAATCTACAATTATTTTTTATTTGCTCAAAACGATCAAATATCTCTTCTTGTTTCCATTTTTCGAGTGATTATATATGTAAATGAGCAATATAGGATCTTCCATTTTGGAAATCGTGTATCTCCATCGCTTGTCAAAATTTATAATTCAATGAATGACTGAAGAATTCATCAGATCTCTCGATATCAATCCAATTAGATTCTTTTTTTCGTGTATAAAGAAATCATTTTTCATCTAACTTATTCTTTATACTTCTTATACTTCTACCAATTCGATTCAAGGTCTTGATACTGTGTAACAATTAAAGTCAAATTCCAATTATTTTTAGTACAATCAATACAATGGCCAATTTGTCAATAGAAAATTCTACCAGCTATCTATCCAATTTCTTGTAGAAATTTTAGGATCAATGATTGGACCATGAAAAAATGAAAGACTTTTTCTTGTGTAAACAAACAGATGACTCGATCCATTTCTATATTGATCATAATATATGTAATAACTCTACCATCTTTTTCAAATCAATATCCCATTTTTGCACAACAGGGTACAAAAAACCCCGAGAAGCAACTGGTTGAATTGTATGTGCCAATTGCCATTTAGCTAATAAGCTAGTGGATATTGAAGTTCCACAAGCTGTACTTCTTGATACTATATTTGAAGCAATTTTTCGTATTCCTTATGATATTGAATTGAAAAAAAACTTGCTAATGGTAAAAAGGGATCTTTGAATGTAGGAGCTGTCCTTATTACACTAGAGCGATTCGAATTAGCCCCCTACCCCTGCCCCCCGAGAAGCAACTGGTTAAATTGTATGTGCCAATTGCCGTTTAGCTAATAACCTAGTGGTGATTGAAGTTCCACAAGCTATACTTCTTGATACTATATTTGAAGAGATTTTTCGTATTCCTTATGATATGCAAATTGAAAAAAACTCGCTAATGGTAAAAAAGGATCTTTGAATGTAGGAGCTGTCCTTATTATACACGAGAGATTTGAATTACCCCTTACAACCCCCACCCCCCTCGATCGTTTTTCTTTGAATTGAAAGAAAAGATGGTCAATCATTCTTTTCAGTGTTATCATTCTAATCACCAAAATCTTCTTGTGGTAAGTCATGTTCCTTGTAAGAAATATAGTGAAATTGTCTTCACCATTGTTTTGCTTGACCCTACTACAAAGGAAGATGCTCACATATGAAAATATCTTATATATATAGGTAGGAACAGAGGAAGGGGCCAGATTTATCTTGACGCTAGCAAGAGTAACAATACAGTTTCTAATGATACATCGACTGGTATAGTGAGTCGAATAGTATGTCCAGAAAAACAAGGATATAAAATAATCATAGTGGATGCAGAAAGTGGGCGTGAGGTGGTATCCCTCCCCTTTCCAAAAGTCATTCATGAATTGGACATCTCTTTCAAACACTATGGTCTTCGGTAAGCCATGATGCTTCACTATTCTCTTATCTCATTCAAGAAATTCGTGGCGATAAAAGAAGCATCACTTCTTTCTGACATGCAGTCAGATGGACCATCTTTGAAAATCTATCAACAACAACAATTATACTACCAATTCCCTTGGCTATGCAGGGTAAGCCTAGCACAAGTCATTGCTGACATCTTCCAGCGTCTTCAGGGGAATTGGCAGAGGTGTGTATATGCCGGTGTTTTGCTTTCCTTTCCTCCCTCAACTATTTGACAAACCCGACATCTCCGTACATCTTTGCTTTGGCTACATCTCTCTTGATATAAGGCCAGTAGAAATGGTTTTCCACCATGGTAATTGGTCTAAAGAAAGAAGCAATCCATAGGATTTCCCAAATCCTTCGTTCAAAGAATGCGAAATCAAAGTCTCCCAAGATAGAGCGGGATGTTGGTTCCAATCCAAATCATATTCGTCGTGAGCACATTACTTAGAGTACGAAACATCGATATAAAAGATTGAGGGATAAGTTAATCATAGATATTTCTTCCATACTTTTTGGTGTGATTGCTTCCTATTTTGATGTGCCAGATTCTTTTCAAGTGCTTGGGCTATGGTAAATGAAAAAGTCACCCTAGAGTGGGGCACCCAGGAGTGGAGGCCCCAGCCCCCTTTGTTCTTTTCATGTATCAAAGCTCAGTTAGACCAATGAGAATTGACTCAACAATTGATCCTCAGATCACCCGTCGAACCTTGGCTACTCTTCTATAGGATTGAACAAGAGACTAACAAAGACCTGCTTAAGCAACAGCTACATGACAGTAAGCTGATTCCAAGTTTGTAACTTGAGTATGCATTGATGATGAAAATTTGACATTGTCAGGATCCATCTCACCGAGTAAATGATCCGAGGAAGGAAGAAAGAAGCGATGATCAAATTTCAAAAGTTGACTGCCCACTCAAGGAATTCATGCTTCAATGGCCAAAGCATAGATATAGATCTAATCTATCCCACTTCATGTAGAGTAGGGGGTCCATAACTTGCGACTCTAAAAGCTCAATTGAGGCCGTGTAAACCAAACTGAACCACATAAGTAGGTGAGCATTGCCTAAAATAATAAACTGAGAAGAGAGTCTTTCGGCTTTTCCCATCACTAGTGGAAGTTGTCCTTTACGCCTCTTTCTTGTCTTTCCCTACTTTTGGATCAGGCTTTGCTTTTGCTTGATTTCATCTAGAATTTCCCAAGCCCATTAAAAGGACTTCTGTCAAGTAGGATTCATCATTGGGTTGGCTTTTTCACATCTCACAAGAGGGAGAAGTAACCACTAAAAAATGGGGGCCCCTTCTTATTTGTATCAAAAAGATAGCACAATTTCATGTTACATATCTTGTTGCAGCCTTTCAAGAGCTTTCCTCCTTGGATCAATGAATAGTTAGGTTGTGTTACATGCTCATATGCACATTGCAAAGTGATCATGCTAATCCAATCTAATTCTAATCTAATCAAAATGAAATATGGACATACAAAAAATAGAAAGCATTGGTAGCAGCCTTTTGACATCATTAAGCCCATCCATCACATCTAAAGAAAGAAATGAAACAAGTGTACTCCTTGGAGGCTTCTCTCGTTGACATCATTTTGTATTGTAATTTTTCCAATTCAAAGATGGAAGTCAGAAAACAGATAGAGCATGAAAACAAACCTATAAAGTAGATCGATTCTATTTCTTGTAGCTCTTAGATTGCATATGAGCCTAGGCCCAGGCAAGGTTCCCAAGAAACCTTTTTGAAATTCAAATATGCTCAAGTTCTAACTTCCTACATATTTCCAACTGAGCAGAACCCCTCATTTTAGATTTGGGGTAACCACTTCCCGATCATCATCATCCTCACAGAGAGGGATTTGGTGTTGTCTCCCTTGTTAGAGTTATTAAATTACCTTATATGCCCCTTTAAAGTATAAGAAGAAATAAATTTGGTAAAATATTTTATTTGTTATTAAAATAAATGGAAATTATTGTTGGTGGATGAAGTAGAAAGATTACAAACTAATGAGGTGGAAATTTAAGGAACTTTGCTTGCTTCTTAACCAAAAGTATGGAAAGATTCTCTTTCAAAAAACAATATCATAGATTCTTAGTCTCCATTTTAGCTTACTTATCTTTTTTCTTGTAAATGATGTTAAAAGTTGTTAATGTAAAATTTAGATTCAAGGGAATCAACAAAAATTTAGTAAAGATAGTTATTGAGTGCGATTACAAAAAAAATTAAGTAATAACTTGGGGTCTCCTAAGTCGAGGATCACAAAGGAGGACGAGAAGAACTAGGGAATAAACAAAAACTCTATTTCTCTTTAGAAAAATATTTGTTCTTCAAGTAGGCAAATTTATTGCCTTCAATTAAACCCTAAGTGTCACTTCTTATTTGAGTTTGTGCAACAACAAAGATTGACCAAATTTTATCTTTCTTCTTTTATTTCCATGGAGGTTACGTTGCATGTGGCGACACAAGACACTGTCAAAAGGATAGTTAAACTTTACACTTACCTCCTTAGGTGCCAACATTACTAGAAGACATGGGTACGAGATGGATGAATCATGTGCATTATCTCCTTAGGCGATAGCATTGTAAGCGATGGCAATTAAGTCTTCATTGTCCAACCTCAAGCTGTTGGTATTATAAATAAAGGTTCTCAAACTTTACATCTCTATTATTTATCATATAATTATACTATAGATTGATAACAAAATTTTGTGATACACATTTATGCATCTTAAAATTTTAATAAATATTATTAATAAAGGTATGCTTATTGATAGATTATAATTTAATAATAATATAAAAAAATATTATTGTTTTCGAAATTAAGTAATAATACCACAATATTTTAATTAAATATATTATTAAAATTATTTTTATTAAAATATTTCAAAAATTTTAATCCCGTACTAATGCGTAGAGCAATCCTAGTGTCGCCAATCAAATTCAAAACAATACTCCCTTCTTTTGTTTAATAAATTATTAATATATAGTAATTATCTTTTGTATTTAAACATTTGCCATCCCAAAACTACATAAGCTCCTTAGCTTTGTTCTTCTGAGCTTCCCTTCAAATAGGTTTTTGTTAAATGATCTGTAGAAATGGCGACGACACTGAACCTCCTCTTACAGGATTCCTTCTCTGCATCTGGAAAGGCCACCGATAGGCTGAGCCTTCCATTACTTCAATTAAGGATGAAGCTGCACCCAGAAGGATATAAGGTAGAGCTTCTCCTCATCTATGGATCGTCCCTACATCCCTTCCTTCAACAATCCGCACTCAGTTTGTCGTCAGACCCGGTGGTCTCGAAGGATCTCGGTGACCTCACGATGTTCCTGGAGCACATGAATTTCATCATTAGTCTCCCTTCTCCTTCAATCTGATGTTCGGACCCTCCCAGCTTCCCTTCGTCCCAATCTAGCACAAGCCATCATCCTCCTTGTCAATGAGAAGGTTCGTTATTTTATTTTATTTTTTGGTCGAATCTGTTATAGTGTTTGGTACACTTCAATTTGGATGGCCACCATTATTCAACATATTTCTATTCAGCATTTTAATGGGTGGAAATATCTTTTGTTTGTACTGATTAAAGTTATATTTTGAACTGGGAGTTGGAGAAAATTGGAAACATCCACTTCATTGAGCTTTAAGAGAAGATTATAATTGTTGATAAGTTGTTAGACTTGATTAGGCCTTTCTAATTGTTGTTCAAGGTAAAAATTTGATTTCCCTCTGCAAAGAATAAAACTGGCACTTTTTTCCCATTATTTCTTAAATATAGAATATTAACTATTTTTGATGAGGCTGTATATTTCTTTTGCTAGATTCTTATATTAAAAATTTTTAGGCTACCAATATCGAATTCATATTCTGTTATTATAATTACAAGAACAGTCCTTTAACACATCAAGTGAGGTAAGAAACATTGATTCTAAGATTCTATTGTTTCTTTTCATTAGCTACCTTTCTTTTAGATCCAAAGTTGTTAAAGCCATTTCCAATAGTCAATAGTCATTTTTTTTGTTCTATATTTTTTCCTTTTTATAGGAAAGATTCAGTAATCTACTTCTCTTATAGAATAACAAAGTAAACTTCATAATATAACCAAACCATCTTGATTGATTTTTTTTAGGCTTGTCTTCAATTAGTAGAATTTCAACTTTCTCTGTTATAATAAGTTACTTTTCAAACTTAAAAGCTTTATCTCTATAGCAATTATTCTATTTGTGTGTTTGTACTCATACATTAACATTTGATACCATTCAATCTTATCAATTTACCTTTATTCCTGAGTGTGATATTTTGACGACACAACACTCAGAAGTATGTTTTATTTTTATTCTTATTTGTTCGGTGCATGGATCATATTAGTGACATTTTTTTGTTAATTTTTCTATCATTTTGAAATATAGGCTCAAAATAAGTAAATTTTTTTATTGTTCCTTTTTTTATGATAACTATTACAATCAATATCTTTTTGGAATTACTTGTCTAAATATAAATTCCTTATATTTATTATAAGAACTAGAAATGCGATACCATTTAAATTTCAGAGTCATTGTTCATAGACTTAGTTTTTTTTCTCTTTGCTTAGTCTCAGTTTTGATTTATCACTTTGCTTAGTCTTATCGATTGTTATAAAGTTATTAGCAAAATGTATAATAATGGTTTATCTTGAATTTTACAATTGCATCAATAATTAGTGTAAAATTAAAGTTGTCTTTTATTGCTTATGTTGTTAGAAAGTTTTATGAAAGGAGGAGTGCAAAAGTACTTGTGAAGCATTATCTTTTTATGTGCAAAAATGAGAGTTGTGAGAAATTTTCAAAATATTTTTGATGCTTTTAGTGTATAGGTAGAAAACATTTTTGAAATTAAGTTTACAAACACACCCGAGGACTTAAAGCATAGCCATCACGAAATTCAATTTTAATTAAGAAATTTTTAATATGTTCTCCTTAGGCGTGCAAAATTATTTTTAATATATACAATTTTAGATAATTTTTATTCTGTTCTAAAGCCTTATCAATATAAAGCCTCCTTATACACTCATCATTGCTTTGCTATACATGTTTTTCATAATTTCAATATGTACAAATCTAGCTTCTTTTTTTTCCTTTTCTAATGCTTTTTCGAGCATGTGAGGGAAATATCATAAGAATATTAATTTGAGTTCATGATGATTCCCAAGTAGAATTAAGAAATTTTTTTTTGTTCCTTGAAGTAAAGATAAGAAAATGTTACAATCATTTTATGTTCTTCATTAAGCTCCTTAATCCAATAACAAAAATTCATTATACAATCATTTATAGACTTATCCAAAATTGTACTAACCCATTTCTATTTCAATTCTTACTTGAGTATTGAAGCTTGAATTCTAAAATTGGTAATACCTTGGTTTTTTGACAATGTGCCTAGTTTGTTGAACAATAGTAACATTTATCTTCTTATGAATCATGATGTTTAATTAACTTAGTGGAATTTATGATCTAATTCTAGTTTCTTGAAATTATTTCTTTATTCGTATCCATCCATGATAGTGCAGGAAACCTTACTTCTTCTCAATGAACTCATTGTTGATGTGACCATCTTTCTTAATCTTTTAGTATATTTAGACAATATAACGCATTGCTTATTAAAAGTCCTAAGCATTAGCTTTAATGTATTTTGGACATACATTGCCATGGTTTGGCTACCTTGAGGACAATGGAGAGGTACAAGTCATAGAAGTAGATGGCTGGGAGGCGCCCAAGATAAATGGAAAGATACATCATAGAGTTGCCTAGAGGTCAATTGAAAGAATTGGGAAGGAGAGATGGATAAGTGGGGTTTTTTAGTGTATACTATAAGCTAAGAGAAATGGCTTATGTGGAATATTTTACCAACTTAAAATGCCTAGATGAAGGCTATGAAAGTTTATGGGCTTAAACCAAATGATCTTAAAATAACCAAAATGGAATTGTTTTTCGTAATATTATTTAGTATTGCAAGAGGTATGTTGCTCCAATGATTCTACAGAAATTGAAGTTCTCTAGCATGTTATTGATTTTTATTGTTTGTTTTGAAAGTTTATGCTTTTAATTATGATTTGCTTATTTGTATAGGCAGATTGTTGAGTTGGATGTGCCTCTTTAATTATATATGGACTTTCAGATTGTTGGTGATCGAAACATCATAAAACATGCATTTTCCTATGTTGTGCACAGTATTTAGCACATGAATGAAAAACGTAGAAATGAAGAAAAAATAAAGAAGCTTCAAAATATTCTTTTCTCATTTCTATAGATGTGTGTTGTCATATATACTCTATTTTTGCTGATTTTTCTTAATTTTGTTGAATATAATAACTGATGTATGATTTCTTGTTTGAAAATTATGGTTTGATGATCGAACTGCTAATGCTATTTGCAAAGCATGCTTTCACAGATTTTGAAGGTTGAGATTTTCCTTATCTTTTCAATTGGCAAAGTCCCATTACTTATCTTATTATGCCTTTTTTATTGTTTATTTTTGCCGAACACATGGTCATGGTATCGGCTCTGTGTTTCCTTCTTGGTTATTAGTGTGTTGAAGATGATGATGATGATAGTGAAGCCTCAAGTCATGAGGATGACGAATATATCCAAAATCCACAAATCGTTCGTAGTAGGGAAGCTATTGTTGAGGGATGTAGGTGGTGCCTACAATTTATTTTTTTGCTTTCTTGTGTGGAGTGATGAAGATGCAATAAGCATGATGTGATGTCATAGTTATTCCATATGATAATCTAGGTGGTGTTAGAGTCTATGATATGTTGCAGTGCTAATGGTCAGCAAACAATGATTGACATATATTTCACTTTAACTTTGAGATGATGATGGGGCTTTCAAAATATTTGCATAAGTTCTTTGATTTTGGATCGAATAGATATTGAAACTATTGTGCAAGTCTTGATTCAATAAAGTAAAAGCCTTTTTGTTCTAGTTGCAAAAGTTTCAACCGAGTATTTAGTTTTGAATTTTTATGTCGATTTCCATCTACAAGGACGGTCATTCCAGCATGTTATTCTTTCGATTGACTAATAAATGCTCTTTATTAATGTTCTAGAAATCCTAAATAATTAAAAAATAAAGTGTTATTCTAATTAGGTCTTTGCTGTTGAGTAAATTGGGTAAATTTCTTTAATATTGTTCAATTTGACTTGAGGACATTCAATTAGTTTTTTGTGCCTAGTCATTGACTCAAAGTTTGTGCTTTGGTTAAGACATGCTTGAGTTAGTATAAGTGCTTCAGTCTATTTTTCACATGTTTGAATGGAATGCTATATTGGAAATGGTTTTCTTACTTGCTGATTTGCTATATTCCGATCTTTTTTCTCTTATGTATTCAGAAGAGAAGTTTTTTGTGATAATGCTCATTCATCGTAAAAAATAACCTAGTCACTTGGAGGTGGAGAAGTTGATATGCATAAATTCGAGAATTTTCAAATGTCATCGGTATACCTTAAGTAAAAAAATATTCACAGATGGCCTCTATAATTTGGTTGGGTGATATAAGCATAACAAAAAAATTTCAAAGAAATTGTTCATCAGAACTTCGATATGTATCTTCTCAATTTTAGCTCTTTTGCATCAATTCCATCGGTAGATTTCCATGTTGCTCACTCTGTTCTGCTGAACTTTTTGCATGAGTTTACATTTTTGTTTTAACTAAAGTTTATGCTATTAAAGTGAAAAAATGTGCTATTTCCACTGAAAGGTCTCGATTGTCTCTTAACTTTTTCTAGGATTTTTTTTCTTTTACCTAGAGTTTATGTGATTACAAAAATGTTGGTGATGGTAATTGTATTGTAAGGAAAAACATAACTTATGGAACACTTTCATTATTAACGCATTATCGTATGATTATTGCTGTAGAATTGGGATAGGTACTGGAATTCCTAAATATTTTTCTAATAGTGATATCTTTGTACATAGTTGGGCACAACACAAGGGCACTACTTCGAGCAAGAAAAAGAAAAAGGCGAAATTGCAACGTGTTGTTCACGGTATGAAAAGGCAGCAACGTCAATCATTAAAAAATGAAGTAGCACACTCCTACCCTCCTCTTATTTATCTTAAAGATGCACTGGTTAATAAAACTTGAATTGAAGTCCTGCTTTTTTTAGTGAAAATTCTTGTTCCGAGCCGTAATTCATACTTCGTCTAACTCCACAGGGCTTTGCTGAGATGCTCTTCTCTCATCTTCAGGTATGCAATGAATGATTTGAGGTGGCTAGCTTTTTGGTCGATCTCCATGTAGTTATTTTATGTCTTTAGTTTGTAGGCACTTATTAGATAATTAGATTTATACTTCTTGGTCGTGATTTCTTCTATAATGGTGTTTTCTCCCTACTATTAATGATGTCTACTTCCCCTTACTTGGTTGAATGGTGATACCTATAGTTTGATGGCAATTTTTTGGTTCTCTTAGATTTTTCCTTTTCATTCTTGCCTTATCATTTTTTTATTAATTTTAAACTTCTTTTTGAGGCTCCAGATTGTTTACATGGGTGTGTTGGGGGTCATTATTATATATATAACTGAAGATTGAATGAGGAACATTGAATTCGATTCATAGTTCATCTGTATTATTAAAAACTACTTAGTTTGAAAATTTGTAATTGTACAATATTATCTAGTATTTTAAAATATTGTTGGAGTTTTGGCATTTATAAAAATGCTAACGAATCTATGAAAAGCTTTAAAATGGGTCCATTTTTTGGTCAAGCGAGGTTAATTCCACATAAAGCGTAATAAATTAGCCTTTAAAGTAAAAATCGTTAAATATTCCTGTAGTTGAATTCGTATTTTTTTTTTAACAAAATGTTCTAATTTCAAGGTCATGATCTGTTGAGCAGTAGCTAGCGCTTCCTTTTATGATCTTTTTAATTTTAAAAATCTTTATTGAGAATTGTTGAAATTTTGTTTGAAGGTTATGGTCACAAGAGGCAATTGTCAAATTAATTTTTTTCTAAGATTAGAATCGTACTTCTTTGCATATTCATTTTGATTCTTTTTTTGGCTGCTCAGAGATTGAATTGTAAAGTGGATAACATCTTAGGGTTGGTATAGAATGTCGTCAAATATATTGGATTGGGGTGTGCATTTTTCCTACTGCAACAATTTATAAGGGTTTTGATTGAAGAAAAATTTTAATCTCAGTTTGTTGCCACTACCAATTCCTTGAGTACATGGCAGCCTATTACATTTCATTTCCCTTCCTAAACTGACTTATGTTTTGATATGATTGCAGTGAGTTATTCATAGTAGATAATAATACAAAGAATGATAGGTTTGGTTTTTGATTCCATTAACTGTATTTGCTGGTGGAGCTATGTTTTGTTCGGGTAAATAGTGAATCAATTTGTGCATGATTCTTCTCGTTCTGAGGTGTTTTATACTCTGTTTAGATATTGAATATTTTGTCATTACTGAGTGGTGTTCTGATTTCAATCTACTGCATGTGTTCTATTAGGCAATTGCTGTTGGGTTAAATGTGGTACGTGAGATGTGTTTCAGGATGCCAATGGTATGTGTTCTATTCATCTGATTGGGTTTCTGTTGAACTTGTTATGCTTTGAAGCAATTTTATTTGTCAATTGTTTTGGACTATTGTCGAGTATTTTTGTGTTTTTTTAATGGATGCTTTTCTTCTTGCTTGGTTTCCTTTGTGATGAATGTTTGTGTCCAGCTTATTTTTTCACAGATGGCGCTGGCTTTCAAGTGGCTCTCCTTGAAAGGGACAACATTGTATGCCTTTCTACCAGCATCCAATTTGGTGCAGGTGGAAAAGAGCTGTTCGTAAGCCAACAGTGTCCATGCACTCCTAAAGTTCACATTTATTGTAATAGCACTTTTGATGGTCTAATTATCACTCCCCATTTGGATTAATATTAAAATATACTAACAATATTAGAATACCGTACAATAAAGAGAGCATGTGACAAATCTAAAGGACACAATTCAAAAATTGAGTTGGGGTGATGAAAAGCATAAAATATCCAATATAATATCTTAAGATAAAATAATAGCATAGAAAGAAGAAAACATGATCTCAAGCTATCAAATGAAAGATAAGTTGAAAAGTATATAAATGTATTTTTTGTCAACTAAGTTTAACAATTGTCTTCACATTTAATGTCTTTCACAAAGTTTAAAAAATAATATGCTATTTAATTCAAAATCTTAAGTTATATTTTAAGAACCCTTAGCTTTGTATATGCATGTATCTTGGCTTATAATATAAGTAAATAAGCATAATATACTTGGTCTTGTACAAAAAGTCGCATGAGAAAGCTGTTTCAATTGCTGCGTGCTCCTTGATCACATTATTAAGAGAGGTATGTTTTTGACTTTGCTATTTTTTTACGGCATCCTTAATGGTGTAATGAAAAAAGAATGACAAATTTGTTATTTTTTGGAAAAAAAATTCAATTTTCTGTTTTCATTTCTATAGATATGCTCTTCATTTTTTGGTCAAGAAAGACCGAGGTCGTCCCATTGATTCAAAAGCCAGACCAAAAGCATTTGGAGAAGCCAGTGTTGCCAATGACGTGCCTGGTGTCGTTTTACTTAAACAAGACAATGATAAGCCTTTATATATTAGTTCTGAGGATGAAATGGCTGGTTATGGTTCTGAAACTGAAAATTGTTCCACACCAGTTGACAATGATATTTGGGCTAGAGTTGCATATGAAGAAGATGGGTATTCTATAGAAAATGATGGAGAGATTGACAATGAATTTTTCCCTGAAGTGGACAATCTAGTTGTATTGATGGTTTGGAAGATGATGCCTATAGGAATGACAGTGATGAAGATGGTTCAGATGATGGGGAATATGCTAATTTTGTGACACTGAAGAATTGAATGAAGAAATAGAAGTGCAAGCCATATGTATTGATGGGCAAGATGAAGATGCTGATGATGGGAAAGATCCGTGAAATAGAAAGAAAAGGAATCTAGGCAATTTTGTTGAATGTCTGAATGTTGTTGATGCAAGTCCGCATGCTCTTAAAAGACTTGCAGTAATCAAGGCTGCTGAAGTTTTAACTGATGAAGCTGATGATATTATTTCTAATGAAGACTTCCAACGTTTCAAAGAACTGAAGGTGGACTTCATCTTTTATCTTCTATATTCAATTTTCTTAGCAGCTCATCGATTATCTTGTATTTATTGATAGCATCGCTTTGGAAAAGATTACCTTTTTCATGCAGATGTTCTTGACCAAGCTTTTCAATCGAAGGCAGTCTCTGTTGTTATCAAATAAATGAGCATAAGTTATATGCAGCATCTTCATGTCTTGACCAGAAGTTTAACTTGAGAAATCATATTCAAATGTTTATTAGGAAAATGAAGAGGCAAAGAAGCGCTTGTCTCAACATGGTCTATTAGGAAATTAATCATGTGTTGTTTTTAGGTGAACATCAGGAGCAAGCTCAGCATGTTGGAGAGAGTAGCTCTCGTTCGAGCTGGTAGAGGGGATAGAGAAAAGTACAAAGCTAAAACTGTTGTGAAACAAAAAAAGGTATGTCATAGTTATAATTGCCATTTTTAATTACAAGAGCATCATGCTTTTGCTTTGTTACATGATTTTGTTATTTCAAAGCTTATTTTTATCTAGGTCGGCTTGAGATAAGTTGCTATTATAGTTTAACCAGACTGATGGGCTAAGAAATAGGCAGAAGTAGCACTCGAAGGCGATGCCGCTGGCTACCAAAAGAGCAAGAGCAGCTCGTTCCTGTCAAGAGAAAAAAAGTGGCAAAGGCAAGGTGGTAAGTAGTGTAGGGGAAGGAAAGCATGGAAGTGAAGCTTGGGAACTCCAATCGATTTCAGCAATCTGGGATAACATTTTTTGGTAGGACCCATATCTTTAGTTAACTTCCCTTTTATCATTCGGATTAGTTTCCAAATCGTTAAAGATATATATGTGATGTATGAGGCCTATAATTATTGATTAAGATTTTGAGTTAATTAATATTTTCCCTTTATAGAGGTGTAAAGGATGTGTAAACCAAGGCCGCCTTGAAACAATGTATTGAATTTAATTTAACTTTTATATTCAACTTCTAGTATTACAATGATGTGGACTTTTTTGAGTTTCAAATTCTAGAAATTTTTATGTGAATATGAATAAAGGCTTAAGTTAATAGAATAGATGCCAAGACACTTTTTTAAATCATAACGAAGGATAAATGATAAAAAAATTGGGTCATGATATTTCTTTAGTATTTGAATTTTTAGCATGTGGTTCATTAAGTATTAGATAAGTAATATAATAAAATTATTTTGTATATTTGTGGATGAATTGTGTTAATCAGGTGTTTCTAAAAAAAATTCATATTAAAAGTAATGTATTTGTAGTAGAGGTTAAGAATAAATCTTAGTTGTGATATTCTTCGAATGATTATTTCTTTTTTCTTATATTTAAGTTATAAAATAAAAAATATGGAATGATATTTTATTTTTTTTAATGTTGATTATATTGGCCGAAGTTATATTTTTGATAAGTACCAATAATCATCATTCTTAAGTTTTAGAAAGTTATGTAGTCTCTTGAGTTTGTTCATGTTGATATTTGTAATAAATGAATTTTTTATTTCAAAATAAAAATAGATATAATTTTTTATTTAGTTATGAACTCATTCATATGAGTTGGATATCTTTTGTAGTAGATAAATTAAATGTATTTTAAAAATATAAGGAATTTGAAGGTCTTATAAAAATAAAAATTTTTGTTTAATATAAAATTTATTTGAACTAAGAGAGAAGAAAACTTTTTATCTAAAGAATTTGATTTTTTGCACAAAAACATGAAATTCATAAGCAATTGTTTATTAGAAAAGTACCAAAATAAAATATAATTGTAAAAAAGAAGAATAGAACAATTGTTGAGATTACTTATATTGAATGAGAAAAAAAATATAAAATAAATTTTGAACAACTATTACTATTTTTCTTTATATTTCTGCTTTGATAACTTTAATTGAATACAACAACTTGAATATAAAGAGTAAAAAAGTATATTTTTTGTTCTTTCATGAAATATAAGATTTTTTGTCACAGATATTATTAATTTATTATCATAAAATATTTCTATGTGATTATATTATTCTTTATGAACAAACATCGATATATTATTTTTTTTAATAAATTATATTTTTTTTCTTTCATCTTTCTCAATGAGCAAATGTAAAAAAAACTATGCTCTGAAAGACTGTTTATTTTGGAGTGTCATTATCTTCAATATTGCTATGAGGACCAATTTTTGTAGACCAGTTGAAGGAGAATTTGTGATTTCACCAGAGTTGAATCTATGGATACATTATTCACACTTGTTCACCAGTCGTCATCAAAGAGGACAACTTCTTAAATATAGTTTAATGAAGGATGGTAACTTTTTGGCTGTGTCCAACGCACCAACGGTCATGTATGGACCAATAACCAAAGCATCCACCATTCCCACATGCTTCACAAGTAGCAAAACAAAAGTTAGAATGTTGCCTCCCCCGTTGTGCATGCTCGCTCGAGTATTCTTCACTCCCGGCATCAAATGCTCCACCTCTGCCGACGTGATCACCTGCCACCTTTGTCCTCCCCAAGCACAAGAATTAGGCGAGCAAGCACTCGCAGTATCTGAAATAGAGATTCATATGTGATCCATTTTATAGGTTAGGTCAGCATCAGCCTGCAGGCCTTCCCCACAACCTCATCATCACTGTTCACGGTCGACGTCAAATCCTCTTCATGCCATTCGATGAACTGTACCATATCATAGCAAGCGTGCTAGTAAATCAGCAAGCATTCTCCTCCCATGGTTGCCATTATCTCTGGTCGCATCGACACCAGATACAATATATAGTCGATCAGGCACTTGCATGCCTACATCCGACGCCAAGTGCTTATCTGTGCTCTTAACCCCTTAGACTGTGGTTGTTTTTCATAAGGATGATGCAACGGGTGCAGCTGCTGGGGCTTCTAGTAGTAGCATAGTGGTGTCGCAATGTGCCACACAAGAACTTGCTGATCGACTGACAAGCTTTCTGTCAAATCAAGGAATGTAGGGACAACCCATACTGGAGAAATTAACGACACCCTTCGTGTACATCTCATCATAGGAATAGCTGAGTTCCTTGGTTGTCAGGCCCAAAACTTCCTTGACAGTCATTTCCTTCAACGTGTCCCCGATTACCTTGTATACATCCACAAGTGGAATAACGTCCACGAAGAAAGGCTTGCGAACCGAGTACATATCAAAAGCTCCTTTTAAAGAATTATATTCGTCTTTTTCATTTTGGTCCTGCACACGTGCTACCATTGTTCTACGGTTGGAAGAAATCTGGTTTAATTGACTTTGCTTGCTTGAAATGACCACGGAGCTGCGGAAACCGTCAATGCTGGCTCTATAGAGTGAGTAAGACTGCTCTGCGTAGTTGACGATGGCAACAAAGAATATCAGCAGGGTGGGAGCGAGCAGGAGGTTACTTGGAAGAGATCATAACAGAACATAGACGACAATGATGAGCTCGTAGGCGATGGAAAAAAGGTAACGAGCCGACAGCTTATTGTCCTCCATGGAATAGGCAGTGATGGTGACTGGGCAACCAAGGTGAAGGAGAAGGAAAGGCACCCAGAATGCAAGGAAGGCGTTGTTGCTATTCTCGTCCTTGCTACTGCTTAGCTAGCCAAGAATGAAGTCGGCAACCCAGTTGGCCAAAAGATACTTGCTCCAAACAGCCATTCTTATCCATGCTCTCGATAATGAGGCATTTCTCAAACGTCCAAGGAAGATGAGCAAAATTTGTATCACGAGGCTTACCATTATCGAAATAGGTACATCCCACTTGCTCTAGAGTTTCTTATATTTTCCTAGAATATTTATTAATTTTGTGTCTTCTGTGAGATCAACTGATTGCAGAAAGTAAAAATAATTTCACTTTCTCCATTCATTTTGATCTCCCTACTCCATTTTTTGGCAGGTGATTGTGAATACATATTTGACGGGCAACGCAAGCAAGTTTGGAGCAACAGCCAAAACATGACCAACTTTCTGGTGACAAAATAGCATGAAATATTTATTTGTTTAGGGGACACCTTCAATTTATAATTGACACGTAGAGATTAAATAAATTCCTTGCTTGTGTGGGAGACGGCTAAGTTAACTTCCTTTCCTTGATGCCTTTCAATCTTTCTTACAGTCATTCGAAAAAAACATATATCATCGATGACTCAAACCTTTGCAACTCTCCTCTATGGCACAACTTTGCTTCTCAGTTTTCTTATATGAAAAAGCTCATTGGATTGGGCCTACTAGACTTATTTATAAGTCGAGTCAACAAGGTCGTGATGACTTGAACTCTTCAAAGCTCACTATTGAATTAAGCTTGTGAAGTGAGGGCAGTTAAAAACATTTTTTATCCTACCCATACCATGACTATTTAGGATTTGAAAATCTTATTCCCTATGAGTTTCAACATGACATTTTTATAAAATACCTAAATATTCTATTATTTACAAATATATCATCTTATTTAATATTCTTCTATAATGATGTCTAGAAATTACATAACATATTGCCATTAAGGTTGTGGAGGCAAATGTTATTCATTTGTATTAGAGTACAATATACGCGATTTGTGCATGCCATACAAGATGCTCAACATATTGTACGTTAGGTTATAAAAGTTAAGGAATTAGCAATAATATAGGATTAGTCGTAGAGTGGTTTTACATAAAACATATAATGCAATGAATTTAATGTATTGTATGCTATTAAAAAAATTTACAAAATATATAATACATTAGGTATAAAATATGTTATGCTAATACTATAATAGATGGAAAAATAAAGATGATAATTTGAGTGAAATAATCATAAGAAATATGGTGTGTGTGTGTGTGTGTCTATATATATATATTTAAAAAATTATTTGGTGATAAATATGCATGTTTATATTTGTAAAAAATAAAAAAAATATTTTGAAAAAGATTTTTTCGCTTTAAATTCAAGAAGTAAAACTTGTAATTTTGATATATGCACAATATTAAATTAATATATGAAATGTTTCATAATTAAGATATTTTTGCTTATTATTTGTTATTTTTTTACTCTTACATAGAATATGATTTTTCTAAGATGTTGATTAATATTTTATTAGTATATCATTTTATATTTTAATGATATTTATATTTCATGATATGCATGATAATATATATGCTTTCATGAAATAATTCATACAAAAATAGAATTTTGTTATCGTAATATCTCAAAATTTTGCCTTATATAATATATTACAAATCTTGAGATTTGATTGATATAATTGTAATTATGAGAATTTAAATAACAAAAAAATTAATTTTTAAATAATACATTCATTAATTAAAAGAAAATAATAATAATTTTATTTTCAGAAGTGTGTCATATTTTTAAATGAAAAAAAAATTATTAAAGCCTATAATTAAAAAGAACTCTCTTTGAAGAGTATAAATGTAGTGTGCTAATAATGTTTCATGACCTACATAATTAATTACAATTTTTTTAATAATACATATATATATTATGAATATTTAAATGTCGAATAATACTTTTTAATTTAAGCAAATTATCTTTAACAAGATTAGTGTTAAATAAGTTATTACTTAAAGTTTTAGGTAGTTTAGAGATGTAGCTAATGAAAGAAAAATAGAGGGAGAGAAGGAGAAAAAGGAAAATAAAGAGAAGAGGGAAGAAGAAATTTTCAATTCAAGAGGACAACAGGAAAGAGAAGAAATGAATTGTGTTTGGAAGCAAAACCCTAAGGTAGAAGACAACGAAAAGCCTTGTTGTGTTACCAGGAAAAATAAAAAATAAACTTCAAATTTCATTAATTAATCACAAGAAAATTATACACTTAAATAACCTAATGCATGCTTAACAAATGCCTAACAAACAACACTAAATATGCAAACCTACTAACCCACTAACCCAGCTGAAATACTGCATATCTATTTTTATTGGTTTGACTATTTTGAATCAAACTCTAACATACTCAAGCTCCTTTGCTGGTGATATCCTTTATAGTGAAGCCTTAAAGGCCAACGGTCCCAATCAGTCCAACTTTAGACTTTTTTCGTATGCTTTTCTTGACATAATTCTCTACGGGTCGCAAGGTGTCTAATCCTCATCCCTGTTGGTGTGTTCTGAAACCTCCATTTTATGTTACTCTTCTATTCTAACATGAAAGAGAGTGTCTATAGAGACAAAGAATTTGGCCGATTTAAAACAAACAACATTGGAGGATCCTAGGGTTTTTTTAATGAAATGAAACACAGTAGAAGTCAGTAACTCAAAAGCTAAGATACCACAAAGATCATTAGCACCTTTTCTAGTCGCAAGAGAGCAGACTAAACATCTTGCATATATCGAGGATGCACGACAAAAGGAATTGCTCGACAAGAATAACAACACACTCCCTAAGCTTGATGCATGACAAATCGAGTTTGATCATAAAGACTTTTGATCCAAACTAACAAGAAGCTCTGAGTGCTCAGAAAAAAGTTCCCTAACGAGGGCCCCTTCCGATCTTGTGAAACAAATAAACTGATCAAAGCTAAAACTACAACCAAGAGGGTAAAAGTTGACAGACACCTCTCAACCCCTTTTCTTAATTCCTGATCTTCTAACATGGAGAATCTGCCAGATTATTCTCTTCTCTGTGACGAATTTAGACAATTTCTCCATAAAGTCAATGAGTCTTTGAGGTTAGCAAATGAGGAGTCCACTCTCCACACATTGGTCCTAGATATCTTCAAGGTGATATTCAATCTCAGAGTTAATTATCACGATTCTTGCTTGAGTTAACTGTTTTTAAGGGAAAAAGATTTGATTTCCTTGGTTGTCGAGCGTCAAGAATATAGCTGGGTTTTATTGAAATGTTTCAAAAGAAAGGAAAATCCGTGGACCGACCCCATCGTCTCCACCCTGGCTGCCTAGAAGAAAGAAAGGGACTAAACTGGCTTATTTGTGAAAGGTCAAATAAAAAAAGCAATAAATATCGAAATTTTTTAATTTTATTTGTTTTATGGTAAAAACTTCATTCATCTTGAGAAGGGCAAGAGCCTCCTTTTCTTCTCTGTCCTAGTTCCTGATCCTTTTCTTCCAATGAAGCATTTCTAGGACCTGCTCTTTTTAAACAATAAAGGCTTGGGTGCACTTGATAGCTCAGCATGATGGCCTCTTATTTCGATTTTTCTTCTAAAAAGATTGCACTTTCGGCACCTCTAAGTTGCAGATGCCCATGCTTTGATTCGTCATGGGGTCAGAAGTGAATTATTAATCGGACCAATATGTGCTTCTCAATACCCCTTCTTCGTCCCTCAGGAAAGAGAAGGTCAATGACATTCCATAAGCTAATTATGAGTCTCACTTGATGACAGTGTTCAGGTATCCTCTTTATCGAGAGGTTTCTGCTTCCTTGCTCAGTGCTAAGGATTGCTATGCGATTGCTTTCCTTTGCAATCCATTTTCTTTTGGGTCAAAGATGTTCTTTTTTTGCATTTGTTGTGATTGTTGCTTCAAAAATATCATAGTTTGAATACTCTGGTTACTTCAAAGGATTCTATTTATGTTTTTTCTGTTGTGCAAAAATCGGATATGCATTTGTCTTTTCTTAATGGATGACCTTCAAAATGCATGATCAAAGTCCAAAACTAGCTTCGGTGTAGGGGGAATAACTGTGGAAGTTATTCTCACCTCAAGGTAATAAGTATTAGGAAACCATACCTCATTAGAAGTTGATGAGATAGCATAGCAAAACTGATTCTTTCAATTAGCACATTGAGCGGAATAAGTGGTCTATAGGAGGCTCGACCAAAGGAAAAAGGTACTGAAGAGGATTGCTCACCATAGGCTTCAAAAGTTCCCTAAAGGGAGCCCTCCATCCAATATCCAATGCTGATCAGAGGCCAACTCGTCCGGCATACAATTTCAGCATGCTTTCTTCCTCCCGTTCCAGAACCTTTTTGTGAATGTGTTTCACCATTATGGGAATGGGATGAATCCAACACGACTTGATCAAGCTATAGTCTGGAAGTGAAAGATGATCTGCAGTCAGTCAGAATGAAAAGAGCACAACAGATGGCTACTCTCCTTGATCACTTTAAGCCGCTCATGGCTGCTGCTCTTACTGCTGACCTAGATATAGCAACATCAATAAAAGAAACTCCCTTTTTGTCTTTGAGATGTTCCCCCAAAGGCGCTTGGGAGAAGTGGAATTAGCTAAGGTTCTATCCTATGAAAATGATACATGAAAAAACTCTTAGAAATTTTTTTCCTCTTTGGCAATAAAGAAACAATCAACTTATTTCTATATATTGGAAAAACAAAAAGTATCAATAGAAATGATTTTTCTTTTGCATTTAGCTACTTGATACCATTTGATTTGATATATTCAAGAATATGGCCTTCTTTGGGGGATTTAGAGGCAGAAAGAATTGTCCCTTATGCAGAATATTCTTTTTCTTTCTTCACTTTTTCTTTTTTTTCCAATATTTTTTGGCCTCTTCGCACTTTTGCTTTCATGTCGAATTTGGACCTGAAGTATCTGAGTTGGAAGTGAAAAGTAATTGTCTGCTACAAACAAACAGTTGGCTGCATGGAAGGTGCCTCCACTCTCATGCACCAAGTATTGTTCAGGTACTACAAGAGTAGGCAAATCCTCTATTCGGCCGATCATATTTTGCGTAAGGGGATTAATGATGGCTCAGCACATACTTATATGGGAACTTCATCAATTGGAAATATATAAGTAGTTAGAATCTGAGACCCATCCTCAATTCAAATTGTAGGCTGAACGACGACGAAGAATTAAAATATCACCATATTTGGGTGAAAATGAAAATTTTGTTGGGGGATTCCGTAAATTGATCTATCTTTATAGTGTGCCCTTCGACTTTGAAAGTGAAATTCGATGAAAGAAGACAATTTGGAGCCAGAACCTTTCAAGATCAACAGTTTGAGCAGAACTTCTCCTTACTAGTCGACAGGCATGATTGGAAGGGATGCCCCGCCCCGCCCCTGAATGCTTGGTGGGTGTACTCTGCCTTACGCCATCCTAGACTTGAACTAGAGACCACGCCCGTGAAGTAAATCATATTGTCGATGATCCAACCAATTGGGAGAGAATCAATAGATTCCGAAAGGGTGAGGGTCGGAGCAAGGATTTTTTGGAGTCTAATAAGGGATTACGAGAGAGGTCTCAGTCATAAGTTCTTCTGATGAAAGAAGGTGCAGAAGGATTCGATTCTGAATACGGGCTGGCAAGTCCGCCAGGAAAGAAGTTCTCTCTCGTTCCTTCCTCATCAGGAGATGTTCCATTCTTCTCATCAGTATGGGAATGTCTTTGTCAAACCAAAATAGGAACAACACTTCTTCACCTTCAAGGGAAAAACATCTATGAAAAGCCTGCCTTATGGGGCTATGTAATGCATCCCATCTCCTTTGCACTCCTAGATATTGGTGATGTCGTGCCATCCATGAACATTCCAGATGATGATGCTTCATTGTCATTTCTACAAATATATTGAGTATTCATATGTTTTGGAATAGATCAAAGTCTCAAAAAATATAAGAAAAAAAGGCGAAAAAGTGAAGAAAGAAAAAGAAGATTTTGATATTTATTCAAGAAGAACCACCCATGCGATAATGTATAAAGATACTGAGGTGAAGTCGCCTGTTAAACGGCTCAAAAACTCTGCCTGGGGTGGGTGGGAATACCTATTCTTCGTCGGCGGTACAGCAAGCGCAGGGGGCATGGGTTTGCTGCGTGGACTTCCTATGCATTTCCAAATGGAACCCAGCTCTACTCTGCCAAGCATGGAGGATGGGAGTCGACAGCCAAGCCATCATGCATGAGTATGATGGCTGATCAGCTGGAGTTTGCTGGTTCCATGGTTCCATCAATCAAATCAATCGTCTCTCTTTCCTTTTGTGAGAACGGAAACTTCATCACGAGTTTCCAATTCCACTTTCAATTTTTATGAAATGGTTTTCTTTTGTGTCATCTTTAATTTTAGCTCTGCTCGGGTCGCATAATCCTTATCCGCCTTGTTTTTGTTTTGTTTTCAGGACCTTCTCCAAAATTTCTTCAAACCAAAAAGATGAAGAACTGGTTTTTTTTATGTGGAAACCCATTTTTTTGACTGGTTTATGGAAAAAAGATAAAGATTGTGACCGCTCTCACAGTTCTCCTTTTCGAGTGCGATTTCTATGTTATGAATGGTCGTGCAAACAAAACCCATAGTGGAAGTGCTAGCTATGCAAAGCATCACCTACATTTGATTTGCCTACATATAGTGCGATACGACTAGATGTAAACAAGGAGTGAACGTTGTCAGTGGATCTGTGTCTGGAAACTTGGGATCACTTTGACTCTTACTGTTTTCATGAGTGCCTCATTTCACCGCTTCATTTTCATGGCCACTGCTAAAAATGTTGCTCAATATTTTGTGCTCTTGCTATAGTTAAATGATCTTTTTCTTTGCAGAGCTTTATCAATGGTTTGCTTTAAGAATATCCTTGTATACAAAGCACTCTTCTGCAACAAAACTAAAAAGACCTCTCAAGCACTAGGATAACTTCAAAATGGCAGACACACATCTCTTATATGCTCATACTGAAGGATTGTTCATCCTTCTCCTCTTTACTACTGTACAACTCTGAGAATTTGACCTGAACAAGCTGTGGTTTCAGCACTAGTGTAGCTTAGGCATGTGACATCCAAAACACCTACTGGAGTTTTTGGTGCCTTGGAAACCAAAGAACTCCTCATCACCACCAACCACATGTCTTGTATTACTTCATAGCATTTCATTACTTTGTCTGCATTGAACAAAGGGATCAGAATTCCACAGCATATATTGTTAGAAATATAAAGAATGTAGTAGCTTACCTTCTCCATGTAGGTACAATGGTTCAAGATGTTGTCTATTAACAGTTTGTTAGCATTACCCAAGACAACAAGTGCAACAGCAGCAGCCACCTCTGAAGGCTTGAATTCTATAAGATAATTTTCTACATTGATGTTTATGTAAAAGGATTACAAGAGCTCACTTTTGATTCCAAATGATTCCATAACAACAGAATAAAGAAAACCAACCTTTACATGTATTTAAAATGAGCTCAATGCAATGGTTGATTTCAGATTCTTTTGGGGGATTTCCATTACTAAACTTATGGACAAAGTATTCCATAAAGGAGAAAGGTGTCACAGAATGCATTCTCCATTCAGGTGTGCTCAATACCAAAAGCCCCATCCTTTGAATAGTCTTTCCCTCAAATACATACTTGTCATTCCCGATCTATATAATGCAACGAGTCAAATGTAGCCATTAGGAGAAAAAATAACATTCAAGAAGATGGTTTGCCTGTAGATCAAGAGATAAGGGGACTTCAGTTTCCTCCATCTTGGCAACCAATGATAGGCAGGCAATGGCTAGCAATTTGGTCATCCAAGCCTTCCCGTTCTACACAAACAATTGAAATCGCTTTATTATTAATGATTGAAAGAAAATAAATACCAGTTGCATTGAGACATTTGTGCAAGTATTTGGCATATAGATCAACAAACTCATATGGCATGGTTCTTACTGAGAACTCATATGCAGAGAGGAAGCGGTCTAGATAATTTACAGATAATTAGGCACTCAGTGGCCCAAAGTAGTAATACACATGAACTACAAATGTGCATCCCAAATACATTCAATCAACCATAAAGGAGCCAAAAAAAGTATTAAGAAGGGTAAAGGAAATTAGATAAAGAGAAATGTAGTTACATCTTTTACAAGAAGCAGATTGATGCGAACTGAAAGGTAAAAGTGTGCAAAATATGCTAACAAATACTAACATAGAGGAACTGTAATTGTCAAAGAAGACAAAAATAATCGAAAAAGGGGGATAACGAAAAGAAGAATCCACCTTCATAATCCAATATACAACATTCTTTCTTACGGATATGTCCAAAGAACCTCTCATCAATCGCTGGGCATATTCCTTTCACAGAGTATGCTAAGATTCCTTCTTTTGCAATGCAAACAGGAATTCTTTGGAGTGTGATGAGCAAAAGAATGAAGGAATCTTCAAAAAAAGAAGTCTTTTGCTCACATATTTTTCCAAGCCCACTCCATTGAGCTTTTCGATTAATGCCCAGCTCCTCCTCCTTGTCAAAAAATAGGATGCTGCTGTTATCCTCGATGCATAAAAGGATGGAAGATGCGTAGTTGCAACAAACTCCCATTGTAGCTGGATCGGAGATATCACAGGCATTAATTTCGTTACGGATGGAGATGTGCTCTCTTCTCCTTCTACTGCGAGGACTTCCCCTGTCATAGATGAACCCAGAGGTAGAACATCCCCATTGCGTGTAGCCTCTCTGGGGAAATGCTAGAGAGAAAGAGAAGAGGGAAGAATAGTGATGGATAGGATAAAGATTGCTACATATATGGAAGAAGAAGAGTTGTTGAAGTGATGGACTAGATAAAGGCTGCTGCATATTTGGAAGAAGAAGAAGAGTTGCTGAAGTGATGGATGCTGAAGCTTTAGGGTAACTAAGGAGGGTGGAAAAGGAGGTGTCTTTTGTTAGAGGGATATTTAGTTAAGCCATACAAAAAATTATGAGTTTATTATTTTATTATGGAAATATAATTATGCAAATCATGTAGATTTTAAATAAACTTTATAGTGTTACTAGAAAATACTTCAGTATCTAAAACTGGACTATTGTTTGGATAATTTGTGTCACATGAGATTTAATTTAATTAGTCTTTAAAAACAAGGAAATTATAATATATATAATTGTTAGTCTTTATGTCTGACAATTTCATTTATCATAAAAAAATTTTAATTTTTTTATGTGATTATGTACAACTTTGTCCATTAACCTTTGATCCAAACAAACCTAAAATTGAGTTGGGATTAAATATCGGTTGGTTTAAAACTATTATCTTACAATATCACATAATATTATTTAATATATAAATTATTTTTTCAATTTACTAGAAATTATATACTCATATGTAAAACACAGTAGATGTTACATAAATTTGAATTTATATAGATTTCAAATATAAAGAAGTCAAAAGGTATAACAAAACATAATTTGGATGACTTTAAGTTCAAAAAAATATAAATAACTTATTTTTTTAACAAAACGAATATGTTGAATGTTTGTTAAAATTTTGTCTTTTCTTCTAGAATTATACAGTGCTTTGTTTTTTATCGTGATGAAATCAGATAAAAGAAAAAGAAATAAAAAAAGATGATCGTTTAACGGATCGTTAAACAATGTTGCCGTTAAACGTTGTGCAGAACAAAAAAGGAGATTTTGTCACCATCGTTCAATTAAAGAAATTGAACTAATTAACAAAAAAATAATTGAAATGTTAAATTAATCCCAAAAATAAACTTCATAGCCAACTCTGCTATTAAAGTTTTTCTTCGGAAAATATGGAGAAGCCTTGTTATGATGCCAACTTTGGCCTTTCCCCATGCATGTTCCTAGTCAAACAATGACATTTTTTTTCTGATATTTAAATTTGTTATATGCTTGAAAACAATCTTCGATCATCATTTGCTTTATCTAATTTTACTTATATATAAAATATTTACTTTGAATATGGATTTTTGGATAATTTTACGTAAAATATTTGGTACACCTTTTAAGTTTTGCTTATTGATATTGTTTAAATGGAAAGGTATTGTATTGTAAACATAAATGCGAAATATAACCCACAAGTTAGATGTTAGTTTTTTAAGCTTTTAGTTGAGCCAAAAAAATTATTGTTGAATAAGATTGTAGGAACAAATATTTTATTTTTTTTACAATGGTCTTTTTTTAATAATATAAATTATGAAGAATTAAAATCTTGGACTAGTCCTAACCCATAACTAAACTTATAAATTAATATAGTTTATTAACCCATTCTTGATCCAAAATTATAACAAAATAAGATTTTTATACTATTTTATTTACTCTAACTAAATTTTGATTATATCAATTTCTTGTTGTATTACAAAAAAACTCCTCATTTCTATGACTTAAATTCAAACAAAATGTTGTCAAACATATTAATAATATAGATACATTTATAAAATAAATGAGACTTTGGTTCAATAAAATATAATTATGAACTCATATATAAGGATAACATGTGTAAGCTCAAGATGAGCAAAAGAATATAGCTCTTTTTAGAGATAGATAGCCATAAGTTTTAATATATCATTAGCAAAAAATGAAAGAACATCTTCAGTAATATCATTGTGCACATAAGAAGGTGAAAGATAAGGCTCAAAATAACGTTCATTGTCTGGCATTTGATCAATAAATGTACCTAATATGAGAATGTATAATAGCTATTATTTGGGATGAGCTTAGAAGATAAAAAATAATCATCTTAACATTAATAGAGATAATAAGATTAGTTTGGGTTGGAATTAGTTTGGATTGTTGAAAGTAGTGACAATGATAGTACCCTTAGGGTATAAGGATGAAGTAAAGTGATGACAAGGCTAGGTTTGAGAAAAAAAATAGGAGAACTAATTTTGGTTTGAAGAGGTGTAGAAAAAAAACATTATGATATTTCTGTGTAAAAAACAAGTGCAAAATTATAGTGAAAAAGCTAATATTGATACCTTGCATAATATATTTATGTTTAATTATGAACTACATAAATATAATACTTGTTTACAATTATAATAAACTCTAACAAGTTAATGATCATAAGAAAGTTATATTAAACATCAATGAATGTAATATATGCAAATGTATTGATGGAAAGTTAGATAATAGACACACACATTTTTTGTTAGAAAATCATGTTAATCATGTTATATCACTAATAATAAACCATCATATGCAAAACTATGATTTTAAATAGTTTATATGACAAACACGTTAATGCATTGTATGGATAATGATGTATAAGTACCTAAGCTCATACAATTTTTATGTCTCATAAAGCTTCGTTTCTTTATCTTGATTAGTATTTAAGAAAAAAAATTACTCAAAGGTAAATTAAAACCTCATAGAATCGTTATTGCCAGTGTTATATAAGTATTAAGCAATAGATACAAAATAAGCACGTAGGATATGAACAATCAAAATACTACAATACAAATTAATATAATGTTAACAAAAGTTTCACATACAATATTGCACGAAGGAATGTCTCAAAACTTTTGAACATATAACGGTTATGCTATAGAAGACAAAAAATATTAATGTAAGTGTACTCAAAAAAGTTCTAAATCTCAATAATAGATGTATGTAGATTAAGAACATTAAACACCAATAATCAACCCTTCAAATCAACATGTAAAATGTCCTCCAAACAAATGTGTGTAAAGCTAAATGTCCTCCAAACTCTTTCAAAACACTCTCAAATTAGTATTATAGCATTCCTACAACAACCATGGCAATCTCCAATAGATACAATGTAAGAACAAAGGCAAAAAAGTAACAAAATGTAGTGGACAAAAAAGCACGATAATCAAGTCAACATTGATTGCAATTTGGAAAACGCAAAGGAAGCAAATCTATGATATAAATCTGTTGTGAAAATGGTTTATAGCATTCTTCCCTCATGGTCAATCATGTTCTTATCCATCATGATTGCTCTCACTTTGTAAAAGTCTAAGAGAAGCATTGTTGCATGGCTTTACATCCCCATTATAGTAATCATAAATATAAGTTAACTATCAAATATTTTGATTTGATGTCGGTTTAGAAAATTCAAGTTGAATTTAATTCAAATCTTAATTTTACAAAATAATAAAGGAAAAAAAAGAATATCATGAAGCCGTTGGAGGAATTGGTATTGCAAACATTGCTCCATAACTTTCGATGATCTTAGGAATTGAATTGAGATCTTTAAATTCAACAATAATATTTTTCTATCGAAGTTAATGAAGTACATCTTCCTTGCAGTCATGCTCTTTTAGCACAAGCAATAACAATTTGGTTGGTTCTTTCTTCTTGAGTCTTTACCAGCACACTTTAACAAACTGTTCTCAAGCAAAAAGCCAATGGATCAAAGAAGCACGATGCAAACTTATGTGGTGAAAAAACTTTGATTTTTCTATATTTTATATAAGATTTTAGTAAAAAACATCAAATGAATTCAATGATTCTATTGATAAGTACTTTTTGTGAAGTTAATCTCATAATAGATAATCCAAACAAAATGAGATTAACAAACAACAATTTTAGATCTATGTAACATAAAATGTCAATATAAATATTAGCTGTCTTCCAACTTTCTAATTATTTATGTAAAATTTTCATCACCCTTCTTACGAAGTTCCATTTTTTTAAGATCAAACAGCATGAAATATCTATTATATTTAAAATAATACTCATAATACAAAAAATGTTTTATAAAATTACAAAACATATTTAGAATTCGTACTACATTATACATAAAACATAGCTTCAATGGACTCCTACTAGCTTTTAGATTATTAACTACTATTGCTCTCATCAAGAATCCATCAGAACCAGCTCTACCATCTCCTGCCCACCTTGTAGAGGCTTTTAAGAACAACTGCTCTACCAAATCCATATTAAATACATAGCCAATATTTCTTTCGCTGTAATTTCAAACCCTTTAAACACCTTTCAAGATCTTGTCACTGCTACAAAGCAGCTTATGACGTAGATCAAGATGCCCTCCTCCCTTGGAGTACCATGGTAAAAGGGGATAAACAAAAAAAATTATATCCTTTTTGACAACAATTCTATACGAAAACTAAACTAATTAAGCATCGTGCACCGGCTCAACTTTCTTTTGATTAGCTATCTGCCATCAAAAACATCATCTTCATAACTAGTTTTGCCATTCTGATCCCTACTATGCCGCTGTTTAATCCTCTGAAAAACATCTTCCAGTGATTCCTTGCATCAATATACGCAGCAAAAAAAATTCAATGAAATGCTTAAAAAAATTCCCGAGGCCAATGCATACATAAAACCCTTCTCTCTAAAATACTAGGTACGAATTATTCAACAACTTCAAGTCGATTCAAAAAAAATTATCCCTAAAGAAAAACGACTAACCAACAAAGGGAAAGAAAAATCAGACTCCCAAAACCTAAATCGAGAAACCGTATCACTACACTGTATCTTCAGATAGAAAGATGCACTAATCTGGGATGAAGCCAAACAACAAGGGAAGGCTTCAATGACGAAAAGGATTTGAAATGTCGTTTTGTGGGAGATTTACCCATTTTCTTCACGAATCTCCAATAAATTCTAACAATGTCAATACCGTGTTATTACAAAATTTAAAATCAATATTAGATGCAAGAATTAATGTGAGAAAACATATAAAATTATTGTCATGATGAATGATAAAGATTATTCATCAGTGCATACTATAATAACACTATATAATTAATACATTTTTATTAAGATTGTGCCTCTAAAAGATATGATATGTCAAAGAAATAAATATATGACTTAGGTTGTCATAAAATGTGTAATTTTTAAAATCAATTATTTTAAATAATTACTAACACTCAAATAACTTTTGTTGTTGTGCCTCATATTAAAAGGAAGGTGAATAAATATTTTATGCAAATAATTAATTATATTTTATCAATCCTACTAATTACAAAATATATAATAAAAGCCTTGTTACTTTAGAGTTTTTCTAATATTTTTTATGCTACAGAGAAGAATGAAAGTAAGTTCTTATGCTAGATTGTAAAGCTCTTTATCACTTGATCTGAAAGAAATTGTTAGGTTTCATAACAAAATTTATATTATGAATCATTAAATTTCATTAGCATTTAAAATAATGGATCATCTTTTGAAGAAGAGGTTCCATGAGAAATGAAAGAGCTCGAAAGCCTTCGTTATAATATAACACTTGATGAGGGAGATGATTGAATTGAAGAAGCAATATTATTATTTTTGTTAACAAGTCTTTAAGAATTTAGAGAAGAATTGGCCCATATTAATTGTTAAAAAAAGATCTTAATGTATAAATATATTAGATACTATTATATTAAAATACCGAGACATTTTTGAAAAAAAAACCCACTTAACTCTAATGGAATTTTTTTAGTTTTATATTCTATGATAGATATCGATTATTAGTTATTATTTTTACATGATATCGATATTTGCTATTTTTATCATTTTAGACTAATAATATCTCCTTTACATTTTTATTATTAAGTGTAACGAATAAAATATTTGATGATTGATTTAACTTATTTTAGTTTCTATTTTTTAGATTTACTAAATCCACACAATATCTATTGTAAACAAATAAGTACTTATGGAATATATTTCATCATTAAATTATATAATGATAATAACTTTTGTGAAAAATAATAGTATTTTTTTAAATGAAATTTTGCTTTTGTTGTTTTCAAAGTGTGCGGTTAAAATTATTCTATGCAGGTATTGTTCACTAGATATATTTATTTTAGTGTGTGTTTAAAATTACTCTTGAATTCTTTTTAATGATGATAATATCATTTTATATTATTCATTAGATATTTTTTAATCTGAAAATTCATTTATTCTTGATTATGCGACACATTTATTTTAATTGAAATTAAATTATTTAGTCATTACTTGATAAAGTTTCAAAAAAATATCATAATATTCATTTAGAATGTTTTTTGAGAAATGTAATCAAGATGTTACATTGGCATTTTTTAAATACATCTATGGCACCTGATCAATATCAAAAGAATACAAATCTTAATTTGAATAATATTTAAATATTTTTAAATAGTTTTCAAATTGAATTATTAAATTATTTTAAAATGTAAATGCTTTTAAATTAGCACTTTCTTGTATTCCACTTCTATTAAAAATATTTGTAGGTAAAACTACTTTATTTAAATACATTACCTTTCTTATACGACATATACATAATAATTTATCTCACACCAATGATAATAACCACATAAATGCAACATTTTGGTCTTACGTAGTTTTGATGAATAAATCAAGAATTAGTTCATGCATTTCATTTATAAGCAGATTACAATGACCAAAATGAAGCATGACATCATTACTAGATTTTACCTTCCTAATGGCCATTAACACACACAAGAAAACCAACTCTTTGTGGAAAAAGCCAAGAACTTGACCACCAAAATTTTGCCTCATAGGTTCCTCGTAGTCTAATATTCCGTAACGAGTTGTGATGACAATATAACCCAACTGCATAAAAAAAGGCAAATGATGAATTGCACTTATAGATAATATTATTTGATTGGTGTTGCATTTGCATAAGTCAAGTGTATTAATTAACCCACAAGAGGAAGAGAAAAAATAATCTCAACTTTAAAAATAGGTACCAAAGGGCTCTTACATTAAGTGCATAACATTAATTCAATTTTTAACTTTCCTTCACAAAGCCTAGAGAAGCACCAAACGAGGTAATCATATATAACAAATGTTAATCCAATCTATATTGATCACTAGTTTAGTACGATCACACTATTTTTGGCTTCTATTTATAATAACCAAAATCTAATAACTATTATCCTAACAAAAAAATACATAGTTATGCCAAACACATTTAAATCATCTACTAGGTATATATATTACACTAGAAATGCATTGTAGAAAAGTATTGTCAAAATATGTTGTTTAAATGTGACAACATTTGATAAACAATAAGGATAAAGCATTCTTAGAAAGAAAGAACCATATATGAAAATAAAATTATCATTTAATTTTACAAGGTCAAATAAAATATGAGCATAATGATTATAAAGTGAAGGCAAGAAAAGAAAATTTTATAATTTTTTAAGACATGCAGGGGCATTACCTACAATGGCACACAACCCATGAAATGTAGCCAAGTCCTAGTGTTTGTTAACATTTTTTGTATCAAGTATATGCATTCACTAGCATGAAAGATAAGTAAAAGGAATTTTCATACATATTCATCTTCATAAATAAAAATAATCAAATAACCATTTAAAATACAATCATACATACACTTGTACAACCTCAATAATAAACTACCTTATCACATAAAAACAAATAATTAATCTGCTTTAATACTAAGAATAGTTAGTAAACCCACAAATGATGTCTACTATATAAATATTTTGATACTATTACACTCTATGTACTTAACACATCTTCATTAAGATTGTAGCACCTTAAGACCTTTTCAATACATTATATTTTTTTTTGTTCTTCTCCTCTATCAAAATATGGAGTTTCTATAATTAGCCACTTCCTATTCAAATATTATGTGATTACATTTAACTTTTCTAAACCATCTAAACCAATTGTCATATTAAACTTATCCTCTATTACACCCTTGTAATTGATGAGTCAAGCATAAATGTTTATAGATATCTCATATGGGCTTACTTTAAGTGTGTTAATATTCAATTAAGTCAAGCCATAAACTTTAAATGTCTAAAATAGTGATCTTCAAGGCTCTTGGAGTAATGACAAGTTTCAAGGAAATTAAAGACATGCACTAAAATTTTTTATACTTGAATTTCTCATTATTTTTCTAGAATTTAATATGTCCAAATTTTGAGATGATGTGGCACACTAGTAGTATTATTATTTGAAAATGTTATAAGTTTAATAATTGTTGAAGTTTGATTTTTGGGCCAAGCATTATTGATGAAAAGTATAGACATTGGCATTTGATTTTATAAAATTATTTAGAAATTATTTTTCACGAATTTCTTGTCATATTCACATAGGACACTTGTAACACTATCATAATATAAAATTATTTTTGTGCACTTATGTTAAAAATTTTGGCACAAAAATTCTCACAAAACACTGTAAAACCACTTTAGTCTCAGTATTTTTCATTGTAGCATTTGGGCGGGTCTACATGACTTCACCAATGGTCCGTCTAGGATTTAGGGATTAAAAATAATTCGATAGACCCGTAAGGGGCGAGCGTAGCCCAAGGCAAAGGAAGAAGGTCGCAGGGAAAGCTGAACGAAATCACGCAAAATCAGCCAGTAGAGAAAGCTAAACAGAAAAGTGCAAAATCAAGTCTACCAGGACCAAGTGATCAAATCTTGGTCAAGGAAGCTGGAGCCAACCCCAAATAGCTTGAGAGACATGCAAATCAGAATCCTTATAGAGAGTAGTGACAACATAATTTGGGCAATATGGGACTAAATTCCCATCCGATTGTCAAAGAAGGCGGAAGGGCAGGTGCAATCGAATGGCTTAGGTTAACCCATGTAAAATATTGCAAGTAAAGAGTAAAATCACAAGCAAGAGCTTCGAAACTGAGGAAGATTTACGAGACGATGCAGAACACGGAACCATTGGAGTAAATTTCTAATTCTAGTAAGCTATGGATACATTATTCTAATACATGCAGGACAACCTATGCACGATCCAATGGCCCAGATCAAGGTCACCTCGATCCAATGTCTAGGATTGATCTCAACCAGTAAAATCGATATTCAATCAAAAACAATAATTTCAGGATTCAAATCGAACGGTGACTACTATGTGTACATTACCCAAACGTTTAGTTAATTTTAGAGTCGTTAGGAGTGGATTTAGAGCTCAAATTTAAGCCCTATAAATAGGAAAGGATGAAGAACTCTAAGATGTTACTATTGCTAAGTTCTCAAAGCTTTCAAATCATAATTTAGAGCTATTTCAAGTGCATACGGTGCTTATAAACTCAGAAAGTGAAAGTTACAAGAAAAACCACGAAATTGGAGATTTTGCTTCCACTAATTTCAATTTTTATTTCTTCCTATTTTTCAGTTTTTTCTTGGAATTTTTATTGTATTCAGTGTGCCTCACACTTCTTTTAAATTGTCTTAAGTTTATACTTTGTTGCCAATTTTTGTATTTGTTTTCTTGGGGTAAGGGCATCATGGCAATTATGCAAAAGCCCGAAGTTTGAGTTGAGCTTGAAAACAACTCAAGTAGATTCGGGATTAGCCATAGGTAAAATCCCAAGTAGGTTTGAGGTGAACTTTAAGAAAAACCTCCCTTGTAATTTGGTGATTTTAATGGCTTTTTCCCAACACCAGTTGGTGGATGTAGGCTCGATTTTGAGTCGAACCACCTTAAAAATCTTTTGTGTACTACTTTACTACACTTTCTTCCTCTTGCTTAAAAGATTTAAGTTTTAATTTACACCAAAAATTGAAAGAAATTCTCAAAATTTTATTTACCACAATTCACCCCCCTTCTTATGGGTTTACTTTAAGCATAAAGAATTTCAAAAACACATTTACTGCTAAAGCTAAGTTCAAAGTTTGAATTAAACATTTTTATGGTGATTTTAGATTAGAATTAAGTCAAATTGAGATTGATGATAATCTATTGTAAACAGACAAGTACTTATGAAATATCTTTTATGGTTAAATTATATAATGATAACTAAATTTTTATGGAAAATAATAATATTTTTTAAATTAAATTTTACTTTTCTTGTTTTCAATTTGTGGGGTCAAAATTATTCTGCACAGGTAATGTAAAAATTGTTATCTATGCAACAGTGATTTTTTGAATTAAACTTTAGTTTGAAAACTTAGATTAAATTTGCATTACTCTTGAGCTCTTTTTAATGATGGCAATCTCACTTTATATTGTTCACTATATATATTTTTAATCATAAAGTTTTTTTACTCTTCATTTTGTGACACATTTATTCTAGTTTAAATTGAATTATTTAGTCATTACCTAATAAAGTTTCGAGAAATATCATAATATTTATTTAGATTGTTTTTTAAGAAATGTAATGAAGATGTTACATTCTCATTTTTTAAATACATCTATGACACTTGACAAATATCAATAAGAATACAAATCTTAATTTGAATAATATTTAAATGCTTTTAAATAATATTCAAATCGAATAATTAAATTATTTTAAAACATAAATGCTTTTAAATAAGAACTTTCTTGTGCTCCACTTCTATTCAAAAGGAGCCATCGCCCTTCGATAGGCTTTAGATCATTAGTAGTTGGGTGCCAACGAGAGGAAGTGACTTAGAGGCCTCCTTAACATGCTTAGATGGCTTCTTAATCCAAAGGGTTGCCCTTGTGTTGTTATAACTGTTGAACCCTACCATTGGAGTTTAATGTCTTCGACTTGTCTTTGCATTTGCCTTCTAAATTTTTGATATGAAATTGCTACAATGCACCAAGCTTAATGGATTATAGATTCTAAATCAATGTCCATCCAGATCAGTTTACAATTGGGTTTGGCAATGTCAACCAACATTTTTAAGTTATTAGGACAAGAAGGCATCTATGTAAAGTACACATTGTTCTAGTACAACCCATGAGCTTTCAACCAAACCTCAAGTCGTATGAGGTTGCTCCCCCTTATGAAGAGATTGAATAGGAGATCTGTCTGCTCCTTCAGATGGCCCAAAACAATTTGATTGTGTGGACACCACTACAATGTCCTATTCCCTTCTGTCCCAAATGAACAACCATGCAAAATGAGTAATGCACTCCCTTCACCTCCACCCTACGCAATCCCTTCAGACACAAAAAATGAAAATGTAAACCTCATTCTAACTAGGCTTCATGCTTAGATAAGGTTGCTTGACTTTAACAGCTTTAACCAATGAAACAACCATGGCCATTCCTCGTAGCTTGTCTAATCTTTTGGAAGCTCAGCAAGAGCCTTGTGCTAGAGTTTAGTCCAAGGAACATACCATCAAATTAGATCAATTAATAAGCTTGATCTAGCAATGAGGAAAATTTTGAAGACTATTAGCTCCTTGATCTAACAAAGAAGTTTTTTCTTAATCAGATTAGAGGAAATTGTTGTAGACAATTTCACTAAGTAAGTTTCTCAGGAATTCTCTTATTGAAGGTTCACGTAAGCAAAGCCCACGTTGACCCTTCGGCCATATATCCATTCTCTTGCACTACTTTTTTTTGGCTAAGTAGAGTATGATGCCAAGCTTGCAAGTCTACATTGTGCTTAGGATTGGGCAAGCATGTTGGTGCAAGTTGCCATTGCCTAGAGGATTCCTAATATGAGATTTTTAAATACCATAGAATATAAAGATTCAATTAAGCCTAAACTCACATCAAGCAGCACACTAATAAGTAAAGAGAACATCATGAATGAAAGTATAGTTTGTTGATTCAAAGGAAATCAAAGAATATGACTACCACTAATTTAAAAACCTTTTCAAAGCATGCATTCATTCACACAAATTGGTGAATTTGATTTCACACAACTTATGTGCATCGAAAAACACTAAAATGTTAAAAATTACATATAGAATGGAAATAATGAAAAAGATCAACGTTAGTGAACATGGGGATAAACAGAAGTGATCTCACAGAAAAGTGTCATACAATAGCAAACTTCTGGTTGAACATGAGTGGTTAAGTGAGACTAACATCACATAAAGCTTCATAAAGTTTAGTGTTTATCAAGCTTTCAAACTTATATAAGGCTAATCCCCAAACATTGTGTTGAAGATTTGAAATAAGGCAATTCATGGGAAGATCTAATGGTCGAAAGGCCTTGACAACACAAAGAGATTGCTAGCATCAAGAATTGCAAAATGAAGTGGTAGGTAATGTTTGTAGTTGTCAGGATGAGTAGTGTGGGTGAAGGTAGAATAATGAAGACCAAAGGCATTAGTATTAGAGGGACAAAATCGATGAGCGCCAATCGTGGTTAGGCAATCAGAAAGTAGGAGGCAGTTGTTAGTTGATTTGGACAACTTTGGGAAAGGTTGTCGATGTCACCAAGTGAGCTGAGGGTAGTGAGGTGGTAGGATATGTGAGAAAGTTAGCCAACAAAGTAGTTGGTAGAAGTGAGAAATTGGATTAAGAGTTGGCAGTTTAGGGTTTAGAAGTGAGGGGTGGCCAAATTTAAATTGGAAACTATTAAACAAAAATCATGAGGATTAATAGATTGGAGAAAAGTTGAAAAATAGAAAAAAGATTATGAAAGGATGAACTACAATGAAATTTGGTAATAACAACTCTCCATTTGTGTCATAATTTTCACCTCTCAAGAGATAATTCAAACTTCACCAAGTTGAATTTAACTCATCAATAGTTTTGTATCAAATGACTAATTCTAAAACTAATTATATTATTCAAAATTGGCTAAACATAAGAACCTAAGCCTCATTACATATAGAGTTTATATATAAGTCATGTAATGCTTTTCATTACGTCGGACTAAAAGATTAAATCTTGAAAGAAGAATTTTAAGTGAATCTTGTGATACAAATTTCACAAACAAACCTAATATTTATTCAAAACAATGTTGTATCATGATACATTTTTTTTATTACGATACATTTTTGTTATCCCAAGATGCATCATATACATTTATCCATGTGTTTCTCATAATAAAATAGATTTTACCTCATTTTTATTTGTTCTATTCCACTTTCATCATTCAAATAAAAATATGATCCATGTCCTTCCCAAAGTTGAGATCCCTACTTTAGTGTCATCAATATGTTCGAACAATTTCTTGTCTTAAATCTAATTACATGATTTAGTTTCAAATTATAATTAAAATAAATAGAATACATTATTCTATTTTAGTATCCAAGTTCATATAATAATAAGTGGAGTAGAAATAAAATAAGAACTACAAAAATAAGACACATTGTGATGACCCTTTTTCTTTTCAGTCAACCTTTTTCGGATTTGGGTAGTATTAATTTTCCTTACTTATTTCTTTTACTCATTCTAAAACCATGAAAGATTTTCACTCTTTTTAAATCTTTAAAAATCAAGTAACAAAAAAATTTCAAACAATTTAAAGGTATCATTATAAATGAATTGCAAAAGTGAATAAAACCAACAATCCATGCAATTCTAGAAATTACAAGTTTTCACACTTTCTTTAAAATCACAAATTTCATCCATCACTACTTAATGAGATTATAATGCATGTCATTTTGATCAAATAATCCTAATAAACCCACAACAACACTTCTATTACAATGTAATATCTTTCAAATCATTACATTCAAGATCTCACTTTTTCTCGATATTCCCATGGTGTTTCACATTTTGATCTAAACGTGTTCGGACAAAAATAGATTGAGCCAACTGTCACTCGCTTAGTGCCAATATATGTACATATACGTAAAATAAGTAATATTTGGGTAGCAAATTGCAAGGTCAATTGTAAACAATATAATATATTAAAAGAGCATGTGAGCACATGTATGAGCTACAAAAATAAAAACAATTACGAAACAAAAACTTTTAGCACCTTTAGCATTTTTATCTTTTGTTATCTTTACGCATTAGCTTGTTACTTTTAATTGTTGCCATCTTTTACATCCATTTATGGTTTGGCTTAAAAATAGGCCAATTTATAAACAAATTAGACATATTTTGAAACACATCATTCAAAATATAATTAAATCAAATGAAGGCTCATTTGGCTCATTTCTAGACCTATCATTCTAAAGTAGTTGTCGCCAGTTTGGATAACAATTAGCTTTTTCATTTATTTAACATTATCCTTTCTTTACCAAAAATCTTTGTTTTTTCTTTTTCACATTTATTTTTTAAATTTTTATTTTGTGTCTATTATCACAAGTGATATTTTCTTTCTTTTGTTTTCTTATTTTGTGATCATTATCACGACAATTTTTTTCTTATCTTTTCCTTTTTTACAGAACTTGTCACATAATATGTAAATAAATAAAGCAATACAATATTTCATACTCAAGTAATATATGAAAAAAAACTTGTTGTGAAAAAATTGCTTTTTATAAAGAATCGATCATCCTCAATAATTTTCTTTTAAACCATCTCTTAAGGGTTTTACACTTCTAACAAACATCAACATAATTTTAAGATTGTTCATTCTATTCTTCAATTATTCTTTTTATTCAATTAAGGTATATCAATTTCATTTCAATTTAAATAATAAGGAATCCATAAGCACATTGACAACATAACAAATAAATGAACAAAATATCAAACTCAAGTTGAATGATTAAATTCTTTTTCACTATGAAGTTATTACTTTTGATCAACAATGCAACCAATAAGCTTATCTACACAACAATCTCAATTTACCATTTCATACCATTATTTAAGGGAACTCTTTTCTTCTAACATACATCAAACATATTCACTTATATGCAAGTTATTTGTACAAGCATCATAACCATGTTATTTCTCAAATGAATAAAACCTATATACACATTACATCAAAATATATACACATAGTGTGAGATTTTTTACCTCTTAATTATATGTAATAGTGTCGCCAAGAATCAAAATTTAACACTAGTTCACTTTCATCTCTTAGATGCTACAATACTAGTGACTAGATCCTTTGGTTCTTGGTAGTGCTTTCTTTCACTTTTTTCTTTAGTCTAATGCACTTGGTTGTGCTAATCTCTTTGATTTTTCTTAGAAAGTTTTGTCTAAGCATGACCTCACATTTTTATTATACATAGCCAATGTTCCTTTACTTTCTCATCAGTTCCACTTCCTCTAACAACTATGTTATTTCATTTAAGGGTACTCTCACCTCCATGCCTTCATAACTCTAATGGTTTCTCATCAATTGTACTCTCTCCATGATGTTTTATTTAGTCGTTTGCTATTCTAGGATTAATATGCTTTTAGTTATGTGGTGTCATACTGTACAATCCTTTCATTTCGTATCACACAAATTATGATATTCAACTTTGTCTATTATTAATTCTACTAATTAACCTTATACAATTTAATAATCATACTTGTATGCTACCTTTTAAGGCACATTTGTTTATGTCATAATCAACGATAATCACATACAACTTTACTACTAACTTGATCATACTTATATATGATTATACTCATCTTATTTTATGATATTTTTAATTTTTTCATTCATTACTCATCTCTTACAATAAAGTATTCTCACCTTGATGGGTTATACTCACCCTTTATCATTATAGTAAATCAATATAGGTATAGATGAGTTATCCTTATTATATATCAAATATAGCAAAATGTGTAAACATAAATAAGCTATCCTTGACCTAGGCGTTTCTCACCTTATTTAGGTATAATAAACAATGTAGATGTATATAAGCAATTCTTGCTCTATGTAATATATAGTAGAACACTATAGATATGGAAAGTGATATTCTTTCCTTAGGTTGTCCTCGTATTATATCATCTCTAATAGAATTTGTATAAATATAGATGAGTTATTCTCATCTTGTATCATATATATTTGTGGTGTGATAGGTTATAATATGACATAAGATTATTTGAGGATAATATATTTAGAAGTATATCAATAATTTTATTTTCTTAATTGATAATCAAGCACACCAAATATCTATATTCAAATTTTTTTTTATTTATTAACTTATAAATGTTTATATTATATTGCATGTCAATATCTTTATTATATAATACCATAAATTAATATCTCGTGAATTAAAAACTAGATAAATAATGATAACTCCAGAAAATAATTACATAATAATTACATTTGTATAAAAATTTTCTAATACATACGAATTTTTATAAAAAAGATAACACAAAAAGAATGTGATTTTATAAATAATATGAAAATAATTTATTAGCATTGTTGCATCATAATTACTAAGTTTATCTATTATCCATAATGCATTAAAAATTAAAATAAAAAATATTCTAAAGCTCATAAAGTTTATTTAAAGATAATAACATCAAAAAATGTATCACTTTATAAAAAAATATAAATAAATTTATTAATATATTTATTCATAATTATCTAATTTATTTATCTAAATATAAAAATTAACTTATTTTTTTAATCTAAATTTTTCTTTATTTTTTACATTGTCATGTATATTTAATGCTCAACATATGTCCTATATGTGGCTTGTTTATTTAGGAATTTAAATCATATTAATTTCTTATAAGCATTTAAATTATTGCCTTAGATCATACTTATGTAATTCTCTCATTGTACCATATGTTGTATAAAAAATAAGCATTTTGAATTTTATCAAACTGTATAATTTCAAAACCCAGTATTTTGTTATTTATATCATTTCTAAACATATAGTATGATCCCTAACATTGTACTGTATGATTTTTATTCTCTGATAATTTTGTTACCTTGTCAATCATTCATACTTTTATGATACTCCCATCATAAAATATGATCTATTCAATATTTCTTACTTTACATGTTACAATCTTCTTGATCAAATCATACGTTCCCATTGTTAATCCACCACCAAAATATCATACCTTATAATGACACAAGATGTACAATTCTAATGTAGCCTCTTCTCTAGAGACTTAATCATTTATCCATAGCTTTAACTAACTGTTCAACATGATCAACTTTGTCACACTATATAATATTTCATCTAAGACTTTCTACAATATTCGTTTGCAATCTTGTTTCTTATAATTAATAGATTTTGTATTTTAAAAAATTTAGCTTTGATTAATAATGTTATTGATTCCATAAGACATTATGTGATTTATGTTGGTATTTACAACTGCCTTCATATGATGTACCTCACAACTAACACACATTATACAAATATGACACATATATTGTTCTAATGCGATGAACTCGACACCTCAACCTATAACTTAAATTCTTCTCTGGCTATTATAACCCCAAAATTTTTCTAATGTGATTATCTTATACCATGTTTCATCATAGCTTTCCTTACAAGATTAAAATGATCGTACCATATGATGTAGACTAAATTATTTGAATATACATTTTAATAATAGCTAACAACTCTCATTCAAAATGTCTTCGGTTCAATTCCAATTAGCATCGATTCACACCATACGACATCTAAGTTAATTTAAATCAAGTTCTTACTTACCGTATAACATAATCATATTTTTTTATTTATGTAAAATTAAATTAAATTTAAAAATGAATCATTTAAATGTCTATCTTTTCTTTGATAACTACTAAATTTCCTTCGCTATTTGCTTGTGATAGTCTCTCTTCTTCTCAACTTCTTGCTTTTGATCTTCTCCTCAATCTACAACAAAGTTTTCCCATTGGTTCTTCATTCTTATAGTTTTGTCTCTATAATAGAGCTTCACCTTCACTCTCTCTTCTTTGCTCACAAAAATCATAGCATAGTAATGATGCCTTACTCGACAACCTCCTTGACTCACTCCTTCTTGGTTGTTCTTAACAACACCACTCAACTTTGTAACAAGCTTCACACATTGATGTTTCAAACATCTTTTCTTCTAATAACTCAAACCTTAATTCACTCTCATCAAATTTTATATGTGTATTAAAAACATCATTATTAATTTATAATTGATAAGATTAGGGAACAATGGATGTGCAATCATATGAAATCATGTGCATTAAAAATCATTTCTTCTATGCAATTATTTGTATCATATTTATTTTGAAAAAAATAATTATCATTGAAATACACTTCTGGCACCACACAAAATGGTCATAAGAAGCCAACAAAAATCATAATCATAAAAATTAATATTCTACCCCAACTACATTTTATTATTTATAATTCTATATATGTGTTATGAGTTTTAGAACACAAAACAAGAAAGATATAGAATAAAAAATGAAAGATAATGATTGACTAGATAAGCTTAATGATATATATCATCATGAGAAATGTGAAAATTAGAAGATAAAATTTTATCTACGACTTCATCTCATAATTGATCAATATGACTTTATCTCTTGTAATTATTGGTACTTAAAATGAGCGGCATAATTGAAATGTGAAAATTAGAAGATAAAATTTTATCTATGACTTTATCTCATAATTGATTAATATGACTTTAGCTATGACTTTATCTCTTGTTATTATTGGTGCTTAAAAGAGGGGCATAATAGACAGAGATCTCACTATCGTTAGTACTTTATACATAACAATGTTATAGGGTGATTCCATGTTAGAATTGATATTTGACCTCATTTTTGTTGTTGTGAGCACTTCAATACCAGGTAACAAAGAGTAAAGACCTATTTCTATTAGTATTTCAGTGAAGGCCAGTGGTGGTAGGAGATATACTTGGATGGCTTGGCCAATTATCGATAGAGATCATGTGATATGATTGATACCATATAGCTATAACATAATATAGAATCTTATGAAGTAAGGATAGTAGTGATATAAAAAAAATGTCCTAATAAAAAAAGAGAAGAATAAAATTAAAATTATGAAAAAAAATTAAAGATAAGAAAAGAAAGAGAAAATATTACTACTATATAATATTAGTATTATATGGTAATTATATACATACTTGAATATAGAACAGACGAGCTCATATGCAAATATTTGACATATTTAATATTTTTTATCATACATTCTTATTTACTTCTTCATGTTTATTTGTACGCTATATATCACAATTTCACACTACTTTATTACTTAAATCTAATAGTTTATTTTTTATATATATTATACTTATACATACTTATATTATAGATTAGGAATGAGATATTTATTGAGTTTAGGATTCCTGGAAGTTATAACATCAGATCCTTTATATGAGGAGATGCTTTCTTTTGAGAACTCTATGACGAGTTTTGTATGTATGAGAGATATTGTATAAAAAAGCTATTTCAACTTTTTTTTTTGAATAACAGCTTTAAGAAATGAGCAAGTTTCAATTTCTTCAAATGAACGATTTGAACAAATTATTTATCCAATTATTTAATTATTGCAGAACGCCAATAGAGCAGTATTAAGAATTTGACACGTGTATTTCAGCGTGGCTTCCCATGTGGAGAAAGGCCAAATGGGGTTACTGCCATATGGAAAATACAAAGGTTATGGTTTACGCAAAAGAGCAGTTGCTTTCTCTTTGCATACGGCCCCATCTTTTCTTGGTTTTTTTTAAGATTAAAATAACAAACTGTAAAGCAGAGAATATTTAATAAATTGAATAATGAACTGTTGGGATGTGCAACATGGTTCATTCATATTTTATTAGGGCTCGTTTTGAGGGTTTGCATGGAACTACAAATTGAGCATTCCGAGAAGGAATTTTTAAAGTGGGTAGCAGAGCAGATGGGCATGCTTTTTGAGATATAACATACTCTAAAAGAAATTTCTTTGGTGCATAAATGATAAAAATTTAATTAAATGATATAGATATTGGTGAAAGATATAAGAATACAAAAAGAAACATAAAAAAATGTTTTGTATTTCACACATTTAATGCATGTTATAAAAATATGTTGTAGTGGAAGTTTTTCTTTGATCTATCTTAAGCATTAGTTTTCACTTTCTAAAAGATTTTCATCATAAATTTTATAATTTTATTTACTTAAGACTTGTTTAAGATTATCTTATTATTCTTTGCATTTTGATAATGATCACCTCTCATTTTTAGTTTTCATATCAATAAGATTTTACACATTTAATTATAAAAAAATATGTGTGTGTACATATATACTCTTGCACATTATAATATTGTATATATATATATATATATACACACACACACACACACACACACACACACAAACACACAAAAGAAGATTGAAATTTTTTTAAAATATTATTAAGATTTAAAAGCCATATATAAGCATAAATGGAAGGATGTGTATTTGAACAATAAATATTAGCAACATGTGTGCAATAAAACGAAGGTTAGATTATTTATTACTAAAACAATAGCGAGTTTCTTTTTGTGAAAGATATAAGAATACAAAAATAAGCATACAAACCAAGGATTTTCATTTTGGATACATTCAATAGATGTTGTAAAACTATGTTGTAGTGGATGTTTTTCTTTGACCTAGCTTAAGCAAACATTTTTGCTTTCTAAAAGGTTTCCATCATAAATTTTATAAATTTATTTACTTATGTCTTGTTCTTTTTTAAGATTATCTTATTATTCTTTGAATTTTGATTATGATCATCTTTCAATTTTAATTTTTACATCAACAAGATTTTACATATCTAACTACAAACATATATATATATATATATATATATGACACTTACACACACAAAGAGAGTTAAAATTTTTTTAAAATATTATAAAGATTTAAAATCTTTATATAAACATAAAAGAAAGCATGAAAATGTGCACACTAAAGATTAGCAACATTTGAAGAAAAGACGTAATGTGTCTATAGTAAATGGTTCAAACTTGAAAAAAGTTTTCAATATAATCTATGTTAAGGAAACAATTTTTTTAGAAATTTATACATGAAGAATTGATATTCACTACAATAATATGTAGTTCTTTTTAGTATATGTTACTTTACTTTTTAAAAGTATATAAAAATTTTCAATATTCATTTAAATTTTTTTCGAAAAGTATTTATCAAGATTCACTTTATTTTATCAAAGTTTTTTATGGTATTGTTATGTATTGTTTTTAGTGTATGTGAGATGTTATTCAATAAGAGGAAAATAAATAATTAAGAATAAAGTTCTAGTTTTTTATAAAAACATTTAAGAAAATAATTTCAAAATTATTTTTAAAGAGTTTGAAAAAATATCTAAAAATAATTTTTTGTCAAAAATATACACAGTTACGGACACGTAGCTTTAAGCGTTTGATTTGGATCCTGAAATGGACATTTCTGATTGAATTCTTATTTTACAATTCGAGATCAATCCTGGGCGTTGGCTCTAGACAGCCTTGAATTAGACTTGAATTAGAAACTTACAGTAGTGGTTATGCATCATCTTGCATATCTGGCTTTGGTTCGAACCTCTTATTTGGCATTTTCTATGTTTACTTGTAGCATTTTACCTTGATTAACCTAAGCCGTCAGATCGTGCCTGCTATTCTTCCTTCATTAACCTTAGCCGCCCTATCGCGCCTGCCCTTCCGCTTTCTTTGACAATTGGAAGAGAGTTTAGTACCATATTGCCCAAATTATGTTGCCATTGCTCTCTACAAGCTTTTCGATTCGTATGACTCTCGAGCCATTTGGGGTTGTCTCCCCCTTGCTCAACCAAGATTTGATCACTTGGTTTCCATTCAGCTTTTCCTACAAGATTTTGAAATTAGTGCGAAATCAGCTTGTAGGAAAAGCTGAACGGAACAGAATCTATTACAAAAATATATATAACCATCCAATCCAAAATAAATACTATACTAATTTTATATAAAAGTGCTTAAGAGAATCATTGTATTAGCTAATAAGTAAAATTCTTATCTATAATGTCCAAATTTACATCTCATAACATAATTGATACATCACTAATGATATAAATACAAGTAAGACTTTAAAGAGTTTAATAAGTAAACAAATAAAATAATAATATATAAAAATAATGATATAAATAAAAAGATATAATTTTTTCATAATAATTAAAAATTATACCCATAATAAAATGTTATTATATAGAAAAGGTAAAAAATTTAACAAAAAATATGAACATTATATGTATATTTTTTTTATTTTCATATTTCTTATTTGTTACATTTTGTAACACTTAAAGATAAGTTCATTATTTCTTCATTCCTTTCATTTCTAATATGTTTAGACATATCCCAAATTCCACTCACTTTAGATCATTATTCTCTAAAATCAATGCCAACAATATAGATGTCATAATAGAATATTCTCACCAGAATAAGCTTTCATCCTCCCATATGATTTATAATAGAATCATGTTGATATAGATATGATATCCTCACTTCATATCATATACAACAAAATTATGTAGATATAGATGGACTAAACTCACATTATGTTGTGTAGAGTAGACTCATGTAGATTTAAATGGGCTATTCTTGCCCTATATTATGTATAATATAATTTTATAGATATAGATAAGTTATCCTCACCATAGGTTATTCTTATTTATTATCATGTGAAGTATAATTTGTATAGATATAAATGAATTATCATTGTCTTATATCATGTATATTTATTACATGTGAGGTCATGATATAGTACATGAATATTTGAGGATAATATATTTAGGAGGTATTTCACTCATTCTACTTCATTTTCTTATTTGATAATAAAGCTTGTCAAATATTTACATCTAAATCATTTTTTATCAATTAATTTATACAATTTTTTTATTATATTACATGTTAATGTCCTTGTTATATAATGTTATAAATGAATAACATATGAATAATATGTCATATAGAAATGTATTATAAAATATGATAACTTAAGAAAATAATTACATAATTACTAGATTTTTATAAAACATATTATAATATGTTTGATTATAATATGTTTGATGATGTATAATAAATTTAGATTTTTGTCATGGTCTAATTTGGAGTCGATAATATTAGAGATGCTTAATAAATTATTAAGAAATATGAAAAAATAATATAAATTTATTAGGATTAGATGATGTGTACAATATTTTAAAACTATTTAAAGATTAGTATTTCAAAGATATAATGTTGATTATCAATTTTAGTATGTGGTAAAATTTTAAGTGTTAAGCATAAAATATTATAAGATGATTTTTATTACATTTAATTTCATACATATAAAATAGAGAATTCAAGATAAACTCTACATGAGGTATTTTAATAGAAAATGATAATTGAAACTTTAAATTACTACCTAGAAAATAAAGGTGACAAAAAAAGTGTACCTTTTTTTATCATGATGCAAGTGTTGGTGGAAATAAGAATTCGTTAGGTTATTAACTATTCTGATGGAAGTTCTCTTATATTCGATCAAAGTCTCTTATAAGGGTATGGTTGTCGGCTCTTCTGATGAAATTTCTCGCACATTTGATCCTTGTCTGTCACATGGGAAGTTGGAATCTCTATAACTAGAATTAGGTGCACATACTTTGCTCACAAATGTTAATGTATACAAATAAAAGAAATTTAAATCCTTCATTTTTTCTCTTCAACAAAGTGAATATCCCTATTTATAAGGATCTCAAAGCTTCATAAAAAATTTTTTTAAAAAATAAAAATGAAAAGATTAAAGAACTAAAAATTTATATAAATAAAATAGTTTTCCAACTATTCGTGAATTTTGGGAGACAATAATAATGAGCAGCAAAATGATGGGGCAAGAAGCACAAACAAAGTAGTTAATCTAATTTTTGGTTAGGCATAGATCACGAAGAACTAAACTTGTTGGCAAGGACTGGTGGGTTGGTGTAGGTTGATGCAAGTCAAGCAGATCAACTAGTGTTCTTGAGTCAATTTGTGTCACATTGGTGTCGGGTTAGCTTTTGCAGCGATAGTGTGGTAGATCGCAAAAGGAGAAAAAATCAACAAAAAAAAAAATTTAATTTTAAGTTTTTTTAAGGAAATTTAAGAAAAATTTTACACCGTTAAACTTATGAAACTGGTGCGATGCTAATGGATATTTGTTTGTGAGCTAATATTAGACGCTCCTATGTCATTGATGCTTTTCAAAAAGACAACATTAAAATAAGTCATTTTTTAAATAACATAAAAATTGTTTGCTAGTGTATTTATATCACAATTTTTAGATTTACCTATCATAAAGAATGTATAAAAAATGAAAACAAAATTCAATACTTAAAAACCCTATTAAAAGATATAAAAATTACATCATTTTATAGATAAATTATAAATTAATTTACGAATGTATTTGTATCATAGTTATTAAGTTTATCTACTTAAATCGATGAGTTGATTTCCTTTTCGAATCTTATTCTTTTCCTGATTTTCTATAATGTCATGTATATGTATTTGTCAACATATATCATGTATTTAGTATGTTTAGCAAACAACTAAAATCATATTAATTTCTTATAAAAACGTAAGTTGTTGTCTTGGAATGTACTTATATGGTTTCTTTATTATATCATAAGATCTATAAAAAAAGCATTTTGAATTATATTGAACTTTTATAATCTCTCAATTGTTTCATCTAATTCCCAAAATTAGTACTCTATTGTTCATGAAATTTTTGAGCATGCACTTTGATCACTAGGATCATATTATACAATTGTACCCTATTTTAACATAATTCATATTTCCCATTAAACAAACAATACTTCCCATAACATTGTATTATATGATTTTTACTCTCTCTCTCTCTCTCTGTCCTACTAGCTTATTAATCATTCATATTACTATGATGCTCCCACTGTAAAGTATGAACAACTCATTGTTCCTCTTTTCAGACAATATAATCCCTTGAGCATACCATACGTTTCTACTGTTAATCCACCCTAATACATCATAACTTATAATGATACACAACATACAAGTTTGATTACAGTCTCTTCACTCTCAAGAATTAACTATTTTGTCAATAGCTCTGACTAATCATCCAGTATGATCAACTCAGTCATATTCTATGAGATTTCACCTAAAATTCTTTACACGATCCTTCTAACAAACTTGTCTCATGCTTCAATTAAATCACTATTTCCTTCATCCAATGAGATTCCAAGCATCACACTTATATGATTCTCACTACTTGACCTTTAACTTGGAGGATCATTTAGTACAATTATTATAATTATATCAATACAATCATATATTTTACCTTAAGTACATCATACAAAGTCAATACTCATATTGCCTTTGTATAGTGAACCTAACAACTCAACACATTGCACAAGTACAAAACTCATATCGTCCTTATGTGATGAACTCGATATCCCAACCTATAACTTAAATTCTTCTCATACTAATACAACTCAAAATTTTGTTTAATATGATTGTCTCAAGCCATCTTTCATTATAGAATTTTGATCCTTTACTATTTATGATTTTAAGCTAATCATATCATACAATGTAGATCAACATACATACAATACACATTAATAACCAATATCTCTTATCCTTTATCTCTTGAGTTCACTTCAAATCACCATTAATTTATTTCATACTACATCATAATCAATTGAAACCCAATTCTTACACAACCAAAATTATGTTTTTATTTGCATAAATCAAAGTAAATTTAATAAAAAAATCAATTTAAATACTTAAACTCTTCTTATTTACTTATTTTCCTTTGTTATTTTCTTTTTGTAGTCTTTGTTCTTCCCCACTTATTTTCTATCTCTTCCTTGACCTAAAACAAGGCTTTTTTTCAAATGTTTCACTACTTCTCCTTCTTTCTTATAATTTTGTCTCTATACCCAAATGTCTTCTTCACTCTTTCTCTTTTGCTAAATGAAAATTGCAACACAGTAACGATGACCCTTCTCAAATTTTTAAACTCTATTGGTCACCTCCTCCTAATGGTTCTTGATGATGCTACTCAACTCTTTGATAACCCTCACACACTCAAGCTCTCAGACACCTTCACTCATATAGACTCCAACCCAAATTCACTTCCATCAGATTTCATTAATGTGCTAAAGGCCATCATTATTAATTTCATAATTGATTTGTTCAAGGAAAATCATGTAGGTGATTTGATTTAGGTGCATGTAAAATAAAAAAAATAATTCTTTTATTTAATTAGTTATGTCACATCTATCTCAACAAAATAATTACCATTGAAATGCACTTCTAGCACTATGCCAAATGTCATAAGAAGCTAGTAGAAAACTATAACCATAGAAATTAATATTTTATCAATCCAATATTTTATTATCTATAATTCTATCTTCTATCAAACTAATTATGATTATACTAAAATTCTTAAAATTATAAATCTAGCTTAGCATAATTTACTTTTTATTATTTATGATTCTACTCTCCACAAATTTATTTTAATCAAGCACAAAATTTCAAATATTATAAATCTATCATAAACAATGTCTTAGAAATTATAATGAAGCTTATTATAGAAAGGAAGGCCCTGTTACGTATGGAGAAGCCAAGAGGGAAGAGAAAGATCATCAAGTGAGAAAGAGGAGTAAAGAGAAGGGAATGATTAGGAGGGTCTCCATTGGAAGAGAAGAGACTATGAGAGAGAAAGGGGGAAGCATCAAGTAAAAAACAAAAAAAGAGAGACATTAAAGCAAATAGAATAAGAGAGAGAGAAAAGGAAACATAATAACATGTATGCATTAGGAGCATATGCAAGCATGGAAGAGTGTTGACCAAAAGGAAAAAAATGAAAAAAGAAAAAAATAGAGGAGAGAGAGAGAGGAAAGAAGAGGGTGAAGTATTATAACAAAGTTTTGGGAAAAAAGAGAGACATTGTGAGAAATTTTTGTGGGGAGTGGAGAAAAAAGGAATTTTGTGAAAATGTTTGAGAAGAAAAATTGAGGAGCCAAGCCAAAAGCAATGTAAAAGCAAAAAATAAATATTTGTGATGTTATCATACAAGATAGAGAAAGGAAGAAAGAGTGATAAATCAATTACTTGGATAAAGGGGAGGATTTTGATAAAAAACCAATAGCAACTAGTCAATCAAGGAAGATAATGAATTAAGCTAGTGAAGGCTTCATGAATACAAATCAAATTGTTTGGTGTGAGTATTACATCAGAAAATTAGTTACCAATGTTGTGTATCATAGGTGCATTATTATGATGTATTGGTGGATGTTGTTTTATTACTTTTAGTTTGGATTTAAAAAAGAAAAAGATTATGGGTTCACATTGTTGCACAAGCATTACATGTTTGATATATTACTATTAGTGACATGTTCATAAAATATATTCATGTTTAAGCAAATTGTTTCATGGGTGACTATTTGCTTGAATGTAAACCATGTTTGTTAGTCATAGTTGAGACTATCATGTTTTATTTCACATGTTAGTATTAACATGCTTAAAACTATTATGGGATGTTTCATATGTTTTGGTATTATGTGAGCTATATTTATAAAAAATTGAGACGTCATCATAAAAATAACTATGAAATTATAAAAGAATTATTAGGAGATTCCTCACAAAGAAAACAATCATATATGAAAATGACTCAAGGGTGTTACTTAGGTCAAACAGGGCCTCTCAAGTGTGCATCCTAAATTTAATATTAAATTCCTTAAAATAAAAATGTAAATTTTCATGAGAAATTGATTAATGAGTGCTACTCTAATAGAATGAGGCTTACTAGACTGCACTTTTAGTTTGTTGTTTCATCATAAGGTGTCGCTAATGCTCCATGGAATTTTAAACTTAAGGTCCAGAGATCATTGATGATTAAGAAAAAAGATAAATTGATCCTTTGGAATATTAAACTTGACAAAGGGATAGTATTTCATGACATATAGTGAGAGCATTTCTTTACTATGATTGTTTATGTTATTAATTTTATTATTTTGTAAATACGATGATATTTTACTTGACCTAAAATGTGGCATCAGCCAAAGATGCATGCTATATAGTTTTTGTTTATTAAGCTAATGTCCTGTGCTTAGTTTTTCTTTGGTGTTAATAATTTTAGGTAAAATCTTAAGCACGTCGTGAGACTTCAGGTGATAAGTAAGAGGTCATGGATTTTTTTGCATTTAATTTGTCTTATAATTCTTGTATTAGGAAAGTTTTATTAATGTATAATACTATTGTGAAAACAAGGATATGGGTCATATTTTAGAGCTTATATTTTATTTATATTGCAATAATTGTTGTATGAACACAAATTTAAAAAAAAAACATATATATTTTATTTTGTTTTAATTGGAATTTAAATCTAACTCATATGATTGGATTTTAAAAACAATGATTTGACAAGTTCGTAGTGCTAATGTGGACCACCAATACATCATAAAAATGCACTTATGATACACAATATTGCTTACCTCTATTTCTATTTGTAGTGGTCACACTAAAGATTTGGTCTTAAAATTTATATCAATCTTCTACTTTCCAAGTTATAGTAGTTGTTATAATATTTCTCCTAAATTTTAGATCTCTCTTGTGATTCCTTTATTTGGCTATCCCAAATGCTTCAGCAGCACCTGCTCTTACCCTCCTTTTTCTATACTCTAGGACAAAGCAATTTCTATCCCTATCACTTATCAACTCTCCAACTACCTCTAAATAGTCATGTCTCTTCAAAGAACACCATGCCACTCTTTTACTTAGAATTTGAAAGTTTGTCATTGATTCAGGTCGTTAACAAATGGGTCTCTTCTAGTGGTTCTTGGATTAGGTTTTAGGGTAATTAAAGTTTTTTAGGAGTTTAGGAATTAATTAAATTCTTATTTAAATCAAAATTATAAAATTTATAATATTCCATATACTTTACAATAAATTAAGTCTTCAAAAGTTAACTAATTAATTTTGTGTAATTCATATTAATGAGCTCTACTTGTTAACCAATTTTCTTCCTATTTGATGACAATTAATATTTTTAATAATTTTTTTAACTAAAAATCCTCAATAAACCTATTGTATTATTTTTCTCAATTTGTTTTATATTTTCAATTCTACGATCGTCGAACTTCTTTTTTGTGTTAATTTTATTAATCTTATTGTTTTAAGTTCTGGTGTTTAGCAAAATTTCATAATCTTTTTTGTTCATCTAGTATTTTTTGAATTTTTTGGATTTTTTTAAACTTATAAATATATCCTTATTAATCCAAAACCCATTTTTTTAATACTACAAAAACATTTAAATTTCAATAATTCTATTTCATTAGATTTCAAATAACCGATACATTTTATTTTTTACTTCATATCTCTTTTTTAGATGTCATATCTCCTTTTTATGATATACGGTTATTTGAAAAAGTATAAAATAATACTTAAAAATTTTTTAAAAAATCTCCAAAAATCCAATTAATTCCCAAAAAATAACAAATTTTTTGGGTTGGTACATGGTAGTTTGGTGTGCAAAAATGCTTGTTAGTTAAGAATTTTGAAGCATCTTATAAATTATTTTCATTTTATTTTAAAATTTGTGTCAAAATGGCTTCTCAAATTTTTTAATTTTCCATATTAAAAACTTGATTGTGCCAATCACTCATGTTTTCAAAAATATTTTTTTTAAAATATAAATTAATTAAATTTTATATATAACATAAAAATTTTAATTTATTTTAAAAAAAATTTTAAATTAAAAGAATTTGATAATAATTATTATTCTTTCGAAATAGTATTTTTAATATCATTTTAAAATATTATTTTTTATTATTTATTTAATTTTGAAAAACAATAATGTTAAGTTTAACATCAAATTTATAAATAAGAAATTTAAATATTTGTGAGCTGACCAATGGAACAGAAGTTGATGTCCTCGTTTCAATTTGAAATAATTCTCAAAAACCTTCATGACTATATGACTAAAATAACATAAAACCATCGAAAACATCAACATATCACATATGTAAACATAAAGTATTCTTCAAGCTTGACATAAAAATGGAACCTACTCGACCTGCTCTTAGTCATCCTGGCTTGCCCATAGGCTTCACCATTGTCCATCCACTCGCTGTTCCTGAAGCCGCACGCAAAGGCGTACACAACCACGAGGACGATTAGGATCACGATGTTGATGACCGATACCTTCCTCTAGCTATGCCGCAGCGTCGCCAAGACCATTTCCACTTCGAAGAGTAGACTTCTTTGATGCGAAAGTTGAAGTACGGGGAGTTGCCTTTGCCTCTAGCCATTACGGCATGGAGGATCAAGGCAGAATAGACTCCCTCAGTGTCAGACCTTAAGCAGCGGTCTGGTAGTCGAATAGCAGCAGAAAGGAAAGCAGCAAGAGGTAGGCTCAGGGAGGGGAGAAGAATATGCACCCCCAGTCACGCGAGGATTGACTGTTGCAGCAAGAGGCTAAAAAATATACCATTAACCCATAAAATTTCTTTAATCATTGAATTCATTTTTTATATTTTATAATTTATTTTTATATATATTAAATTTATGTTTAACTACAAATATTAGAGTTCATATGTGTTATATGTGATACCTCTTGAGCGCAAACTGCTTATATAACATTGGAGAGGTTTAGTTAACACGAAGCCATGCAATGTTTCTTCGAAGAAATATTTTTGTAATGAGATTCATAGGATTTCCCCAACTAATCATATCACACAAATGATAGAGGAGGGAAGATTCGATTCATTCATAGATTGATTGCAATTTGACAAATGTTTTCTAGCTCAAAATCTCTTCTAACTTGTAACAATTTCTTGATCATATATATGTTTTGTTTCTTATTGATCCACTAGAGAGATTATTATTTAATTCAAATTTAAAAATTATTAATCTAAGATCATAACCTTACTTCCAAACCATAATCCAAAGAAATGGGTATTCAAACCATAGAGAAATAAGTGATCGTTGTTATAAATTATGAAGTAAAACAAACAATAAGGGAGAGGTAAATTATGCGTTTAACGAATTTTTTTATTCAAAACATTAGAAGAATAAATTTTTAGATTTAAAATAAAATTTTATTTTATATATATTATCAAAAAAATATGATAACTGAATAATAAACAAAATCCTTGAAAAACATTTAAGTAGTTGAGCCAAAATTTTAACTATATCCATCCCGAATCCCTGATCGGGTTTCTCAACACAAAAAGTTCAAAAGCATGTAATGTTCCTAGAGAATTTTAGGCAAGTATGTATCCTTTCAATCTTAATCTTTTTTAAGAATAAAACCTAACACTAAATCAAAGCAAAATTATACCTTTCATATTCTTATTGAGCATTGAGGTTTTATGCAGAAGTCCATTACCCCCAAAAAAGATGTCAAGGCATCATCTATTTCTTCCAAACCTTCACGATATTAAACACAAGTTAATATCATTAGTTAGTTTGTGTTTAAGATTATAAGCAGAGGCCTCCCTTTTTCTTTTGAATAATGAATATGGAAATTAAAATTTTAAAAGATCAAGAAGAAATTAAACATAGGGAGAAAAGTTAGGATCACATCTAGCAAAAAAATTATTACCTAAATCAAAACATTCAGAAGGTAGCAGAATGATATTGAAGAGATGAAGAGATATGGCATATAGAAGGTATTGCTGATGGATCTAAAGCTCCAGCTCCAGCTCTTGCTGTAATTAAAAAAGCACTTTTTTGAGCAGCTACATATGCATCAGGACCAGTAGCTAGAACAGAGCCCATAAACTCAAGAAGAGCTTGTTCACAAAGCAAGCACCCAAGAAGCAATAAGAACCAGAATTAATTAAAAAAATTATAAAAAATTATTTAAAAGAAAACTCATTTTACTAAATGACATGAATCCAAGTATCCCATGGCCTTGATGATAAATAAAAAGGTGAATAAATTAAAAATTTATAATGACCTATTGAGATGTCTCTTCTAAGAACAAAATAGAATGCCTTTACTATTTACCTTGATGAAAATGAAAATAGTTTGGCCACTCATAGCACATAAATGATTATTATTAAAGTAAAATTAACATAAAAAGATATAGATTAATGACAAACTTGAGGTGTTGATGACATCATATATAATATATTTTCCAAGATCTGATTGAAAGTGGATAGTTCTTTCTCAATGAGATCCTTAGAACTGATGAAACATTTGCCAAAGAATTTCAAGCTGGAATGATCGTCCTCCTCGCATGTTCTTGTGCTGCTGTTGGTTGAAGGTCCCAGAAGGCTGATGCTTCCTATTAGTATAAAGAGATGCATCAGAAGAACAACACCACATCAGTTTGTATGATCAATTGTAAATTTCCAGATATAATCAAATGAATGCAATCAATTGTTTAAAGCCTTCATGAACCACCATGAATCCTACAGCTAAAGAACAATTGAACAAGCTAATTTAGCTACTCTAAAAATTTCATGACATTTGAACAAAGATTATTAGTGATCAATCTTGTTTGAGTAATTTGTATAAACTTTTCATAAATAACATTTATGATGTAGTACTTTAAAATGAATAAACATTTTATGACATTATCAGAACCAACATAAGACATGGAATGACTTGTCCCAAAAAAACCTTTTTCAAGTGGCACAACAAGAAACTGGTGAGAAGAACAAGGAATCATTGTAAACATGATATATAAAAAAATATAACCTTTTAATTAAAGAAAAACGTAAAGAAATCAACTTATAAAAAAAATTCTCAAACTCTTGACAATAATTTCAAGGCCAAACCACCTCTCATACGGTGTAGATACCCTCAATACTCTCAGCCCGTAGCCACACGTTGCGTTCATGTATCAAGCAACTCATATGAATACTAAAACTTAACCTAATGTTCCCATTTTACTAACCGACTCCTTAGAACATTAGGAAATTAGTGATGCACATTATAATTCCAATCTTAAATATTAGTAACTAAATATGTTTAAATACAAGCATTTTAAAACCAAAATCAACTAATCCTTTGTTTGATGCAGTAAGATTTCAAATTCATGCTTATCTACAAAACTCTTGCACAATTACAGTAAATGGAGCATAACCTCTACAAATATTGAAATTTGATAATCCAAAAAGCAATGGGAAGCAAGAAAAATTCTCTAAAATTTTCTACAACATAACTCGACCAAAATTAAACTATAATGTGTCCAGAAAGCCGTGCCTTGACTACTCTTAAGGACACTCCTTGAGCTTTGTCTTAGTCACCTTGAAAAGCATCCTTTGTAGCAACATATTGCACGACGTTCCTTCTCTTCTAGGACTAAGCCTTAAGAACTTCAGTTAAAAACTTAAACATCCCCTCAAGATGATAATTTACTTTAAGCATTGAGTGTCAAAACCAACTCAAGTATACCCTCTCACAACTACAAACACCTTCTTCAAGCTTCCTCTTGAAATCTTCATTCACTTTAAATCTCAAATATCTCTCGAGAAAAACCTCTCAAGGTTCTTTTTATGATCCTTGAGCCTTCATTAGGCCTACAACATCCTTTCATGATTTCTTCCTTTTAAGACCTTTTTCGAGATAACTTTAACATTCTCTTAGAAGATATACCCCTCTTTTGAAGGAGGGATTTACTCCAATATGATGTTTAGAGCTATGGAATACTAAGTTCTCACAATACATTTGTTGCCTTCTATTGTATCCATTGTCGTCCAATGTGTTGCACAATCTCGTTCTGCTTGCCATAGTCGTTCAAGCTCTAATGCCCTTCTAAAAGTCAAATTAAATATTTCCTTCAATCTACAATACGAACAGCATACTTGACACAATTATTCACAAATGTCTTGTAGACAACACTTTTCAATCATTGGCAAATGAGTAAATCTTCTCTTCTTTGTGAAGCGTCATGCATTGTTGTCATTAAAAGTAAATTGCATCATGGTGCCACATGTTCCCATTATCAAAATCATTTGACAAGCTTGAAGTGCTACACATTAGAGACCACCGTGTCAACTAAAATTGCTCCGACTTGTCCTTTGCAGGACAATGAATCCAATTACCATACATGGATGTGGCTTCAACATCATCTCCAAATCAAGCGTAGTCACTAGGATTGATTGCATTAGCATTCATCATTAGAGATAACTTTCACCAATATCTTCTTGACTTAAATTTGAATAGAAATAACTCAAGGGTAGTCCCCTCCTCTACAACCTTATTGTCTTTATAACGTTCTTATCATTAATGAAAGACTGCGGTAAAGTTCCTTCAACATAACCAAAATCACATTATTCTCAATAACAACCAAAATCCCATTTTCCCTTTCTGATTATCATCCTTGCCCCTCAATCTCCTCAATTTAGAACATAATTCCCAACAATATCTCTTGATATAACTATGTCTCCAGGAAAGATAAATTAAAAAACTTTAGAAAAAATGGAAATTCCTTAATCTAAGGATTCCTTCTTTTTGTTTTTGCTTTTGAGGCCATCATCCTTTGGCATCCTAACTCAACAATAATTCTTCTCAATAGCAATTATAAACATGCTTGATTTCCCATTATTGTTTAAGAGATAGAATGATAACCGTGACAATCTAAGTAAACCTATCAAATGCATCATCAAGAAGCTCTTCTTTCCAAGTTTCAACACAAGAGACCACTCATCTGCAAAATTATGAGTTACAATCTTGCATCAACTACCTTCATGGCTATCAAGCTAAGCTACCACCTCTATCTAGCTTCCTCATAGCTGGGATAAAACTTCCATAGAAACTATTGAATTGACTCCAACTACAAATCTTTACAACTCTAGAATACAAAAGATTGTTTCATCATACTAATACATAATAAATTAGTTTTTCAAAGGATACTTTGCTGAAACATGTACACTCAAAGATGCAAAAATACATTTCCAACTATCTGCCATGCATTCTACTTCCTTACATCAACCACTACAAGATAGAAAGCTTATCTTGGCCACCATTTTGAAAGATTCAAGAAAACATTATCACTTGGAGCCATAACATCGTAATGGTCATTATTCCATCACCTAAAGTTCTTTCTTCTTCACCTCTTATCATCATCTATGCTTCTTCTTGAAGTGGACTCATCCCCAACTATCAACGATCCTCAAAATTAAGTTTCATCACCTCATGTCTCATCATCTCCATCAAAAGTTGTACTTGTTGAGTTAGAACACATGCTCTTATGATGATATAAATATTTATCTTACTAAGTCATTTCTCTTCCCATGTTGCCTTTATCGTCAATAATATTTCCACATCTTAAGTAGACCATCCATTTACCAAGATCTACACTAGGTAAGATCTAATACTCTAACGGAAAAATATGATCCATCTTATAGATAGAATGATTACATTGCCACAACAAAAACATGTAGAAAGAAATAAATTGCAATACAAATTAGTTACATAGAGAAACTCCAACTTTTCAATTAAAGAAAACTTAAACTAGTCTACTTATGAAGTAAATTCTCAAAAACTTGTCAACAAGTTCAAAGAAACACGTCTCAACTAGAGTAATTATTCACGATACAGTCAAGCATGAAATCATATGACACTCTAAAGTACCAAGCCACTTGCATCAATACCAATAACTCTTCCACAAATCATTTTTATAGTCTAAAAGCACTTAGTAACAAGAATTAAGAGATATACATAAAAAGTCTAATCAAAACTAACTAAGAAATAAATAAAACCAAAATCGTGGCCATTAAAAATCAAATACAAATTTGATGCATTCAAATTCTATTTGTGCTTACCCAAATGCCCTTGCACAACTATAATAAATTTGGAGTAACTTCTTCCACCAATATTGAAATTAGATTATTAAAATTAGAGTTAGAAAGCCAACAAGATTCTTTAAAACTTTCTAGTTCATTACTCGATCAAAATCCAATTGAAATGAATCCAAAAATCACCAAAAGTGTTTAATGTGATTTGATTCCCATGTGTACTTGCCTTGATTGCTCTTGAGAGCACTCCTTCAACCTTTGTTCCCTTCAGCTCGAGATCTATACTTCCTTCTCAACAATTGTAGAAAGTTTCATTACACATTCCTTATCCTCAAGGCCTAACCCTCCAGAACTCCAACTGACACCTCAACCCATTGATTGTCAAATCTACCTCAAGTAAGCTTTCTCAAAGAATACATCTTACTCAAGCTCTCTCTTAAAATATTCATCCACATCAAGCCCACAAACATGGGCCTCAAGGCCAACCAACACCTCTTAAGAATAATATCTTAAGGTACCTCTCTTATCTTCCTTGAATGTTCTCATGACCTACAACATCACCTCAAGATTTCTTTTATTCCTCTTAAAGCCTCCCTTGACAACAAAAGTAGATCCAAATTATTTGCAATCAAATTAAGTAGCATTATCAATATTTAACAATTTATCAATATGGAAATAACAAAAGGTTTGTGTTATGGTAAAGTTTCGCTAGAAATTCATAAAAGAATAATGATTCTTAAAAATTAAATATGATATATTTGAGAACTAAAAAAATAAAACGATAAAAAAATTTCTATTTAATCCTAATATATCCCAATTCTACATATATAATGAGTTATTTAGAATTTGAAAAAGAATGTTCCAACAAACGCTTATACAAGTAGGACTCATGATCAATGATACTTTTCCTTGTTTAGAAATATCTAGAACATATAATTGCTGTCACCTAAGATGATTTTTGATAGTGAAATGCAAAAGGCAATCCTTCTCTATTCTAATTTTTTTGCTTTTGAGAGAAAGTAATAATTCTATTTCTATTTAGATTGTTATTTCCATCGTTCGTTTAGATAAAAAAAAACTTTTTTCAATATATATAATTCTCAAATTAAAAAAGCAAACCTAAAGATAAAATGCATATTTGGTGTTCGTTCATGGAATATATGATACTCAAAAGTTTTTCCCCTAAGAAAACTCCTGAAAACTTCATGTTTTAAGAATTCATAAAAGATCCCCTCAATACAATTAATAATTTAGTTTTAACTTTTACAACTAAAAAATATATAAAATTATAATATCATGAAACCACTCTAGAAGTGCTCACTTCCCATGTGGCATTAGGACAGAATTGGATATCATATCTTTGTTGTTATAGCTTATAGGCAAACAATACCATATTCCTACTACCACAATCACTATATGGCTAAAGTAAGATCACACATGGTGGATCATCTATGTCCTACACTCCTTGAAACACGAGGATCTTGGAGCTTTTATGCAATGTTCTCCCCTAATAGTACAAGTTCAAGCACAATATAAAGCGTTACTTATCTGGACCTAGAAAAAAAGTGATTCAATAGTTAAATAGTTAACAATGTCACAATATAAACACTTTTGGATCTGATTATTAGTACACTAAATAGCAAAAGATTGACTCAGGTATATCATTCAATCACACAAAACACACATAAACAACAAAAGATGCAATCAAAAGATGATATAGTATGCAAGATACTTAAAAATGTTAACACAAAGAAATACATTACAAATCAATAGTAAAACAATCTCAAGTATGCTTTCTTAAAGGATACAACTTACTCAATCTCTCTCTTAAAATATTCGTCCATGTAAGTCCACTAAAAGGGGCCTAAAGGCCAACCAACACCTCTTAAGAATAATATCTTAAGGTACCTCTCTTATCTTCCTTGAGTGTTCTCAAGAACTACAACATCCCCTCAAGATGTATTTTATTCCTATTAAAGCCTCCCTTGAGAGCAAAAGTAGATCCAAATTATTTGCAATCAAATTAATGAGCATTATCAATATTTAGCAATTCATCATTATGAAAATAACCAAATTCTTCTATTAAGGTAAAGTTTCACTAGAAATTCATAAAAGAATAAGGATTCTTAAAAATTAAATATGATATGTTTGAGACCTAAAAAAATAAAACAATAAAAAAAATTTCTATTTAATCCTAATATATTCCAATTCTACATAATATAACGAGTTATTGAGAATTTAAAAAAGAATGTTTCAACAAATGCTTATACAAGTAGGACTCATGATCAATGATACTTTTCCTTGTTTAGAAATATCTAGAACATATAATTGTTGTCACCTAAGATGATTTTTGATACTGAAATGCAAAAGGCAATCCTTCTCTATTCTAATTTTTTTTTTCTTTTGAGAGAAACTAATAATTCTACTTCTATTTAAATTTTCATTTCTATCTTTCGCTTAGATCAAAAAATTCTTTTTTCAATATATACTAATTCTCAAATTCAAAAAGCAAACATAAAGATAAAATGCATATTTGGTGTTCATTCATGGAATATGTGATACTCAAAAGTTTTCACTAAGAAAACTCTCTGAAAACTTCAATTTTAAGGATTCATAAAAGATCCCCTCAATACAAATATAATAATTTAGTATTAACTTTTACAACTAAAAAATATATAAGATTATAATATAATGAAAAAAGACTTAGCAACTCTAGGAGTGCTAACTTCACATGTGGCATTAGCCTAGAATTGGATATCATATTTGTGTTGTTATAGCTTATAGCTAAACAATACCATATTCCTACTACCACAATCACCATATGCCTAAAGTGAGATCACACGTGGTTGATCAACTATGTCCTACACTCCTTGAAACCCAAGCATCTTGGAGCTTTTATGCAATGTTTGCCCCTAATAGTACAAGTCAAGTACACTATAAAGTGCTACTTATCTGGTCATAGAAAAAAGTGATTCAATAGTTAAATACTTAACAATGATAGTACATAAACACTTTTGGATCTGATAAATAGTACACTAAGTAGCAAAAGATTGACTCAGGTATATCATTAAAAAGCACAAAACACACATAAAAAGTAAAAGATGCAATTAGAAGATGATATAGTATGCAAGATACTTAAAAAAGTTAACACAAAGAAATACATTACAAATCAGTAGTAAAAGATGAACTCAAGCAGTGTACATAGGAATCAAAAGATGAACTCAAGGATGTAACTCAATGACAAGTCAAGTTAACATAACTGCAATATATCATTTGAATGAGGATATGGTGTGCAAGAGACTTAACAATGACAGCACGTAGAAATGTAGTGTAAGGAGACTCAAGTTCTGATCTACAAGAGTCAAACTCTTCAATTTTCTTCCATTTCTTTTGTAAAGAATCTTCTACTTCTTTCCACTCCAAACACAACTTGTTCAAGTTTTGAACCTCAGATGTCAATGTATTAATACTAGCTTTTAGTCCAGCAACATCTCTTTCTTTTGCCCAAACATCCAGCCAAACAATACATAATACAGAGTGATCAAGACCATGGAATCTAGGAAAGGGTTCATTGCATTGCAATGGAAGCTTGCATATATAAAACTCCTACAGTGCAATAATCCTCATGTTTCTAGCTTATGCATTTTACAAATTGACATTAAAAACACTATAAGTTAAGCTATGATATAATTCGATGTTGTTTCAAAAAATTTCAATGAGAACCATGATCAAAATCCTTAACTTTTGAACTCAAATAGTAAAGAATATAATTGGATGAAAATGCTCAACAAAAATGCACTCTTTTATGATAAAATATATATTTGCTTTCTATGATGATCAATAAAAAAGCAACATGCATAATGTAAGCACCAAATATCCAAAAATATGGTGTTAGGAATATATAATTTCGAAACTCTTATGGTAGGTACAACTCCATGAAGTTTGGCATGTTAAAGATTGACAAGAATTAGCATCAGAACAAAAACATAAATAAAGAAAATTCACAAAATTCCATATCAATGATACATAGCGATGATCCACATTATATTTTAAAGACTTTCTGTAAAAAATCCTATTTTAAGAAATCGCACGGGTCACATCACCTGAAAATGCGTTGTGTTCCATGGTTCTGTGACTGGACTCTAGAATGTAGTGCTATTGTTGCAACTTCACCATTTCCATGTAACCGCTTTACATGTTTTTGGCTAATGCTTTTAGCCTTAACAACCTTACTCAGTGCATCTTCAGTACCCACAAAGTGCTGGACATGAGCTTTCTAAAAGGAAAAAGGATGCATGATATACATCATTACAAGTTCTAAAATGAAATACAATAAAATTACAAAAAGATGGTTCCTATTAGATGAAGCATTTCCATAAGTGTTTCCATTTGAAACAATTTCCTTAGTGTTATGTGGATATCTTCATAACCATAAATAAAAGTGTAGAAGGTTATCTAAAGTAGCCGACATGCATATGGCTTTTAAATAAACCAAACAAACATGTCTATGAGCAGCACCATAAATGCTCACATCAATCTCATTAAAACTTGGGAAAGGAAATGCTCGAAAAAGCTCCATACTATAGGGTGTAAATGTCCAAGGAAAATGAGACCATGAAAATCTTCTGGACAACGAGCTCCTAAACTAAAAATTTGCTACTCATTTTTCCAGTTTTTTTAATGCATGGCCAATTTTCAAAGCAGACTATTAAAGGCAAGGTCAACTTCAAGCACGTTGTTAAATCACAACTTCACACAAACATAGCTTGTAGGTGAAGATTTCAGCAATGAAACATTTCCCAAGGATAACAACATTCCCATCCATCATATTTGTTACAATTTTCCTCATTGAAGATTTAAATCTTGGGCTAAAATAACAAAATAAACATTTAAAAATCAATTGGCCATATGAGAAATTTTTTAATCAAGTAAATATTTCCATGTTAATGAAATAAGAATCCACATTTTGTAAAGGTCTTAAGTCGTCCCAAACCACCAACTGTCATTTAAATGCAAGTATATGAAACAAGTTGAGCAAATCCCAACCATTTGTTTTAAACTACATGTTGATCTATATAATTTCAATCCATTCCTCATGTAGATAATCCTTACAAGTGATTAAAAAAATTAAGAACACAATTATATAGTCAAAAAATAACCATAGCATTTATTATCCCCAGATAGAAATATGTTTATATTAGAAAGGTTACTTCTATTAATAAAATATTAATTATTAGTTATCACTTAAAAAGGGTCAATGACAAAATTTCTACTAATTGAAAAGGATAAAAAAAACTTTTACGTTTATTAGAAATAAGCTTGCAAAAAAGTCAATAGGTTCACTAACCTAAGTGATTAATAAAATAATATCAGTACAAATATTATTAATAAGTTTGGATGATTAAATTTAGTCAATTAGTGCATATTAAGTTGACTTACATAAAATATGTAAATTGATAATTTAAATATAAATATACGCAGACACACACACACACACATACATACATACATACATACATAATACGTACAAAGACACTACAAACCACCTTGACTCATTTAATCTTTTATAACAAAAAAGAAAATATAGATTTAATCAAGATTACCTTACAAACTACAAACAAAGATCAAGTAAAAAAAAGCTTAACAACCCTTAAAGATTACGTTAAAATCAATAATTTGATGTTGAGGTACCCATATATTTTATGTATTATGTGATCATGTAATATTAACATATAATCGTTTTCTATATAATATTTTAAAGAAAACATATGACAAATTAAAAAAAAAGAGATTGGTTAAGAGCCAATAACTTTAATTCCTATGAAATTAGTGAAATACACCACGACTAATACAACAATCTCTACTTGTCCAAGCTTCTTGTTTAAAAGAACCAAAGAATTTAAAAAAGAAAAATTGCAGAAGACAAATTCTAAGCTTACATTTGTGTTCTTCCTGGCACAGTAAATGTTATACATATATCTACTAAATAGAGGAAACAATACTATTAGCTGCAAGAAACACAATCACAACTCAAGTAGTACATCCCTAACAAAATTCTTCTCCATACAGCACTTGATTCGATTACTACTAGTTCATTATGCCAAGCTTCCCTCATTGCTTTGCAAGCTTTCCCTTTGGTAGAGAAGAAGGGAAAAGAAAATATCCTTATGGTAGGATGGAGATATGTAATGTTTTCTCCTCAAAAGACTTCAAGAGTCAACTCAAGGTCAAGTAATTTTAAAAAGAGGGAGAATGATGTGGAAGCCAAAGAATTGTCCAACATATGCTTAATTTTCTTTGTTTGGTAAATTGTTTTTTGGAGTAGCTTTGATGACTTTTTCCCAAGAAATTTTAATGTCTTCTAATGTAATTTTGGATAGGTTGCAAATGGATTTAGTGCTTTGCAAACATGCTTTATTAAGAAAAGGGACAATTAATTCTATCACTTGGTAATATTTCTAATTAGAAGGTGCAACTCTTATAGTTATAGTATTCAACAAATGTATCCCTTACCCTTGTTCATCATCCATTCCCAAAATTTAGACATTTTTCAATAGACTATATTTTTCTTACGAAACTATCTAAACTGTTTTGCCATGGATCATTATGAAAATCACTCAAGGGTGAAGGTCCCATCTTCTACGCAAGTACCATATTTGTTAGAATAGTTGATATTTATAATTTAGCCATCGAATATGTGTTTCCTGAATTGTTGTAGTAATTTTGAAAAAGACTTACTTTGACTTATGGTCAAGTAATTTTTTAATGGATTCTTAAGTTACTTGCTTAAATATTTATTATTCTTTCTTCGTTAGGCTAAGATTACCAATGTCTCTACAATAGCAACATAGAGATGCTTGTGGTGACAATAGAGAAAAAATCACAAAAAAAACTCCTATTTTAAATATAACTGGTGAGATCCATTGAAAATAACTAGTGGTAGAACCATAAGAATAAATAATAAAAACCCAAATCACTTTGTTAAGCACTCTATCATAATAATTCAAAAATAAAATTTTATTGTACATATGAATATGCCATATGAAAAGGGATGACCTTATGAATGAAAAAAAATCAAAAGGTGCACATGAAACATTAATCACAAAAAATGGTGTAATAAAATACCTAAAGTTAAAAAAAGGTTGCAAATAAGGAAAAAAAAACAAATAAATGTGAGAATGACTATAAGGTCTCCTCTGATAGATAATCACAAATAAAATTTTAAGAAATATAACGAAATACAAGATATCAAACAATAAGTATAAGTAATCTCTAATATGAGAAATAATAGGCAACTACAATAGCATACTCTATATTATTCTACATATATGGAGAAGGCATACTTGTCTTTCAAGTAGTTGATTGTAAGCTGCTTGTAAGGATAGATCTGTACCACTCCTTGGACTACCATAAACCTAATATAGGAAAGGTGAATTTGCATCCCGAGTTGCAGTATCTGTTACTATATCATTCTCATATTTGTACTTGAATGGAACAGTTGATAATCGATTTAATATGATAGACAAAAAAATTTGGTATTTTCGAAGAATAAAGACATTCAGAAATGCTATAAATGATTCTAAATCTTAATTTTAAATTAGTTGTTCATAATTGATTATTAAATAAAATATTTTGTGGTAAAAAGGTAAAACTAATAATTCACAAAAAATTAGCCTTTTAACCAAAAAATGGATAAATAATAATTATCCTCAAATATTATTTATACTAGTAAAATAGTAATATTTAATTATCTTCTTAAAATTTATTATATAACTTACTTCACCAAACACAAACAAAAACATCATAATCATTAGTTAACCATTTTTTATATGTTATTTTTAATTTTATCTTAAGGAATTATTAACCATGCAATCCAAATGAATAAATTATCCAACTTCCTACATAGCCAATAAAATATATATTCATCACAAATCTAATTCTTAATAAAGAACTATAAGAAATAGAATTTAATTAAAGAGAAATAAACATCATTATCAAAACTCATCATAATACCTGTCTAACATTGATTTGGCACAAACAAGACATTTGCTCTCCACATTAATTCGACCTTGACATTAATTTTTTACAATTCTAGCAAGAATACAAATCTGATCATAATCCTGAACTTTCTTTAATAATAAAAAAAATTTATTATATTCAACCTATCTATCATCCTTTCTAGAGCCTTTTCTAACCTCTCTTTTTTGCCTTAGTTCATGCTATATTAATTTTGTATTCCTATCTTATCAATGCTTCATGAACAAATTCTTAATTAAGTTGACATCATCAAACCCAAATAACCAAATGCTAATAAGCTACACAAGGAATTAACATAGACTAAAAATTTTAAAAAAAACATTTCACAATAAGTGTACATTGAAAGAGTTTATAGATGGAAATAAAAAAAGATTAAACAAAAAAATGAAATAAGTTTGTTAATGTTTCACTAGTACATTTTAATGAGAGCACCCTTAGATAATTAAAATGACATCAATATGGCCTTTGCATAAGTTATACAATAAAAAATGAAATTAAAGTGTAATATCAATATGACAACAAAGAAAAAGTAGCTCTTAAATAGAATCAAACAATAGCCACAAAAGCACATACACGGTTTCCAAAAGGAAACAATGGTAGAGCGACATTGACGTTGAAGTTCGTAATATTTTCCTATCTACAACCATTATGCCCCAATGTATTTTTTAAGCTATAAATGTATGCTAACTACCTCACAAGACTTCCGAAATTTGAGAAACAAAGGTTTATCAAAACTAAAGAAAATCTTTTATAAATTACATCTTCAGGTACATCACCTTCCAAGTCATCGAGAAACTTTGTAGCATCTACTTGAATACAAGAGTTCATTCCAATCCCATCATGCGCAGAGAAGGTACTTTGGATTCTTTCAATCATATGCCTTGCAAGAGACTCGCATGCCGATCTAATGATTCTATCTCGTGTTGCCTCAATTAAAATGACATCATCTGATGATTTGCTACCCTTGACCATTGTGTAGACTGGTTCTTTCTCGTTGTGCGAATGGATCTCACCAATAGAATCAGCAGCACTATCTATAATCAACCTCCTAATGTCTCTTGCTTGGCTAACATTTTGATGAACCTATTTTTGGTACTCTACAAATATCTTAGTTGCCTCATCACATTGGTGATCATAAGCTTCTAACATCCCCTTTTTGTACCTTATGTGTTAACCAAAAGAAAGGAAATAATTATTCATTAAGCGAGTACAAACCTAACGTTAATTAGCAATTATGCCGTCATTCCAATTGAAAACAAATTAGCAATATCACACAACTTAAAAAAATATGCATTTAGTGAACAATAACATGAACAATAATGTATTCATGACCTCACAAAGCAAAAAAAACCTCTTCTCCAATTCCAAATTCCAACATTTAGTTTTGTATAATCCACCTGCTGCAAAAATCCCCTAATCTAAAAATAAAATAAAAGAAGTAGACATCTCACCTAGCATTGGCCCTCTCGTCTACCATTCACTTCTGCTCCGACTCCTCTCTTTCAACCTCTGCCATCCGGTACCTGAAGTCCTTCCTTTGCCACTTAACGACATTCCTCAACCACACCGCCTCCTCCGCCGCAAGGTCCCTCTGCCTCATCGCCACTTCCTTCGCCTCTAGAGATGATCCATCCTCGAAATCCAAGATTCCCTTTTCCTACTCCCACCTCCTCGCTTTCACCCCATCAGCAGGTGACGCCACTCCATGAACCAAAATATTTCGACAAACCATCGTCGTGGTTCTCTCTGACTGCACTCTTTGAAGGAGAAAGCTCCACATGGGGACCATGTTTCCCCGACAGATCTTGCGGATCTGGTCAATGAAAGGAAGCTGACCAGGGTATTCCATTTCCTTCTAAAGCCAATCCACGATCCCCTCTGGCCTTGGGACTCCACCCCCTCTTGGAGCCTGCATAATGTACATTGAAGGAAAAATATTTCGTCGAAGTAGAATGTAATCTCCACGGTTGCCGTTCACATGCAAAGAAGTATCGACGGAGAGGTGTAAAACTTAGCAACGTCGACACGAAGGCTAAAGGATGACACAGATAAAGTGGCAGATGAGTTCTGATCTAGAAGGTGTAGGAATGAGAAAGGGTTAAGGGAGTAGAGAAAAATGAAGGTATCCGAGGAGAGATCGAGGAGAAGGTCGCAGGAAAAACTGAAGTGAGGAGTGTCGAGGAATTCGATGCTTAGTCCATGGCGTTAGTTCTCTGGCCACAGAGGCAATTGAAAATAATTTTATGTTAAAAAATTTAATTAATTAATAAAAATAAATTAAATAAATATTATTAAAATGTATTATTAAGAACTTGATGGGTTTTATAAATTTTTTATTAATTGTTTTGAAAAATGATTAGAAAATATTTTATCTCTTTATAAAAAGTGAATTAAACTTTTTAATGTTATTTTATGATGATAGAACAATCTTTTATTTTTTGACATTGTTTTCTGTTTTTTAAATTAAAAGTATGTATTTAAACTTAGCTAAACAAACATTTGATAATATTTTGAGAAATAATTTCATTAAAAAAAATAAGTTTGAAATTAGTGCTCCAAATAGTCTTGATAAATATGGTACTAAAAATAGATTAATAAAATGTTTAATATTATAATTATTGTATAATTATATATATATAAATATATATATTAAAGTAATTGTTATAATTTTTTCATCTTTTGAATTAAAATTTATATTTTGAAATATTGACAAAATTTTTTTTTATAGAAGATCTTAGTTTTATGATAAACTAAAAAACTTATTCCTATAATTAACTATTAATCAATAGATCACGTTAAATATTTTTATGATAGGCCAAATTTATAAACAAAATAAAATATTTAATAAAATATTATAATCATGCTTAATAATAAAAAATACATACATTAAAATAATTTCATCATAAATCTATTTATTTCATTGTAAATAAATAAAAATAAAACATAAAAATTATTTTTTTAATATTTGATTTATCATAAATTAAGAAAAATCACTTTGTCTCAATTTAAATATCTAATTACCATTTGAACGATAAAGACCCCTCCATCAATCTCGTATTAAAATTTTTATTGAATCATACTAAATCATAGTTTCTTAATTACCCAAAGTTTTTATTGAGTAACTACAAAATTTTTACAACTCTTAATATGTTCATCGTTAAAATTTGTAATAAATAATGATGATTTGTTTGTATATTTCTCTTTATTTCGATAATATTTCTTTTTTATATGTTATTCATGATATGTATATATATAAATATAAAGTTTTTTGAATAACACTTAAAACATGATACTAAATTTTTTTTTATCATTTTTTATTTTCTTAATAATAAATAATTATTTTTTAAAAGGATTAAAGTTTTATTTTGACTATCACACATAGTCTAAAAATTATTTGAATAATTTTTAATTATGATATAATTGATAATTTATTATTATATAGAAATCAATAAGTTTAAATTGTTATAAACAATTATATAAAACTTTAATTGATTATTACGGAATGTATCGATTTATTTTATTTACCCACATAATTTACTTTTTTCTTTTGTTTTTATTTTGATTTTTAGAAATGATTTTTTTGTTGCTACAATCTTTGAAGCTTTGTTTATGGTGTTATAAGGTTTTCATCAGGCGGAAGGCCTTCCTTTCCCTTCTCTTTTTCTCTCTTCGACGGCCTTAGGTTAGGATTTTGTCTTCCTCTGTCGGTGCCACTGTCGATCTCGATCTCCATGTATTGAATGCCACTGTTTATAGGTGTTTCAAGCTCCACAACTTGTGTGTCTCCTTCGAACCCTCATCGCTTCCCTTCTGCTCTCCAGGTGCTCCAAGGCTGAAGGTTTTTGCCTCTCTCTCTCTCGCTCTCTTGCCTTCTTTCTTTCAGGACAACGGTTCTTGTATGAGTTTAAATAGCTTACTGTCCATGATGATTATAAGTGGTTATTACTCTTACCTACTTGCTCTTAAGTTGATATCGGTATTTTTTTTCTAATGTTTTGTTATCTATCAAGTGCTTCACATTGTCTTGTAATTCTAATGAGCCGAGATTGTGAATATCTTTCTATGTAGAGTTTTGTTTTTGCCTATCATAATTTGTTTGTTTGGATCAGGAAAGAAGGGCTAGTTTAGTTTCATGTTGATTGATTTGTAAAGAGAGGGTCAGGTTCCATGTTGATATTTACACGACATGGTTTTTTATTAAATCTACTTCATTATCAAAATATCATTTTAGAAATGATGCCTTGCACTTTTCACAACCAAAAGTTCCATGAGGTTTGAAATCGCTCCTTTACTTTTAATAGTGAATAACTTATGGTCTGATTTTTGAGTTCTATGATGATTTTGTCTCATGCCATTTCATCGAACCTTGAAATTAAAATGTGTCTGGTTTCAACTACAGTAGCCACTCTCAATTAGTAGCACAGTATTATGGCTAGTTTAATAGAGTGGTTCAAGATCTCTATTTTATTTATGAATGATATGTTTGATGGTCTTATTATAAAAGCTAGCTAATGTAATTTTCTTATTAATCAAGTTGGTGTTGAATGAAATCTTGAAGTTGGATTATTTAGCTTTTGTTAAATTGCTCCATTCTTGGACACAATGTATTTATAAAAGCTTAATTATTTAATATACATTTTGTGATTACTAGGCTTTGTTGTTTTCAATGCTTTACCTTAGTATTTATCTTTTGTTATCTTGAGTCATAGTCATTAACTATTCTTTTCTAGAATCTCACAAATGCCATCGGATTGTATAGTTCTAACACCTTGTACATGTTTTTTTGTTGTGCTATTATTTCTACGTGTTTGGCTTATGCTTATCTTTTTTTATCTTCAATACATTATATTATATATATTTTTAACAAAATGCATAAGTTATTTTTATTATTATTGTTTTCATTTTTTTCATGCAACCTTTTTCCTAAACATTAATAATTGAGATTTTTTATGTACTTGATGTGTCCATTTAATACATTCTTTTAAGTATGATACAGTGGTTCAGAAAAGGCATACTTGTTTAAAGTATCAATTAATATTCACGAATGTAGTGTATATATGCTTTTTCAATGTATCAATTAGTGTTCATAAACATTTTAAACTCACATGCTTGTTTTAAGTCTCAAATATTTAACACGTGCCAACTTGTTTAGTTGATTGTATGTTGTCCTTTTTATAGCTCATTCATATATTTGTTGATCAAGTTGCTTGTTTAGGGTTTGTGAACTTAAGCATTTAAAATTTAAATGAGACAAGCTTTAATACCATCCATAATACTAGAATTGAGCTCCAGTAGACCTAACATAATTGAACTTGAGCCTTGTTCTACTTGCTTGGATCAAGTCATTTACAACCTTGCAATTTGTAAAGTTTAAAATGAATATTTTGAGGGCATAAATCTTATTCTTCACAATCACAGCGTTCATGGAACTAATAGCGCCATCCATGTTTTTTAGATTGTATTATGATTTAATTTAATGTGGGATTGGGTACTAAAATGTCTTTATTTAATGTTCCTTCATACATACTTTGTTTACAAATATAATATATTTTAAATGCTTATACCCCTATACCTATTTTTGTTTTTTTATTCATTTAATGATGATGATGGCCTTGAACAAGATCTATTCTATGGGTTAATATCAAAGCTCTCTCAGAGATGATAATGATGGTTACTTATAGTTTGATGCTTATTTTAGGCATTCTCATATGCAAGTTGTAATGTTGGTCAGGTTTCATAGTTGTTGTAGTTATTGATAATTTTCTTTTTGAATTCCTATTGAAAAGTTGGTAAAACATTTCGGAGCCATTAGATAAGAATTAGCTTATTTTGTTCATCTAATGTTTAGCAACCTATTATTTCTGTCTCCCCCTTCGATGAAGATTGAAATATAAAAGAATATACTACTAACCATGTTTTTGCTTCATCTTGACTAAACATAAAGCTCTATCCATTTGCCATTTTTGGCCATCTTTTTTGTAATCAACGGTAACATTGTACTTCAATTCATGCTTTGAGTTGAAAAATGGAAGCATTGCTATCTTACTAGGGCCATATTATTTGATTATATTTGTAACAATTTAACTTGTACACCAAAAGTAGTGTCAGTGTGAGACTAGTCCATGAGACATTATTTAATATTCTTGTATGTCCAGCAATAACTTTTAGGCAATTTGCTGATGTCAATGGTTTTACCAACATGCATGTGAGCACTGATGATAATCTAGAATAGAAAAGCGGGGTGAAAATGTAAGATTGACGTTTTTTCCCTTTTTCTGGTAAAGGGTTTTTTGGAGCTAGCTTATCTTAAAGAATTCTTGATGCTCTTGTTAGAGTGGCCAACTATTTGAATAGGATGTCTTCCCATGATAGTGCTAGCCTTTTAAGAGTTTGGGGGAGTTGCACATGGTCATATCAAACATAGTTGGCTTTCCATATTTCAATGTTTATATCATGATTTCTATATTTACGTTTCATTTTGTTTTATACAATTTAACATTTTATGAATATTTAAATCATGGGATTATAAATGATGACATTTTATGTTCAATTTATGTTTTCTTTGTTGGGTGTAATTATTCTTTGATTTGGTTTTCACAATTTTTTTTTCAAGAAAAATTTTTTTTTGTGGATCCTAAAGTCCACATGGATTCGTAAATTCACCTATTCAAACAAAAAATATAAGAAAATTTTCTCTTTTGAAGAATGTTTAACAGTTACAATCAACTAATTAGACTTTATGTTAATGCCTTCTCAAGTTGTTTTGGAATTCGCTGTCTTCTGTAAGCATGCTGTGAATCTTCTCATATATAGTTTTTTCAGGTCTTTTTTTCTCAAGTAGTAATAGAAATTCTTCATTTTCCATATGAATAATATATAGTTTATTTTTTGAGTTTAAGTATCAGAAAATAGAGGGAGTTACTGAACTACAAAATAGGCAAGTGAGGCCCATCCCTCCACTGCAAATAAGGGGGCCTCTCCTGTACATTCGTCACCCTGGTCAACCAGTAGACCGTGAAAAGGTATCTGTTAACTTGACTTTTTTCCTCCCAACGTTTTATGTTTGGCACAAATTTGGCTTCTCTAATGTATTTGTATTCTTATCAAGTTTCATGTCATAACATTTAGTTGCATTGCTTATTTATGTTCATGTTAGGGAAATTGTAAAGGAATTCTTGCTTTGATTGAAGCAAATTAGTATGTGAGAATTTCGTTACACTATACTATCTTATGCTTTCCTGTGATGATTTTCTTGAAATATTTGTTAATTCTTCTTAAAAATCCATTATAAGTTCACGCATAGAACTTTTGCATATTGTGCCTTAATCTTATAATTTCTACTTTTCTTTCGAATATGGATTTTTAGTTAAGGACAAATCTACTTAACTACCACATGTTATAATAGATATGATAGAATGAAATTTGGTTTCTAAAAATAGTGAAAAAATTATTGTTATAGTTTTTACAACCATCATATGGAAGATATTTATTTGTACGGTTTATAGAATTGGAATCAAATCATGATGATTTAATTTTTCAAAAAACTATAAACAAATATTTATGTAAATATATTCATATAACAAGTTGATAAAGTTAAGGAATCCATCATTACTTAAATATTAAAATATTGTTTCATTTATTTTAAGCATATGCATAAAGTCATAAACAATTTCTTCTAGGTACTATGGAATCATGTTTTCATGTATTATCCATTCATAACTAATGAGTTTATAAACAATAATACTCCACATGATAGTATAAGATCGAGGGTTGGTTTGATTGCTTAAATTTTGTACTTTTAATCACAAAAATACTTATTTTAGGTCATGTTAAATAACTTAACTAATTATATTTATTTATAAATTAGGGGGGATGTCACCATCTTTTTTCATTTTATTATTTTAATGGTTTAAAAGGATCTTTTATTCTCACAAAGTAAGTCAAAGTTTTCTATTTTTTAAAGTAATAAACTTATGTTTCATTAAATTGTTTAATATTCAATAGGGGCCAACCAGCATTGAGCCAACATCTCTCAAATGATGTGAATGAAGAATTTGACAAGGGTTGAAGATGAGAAAACCTCATAAGTAGATCATTGATAATTGATTCTAATGATAATGACAAGACTATTATTAGAGTCACAACTGTTGAAACTCACCAACCATAATTTATTAACAAAGTTTCTAGAACAAGTGCTACTTTGGAAGCATTAACAAGTGGCATGGCTAAGATTGTCAATAATAACTCATCATGTTTCTTTGCAATTTAACATTGGGCAACTAACAAGGAAAAGAAGTAGGTTATCAACATCCCAACTAGCTTTATGCCCAAGCACTCACATCAGAGGAACAAGCATCTATAAGCCAAAAGTTATAGGGATCATGGTTCCATTTGCAAGAGGAAAACGGCAAATCTAAGAAAAAATCAATGACAAAAAAACCAATGATACCAAAAGGTACCTTGTTAGAGAAATATCTAAATCTTTTTACCACTCACATTGCTTTTATTGTTCCTAACTCATAATACTTCTAAGGCATTATGACTATTATAGAGATCATAATAAGCTCTTAAGTAAAGTCACTCACAACTTCAAAAGTTGTCAATGTTTGTTTGAAATGGAAAAACATAACATGTAAACAAAAAAAATATGCAAAATAATGGCATTTGCATCCAACATCAAGTGTATTACAGGAAAAAAAACTCATTGTCATTAGGGTTTTTGGAGAAGATCTTTTGTAATATCGATCTTTGATTCAAACTGCCAAGTTTTTGCTAAGGTTTTCACTCTATTATAAATAAAAGTTTCTATTATATATTCTATATTTAATACATTCATTCTTCTATTATGACTACTTTTGGCTCAGGTATGGGATCTTTTAATCTATTGTACCCCCTTTGTGTTGCATAATGAACTATAGTATATAACTCTTCTATGGATTGTTAGGAATTTTTTCTACCTAATTTTACAAAAAACTACAATGGAGTAAGTTTGATCTTTTATGATTATGAGTAAATATAAACAATAATTGTCCAAATCACTTAAAAATTTCTATTCCTTACTTCATTCTTATTTTTGTTAGTTATAATACAAATACACACACTTTGAAAAAATAGTATTTTAAAATAAGGCTATTTTTATCATTGTAAATATTTGAAAAAAATGAAAAAATGTACAATTAAACTTCCTCTTGTACATGTCTCAACTCTTCAAAAACAAGCTAGCTTTCAAGAACATTGTTACTAAAAAAATTTCAAACATGTTATACGGCAAATTACTAGACTAGAAAAAGGCTACTGATTAAAGGCATTTGTTAGATGACAAATTAAGCAATTGACAGATTGATTTAAGCTATGATAGTGCAACCACTAAACTCTATTTCTAAGTATATAAATTATGAGTGGTAAGATACAAAATTTTTAACAAAAACATAGAGTTAGAACGAAAATAATTGAGGCAAAATTTCATGAAGAAAAGGTTTTGTTTTTTAATTTGGTGGAGTGCATTTATATGATAGTAAACTCAATTAAAATTGATAATCTCCCCATCATATTATCAAGTTGATTCCTAAGCAAGCTAGCTTGATCCATTAATCTAGTAATAATCTCCACCAATGCATTTTTCTCCTTCTACAACTTTGATATAGTATAACAATTCTTGATAGCATTAGCCTGTAGCTGAAGGTTATACTGTTGCAGTTATTGTTGTATGCTTGCAGTCGTTTGTTTGCCCCTTGAATCATTCTTATCTATGCAGTAACAAAATACAGAATATATCAATATATATATATATATATATTTCTTTCAATTAATTTCAATAATGCATGTTGCTCTACCTGACTTTTAAGATGATTTATTTCTTGTGTAGCTTTCTCAAGTTCTTCCATGAGACCATAACGTAAATTTTCAGAAGCAGCCTTTGCTTCAACTTCTTTCTCCTGAGCTTTAATGGCAACCTGATATGTTTCATGAGTATTGTTGTTATGTATAAGTCAATAAAGAAATTATATTTAATTTTTAGAAGGTACCAAGTTTTGGACTCCTCTCTCTTAAGATTCTTCTCTAAGGACATCTTCATTGTCTGGTTTTCCTCAATCATTGAAGTAAAGTCTTCTATTTTGGAGTTCAATTGGGATTCTGAAAAGAAATAAAAATTTCCAAAGTTTAATAGTAAAAAAAATTCGTCATCGCATGAAAATGAAAATTGAAAACATTCACCAATTTCAGAATGCTTGCTCTTTTCTGACTCCAACAAACTATTGAGCTCATCCTGTATCGCAAGATAACAATCTTCCAGATCAATGTACCAACTAATACAGAGTTTAGCCTCTTGATGTAGTCTCTCATATCATTCATCCTTCCCCGCAAAAAAAAACTACAAAAATTAGAATAAACAGAATTACTCAAGAAAAACAAAGAGACAGATTGTTATTGTAACATAAAGATTAGGAAGCCTAGTTGCCTGGACATCTGCTTTGCTTCTGAGCTTTGATGTCTTAGACAGTACCTTCGCTACATCCTCCCTTGAGTTAAACACAACCCCGACACCATCACAATCTCAATTAGAGCTGGTAATGTTGGGAACACCTCCATTATCCCCAGATATTATATTCATACTCGATAGAGGTCAGCGACAACGTGCGGAGTTTTGCTTTCCTACCATATTCCTGCCACAAATCTTCTGTCGCCTATTTAATAGCAATTCGTCCAAGTTCTCGCCCTTCTACAAATCTATCTGCACCTAAGAATTCCAAGCCAAGGAGAAAACTGGCCACAGAACTGATGGAAATTGAATGTGCCGAGAAGTAAACCTTACATTTGAGCGGCTTCGAGAAACATTATACCCAGCGATCAGCAGGGGTATGTTCTGGTTCCTCGTGTGCATCTTCAATGAGAAAAAAAAGATCAAAAGAGCTACGTAGGGGTAGAGCTGAAGTGGAATCCTGATGAGGTGCGGCGGTTGGATGAGGAACAGAAGACAGAAAGCATCGTACAAACAATTTACAAACCAAAGAAGAAGAAAAAAAACCTTTTCTTTATCTTTTCCGAGGAATTGTTTGGTCTCGAGAATGACGATACTCTTTCTCTTCCCTTCTGTACACGAGCGAAGGGGAGGGCTTTGAGATTTGTAATTTATTGAAACAAGCATGGCAGAGATTCTGAAATGGCCCAAAGATGCACTGTTAGTAATTATACGATGAACGAAGCAGCTATATGTATTTTCTTACAAATAAATATTATTCAGAAAAAAAGAAGAAAAAAAACAGAAATAACATTTAAAAACCCAACTAACGAAAAAAAATGATTGCATTAATTTTTTTTGCTTAAATTTGAAAATGAGAGATTACAAAATAAAGCTTTGAAAAAAAAGAATATTAAAAAAGAGTTTTATATAAATAAATAAAAATTAGATAAATATATATATTTTTTAATAATTAGAGATTGAGAAAAATACAGACAATATTTAAAATTTTAATATGATATTAGGATTTTTTTATTATTATTTTTGAGTCAATTTTTAAGAAATTAATATCTAGGATAATAAATATGTAAAAAATCATTTTAGTAATATTTGAATCAAGATGAATTGTGAAATCATGGTCTATTTCATCGACCATACTTTTCTATGATAGTGATGGTCCATTCATCATTGCTCTTTTTCCATTGTTCTCTTATTGATAGAATGAAAAGTTACACTACACTTTAGCCTTATTTGTGTGTAATTTTTATACTACAATAAATAATATCTCATATAATGACGATTTTTCTACTAAGCAGAATATCTTTTTGAGCATTAATGTTCTCTAGTATTTTTGTTACACCCTTGTGTTTGATGAGTCAAGCATAAATGTTTATGTCTAATATGGGCTTGCATTAAGTGAAATTATTAATATTCAATTAAGTCAAGCCATGAACTTTAAATGTCTAGAATAATGGTCTTCAAGGCTCTTGGAGTCAGGGCAAGCTTCAAGGAAATTGAAGACATGCACTAAAATTTTTATACTTGAAATTCTCTTTATTTTTCTTGAATTTGATATGTCCAAATTTTGAGATGATGTGGCACACTAGCAGTATTAATGTTTTAAAATGTTATAACTTTAATAATTGTTGAATTTTTTTTTTGGGCCAAGCATTATTGATAAAAAGTATAGACATTGGTATTTGATTTTTTAAAATTATTTTAGGAATTATTTTTCATGAATTTCTTTTCATAGTCATTTTGGAAACTTCTAACACTATCATAATATAAAACTATTTTGGTACACTTATATTAAAAATTTTGGCACAACAATTCTTACAAGACACTAAAAAATAACATTAGTTTCATGATTTTTCACTCTAGCATTAGGCGGATCGACCTGACCCGACCACTGGCCTGTCTAGGTGTTTAGTAATATTTTAAAAAAATATAATAAAATAAAAATTTTAAGATTGACCTAAAACGGGCAAGCGTAGCCTTAAGGCGAATGGAGAAGGCCACCGGGAACATTGAACGAAAGAGGGTGAAATCAATGCACAGGGAAAGCTGAACGGAACAATGAGAGATCAAGTCAACCAAAACCAAGTGTCTTGAGTAGATCTGTGTGCGTCAAAAGGCATAAGAAATGTGGTAAACGTTTTAATTCAATTAATTTGTGGACATATTATACTAACACATACAGGACAACCTACGCTTGATCCAATGGCCCAGATGAAGGCTGCCTAGATCCAACAGCCATGATTGATCTCTAACAATAAAATCTGGATGGAATAAAAAACGTCCATGTTAGGCTCCAAATTGAGTGGTGACTGCTTTGTGTTCGTTACCCAAATGGCCTTTTCATTTTAGAGCCATTGGAGTGGATTTAGAGCTTAAATTATGCTCTACAAATAGAGAAGGATGAAGAACTCCTTGTGGTAATTTGCTAAGCTCTCAAAGCTTTTAAATCACAACTTCTAGCAATTTCAAGTGCATATGGTACTTCCAAATTCACAAAGTTAAAGTTGTAAGAAGGAACCAAAATTGGAGGTTTTTGCTTCAAAAATTTTCAATTTCTATTCCTCCCTCCTTTCGATTTTTCTTTGAAATTTTATTGTATTGAGTGTGCCTCATGCTTCTTTAAATTGTTTTAAGTTTATAATTTGTTGCCAATTTTTGTATTTGTTTCTTTTGGGTGAGGGCATCCCGACAATTGTGCAAAAGCCTCGAGTTTGAGCTGAGCTCAAAAAAAACTCAAGTAAGTTCGGGATTAGCCGTAAGTAATATCCCAAGTATGTTTGAGGTGAGCCGTACGAAAATCCTCGTTTGTAATTTGGGAAATTTTAATGGCTTTTCCCAACACCGATTGGGGTGGATGTAGGCTTGATTTTGAGTCGGATCACCTTTAAAATATTTTGTGTAATATTTTACTTCTCTTTCTCATCCTTGCTTAAAAGATTTAAGTTTTAATTTAAACCAAAAATTGAAAGAAAATCTCAAAACTTTATTTACCACAATTCACCCCTCTTGTGGGTTTACTTTAAGCACAAAGAACTTCAATTTCTTAGTCTATAGGGACATCTATGTTTTGCATGAGGGAAATCCAAAAATAATTAAGTGACTAATTCTACATCTTTTAGCAAATATATGTGATCACACAATAACAATAAATTTTACTTAAATCCTTTGATTTTATTTTAGAGTTTTAGAACTTGGGAATAAATATAATAATAGAAAAGAATACTTACTAATGACTCATATATAATAGATTTCTATAACATAAATGATTAGATAATAGCAAATATTAACTAATTTTAGTTTACTTAAATTCTCACATAATAGAAAACAATACTTTTTAATTATATATTGCAATGATTAAAACTTACTTTCATAATAAAATCTCATATTTTGAAGTTTTAATTTGGACAATTTGCCATGAAAATCATTTTATGTCTATGATTTTCTAAATCGACAAAATTGTTCATTCACTCCACATAAATAAACTAACTTCAACAAAATGAAAATTATACTATATTCTGTTACACCCTTGTGTTTGATGGGTCAATCATAAATGTTTATATCTCATATGACCTTACTTTAAGTGAAATTATTAATATTCGATTAAGTCAAGTAATGAACTTTAAATATCTAAAATAGTGGTCTTCAAGGCTCTTGGAGTCATGGCAAACTTCTAGGAAATTGAAGACATGCACTAAAATTTTTATGTATGAATTTCTCTTTATTTTTCTTGAATTTGATATGTCCAAATTTTGAGATGATGTGGCACACTAGTAGTATTAATATTTGAAAATGTTATAAGTTTAATAATTATTGAATTTTGATTTTTGGGCCAAGCATTATTGATGAAAAGTATAGACATTGGTATTTGATTTTTTAAAATTATTTAAGAATTATTTTTCATGAATTTCTTTTCATAATCATTTAGGACACTTTTAACACTATCATATTATTTTCAAAATTTTGGCACAAAAAATCTCACAAAACACTATAAAACAACTTTAGTTTCGGGATTTTTCACTATAGCATTGGGTGAGTTGACCTGACCCGACCGCTGGTCCGTCCAGGCTTAAGGGATTAAAAAAATAAATACAAAAATTGTTCGATTGACCCGAAGGGGCAAGCGAAGCTAGAAGGCGAAGGACTAAGGCCACAGGGAAAACTGAACAGAACAGCGCGTAATCAGCCCGAAGTGAAACTGAATGGAACAATGCCACTTCAAGTCAATCAGGACCGAGTAATTAAACCTTGGTCGAGGTAGGGGGTAGCCAACCCCAAGCAGCTGGGGAGATAAGCGAGCCAGAATCCATATAGAGCGTAATAGCAACGTATTTTCTACGATATCGGATAAAATTCCCATCCGATGTTCAAAGAAAACAGAAGGGCAAGCACGATCCGACGGCTTATGTTAATCATGGTAAAATGATGCAATTAAACAACACAATGACAGGCAAGGGAATCAAACTTGAGCAGATTTACGAGATATTAGAAATTACTGCAGCAAACGTTTCAATACGAATAGTTTTCTGACAACATATCCTAATACATGTTGGAGAAACTTACTCTCGATCGAATGGCCCAGAATAAGGCCGCCTTAATCCAACGGCCACGATTGATCTCGAATAGTAAAATCGAAATTCATTCCGAAACGTCCATTTCAGGATCCAAATCGAACGATAACTGCTATGTGTCCGTTACCAAATGGCTAGTTCATTTTAGAGTAGTTGGGAGGAGTGGATTTAGAGCTCAAATTTGAGCTCTATAAATAGGGAAAGATGAAGAAATCAAAGAGGTTATAATTATTGATGTTAATCAAGACCTATCAAAATTCTATAATACCTCAAATCAGCTAATATTTTTTAAATCTATTTCTTTAATGTAAAAAGAAATTAAGTGCTCTATATTATACTTTGAGATGTCAAAAATACATCACAAGGGTTTTGATCTCTTAGGGAGATTCCTTTCCATAATTTGAATCCTAATAGATTAATCATATTAAAGTCTACTTGTTCGATTGGATCATCTACAACCTATTAGATCATTTGATTTAATTCATTTAATTGTTCAATGTATGTGTAATGGATGATAGATTTTTCTAACTTCTCTATTTGGCTTGTGCTAATTCCTCATATGTCCAAGTCATACTATCCAATCCACATGTAAGATCATTAAATGCTCATTGAAAGATTATTGGATTGTCTATTAAGCATTCGATAAAGACTCACAACACAAATGTTAAAAAATTATTAGATTGTTTGATATTTTTCATTAGATCATTCAATCTTTTATTGGTTTATTTGATGGTCCCATTGAATATATAATGAAGACTTTGTTTATTTCATGTATTTTCTTTAAATCATCAAATTCCCTTCTACAGTTATGATTTCATGCACATAAGGCTTAGTTCACTTTACAAATCTTTCATACATGACTCCATAGCAAGAAAAAAGGAAACATATATAGCTTGCATGAAAACACTTATACTTTGAGCTTAGATCTTAACGAGATATCTTCAAAATCAGTTGTAAATCATGGGGAAGACTTACCTTGTTTCTTTTAATTAGTTTTTTTCCCATAGTGATCCTTTAATTCATTTTCTTTTCTTCTCTACAACTAATTAGGAGTTATGACCAAAGCTTATACCATGTCTCTTTTTGATAACAAAGTGCATATGTAATAGTCGTTTTTATTAACTTAAAAATTCCTTCTAAATAAGTAAAAATTATTTATTTTGTGTATGTCATATTTGAAACATGAGAATTTATTGTTGAATATGCTTTTTAAAAAGCATGCCAAGATAGTAATGATAGAATACAAAATCTGAGTATATTATCATGAAGGTTTCAATTTGAGAAATTAGTATGTATGGGGTTTATATTTTCAAAAAATATAAAATTTGTATGAATATTTAAATTTAAAAATAATAAAAATACAAGAAATTTAGATTAAATAATAAAATAATCCTCTTATTAAATAATAGGATGCGCTCTTTTGTCTCGAGCATTTTGGCAAAGTTTAGTAGTGCATAAATGAAGCATGAACAGAAAAAGCTTAGGGAGAGTGTTAAAGGAGATTTGGCTTGAGATCATGTAGAGATGCGAAGAAAACATAGAGAAAAAGAAAAAAAGAAAAATGAAGAAACAAAATTTTTGACCTCACTTTACTGGAATCACATCTTAAGGTAAGTTCCTAAATGAGTTCATCTTCATAACCCATATATTTGTTATTTGGGGTGTTTTGGAAATGGATCTTGAGTGATTTTGGTTGATTTATGGTTGTGTTTGTTATTTTTTTAGTTTTTATGATTCAACCAAAGAATCAACAAAATCATTTGGTACAATCTATAAAACATGACTAGTGATGGGGCTTTGGCTTTGTGTAAATTGCTTAGTTAGTTGGACATTGTTCTAGTGCACTAAGTTAACCAAACAAATACAATTGATTTAGGAAAGACATAACAACAATTGCCTTATTTAATCTTTTCGTTGACAAGTGATCGTTAACATTGTACAAGTATGATGAGCTGATCAGATGAATATGATGGGTTTAGAAGAAGGTCTAATAGAGATTTGCCATATAATCGATAATTTGTCCTATGTATGCCATGGATCATACGATGTGATATAGAGATCATACCATATGATATGAAGCTCAAAATGTTAGTATATAATCTTGTTTAAAGATTATTTGAAATAGTTTTTGTAAGTGCCTTTTTATAAAAAGTGGTAATGATGACAAAATATAATATGAATTCTATAAAAAAATGAGAAGAGAAGATAAAGGAAAGGAGTGTCCATGGAAGCGATATCTCAAAACTATTAGATATGTTAACTAATTAATTATGATCTAAGAGAGTTGCTTTATTAAACTCCAATCTATCATTATGTAATGACATCATGATATGAGCATTAGCATAGCATGTTATCATTTGCTTATGTTTTAATATTAAAATAGTCCTTTGCTATTATTAATATATAAATGTATACAAAAATATTATTATTTAAAAATTAAGTAAATACTTATTAAATCATCAGTGAGGTGAATTCAGTCGATGTAATATGACTAGAATAAAGCGATGCAAAAATCACATGCAAAGCAATAAAGATTTACGTAGTAATATAACCAAATCAATTAAAAAATTAAGAGAAATACGATAAATTATACGTGAAAGTTGTATTCCAGGGCACTAAGATAAATGAATATAATATCCTAAATCATCAAATTAGGTATGAATCAAAATGTTTCTAAGAGCATGCCAAACACTCAGAAAATAATATTTAAAATTATAAAAAATAATAATTAAATAGTAAAAGCTCATGGAGATGAGTACAACCACATTTGTTTCATCTCGATCCCCTTGTTTCAAATTATAGTAAATTACCAACATAAATAATCACAAATAATAATGAAGTATACTTCTAATATTAAGTAAATATATAATAAAGCTAAAAAAGTTAAATTGAATCAATGAATATAACCAAATTAAAATTATATAAAAAACACATGAGAAGAGATTTAGAGTTACATAATAACAAAACGAAATTGATGAAAAATATTTGAAGAAAATGAAATAAATGGTACAAGAAAGTTACTCTCCAAAAGAATGAAGAGATTGAATGTAACATTCTTGATCATGAAACCACGTAGTAATTAAAATGACTATAAGGTTTTTCAAAAAAACAAAAAATAAAATAATTTAAAATATAAAAATTATTTTCTAAATAGATTGAGTAGGTGTAGCATTTAGATCAGACATCATTTGGAATTACTTTAAATTAACATAATAAATAAGCATTAATATTAATAAATTAATATTTTAATAATATTAAATATATATTAAAGAAGAAATTAGATAAATTGATGCAATATAATATTATCAAATTGAAAAGTGAAAAAATGAGATAAATATTTCAAGATAGTTATATTCTAAGTTACTAAAGAGATAAAAAATAAAATACTCAAACTTGAAATTAGGTGAGAATAAAATGTTTAAGAAATTAGGTCAAAAAACAAAAAAATATTTAAAATTATTAAAATAACAACGTAATAGAATAAAGTACATCATGATGAGTCAAAAAAGTTTGTTTCTTCATGATTAGATCTCGTTTGCAATTATAGTGAATTATAAGAAACAAAATAATAAATTATAGCTAAAATATTAACAATATATATATATATTAATGATGTAATAAGATAAGTTGAGACAATATAATTATGGCAAATCGAAACCTTGTCAAGGTTATAAGGGAGGTGATTTAATGTCAAATATTTATATAACTAAATTTAATGAGAAAAATTTGAAGAAATAAGTTAAATTATTTGAGAAAAAAATTCCAATATTTTAACGAGATAAATATTTCAAAATATTAAAAATAATTATTTACTTTGTGAGAGCTTATCCATATTAGTCCAACAACTATTGTTTCATGTTAAATGAACTTATTATGGAATTATAGTGAAACATGATATCTTCCTTAACAAATTTGCACTTCTCCATATTTGCATAAAGTTGAAATTCTCTTAATTTAGACAGCATTTTTTACAATTGCACAAAATTTTCTTCAAGAGAATTATTGTAGATAATAATACCATCAAGATATACCATAATAAACTTGTTAAGATACTCATAAAGAATATTGTTCATTAAATTTTAGAATATAGCATGTACACTTGTTAAGCCAAAAGGCATGACTAAAAGCTCAAAAGTTACTTATTAAGCCACATAAGTAATCTAGGTTTCATCTTTAGCCACAACTTTGACATGCCAATATCTTGATCGTAGGTCTAGCTTAGTGAATCCTATTACCTTATATAATTGATCCAACAAATCTTGCACAAAAGGTGCTTTGCACTTGTTTTTCATTTTCAATACATGATAGTTTGTGCACATTCACAAGGAACCATTATGTTTTTTTGAAATAACACTAGGGCACCAAATAGAGCATTAGATGATTTAATGAAGCTAACATCCAACAACTTATTCAATTATTTGAGCAATTTTGTCAGCTCTAATGGTGACACATAATATAGGAGATAGGTAAGAGGAACAACACTAGGTAGCAACTTGATTTTATAATCAATCTCCCTTTTTGGAGGCAGCTTTTTAAGGACCATCAGAAGCATGACATATTCAAATTCTTTGAGAACTTCTATGACTACATCAAGTACATAATGACTTAATCCTTCTTAATCTCAATCAATGTAGCAAAGTGTTTGTCCTCACTTAATTTCAATCCTTTTCCAATCTCATTATTAAAGTACATTCTAGCTTATTCTTCATTTCAATATCTTCTTCCCATAAGGATAATAGTAATGAATGAAAAGCAGTGTCTTCTTACATCACCCTGATATCATCAAGGTGTGGAATCGGGGCTATCATAAACTTCCTATGAAAGTTGACCCCGATAATCAAAACAAAACTATCCAAAGGATTCACCAACAAGTTGATATTTCTTGTCTAACTTTCCAAAGTTACAGGTACACCATGGGCAATTTCTACCACAACTTGTACCTTTGCATTCATTATTTTTAGAAAATTAGATAACTTTCTCACTTGCAATCTATATTTCTAAACAAGCATAATATCCACAAATGTATGTGTTGCAGCCATGTCAACCATGGCCATAATTTCTTCTCCATTTGCTTTCATCAAGATGTGCATCAACATAGAGTTTGTAACTATCACATCATTACTCATTGTGTTGAATAGTTGATTAAACCAACCATTAAAGGATCGAGCATTTACAAAAGATTGACAAGTACAACAACTTCTCGAACAAATTCCTCATTGGTTTTCTCAACCATAAGAGCATTAAGCTTCTCTCCCTTAGGACAATCTTTAGCATGATGAGGTTCATTACACAAGGAACAACCTTGTTGATTATTAGAGTTATTTGTACCTTAGAAAGAAGATAACTTTTGCTTTCATTTCCTTCATATTTCTCATGCCTACCAAACTTCTTGGCATCCCCGTTCTACTCTCCTTTCTTTTCCTTATCATTTCCTCTAGATTTTGAAGAGCATCTAAAACTTCGAAGACTCTTATTCTACAAGTGCATCGACAATAATGATTATGCTTGATAAGTCTTTCACATTTTACCAAAAAAAGTGCCAATTGTATCCATAGTTGTAGCCAATAAAACAAGTTGAAAAGCTTATCTTGCTTAGATATATTTTTATTGTCTAGAATTAGAGAACTAAATTACTTTACATAATCTTTCATGAATCCACTATGCTTTAACCTTTTGAAGGCATCACAAGCCATCCACAAAATGTTGTCAGGGAGAAATTTATCTTTTATTTCTCTTTTGAATTTTTCTTATATATTAATTTTCATCCTTCCATCATTTGCATCATCAACACTCTACATTTTTCATCATACTATTGCATCTCTGATGAGATACATGGTAAAAATTATCACTTTCTATGCATCCAAAACATGAGTAGATTAAGTATTGCTCCATGTTCAATGAGAAATTCTCTAACTCCTTCATATTCCTAATGCCATTGAAACACTTCTGTTCAAGAATTTTCACAAATTGCCCATTTTCTTTTCTTCACTAAAGCTAATTAGGAGTTATGGCCAAAGCTTATACAATCTCTCTTTTTGATAACAAAGTGCATATGTAATAGACTTTTTTATTAACTTAAAAATTCATTCTAAATAAGTTTAAATTATTTAATTTGTGTATGTCATATTTGAAACTTGAAAATTTATTTATGAATAAGCTTTTTGAAAAGCATGCCAAGATAGTAATGATAGAATACAAAATATGAGATATTATCATGAAGGTTTCAATTTGACAAATTAGTATGTATGCGGTTTATATTTGTCAAAAACTATTTAAAATTTTTATAAATATTTAAAATTAAAAAAAATGAAAAGATAAGAAATTTAGATTAAATAATAAAATAATCCTCTTTTTAAATAAAAGAATGTTTTCTCTAGTGTCTCGAGCAATTAGGCAAAGTTCAGTAGTGCATAAATGAAGCATGAAGAGAAAGAGCTTAGGGAGAGTGTTAAAGGAGATTTGGCTTGAGATCTTGTAGGAATTCAAATAAAACATAGGGAAAAAGAAAAAAAAAGCAAGATGAAAAAAATTTTTTGACCTCACTTTACAAGAATCACATCATATGGTAAGTTCATAAATGAGTTCAACTTCATAAATCTTATATTTGTTATTTGGGGGGTTTTGGAAGTGGATCTTGTGTGATTTTGGTGGATTTATGGTTGAGCTTGTTAGTTTGTAGTTGTTATGATTGAACCAAGCAATCAACCAAATCATTTGATACAATCTATAAAACATAGCTAGTGATGCGGCTTTGGCTTTGTGTAAATATGATGGTTACATAACATGTTATCCAATTTTTCTATCATGTTACATAACATGTTATCCAATTTTTCTATCTAAATATGACGGTTATCTTCCCTTTTGAATTTTAATTTATTTTAACTTTTAAAATATTATATTTATGTAAGGGTCGACATACATCCTAATTATAAGTAATTAAAATCATATAAATTCTCTTTTTATCATTATGTTGTTACTTTTATCATACTTTAACAATTCTTTAAATTGTATCATACAATTATCTAGAATTAAGTAATCTATATTATATCGTACATATTGATATCATTATTGTATTACACAACCCGCTTTATTCCTTATTACCTAATATATTAGTTTATTCGAACCTACAAATTTAATAAAACTATCATACTCTACGATAATGATATAGTATAAGATGTTCTAATTCGACTCCGCATATTTTAATATATTTTTTATGTTATACTATGATTCATATAATTGCACTTTATGATATGGAGACTTCTTTAATGATTGTATCATATGATTAATCCCATTTTATTTCTCTGTACTAACATCATCCGCTTTTCAGATTAATTTGATAAATGCATCATATTATACCATTCAACTCTGTTAAAATCATATAACTTTAAATTTCACCTTACAATCACCAACAGTGTACTAATCCGCCTATTTAGACTTATCAATTCTCTTTCAACTGAAATAGATCATACAATATGATGTTTATATTATTTTGTATGATAGATACATATATGCAACAACAATTATGCTCTTAGTATTAGTGTGATTTAGCAAAATGACAAACACAATTATTTTTGGCAACCTTCTTATAGCTCTATCATAAGTTTATCGTATATTGTGATACGACAACTCCCCTTTCTTCAATGAATTCAACATAGTAACATAATAGAAAAATATAGAACTTACATCATCGATGATTCAAACTTTGCAACTCTCCTCTAATGGCACTACCCTACTTCTCAGTTTTAAACATTTGCCATCCTGAAACCGCATAAGCTCCTTAGCTTGGTTCGTCTGAGCTTCCCTTCGAATAGGGTTTTGATAATTGATTTGTAGAAATGGCGACAGTGATGAACCTGCTCTTACTGGGTTCCTTCTCCACATATGTAAGGCAGCCGATAGGCTGAGCCTTCCTTTGCTTCAATCCAGGATGAAGCTGTACATAGAAGGGTACGAGGTGGAGCTTCTCCTTGTCTACGACCACTTAGAATCGTCCCTACATCTCTTCCTTCAACAATCCCGCTCAGTTCATCGTTGACCCAATGGTCTCGAAGGATCTCGGTGACCTCACGATGTTCCTGGCGCACATGACCCCATATTATCCCCGACGCCTCGCTGAATTTCCTCATTAGTCTCTCATCTCCTTCATTCCAAAGTTCAGACCCTCCCGTCTTCCCTTCGTTCCAATCTAGCACAAGTCATCATCCTCCTTGTCAATTAGGAGGTTCGTTATTTTATTTTTATTTTTTGGTCGAATCTGTTTTAGTGATCGGTACACTTCGATTTGGATGGCCACCATTATTCAACATATTTTAGTTCATCATTTTAATGGGTGGAAATATCTTTAGCTTGTATTGATTAAAGTTATATTTTGAACTGGGCATTGGAGAAAATAGGAAACTTCCTCTTCATTGAGCTTTTAGAGAAGATTATAATTGTTGATAAGTTGTTAGACATGATTAGGCCTTTCTAATTGTTGGTCGAGGAAAAAATTTTATTTACCTCAGCAAAGAACAAAACAAGCACTTTCTTCCCAGGATTTCTTAAATATAGAATCTTAAATATTTCTTGTGAGGCTGTATATTTATTCTGCTAGATTCCTATATTAAAAAGGTTTAGGCTGCCAACACCGAATTCACATTCTGTTGTTATAATTACAAGAAAAGTCCTTTAACACATCAGGCGAGGTCAGATACATTGATTCTAAATTGTTATCATTTCTTTTCATTAACTGCCTTTCTTCTAGATCCAAAGTTGCTAAAGCCATTACCAATAGCCAATAGTCATTTTTTTGTTCTATATTTTTTCCTTTTTTATAGGAGAGATTCAGTAATCTACTTCTCTTATAGAATCACAAAGAAAACTTCTTAATATAACCAAACCATCTAGATTGATTTTCTTTAGGCTTGTCTTCAATTAGTAGAATGTCAACTTTCTCCGTTATAGTAAGTTACTCTTCAAACATAAAAGTTTTATCCCGATAGTAATTATTCTATTTGTGTGTTTGTACTAATACATTGACATTTGATACCATTCAATCTTTTAAATTTGCCTTTATTCTTGAGTGTGATATTTTGATGATACAACACTCAGAAGTATGTTTTGTTTTCGTCTTATTTGTTCGGTGCTTGGATCATATTAGTGACATTTATTTGTTAATGTTTCTATCATTTTGAAGTATAGGCTCAAAATAAGAAAATTTTGTATTGTTTCTTTGTTCATGATAACTATTACAATCAATAAGTTTTTGGAATGACTTGTCTAAATATAAATTCGTTGTATTTATTATAAGAACTAGAAATGCGATACCATTTAAATTTTAGAGTCATTGTTCATAGACTCAGTTTTTTTTATCTATTTGCTTAGTCTCAGTTTTGATTTTTCTCTTTGCTTAGTCTTATCAATTGGTATAAAATTATTAGCGAAATGCATAATAATGGTTAAACTTGAATTTTAAAATTGTATCAATAATTAGTGTAAAATTAAAGCTATCTCTTATTGCTTATGTTGTTAGAAACTTTTATGAATGGAGGAGTGCGAACGTACTTATGAAGCATTATCTTTTTATGTGCAAAAATGGGAGCTGTGAGAAATTTTCAAAATGTTTTTTATGCTTTTATTGTATAGGTAGAAAACATTTTTAAAATTAAGTTAACAAACACACCCAAGGACTTAAAGCATAGCCATAATGAAATTCAATTGTAATTAACAAATTTTTAATATGTTCTCCTTAGGCGTGCGGAATTATTTTTAATATATGAAATTTTAATTTATTTTTATTCTTTTCTAATGCCTTATCAATATAAAGCCTCCTTATATAGTAATCAATTCTTTGTTATACATGTTTTTCATAATTTCAATATGTACAATGCTAGCTTCTTTTCTTTCCTCTTCTAATGCTTTTTCGAGCATGTGAGGGAAATATCATAATAATAATTAATTTGAGTTCATGATGATTCCCTTGTAGAATTAAGAAAATGTTTTTTGTTCATTAAAGCAATGATAAGAAAATCTTACAATAATTTTATGTTTTTTATTAAGCTTTTTAATCCATAACAAAAATTCATTATATAATCGTTTTTAGACTTATCAAAAATTGTACTAGCCAATTTCTATTTCAATTCTCACTTGAGCATTCAAGCTTGAATCCTAAAATTGGTAATACCTTGGTTTTCTGACAATGTGCCTAGTTTTTTGAACAACAATAACATTTATCTTCTTATGAATCATGATGTTAATTAACTTAGTGAAATTTATGATTTAATTCTAGTTAATTGAAATTATTTCTTTATACATATCCATCCATGATGGTGTAGGAATCCTTACTTCTTTTCAATTAACTCATTTTTTATATTACCATCTTTGTTAATCTTTTAGTATATTTAGACATTATATCACATTGCTTATAGGAAGTCCTAAGCATTAGCTTTAACACAATTTTGGACATACATTGCCATGGTTTGGCTACCTTGAGGATAATAGAGAGGTACAAGTCATAGAAGTAGATGGTTGGGAGGCATCTGAGATAAATGGAAAGATACATCATAGAGTTGTCTAGATGTCAACTGAAAGAATTGGAAGGAGAGATGGATAAGTGAGGTTTTTAAGTCTATACTATAAGCTAAGAGAAATGGCTTATGTGAAATATTTTTTGGACTTCAAATGCCTAGATGAAGGCTATGAAAGTTTATGGTCTTAAACAAAATGATCTTAAAATAATAAAAACAGAATTTTTTTTTCATAATATTTTTTAGTATTGCAAGAAGTATGTTGTTCCAATGATTCTATAGAAATTGAAGTTCTCTAGCATGTTATTGATTTTTCTTGTTTGTCTTGAAAGTTTATGCTTTTAATTATGTCTTGCTTATTTGTATAGGCAGATTGTTGAGTTGGATGAGCTTCTTGAATTATTTGTGGACCTTCAGATCGTTGGTGATCGAAACCTCAGAAAACTTGCATTTTCCTATGTTGTGCACAGTATTCACACATGAAATAAAAATATAGAAATAAAGCTAAAAATAAGAAACTTCAAAATATTCTTTTCTCATTGCTATAGGTGCGTTATTTCATATATACTTTATTTTTGCTGATTTTTCTTAATTTTGTTGATTATAATAACTGATGTATGATTTCTTGTTTGAAAATTACGGTTTGATGATCGAACAGCTAATGCTATTTGCAAAGCATGCTTTCACAGTTCTTGAAGGTTGATATTTTCCTTATCTCTGCAATTGATTAAGTCCCATTAGTTATCTTATTTTTCCTTTTTTATTGTTTCCCTTTGCCGAACAAATGGTCATGGTATCGGCTTTGTGTTTCCTTCTTGGTTATTAGCATGTTGGTGATGATGATAGTGATGCCTCAAGTGATGAGGATGATGAATATATCCAAAATCCACAAATCGTTCTTAGTAGGGAAGCTGTTTATAAGGCACATAGTTGGTGTCTACAATTTATTTTCTTTTTTGCTTTCTTGTGTGGAGTGATGAAGATGCAATAAGCATGATGTGATGCCATAGTTATTCCATATGATAATCTAGGTGGTGTTAGAGTCCTTGATATATTGTAGTGTTAATGGTTAGCAAACAACAATTGACATATATTGCATTTTAACTTTTAGATGATGATGGGGCTTTCAAAATTTTTGCATAAGGTCTTGGATTTTGGATCGAATAGTTTATATTGAAACTATTGTGCAAGTCTTGATTCAATAAAGTAAAAGCCTTTTTGTTCTACTTGCAAAAGTTTCAACTGAGTTTTAGTTTTGAAGTTTTATGTCGATTTCCATCTGCAAGGATGGTCATTCCAGCATGTTATTCTTTCGATTGACTAATAAATGCTCTTTATTAATGTTCTAGAAATCCTAAATAATTAAAAAAAAAAGTGTTATTCTAATTAGGTCTTTGCTGTTGAGTAAATTGGGTAAATTTCTTTAATATTGTTCAATTTGACTTGAGGACATTCAATAAGTTTTTTGTGCCTAGTCGTTGACTCAAAGTTTGTGATTTGGTTAAGACATGCTTGAGTTAGTATAAGTGCTTTAGTCTATTTTTCACATGTTTGAATGGAATGCTATATTGGAAACGGTTTTCTTACTTGATGATTTGCTATATTATTCCGATCTTTTTTCTCTTGTGTATTCAGAAGAGAAGTTTTTTGTGACAATGCTCATTCATCGTAAAGAATAACTTAGTCACTTGGAGGTGGAGAAGTTGATATGCATAAATTCGAGAATTTTCAAACGTCATCGGTATACCTTAAGTAAAAAAAATATAACACATATGGCCTCTATAATTTGGTTGGGTGATATAAGCATACCAAAAATATTTCAAAGAAATTTGTCATCAGAACTTTGATATGTATCTTCTCAATTTTAGCTCTTTTGCATCAATTCCATTGGTAGATTTCCATGTTGCTCACTCTGTTCTGCTAAGCTTTTAGCATGAGTTTACATTTTTGTTTTAACTAAAGTTTATTCTATTAAATTGAAAAAATGTGCTATTTCCACTGAAAGGTCTTGATTGTCTCTCAACTTTTTCTAGGATTTTTTTTTCTTTTACCTACAGTCTATGTGATTACAAAAATGCTGGTGATGGTAATTGTATTGTAAGGAAAAACTTGACTTATGGAACACTTTCATTATTAAGGCATTTTCGTATGATCATTGCTGTAGAATTGGGATAAGTACTGGAATTCCTAAATATTTTTCTAATAGTGATATCTTTATACATATTTGGGCACAACACAAGGGCATTACTTCAAGCAAGAAAAAGAAAAAGGCAAAATTGCAACATGTTGTTCGCAGTATGAAAAGGCAGCAATGTCAATCATCAAAAAATGAAGTAGCGCACCCCTACCCTCCTCTTATTCATCTTAAAGAAGCAATGGTTAATAAACCTTGAATTGAAGTCTTGCTTTCCTTTTGAAAACTCTTGTTCCAAGCCGTAATTCATACTTTGTCTAACTCCATAGGGCTTTGCTGAGATGCTCTTCTCTCATCTTCATTTATGCAATGAACGATTTGAGGTGGTTAGCTTTTTTGTCGATCTCCATGTAGTTTTTTTATGTCTTTCGTATGCAGGCACCGATTAGATATTCAGATTTATACTTCTTGGCCGTGATTGCTTCTATAATGGTGTTTTCTCCCTACTGTTAATGATGTCTGCTTCCCCTTACTTGGTTGAATGGTGATACCTATAGTTTGATGGTAGTTTTTTGGGTTCTCTTAGATTTTCCCTTTTCATTCTTGCCTTATCATTTTTTTTTCATAATTTTAAACTTCTTTTTGATTTTTTAGATTGTTTGCATGGGTGTGTTGGGGCTCATTATTATATATAACTGAAGATTAAATGAGGAACATTGAATTAGATTCATAGTTCATTTGTATTGTTAAAAACTACTTAGTTTGAAAATTTGTAATTGTATAATATTATCTATTATTTTTAAATATTGTTCGAATTTTTTGGGTTTGTAAACATGCTAATGAATCTATGAAAAGCTTTAAAATGGGTCCATTTTTTTGTCAAGGGAGGTTAATTCCACATAAAGCATAATATATCAGCCTTTCAAGTAAAAACACTTTAAATATTCCTGAAGTTGAATTCGTATTTTTTTAAAAAAAATGGTCTAATTTCAGGGTCATGATCTATTAAGTAGTAGCTAGTGCTTCCTTTTATGATCTTTTTAATTTTAAAAATCTTTATTGAGAATTGTTGAAATTTGCTTTGAATCCTATGGTCACAAAAGGCAATTGTCAAATTAATTGCTTTCTAAGGTTAGATTCGTACTTCTTTGCATATTCATTTCGATTCCTCTTTTGGCTGCTTAGAGATTGAATTGTAAAGTGGACAACGTCTTAGGGCTGGTATAGAATGTCATGAAATATGTTGGATTGGGGTGTGCATTTTTCCCACTGCACCAATTTTTAAGAGTTCTGATAGAAGAAAAATTTTAATCACAGTTTCTTGCCACTACAAATTCCTTGGGTACATGGCAGCCTATTACATTTCATTTCCCTTCCTAAAGTGACTTCTGTTTTGATATGAATGCATTGAGTTATTCATAGTAGATAATTTTACACTAAGAATGATAGGTTTGGTTTTGGATTCCATTAACTGCATTTGCTGGTGGAGCTATGTTTAGTTATGGATGGACTAAATTTAATTTCCTGCCAATTTGCAATTCTGGTAAATAGTGAATCAATTTGTGCATGATCGTTCTCGTCCTAAGGTGTTTTATACTCTTTTTAGATATTGAATATTTTGTCATTACTAAGTGGTGTACTGATTTCAATGTACTGCTTGTGTTCTATTAGGCAATTGCTATTGGGTTAAATGTGGTACGTGAGATGTGCATGAGGATGCCATTGGTATGTGTTCTATTCATCTGATTGGGTTTCTGTTGAACTTGTTATGCTTTGAAGAAATTTTATTTGTCACTTATTTTGGACTATTGTCGAGTATTTTTGTGTTGTTTTAATGGATGCTTTTGTCCTTTCTTGGTTTCCTTTGTGATGAATTTTTGTGTCCAACTTAGTTTTTTCACAGATGGTGCTGGTTTGCAAGTGGCTCCCCTTGAAAGCGACAGTACTGTATGCCTTTCTATCAGCATCCAATTTGGTGCAGGTGGAAAAGAGCTGTTGGTAAGCCAACACTGTCCATGCACTCCTAAAGTTCACATTTATTGTATTAGCACTTTTGATGGTCTAATTGTCACTCCCCGTTTGGCTTAATATTAAAATATACCAACAATATTAGAATACCATACAATAAAGAGAGCATGTGACAGATCTAAAGGACACAATTCAAAAATTGATTTGGGGTGATGAAAAAAATCAAATATCCAATATAATATCATAAGATAAAATAATAACATAGAAAGCAGGAAACATGATCTCAAGCTATCAAATGAAAGATAAGTTGAAAAGTATATAAATGTATTTTTTGTCAACTAAGAATAACAATTGTCTTCACATTTAATGTTATTCACAAAGTTTAAAAAATAATATGCTATTTAATTCAAAATCTTAAGTTATATTTTAAGAACCCTTAGTTTTGCATGTGCATGTATCTTGGCTTATAATGTAAGTAAATAAGCATAATATACTTAATTTGTAAACTACTAATTGCAAGAATATAAAATAATATGGATGTGTAGTTAAATAAAGATGGAGCAATAACTAAGAATAATATATGCTATCAATAAAAGATATAAAATGTTGAATCATTATATATATGCTCATAATACACATAATTGTCGTATAATATTAATATCATATATTATCTTTTTCTTATTCTCATATTGTATTCTTTTTATTTTATTTTTAAATTTTTTTTAAGTATTTTTTTTTAGATTTTAATTTTTTTCAATTTATCACTATCCTCACTCAGGATTCCATATGAGATTATTTATCATGGAGCCATTGCTCACATTGTCTAGTATTTTGCAGTGACATGGTGCTGTACTTATCGTGCTTTGGCTCGCAGTTTAGCTACTACAAACAATAGGGGTGATCGTATCATATACCATTGTACCATTGCAAGCATTGTTTAGAATCATTTATTCATGGTGGAGGGTTTTTTTTTTCGTATCTCATAGTTTAGGAACCAACTATACAAAAGGTGAATTTCTCATATCGAACAATCGCGAGATGGGGTCATAGAGAAATCATCACATTCTTATTCCATCATTTTCGTGATCTAGATTTATTTTGTCAATCATTCTCTCTTTCTTTTTAATTTCTTTTTCTATCATATATTTCTACTTTTTATTTTATTTTTTAATTACCATATGTGTGTGTATATAATTATAGTATGTTGTCATATAAATCAGAACATAAGTGTAGATAAATATATGTTATGTAGTATGCTCGTATCACAGTACATAACAATCAAAAAAATATTTTAAAATAATTTAGCAAATTAACTAACTTATATTATAGTTTTAGATTATTCATATGATGACACTTTTATGTCACTTTTATTGCCTTTTTTATTTTTTTTATCTTTTCTTTTTTTAATAATTTTTATTACATGCTGTTAGTAATTATTTATATTTTATTCATAAGATTATTGAAATTCTTAAAATAATTTTAAGTTTTCTTTTTTTGTTATTTTTCTAAACTATATATATTTTTATACAATAAGTATTCACAAACATAGTTACAAAATGTTTTTAAATCCTTCTTTTGCTTTACGGAACCATCGCCCACATTGCCTAGTATCTTCTACATATGATGACAGTGTCCTTGTCGTACCGTGTCTCATCATTTAGCTACTAATGACAATAGCATTGATCTTATCATATATCAATGTAACATTGCCCATAATTCAGGTGCCAACGATTGTAAAGGTCATCCTCTCATATTGTATTGTATATTTTTGCTTGTGATTTTGTGCGATTAAGCCTATTATATGGTATGTGACATAGACTTTCTTAACAACACTACCAAATTCATCCCAGTATTTTGTTACTTCAAAACCATCGCTCGAGCAGCTCAATAGAAAATTTAACAGCATTCCAAGGGAGGAAAATCCCAGTCAAAAGTGTACTTTTAACAGTCCTTTTTATGCAATTCGAGATATGAGCTCTTTTATGAAAATCTTTTCCCAGATTGAAGTAGTTTCTACTGTGACTTTCTTAGGTGAAGCTTTACTTATTACAGCCCTCCAGACCCAAGCACAAGCTATTATCCTTTTCTTTTCTCCCAAGCTCTTCGTTTTTTTCTCAGAACTCATCATGCTTAGAGCATAGTAAAAAAGCATTAAGGAGGATAAGCATATTTTTTTATAATAATAATGAGGATTATATAAAATATTGTTTTAATTTTCTTTTTAAAAATTTATAAAAAAAATAAAAGACTCAAAAAAATCACAAATAATGTACTGGTAGATATCTCATTTCAAGATTTTCTCAATGGTTTGCCCATGTTTCAAATCTAGCTATTAGCCACATGATATTTTTTTGAGATGCATCAAAATATATTGATTTCATAGTATTGGATCTGTACAGTTTACATTCAACATTAAATACACAAATGATAATGTATTTGATGATTAAATAATTTAGGCTATCATACTAATGCTCTTGCATTTGATTCAATTTCCTGTCAATTACACCTAAATATGCAAACATATTTAATTAAAATGGCTTCGATACTTTAAAGTGCACTTTTCGAGAAGTAGCAGCATATGTAAAAGACTAGTTAGTGCACATGATGATTTAGTAATAAATATTGCAATTTTTCATGAATTAAACCTTTGAAAAGATGGAAATATATGTGATTTAAGTGCCTGCATATCTTAAACAAGCATTCAAAGGAAAGGAACAATAATATGGTTCAGATGCATGATAGATGACAGTTCGAACTAATGCATTATGGAATTTGCACCTTATATATTTACTCAAGCACTTCTGTGACATCATGAACCTTGTCTCTTTACACGATGATTTCCCTTCATATTTGCATATCAGTGGTAATTTATGAACTATTTTTCAGTTCGCAATTCTGATATAGAATTTCTAATCAGCACTAAAAAATGCTTCTAGGTGATCAAAACCTAGGAAGCAAGATTTATTTGTATTTACAAACTGCCTGGACTGAGCTGATGCACCTTCATTCTTGGTCTTCATAGCAACATAAGAATATTTGGATTAATTTATTTTTTTACTACAGCATGAAAGGAGAAGTTACCACCATCTTTCTTAATTTTTTTTCATTGTGATTTAGTTGATGAATAACGATCTTCTTCAAGACTTGGTGTTGTACAAAAAGTCGCTTGAGAAAGCTGTTTCAATTGTTGTGTGCTCCTTGATCACATTATTAAGATAGGTATGTTTTTGACTTTGCTATTTTTTACGGCATCCTTAATGTGCAATGAAAAAAGAATGTCAAATTTGTTATATTTTGGAAAAAAATTCAATGTCCTTTTTTATTTCTATAGATAAGCTCTTCATTTTTTGTCAAGAAAGATCGAGGTCATCCCATTGATTCAAAAGCCAGACCAAAAGCATTTGGAGAAGTCAGTGTTGCCAATGATGTGCCTGGTGTTTAGTTACATAAACAAGACGATGTTAAGCCTTTATATAGTAGTTTTGAGGATGAAATGGCTGCTTATGGTTCTAAAGCTGAAAATGATTCCTCACCAGTTGACATTGATATCTGTGTTAGAGTTACATTTGAAGAAGATGAGGATTTTGTAAAAAATGATGGAGAGAGTGACAACAAATTTTTCCCTGAAAGTGGAAAATCTAGTGGTATTGATGGTTTGGAAGATGATGCCTGGAGGAATGACAGTGATGAAGAAGGTTCAGATGATGGGGAATTTGCTAATGTTTGTGACACTGAAGAATTGAATGAAGAAATAGAATTGCAAGCCATACGTAATGATGGGCAAGATGAAGATGCTAATGATGGGAAAGATCGGTCGAATAGAAAGAAGAAGAGGCTAGGCAATTTTTTTGAATGTCTGAATGTTGTTGATGCAAGTCCACGTTCTCTAAAAAGACTTGTAGTAATCAAGGTTGTTGAAGTTTCAATTGATGTAGCTGATGGTATTGTTTCTAATGAAGACTTCCAACGTATCAAAGAACTGAAGGTGGAATTCATCTTTTATCTTCTATATTCAATTTTCTTAGCAGCTCATCGATTATCTTGTATTTATTGATAGCATAGCTTCTGCAATGATTACCTTGTTCATGCAGATGTTCTTGACCAAGCTTTTAAATTGAAGACAGTCTTATCAAATAAATGAGCATAAGTTATATGCATGGTCGTCATGTCTTGACCAGAAGTTTAACTTAAGAAATCATATTCAAATGTTTATTAGGCAAATAAAGAGGCAAAGAACCTTGTCTCAACATGGTCTATTAAGAAAGGATAAAGGCAATAAAGCAACAACTTCTGAAATTCCGTCTTCTGAGTAGCTAAGTGCAAAACGTTTGAACCCTGTTAAACTTGATGTAACTCTCTAACATGGTTGCTTTCTATTACTTTGATGACCCTTCTGATTTCACTTCTCAATGTGTATTATTCATGCATATTTCATGGCTTTTAATGGCCTGATGATGTTAATGTTGATCTTATCTGGAGAAGTGAAGCCAGATAGTTAGTCCTACAAGTGTATCAGTCGACTTAGTATTTCAAAGATGAAATACCAATGACGTGGTTTTATTGGACACATAATTCTTCATAGGATATAACTTAATTTCACTGTTAGGGGGATTAAGTCATGTTTTATAATTTGATCATGCATTATTTGAATAAAATTGGGCAATAGCAAGTAATTTCTAGCACAAGTAATTAGATTCAAATGGAGTTTTATTTCATCAAGCAAAAGCATCATAGTTATATTCAATCTAGAAATTAGCTAATGGAAGCATTATTGCCGAGCCTTGTCAGCAATTTTATTGTTTTAAGCACGAAGAAATCTGTGCTCAATGCTTCACAAATATAGTTCATAGGTTCCTGCTTTTAATGTCTTATGACATTGTTGCTTTCTTTGATGTTTCTCACCAACCATTCTTTGGGAGTGATCTCATTGAAATGGCAGGAATAAGAACAATAAGAACCTCTTGGATGTATTCAAGTTTATTTTACTTTTGAGTTGAGTGCATACAGTGATGTTTGACCCATCCAAGTTGGCTTGGCATTTTTAAAAGAAATTTACTAAACTTCATTGGTTAACAAGTGATAATCATGTGTTGTTTTTCAACGCATGTCAGGAGCAAGCTCAGCAAGCAGGAGAGAGTAGCTCTCATTCGAGCAGGCAGAGGGAATAGAGAAAAGTACGAGGCTAAAACTATCGTGAAACAAAAAAATGTATGTCATAGTTACATTTGCCATTTTTAATTGCAAGAGCATCATGTTTTTTTTATTTTGTTATGTGATTTTTTTTATTTTAAAGCTTATTTTTATCTGGGTCGGCTTGAGATAAGTTTCTATTATTGTTTAACCAGACTGGCGGGCTAAGTGCTCTTCTGCGTCTCATGCCAAGTGCTTTTCTTCGCTTTTAACCATTAGACAGTGGTTGTGTTTCATGAGGATAATGCAACGGGTGCAGCTCCTGGGGCTTCCACTGGTAGCATAGCTGTGTCGCAATGTGCCGCACAAGATGTTACTGATAGGCTAACAAGCCTTCTGTGAAATTAAGGAATGCAAAGACAACCCATACAAGGGCATCGACTTGTCAGAGTGCAGCGAGCCCTGCCTGATCGTTGGACTACTCCCATGATATTTGTAAGTGTTTCTAAGCATGTGTAGTGACGAGCTCTAGAAGAAGTTGATTTCCTTTACTGACTTCTATGAATACGAAGTTTAGGATGACAATCCACTGGTTCAGCTCGGGAACAATACAGTTGCCTCCTAAAAATGCTCTAATGGATCGCCTAAGCTTGGATTCTATTCTGCATGCCCATTTGTTTATCCTCCTGTTCTTCGGATTGTCTGGTGATACATGTTCCTTTGGCTGTACTGCTGCATTCCTGAAGCAGTTGGTGATCAAGTTGAGATGCGTCTTTTTAGAAGGCCTCCATCTTCTTTCACGCAACAATCTTCTCTTTATTCTGCGAATGAGCTGGGCAAGAAGTGAACCCCACTTGCCCAGTTTCTTAAATTCGAGAAGGAAGATCACCGGCCAGTCGAAAAGCAAGAACATGAGAGAAGCCACAGTATCAAGACATATGGAAGCTCCAAACATGACATAAGTGATCGTGATGTCCCTATTGTCAAAGCCATGCTTTTGGGAGAAAATGAACAATAAGAAAGCGAGAAGGATACTGGAGGAGCAGATCACCCTGAGGATGACGCCGGCACGTGAGAAATTAACAGCGCCCTTCATGTACATCTCATCATTGGCATAGCTAAGTTCCATGCTTGTCAGGCCCAAAACGTCCTTGACAATCATCTCCTTCAACATGTCTCTGATTACCTTGTATATGTCCACTAGTGGAATAACGTCCATGAAAAAAGGCTTGCAATTCGAGTACATATCGAAAGCTCCTTTTAAATCATTCAAATTAACTTTTTCATTTTTGTCATGCACACGTGCTTCCATTGTCCTACGGTTGGAAGAAATCTGGTTTTATTGACTTTGCTTGCTTGAAATGACCATCGAGCTATGGAAACCATCATTGCTGGCTCTGTAGAGCGAGTAACACCACTCTGCATACTTGATGATGGCGACAAAGAACATGAGCAGGGTGGGAGCGACTAGGAGCTTAATTGGAAGATACCAGACAGAACATAGACTGCAATGACGAGCTCGTAGGCTAGGGCAAGAAGGTGTCGAGCCCACAGCTCCTTGTCCTCCATAGAATAGGCAGTGATGGTGTCTGGGCCACCAAGGTGAAGCAGAAGGAAAGGCACCCAGAATGCGAGGATGGCAATGTTGCTATTGTGGTCCATGCTACTGCTTAGCTGGCCAAGGACGAAGTCGGCAACCCAGTTGGCCAAAAGATAGTTGCTCCAAACAGCCATTCTTATCCATGCTCTCGATGCTGAGGTGTTTCTCAAACATCCAAGGAAGATCAGCACAATTTGTATCGCGAGGTTTACCATTATCAAAATACGTACATCCCACTTGCTCCAGAGTTTCTTATATTTTCCTAGAATATCCATTAATTTTGTGTCTTCTGTGAGATCAACTGATTGCAGAAAGTAAAAATAATTTCACTTTCACCATTCATTTTGATCTCCCTACTCCATTTTCCAGCAGGTGAGTGTGAATATATATTTGACGGGGAACCCAAGCAAGTTTGAAGCAAAAGCCAAAACATGATCAACTTTCTCGTGTCAAAATAGTAAGAAATATATATTTTTTTAGGGGACACCTCTGATTTTTAATTGACACGCAAAGGTTAAATAAATTTCTTGCTTGTGTTGGAAAAATAAAGATAATAATTTGAGTGAAATAATCATAGAAAATACAGTGTGTGTGTTTGTGTTCGTGTGTCTATATATATATATATTTGAAAAAATATTTTGTGATAAACATTCATGTTTATATTTGTAAAACATTAAAAAAAATAATTTGAAAAAGATGTTTTCATCCTAAATTCAATAAGTAAAACTTGTAATTATGATATATGCATAATATTAAATTAATATATAAAATGTTTCATAATTAAGATATTTTTGCATATTATTTATTATTTTTTACTTTTACATAGAATATGATTTTTCTAAGAGGTTGATAATTATTTTATTAGTATATCATTTTATATTTTAATAATATTTATATTTCATGATATGCATGATAATATATATGCTTTCATGAAATAATGCATACAAAAATAGAATTATGTTATTGTAATATCTTAAAATTTTGCTCTATATAATATGTTACAAATCTTGAGATTTTATTTATATAATTGTAATTATGAGAATTTAAATAACAATAAAATTATTTTTTTAAATAATTCATTTATTAATTAAAAGAAAATAATAATAATTTTATTTTGAGAAGTGTGTCATATTAAGTTGACTTACATAAAATATGTAAATTGATAATTTAAACATAAATATACACAGACACACACACACACACATACATACATACATACTTACATACTTACATAATACAAACAAAGACACTACAAACCACCTTAACTCATTTAATCTTTTATAACAAAAAAGAAAATATGGATTTAATCAAGATTACCTTACAAACTACAAACAAAGATCAAGTAAAAAAAGCTTAACAACCCGTAAAGATTATGTTAAAATCAATAATTTGATGTTGAGGTACCCATATATTTTATGTATTATGTGATCATGTAATGTTAACATATAATCTTTTTCTATATAATATTTTAATGAAAACATATGATAGATTAAAAAAAAGTAGCTTGGTTAAGAGCCAAAAACTTTAATTCTTATGAAATTAGTGAAATACACTACGACTAATACAACAATCACTACTTGTCCAAGCTTCTTGTTTAAAAGAACCAAAGAATTTAAAAAAGAAAAATTGTAGAAGACAAATTCTAAGCTTACATTTGTGTTCTTCCTGGCATAGTAAATATTATATATGTATCTACTAAATAGAGGAAACTATACTATTAGCTGCATGAAACACAATCACAACTTAAGTAGTATATCCCTAATAAAATTCTTCTCCATGCAGCACTTGATTCGACTACTACCAGCTCATTATGCCAAGCTTCCCTCATTGCTTTGCAAGCTTTCCCTTTGGTGGAAAAGAAGGGAAAAGAAAATATCCTTATGGTAGGATGGAGATATGTAATGTTTTCTCCTCAAAAGACTTCTTGAGTAAACTCAAGGTCAAGTAATTTTAAAAAGAGGGAGAATGATGTGGAAGCCAAAGCATTGTCCAACATATGCTTAATTTTCTTTGTTTGGTAAATTGTTTTTTGGAGTAGCTTTGATGACTTTTTCCCAAGAAATTTTAATGTCTTCTAATGTAATTTTGGACAGGTTTCAAATGGAATTAGTGCTTTGCAAACATGCTTTATTAAGAAAAGGGAAAATTAATTCTATCACTTGGTAATATTTCTAATTAGAAGGTGCAACTCTTATAGTTATAGTATTCAGCAAATGTATCCCTTACTCTTGTTCATCATCCATTCCCCAAATTTATTCATTTTTCACTAGACGATATTTTTCTTACGAAACTATCTAAACTGTTTTGCCATGGATCATTATGAAAATCACTCAAGGATGAAGGTCCCATCTTCTTCGCAAGTACCATATTTGTTAGAATAGTTGATATTTATAATTTAGCCATCGAATATGTGTTTCCTGAATTGTTGTAGTAATTTTAAAAAAGACTTACTTTGACTTATGGTCAAGTAATTTTTTAATGGATTCTTAAGTTATTTGCTTAAATATTTATTATTCTTTCTTCGTTAGGCTAAGATTACCAATGTCTCTACAATAGCAACACAGAGATGCTTGTGGTGACAATAGAGAAAAAATCACAAAAAAAAACTCCTATTTTAAATATAACTGGTGAGATCCATTGAAAATAACTAGTGGTAGAACCATAAGAATAAATAATAAAAACCCAAATCACTTTGTTAAGCACTCTATCATAATAATTCAAAAATAAAATTTTATTGTACGTATGAATATGCCATATGAAAAGGGATGACCTTATGAATGAAAAAAAATCAAAAGGTGCACATGAAACATTAATCACAAAAAATGGTGTAATAAAATACCTAAAGCTAAAAAAAGGTTGCAAATAAGGAAAAAAAAACAAATAAATGCGAGAATGACTATAAGGTTTCCTCTGATAGATAATCACAAATAAAATTTTAAGAAATATAGCCAAATACAAGATAACAAACAATAAGTATAAGTAATCTCTAATATGAGAAATAATAGGCAACTACAATAGCATACTCTATATTATTCTACATATATGGAGAAGGCATACTTGTCTTTCAAGTAGTTGATTGTAAGCTCCTTGTAAGGATAGATCTGTACCACTCGTTGGACTACCATAAACCTGATATAGGAAAGGTGAATTTGCATCCCGAGTTGCAGTATCTGTTACTATATCATTCTCATATTTGTACCTGAATGGAACGGTTGATAATCCATTTAATATGATAGACAAATAAATTGGGTATTTCCGAAGAATAAATACATTCAGAAATGCTATAAAAGATTCTCAATCTTAATTTTAAATTAGTTGTTCATAATTGATTATTAAATAAAATATTTTTTGGCAAAAAGGTAAAACTAGTAATTCACAAAAAAATTAGCCTTTTAACCAAAAAATGGATAAATAATAATTATCCTCAAATATTATTTATACTAGTAAAATAGTAATATTTAATTATCTTCTTAAAATTTATCGATATAACTTACTTCACCAAACACAAACAAAAATATCATAATCATTTGTTAACCATTTTTTTATATGCTATTTTTAATTTTATCTTAAGGAATGATTAACCATGCAATTGAAATGAATAAATTATCCCACTTCCTACAATAGTCAATAAAATATATTATTCATCGCAAATATAATTCTTAATAACAAACTATAAGAAATAGAATTTAATTAAAGAGAAATAAACACCATTATCAAAACTCATCATAATACCAGTCTAACATCGATTTGGCACTAACAAGGCATTTGCTCTACACATTAATTCAACCTTGACATTAGTTTTCATAATTCTGGCAAGAATACAATTATGATCATAATCCTGAACTTTCCTAATAATAAAAAAAAGATTATTACATTCAACCTATCTACAATCCTTTCTAGAACGTTTTCTAGCCTCTCTTTTTTGCCTTAGTTCATGCTCTATTAATTTTGTATTCCTATCTTATCAATGCTTCATGAACAAATTCATAATTAAGTTGACATCATCAAACCCAAATAACCAAATGATAATAAGCTACACAAGGAGTTAACATAGACTACAAATTTAAAAAAAAATATTTCACAATAAGTGTACATTGAATGACTTTATAGATGGAAATAAACAAAGATTAAACAAAAAAATGAAATAAGTTTGCTAATGTTTCACTGGTACATTTTAATGAGAGCACCCTTAGATAATTAAAATGACATCAATGTGGCCTTTGCATAAGTTATACAATAAAAAATTAAATTAAAGTGTAATATCAATATGACAACAAAGAAAAAGTAGCTCTTAAATAGTATCAAACAATAGCCACGATAGTATATACACGATTTCCATAAGGAAATAATTGGTAGAGCGACATTGATGTTGAAGTTTGTAATATTTTCCTATCTACAACCATTATGCTCCAATGTATTTTTTAAGCTATAAATGTATGCTAACTACCTCAAAAGACTTCCGAAACTTGAGAAACAAAGGTTTATCAAAACTAAAGGAAATCTCTTATAAAATAAGCCTATGGGGAAAGAAAAAAATAAAAAAATGATTTGAAGATAAAATTAATTACCTCAAAAGCTCTGCATCAGGTCTGATGTCAATATTTTCAGCCTCCCTATGGATCAATTTGTTGTAGCGCAATGTGTTTGCAGTGATTGACTGAAGTAACTATGAAGGTTTTCTAAGAGACTCAGTTATCACAACCATTACATCTTCAGGTACATCACCTTCCAAGTCATCGAGAAACTTGGCAGCATCTACTTGAATACTAGAGTTCATTCCAATCGCATCATACACCGAGAAGGTACTTTGGATTCTTTCAATCATATGCCTTGCAAGAGACTCGCATGCTGATCTAATGATTCTATCTCGTGATGCCTCAATTAAAATGACATCATCTGATGATTTGCTACCCTTGACCATTGTGTAGACTGGTTCTTTCTCATTGTGCGAATGGATCTCACCAATAGAATCAGCAGCCCTATCTATAATCAACCTCCTAATGTCTCTTGCTTGGCTAACATTTTGATGAACCTATTTTTGGTACTCTACAAATATCTTAGTTGCCTCATCACATTGGTGATCATAAGCTTCTAACATCCCCTTTTTGTACCTTATGTGTTAACCAAAAGAAAGGAAATAGTTATTCATTAAGCGAGTACAAACCTAACTGTAATTAGCAATTATGCCGTCATTCCAATTGAAAACAAATTAGCAATATCACACAACTTAAAAAAATAAGCATTTAGTGAACAATAACATGAACAATAATGTATTCATGACCTCACAAAGCAAAAAAACCTCTTCTCCAATTCCAAATTCAAACATTTAGTTCTGTATAATCCACCTACTGCAAGAATCCCCTAATCTAAAAATAAAATAAAAGAAGTAGACATCTCACCTAGCATTAGCCCTCTCGTCTACCATTCACTTCCTCTCCGACTCCTCTCTTTGAACCTCTACCATCCGGGACCTGAACTCCTTCCTTTGCCACCTAACGACATTCCTCAACCACACTGCCTCCTCCACCGCAAGGTCCCTCTCCCTCATCGCCACTTCCTTCGCCTCTAGAAATGATCCATCCTCAAAATCCAAGCTCCCTTTTCCTTCTCCCACCTCCTCGCTTTCACCCCTTCAGCTGGTGCCGCCACTCCATGAACCAAAATATTTCAGCGAACCATCGTCGTGGTTCTCTCTGACTGCACTCTTTGAAGGAGAAAGCTCCACATGGGGACCATGTTTCCCCGACAGATCTTGCGGATCTGGTCAATGAAAGGAAGCTGACCAGGGTATCCCATTTCCTTCTAAAGCCAATCCACGATCCCCTCCGGCCTTGGGACTCCACCCCCACTTGGAGCCTGCATAGTGTACATTGAAGGAAAAATATTTCGTCGGAGTAGAATGTAATCTCCACGGTTGCCGTTCAGATGTAAAGAAGTACCGACGGAGAGGTGTAAAACTTAGCAACGTCGACACGAAGGCTAAAGGATGACGCAGATAAAGCGGCAGATGAGTTTTGATCTAGAAGGTGTAGGAATGAGAAAGGGTTAAGGGAGTAGAGAAAAACGAAGGTATCCGAGGAGAGATTAAGGAGAAGGTCGCAGGAAAAACTGAAGTGAGGAGTGTCGAGGAATTCGATGCTTAGTCCATGGCGTTAGTTCTCTGGCCACAGAGGCAATTGAAAATAATTTTATGTTAAAAAATTTAATTAATTAATAAAAATAAATTAAATAAATATTATTAAAATATATTATTAAGAACTTGATGGGTTTTATAAATTTTTTATTAATTGTATTGAAAAAGGATTAGAAAATATTTTATCTCTTTATAAAAAGTGAATTAAACTTTTTAATGTTATTTTATGACGATAGAACAATCTTTTATTTTTTGACATTGTTTTCTGTTTTTTAAATTAAAAGTATATACTTAAACTTAGCTAAACAAACATTTGATAATATTTTGAGAAATAATTTCATTAAAAAAAATAAGTTAGAAATTAGTGCTCCAAATAGTCTTGATAAATATGGTACTAAAAATAGATTAATAGAATTGTTAATATTATAATTATTGTATAATTATATATATATACATATATATATTAAAGTAATTGTTATAATTTTTTCATCTTTTGAATTAAAATTTATATTTTGAAATATTGACAAAATTTTGTTTTTATAGAAGGTCTTAGTTTTATGATATTCTATAAAACTTATTCTTATAATTAACTATTAATCAATAGATCACGTTAAATATTTTTATGATAGGCCAAATTTATAAACAAAATAAAATATTTAATCAAATATCATAATCATGCTTAATAATAAAAAATATATACATTAAAATAATTTCATCATAAATCTATTTATTTCATTGTAAATAAATAAAAATAAAACATAAAAATTATTTTTTTAATATTTGATTTATCATAAATTAAGAAAAATCACTTTGTCTCAATTTAAATATCTAATTACCATTTGAACGATAAAGACCCTTCCATCAATCTCGTATTAAAATTTTTATTGAATCATACTAAATCATAGTTTCTTAATTACCCAAAGTTTTTATTGAGTAACTACAAAATTTTTATAACTCTTAATATGTTCATCGTTAAAATTTGTAATAAATAATGATGATTTGTTTGTATATTTTTTTTTATTTCGATAATATTTCTTTTTTATATGTTATTCATGATATGTATATATATAAATATAAAGTTTTTTGAATAACACTTAAAACATGATACTAAATTTTTTTTTATCATTTTTTATTTTCTTAATAATAAATAGTTATTTTTTAAGAGGATTAAAGTTTTATTTTGACTATCACACATAGTCTAAAAATTATTTGAATAATTTTTAATTATGATATAATTGATAATTTATTATTATATAGAAATCAATAAGTTTAAATTGTTATAAACAATTATATAAAACTTTAATTAATTATTACGGAATGTATCGATTTGTTTTATTTACCCACATAATTTACTTTTTTCTTTTTTTTTTGTTTTGATTTTTAGAAATGATTTTTTTGTTGCTACAATCTTTGAAGCTTTTGTTTATGGTGTTATAAGGATTTCATCAGGCGGAAGGCCTTCCTTTCCCTTCTCTTTTTCTCTCTTCGACGGCCTTAGGTTAGGATTTTGTCTTCCTCTGTCGGTGCCACTGTCGATCTCGATCTCCATGTATTGAATGCCACTGTTTATAGGTGTTTCAAGCTCCACAACTTGTGTGTCTCCTTCGAACCCTCATCGCTTCGCTTCTGCTCTCCAGGTGCTCCAAGGCTGAAGGTTTTTGCCTCTCTCTCTCTCGCTCTCTTGCCTTCGTTCTTTCAGGACAACGGTTCTTGTAGGAGTTTAAATAGCTTACTGTCCATGATGATTATAAGTGGTTATTACTCTTACCTACTTGCTCTTAAGTTGATATCGGTATTTTTGTTCTAATGTTTTGTTATCTATCAAGTGCATCACATTGTCCTGTAATTCTGATGAGCCGAGATTGTGAATATCTTTCTATGTAGAGTTTTGTTTTTGCCTATCATAATTTGTTTGTTTGGATCAGGAAAGAAGGGCTAGTTTAGTTTCATGTTGATTGATTTGTAAAGAGAGGGTCAGGTTCCATGTTGATATTTACACGACATGGTTTTTTATTAAATCTACTTCATTATCAAAATATCATTTAGGAAAGGAATGCCTTGCACTTTTCACAACCAAAAGTTCCATGATGTTTGAAATCGCTCCTTTACTTTTAATAGTGAATAACTTAAGGTCTGATTTTTGAGTTCTATGATGATTTTGTCTCATGCCATTTCATCGAACCTTGAAATTAAAATGTGTCTGGTTTCAACTACAGTAGCCACTCTCAATTAGTAGCACAGTATTATAGCTAGTTTAATAGAGTGGTTCAAGATCTCTATTTTATTTATGAATGATATGTTTGATGGTCTTATTATAAAAGCTAGCTAATGTAATTTTCTTATTAATCAAGATGGTGTTGAATGAAATCTTGAAGTTGGATTATTTAGCTTTTGTTAAATTTCTCCATTCTTGGACACAATGTATGTATAAAAGCTTAATTATTTAATATACATTTTGTGATTACTAGGCTTTGTTGTTTTCAGTGCTTTACCTTAGTATTTATCTTTAGTTATCTTGAGTCATAGTCATTAACTATTCTTTTCTAGAATCTCACAAATGCCATCGGATTGTATAGTTCTAACACCTTGTACATGTTTTTTTGTTGTGCTATTATTTCTACGTGTTTTGCTTCTGCTTATCTTTGTTTATCTTCAATACATTATATTATATATATTTTTAACAAAATGCATAAGTTATTTTTATTATTATTGATTTCATTTTTTTCATGCAACCTTTTTCCTAAACATTAATAATTGAGATTGTTTATGTACTTGATGTGTCCATTTAATACATTCTTTTAAGTATGATACAGTGGTTCAGAAAAGGCATACTTGTTTAAAGTATCAATTAATATTCACGAATGTAGTGTATATATGCTTTTTCAATGTATCAATTAGTGTTCATAAACATTTTAAACTCACATGCTTGTTTTAAGTCTCAAATATTTAACACGTGCCAACTTGTTTAGTTGATTGTATGTTGTCCTTTTTATAGCTCATTCATATATTTGTTGATCAAGTTGCTTGTTTAGGGTTTGTGAACTTAAGCATTTAAAATTTAAATGAGACAAGCTTTAATACCATCCATAATACTCGAATTGAGCTCTAGTAGACCTAACATAATTGAACTTGAGCCTTGTTGTACTTGCTTTGATCAAGTCATTTACAGCCTTGCAATTTGTAAAGTTTAAAATGAATATTTTGAGGGCATAAATCTTATTCTTCACAATCACAGCGTTCATGGAACTAATAGCGCCATCCATGTTTTTTAGATTGTATTATGATTTAATTTAATGTGGGATTGGGTACTAAAATGTCTTTATTTAATGTTCCTTCATACATACTTTGTTTACAAATATAATATATTTTAAATGCTTATACCCCTATACCTATTTTTGTTTTTTTATTCATTTAATGATGATGATGGCCTTGAACAAGGTCTGTTCTATGGGTTAATATCAAAGCTCTCTCAGAGATGATAATAATGGTTACTTATAGTTTGATGCTTATTTTAGGCATTCTCATACGCAAGTTGGAATGTTGGTCAGGTTTCATAGTTGTTGTAGTTATTGATAATTTTCTTTTTGAATTCCTATTGAAAAGTTGGTAAAACATTTCGGAGCCATTAGATAAGAATTAGCTTATTTTGTTCATCTAATGTTTAGCAACCTGTTATTTCTGTCTCCCCCTTCGATGAAGATTGAAATATAAAAGAATATACTACTAACCATGTTTTTGTTTCATCTTGACTAAACATAAAGCTCTATCCATTTGCCATTTTTGGCCATCTTTTTTGTAATCAACGGTAACATTGTACTTCAATTCATGCTTTGAGTTGAAAAATGGAAGCATTGCTATCTTACTAGGGCCATATTATTTGATTATATTTGTAACAATTTAACTTGTACACCAAAAGTTGTGTCAGTGTGAGACTAGTCCATGAGACACTATTTAATATTCTTGTCTGTCCAGCAATAACTTTCAGGGAATTTGCTGATGTGAATGGTTTTACCAACATGCATGTGAGCACTGATGATAATCTAGAATAGAAAAGCAGGGTGAAAATGTAGGATTGACCTTTATTCCCTTTTCTGGTAAAGGGTTTTTTGGAGCTAGCTTATCTTAAAGAATTCTTGATGCTCTTGTTAGAGTGGCCAACTATTTGAATAGGATGTCTTCCCATGATAGTGCTAGCCTTTTAAGAGTTTGGGGGAGTTGCCCATGGTCATAGCAAACATAGTTGGCTTTCCATATTTCAATGTTTATATCATGATTTCTATATTTACGTTTCATTTTGTTTTATACAATTTAACATTTTATGAATATTTAAATCATGGGATTATAAATGATGACATTTTAAGTTCAATTTATGTTTTCTTTGTTGGGTGTAATTATTCTTTGATTTGGTTTTCACAATTTTTTTTTCAAGAAAAATTTTATTTGTGGAACCTAAAGTCCACATGGATTCGTAAAATCACCTATTCAAACAAAAAATATAAGAAAATTTTCTCTTTTGAAAAATGTTTAACAGTTACAATCAACTAATTAGACTTTATGTTAATGCCTTCTCAAGTTGTTTTGGAATTCGCTGTCTTCTGTAAGCATGCCGTGAATCTTCTCATATATAGTTTTTTCAGGTCTTTTTTTCTCAAGTAGTAATAGAAATCCTTCAGTTTCCATATGAATATTATATAGTTTATTTTTTGAGTTTAAGTATCAGAAAATAGAGGGAGTTACTGAACTACAAAATAGGCAAGTGAGGCCCATCCCTCCACTACAAATAAGGGGGCCTCCCCTGTACATTCGTCACCCTGGTCAACCAGTAGACCGTGAAAAGGTATCTGTTAACTTGACTTTTTTCCTCCCAACATTTTATGTTTGGCGCCAATTTGGCTTCTCTAATGTATTTGTATTCTTATCAAGTTTCATGTCATAACATTTAGTTGCATTGCTTATTTATGTTCATGTTAGGGAAATTGTAAAGGAATTCTTGCTTTGATTGAAGCAAATTAGTATGTGAGAATTTTGTTACACTATACTATCTTATGCTTTCCTGTGATGATTTTCTTGAAATATTGGTTAATTCTTCTTAAAAATCCATTATAAGTTCACGCATAGTACTTTTGCATATTGTGCCTTAATCTTATAATTTCTACTTTTCTTTCGAATATGGATTTTTAGTTAAGGACAAATCTACTTAACTACCACATGTTATAATAGATATGATAGAATGAAATTTGGTTTCTAAAAATAGTGAAAAAATTATTGTTATAGTTTTTACAACCATCATATGGAAGATATTTATTTGTACGGTTTATAGAATTGGAATCAAATCATGATGATTTAATTTTTCAAAAAACTATAAACAAATATTTATGTAAATATATTCATATAACAAGTTGATAAAGTTAAGGAATCCATCATTACTTAAATATTAAAATATTGTTTCATTTATTTTAAGCATATGCATAAAGTCATAAACAATTTCTTCTAGGTACTATGGAATCATGTTTTCATGTATTATCCATTCATAACTAATGAGTTTATAAACAATAATACTCCACATGATAGTATAAGATCGAGGGTTGGTTTGATTGCTTAAATTTTGTACTTTTAATCACAAAAATACTTATTTTAGGTCATGTTAAATAACTTAACTAATTATATTTATTTATAAATTAGGGGGGATGTCACCATCTTTTTTCATTTTATTATTTTAATGGTTTAAAAGGATCTTTTATTCTCACAAAGTAAGTCAAAGTTTTCTATTTTTTAAAGTAATAAACAAAGAAGTTTTGGGCAAATGAAAAATAAGTATTTCTAAACAACAAATCATTAAACACAGCATTTCAAAAACACATAACGGCACTCTTCAAACTTATTTTTCATTAAATTGTTTAATATTCAATAGGGGCCAACCAGCATTGAGCCAACATCTCTCAAATGATGTGAATGAAGAATTTGTCCATTCTACAATGTTTCAGGCTTTTTTCCATTCTATCATCCATTTGTTGTCCTCAAATTTTTACAATTATTTTACCATTAGTAGACCATAAAAATTGCATCCATAACCATGCCATCGCTAACAAAGTCTATCCCACTATATGCATCTCAGTCTTTACATTCCAAAATTTTTGAAACACCACCTTCTTCATCTAAAGGATAAATGGATCAACCCCTCTATATGCATCTCAGTCTTCACATTCCAAAATTTTTGAAGCTCTACTTTCTACATCTAATGAATAAATGGATCAATAACTTAAGGTTTGTTTAGCTTAAGAAATTATCCAATATATTACTAATAGATTTATATGTTTAATCTATATATCACTTTTGTTTTCTACATTTTCTCTTTGAATCTTTAACATCCTCTTGTGACATCCTTACATATTTCGATCTCTAAATTATTTTAGTTTAAGCTTTGAAGTATGCTCTTTATTAAACACTAAAATGTCAATCCACTGAATGATATTCCAAAAGATATTACCTTTTTTTGTAATGTACATCTCAAGACAATTGTTAGTATAGAATTCATTTCATGATCAATATTTTTCAAAGGGAAATTTCTGCTAAAATATCAAACAAAACAATTTATGAATGAGTGAATGTTATGCTTTTGATGTGACAAATGAGCTCCTCTTAGTATGAATTTGAATCAAATATGCCCTTTTTTGCTTTCCATTCCATATCTATATCTAGATTGTGTTTCGAATAAAAATTGCCAGGTGTGTAAATTATGTGCTAATGAGTCTCGTATGAACTGGAGGTTCATGTTCAAATAGGGGCAAATTCATCAAATCCTCTTAAAAATATAAATGGTGCAAACATTCTCCTCGTTTCTTTTGAATATCAAGGCTCAATCATTAGTTTCTAAACTTATTAAGAGAAAAAGATGAAAGCAACTTTATAATATTTCTCACTTAATTGGTCACACCGAAATAGATGTATTAAGAATCATTGGCTTTTAAGCAATGTAGATAAATGCTATACTTATTTGGCATATATTTTGTGATTTGTTATTTGATTTCTTAGTTTTCTAAGATCAAGTTGAATGATTTTAGGTTATTTCGGTAATTCTCTTTGTTTTATTGGAAACATTGGTCAAAAGAATAAGTTCAATTAATTTGTTAGCAGAGTTGATCATTTCATCTCTATTAGTGATACTTGTGTATGACATATATAGTGTCTTTATATTCCTAAAAATTCCTTTTTTGTCACTTAGCCAATGCATGCCATCATAAATATACCCATTGGTCCAAAACTTGTTATTCAATAGTATATTTTAACTCTCCTATATTTTTTTATTATGGTTAATTTGAAGTCAATGTAATGCTTGCTTGTCACTAGAGAATGTAATCCATGTTTAGGAACATATATCTTTTAAAGCATCAAAGTTTATAGCAAACTGAGTTAAATCATGACAATGGTTTTCCAATTTGGCCACTTTCTCAATCAAGAAAATTGGAAGGTTTTTTATGAATAAAAACGATCACACTAAGGGCACGTTTTGTGAGAATAACTGGACTCATGTTGTTCTTTTCTTTTAAAATTAAGTTCTTGCACTATGGTAAACTGATACCTGATATTTTGATCCATACAAGTATTGTAAATAAAACAAAATATATTATATAATGTATCACTATAAAGTACATTTTCAGAAATACTAGTATGCATATGCCAATGTATGCATCCTCATGCACGTGCATATACCAAAGCTAAGATTGATCATAATTAGATTATAACATGGAATTCTATTCCCTATTTGAGTTGAAAGCTTCCTTTTTTTGTTGATACTAGGGATAATACTAAAATTCTAGTAACAGATAGTAAAATATATTGGAAATACAAGCATAAACATGCCAATTCTTACAATTTTAGGGCATAAAGGACTCTATATAATTACAACTCTACCTTCTAATTAATAGAAGCACTTTAAAAATTAAGACAACCTCACTATGTCATATTTTTTAATAACATATAATTTATAAGGGCACAACTTAGATTAACGATGGCTTCTCTTTGCCAAGGGTATAGAAAAATATGAAAGGCATAAAATATAATACTATACGCAACTTCAACAGCTATTTAATTAAAGAAGATGAACGCTTAGTTTTCAGAACAATGGGGGATGAAAAGGATGACAGTTCATCACCCAATACCATAAACGAAGATCACAAAGCAGTAGATCAATCAAATGTCGAACAAATTATTACTTCTGACATGAATATTATGGCAATGGAAGAGGAAGCAATGATCAAATCCATCATCTGCAAAATACATTCTGCCAACACCAAATTGTTTTAATGGCCTGGGGAAAAAAAAATACATTGCTTTAGTTGTTGTTTTAGAAACCCTCGTGGAAAAATGTACTTTAATCACTCAACCAAATTGTTTTAATGGCTTGGGCCAATAAATAATGCATTGCTTCAGTTGTTGTTTTCGAAACCCTCGTGGACAAATGTACTTTAATCACTTAGCCAAATTATTTTAAAGGCTTGGGCCAACAAAAAATGCATCACTTTAGTTGCTGTTTTGGGAACATGATCCTCCTTCTTAGCAATTGAAAATATAACATCGCTCAGTGAAGACGAGCCTTTGTTAATTGCTTGTTTCAAGGACAGAATGAATTTATGCATATGCATCAAAAACAAGAGTTTTCAGCATAAATGAGAAACAATTCTTGCCTTGTTTTCCTTTAGATGATCTCCAGTCGAGCCACTTTTAGCAAGACGCTCGCTTCCGACTTGATCTATCAGATTCAAAACACCTTGAACCTATTGTTCCGTGGCCTGCAATGAAAGAGTCAGGTCAACAAATGTCTTAGATAACAAGCTTAATGGCTCAAAGGAACAAGGAACATCCACCACTCACAACATTCACCCTAGATATTCTTAAGGTGACAACAAAATGGCTTCTTGATAATTGTTCATTCATCTAAGTGTTGCAAACTGACCTGATGAACAAAGTAAAACCTGAATCATTAGTTCCAATCTCTTGCGATGATAGTCTTGTGGGTAGTCATGTTTGGAAAGCGAAGAATGATCTAGAAATGAAAAAATGTTGATACAGGATCGTACGTTTAAAAGCATGCAAGCAAAACACAGCTTGGTACCCCAGAATATGGAACATGAAATGAAAGCACACACCGTATTCAGTTAGCCACCAGAAACAAAAAAAACAGAAGATGAATTAATGCATGCAAGAAAAACAAAGCTTGGTACCCAAGAATATGGAATATTTAGGAAACTAAATACACATGATGTATTTAGTAGGCCACTAGAAATAAGAAAATAAGAGATGAAAGCATGCTCCAATTTACAATGTCTATGCTGATTTCAATTACCTGCTCCTTGCAGCTTGATCCTCAGAAAGGAAATTTCCTTTATGCTACATACATCGACAATAGTAAGGTCTGCCACATGTGTATTACCAGCTAAATCGTGCTTGATGGTACATTGCTTGTTAAGAAGAGTTAGACAACTGCTTGTGCTACGATTGGGCGATAACAGATCACGAATTGTTTCATTGTAGATCTCTAACATTGATGCCTGTAAAAGATGAAAAGCATGGTTTGAAAGCAAGAAAGATTGAGCACAATTTATGTTTTCATGTAAATTGACATTCAAACCTGTATTTTGTAAGTCCAACCCTGGCATTGTAGTGATTGGCTAGTCTCAAAGATGTGCTCCAAGCAACGTGGTATTAATCCTTTCTGCTCAGGGGCTTCAGGCTTGCCCATCATGGTATAAGTTTTACCAGAACTAGTTTGTCCATTAGAAAAGATACAAACCTCTTTAAAGAAGAGATAGTAAAACAAGGAGTTAAGAATAATGAATGAGAGCTGAAGCTTGTTATATGCATTTTCTCCAAGATAGAGAATTAATGTTGAAGACGAAACTGGGCCTTCAACTAGCTCAACAATTGGTTGGATCATCTGATTCAATCGTGCTGACCTAGTGATTTGAGCATGGTCATTTAATGTTTTTTATGTCCATATTTATGTCTGCTGTCGGAAAAAGAAATGAAAAGAATTTTGAAAAAAAAGTGAATGAAGAATATAGAAACACATCAAAAACAACATAACTGTAAAATTTATCCCAACTATAGGTTAAACTTCCAGATTCATTTACTCTAAATTAAAATGTTTGTTAGATAAAAATGAAATACTACTAAATTACTATTCCTAGGCTTAGCTACTTCTGTTAATCCATTTTTTTACCATTTCAGCATTTAACAGTGAAAAATAAACCAATATACTGGAAAAGCTCAACAAGCTATTTCTACCCATCATACTTCAGTTCCTTCTAAGTGAAGGCGAACTCGCCCAACACGCTTAAAAAATAATAAATAAGAACAACAAAAGTATAATTAAGTTCATAAATCAAGAAACATGCAAAAAAACCAATTCAACAGAATAATACTTTTTATTTTGACTTGTAACACGAATTAAGTTGGCAATAAAAATTGATCAATTATATGAATTTTCTAACCTTGCTAGAGCATCAAATGATATCTAATGCATTTTATCAAAGTTATAGTAGCTTCTTTAAAATTAAAAAATTTTATATGGTTTTAGAAATACAAAATACCTTCTCATAAAGCTTCATTTGACTGAAGTCTTATACTCAAACTATTTTAAAAATCGCTGTCTTGACCATCTATACTAGCATCCTTAATGTAAAGTATTGAGGCTAACTATAGATTTTAAGAAATAAACGAGAATTTGAGTTGAAGAATTACTAGGTGCAGTAGGGTACTACAAAAAGGAAGCTCTTCTAAGTTCACGATTTGAACTTAGAAATAATAGAGAGATAAACAAAGAAAAAATGGCCATAAGAGAGAAAATAAAATATAGCCAGTTAAATATTCTCCTTTCTCTCTCTCTCTCCTCCCTCCTCTCAACTCCATATGCTAAATGCCAAGAAAATATTTATGGACAATTAAGTCATTAGAAAACCCATTAACATGACAAGGTAGTATTGAATTCCATGGCAATAAAATTAGTATCTTATTTTGATAATAATAAACACTTTAAATTTTATTATGTAATCTAATTTATCTATTTAGTATATTTTATAAGTTATCATAAGATAGGTAGACTCATAGATCACTTATTGTGGAGTAGATAAGAATACTCTAAAGTGAAGACAAAAAATGCTTTACTACTATGATAATCATGTATCCAAGAAGCAACTCAAAGAACTTTAGAACTTCATAGAAAATGTATACGGATTAAAATCTAATTTGCTATATTATTTTAAGAGCTTGCACTACATTACACAAGCATTCTAAAGTTCATTTAGTAGTGCTCTTTTAACCAAGGATTTTACTTAAATCTATTTTGTGAAGCAAACAACTATCACAACGAAATATCAATGTTTGCCCAAGGAAAATTGTTTTATGAACTAGGAAATGCCATAATACATTAATGGCTTTCATTGATCCTATGAGTCATTGAGGCAAATGTCTATTAAAATGACAATTTTTACAATCTCAACATATTGTGCAACGTACTTTTGCATTGTTGGCCAGCACAATTCTTGTTAAAAACACTCATGGCTAGGTTATAACCAAAAGAACTGCTTCAGTAATCCACAAAATAAATGGAATTAATAATTTCAAATAGCTTGAGAGGTTGGTTAACATTATTCTATTTTTAAGAACATGAAAGACAAAACAGACGAGCTTCTTAATTCCATCACATTCTCATAGTTTTTTATAAGCTACAATTTTATTTTGCCTTTCAAAGGCTTGAAAAAGGTTAATGCTCGACTTCATAGCAAGATATGATTCTACAAAACGTAGCAATATGACAACCTAACTTATATAGGTCTCAAAATGTCTTTAGTGAATGCATTTTCAAAAAGTCCAAACGCCATCAGGGTTAGCTTCACTTCCTTTAAACGTGCTTGATAAGATGCCAAAATTGAACTCGAGTGGATTGACATGCACCCAAATTTTCATAATTCTTGAAAGTTCTCTTTAAGATCCTCAACATAGGCAATGAATGATTGCTTTTAACTAAAAACTCCTCAACATATGCGTCAAGATTCATTCCTCATTGATGGCTAAAAACTATATTAACAATGTATTGATATGTTGTTCTTTAAGTTTTTAAAACAAATGACATGGCCTTTTAGCAACATATTGAAAATTGATGATAGATGAAATTTTTCATTGTCTAACTCAAAAATCCTAATCTATTGTCATCCAAAGAAGGCATTAAAAAAAGCTTAAATGATTAAAAGTTGCAATCAAGGTAGTTGAATCATCAATTCTTGAAAAAAAGAAAATTTTGGTCAAGGAAAAATAAGATAAAACAAAGAGTCAACACAAATGTGTCATTTGTCATTACTTTTCATGACAAGCAAAAACTTTTCCAACTGCTTGAGGTATTACACAACAACAATGAATCAAACCTTAAGAATATAAGCTAGTTCACTTTAGCTAGGGCTTGTTTTTCTTAGCTAAGTGTGTCTTCTTCTATCATATTCTTAAGCCTTCAAAGTTAACATTAAGATGTTGGTAAAACATAACTCAAGTAACACCAACCATATCAAAACAAAACCATGCAAAAATATCAATGTGTTGAGCTAGAAATGAGAGAATGGTCTCCCTTTGCTATTAATTCAAACCCTTTGCTCTCCATTGAAGTTAATAAATATACGTATACTTTGGAAGGAACTAAAAGATCAACAAGAAAAGAAAAAACAATCTATGAAGAAGAACCAAGACGTCCAATAAATTGACGAAATGCCACAACTTCCCATCATTTTACTCAGGTAGCAACTCTTCAACTGAAGCAGTTCTCCTTAAACATGAGAAACCTAATGGTGTAAGACTTTATTTGAACACAAGGGATCAAAGAGTGCAAGGAGTACTTGACAGGTGATGACCAAGATTTAAATTACTTAACAAAGAGTAATTTTTTGTGGGATTTTAGTTTGAATGGTATAAAAATAAATAATCCCACATTGACTATAAAGAAAATGATTTGGAGATTTATGTGATAATTTAGCCTTAAAATGTCAAAATGTTTGAGAATAAAACCCTCTTTGGTCTAAATCGGATGATCAAACGAAACGATATCTCGACATAATAAAACTAGGAGGTAAAATTTATACATAGAAGGTGTTGAAGCCATAATGTGAAATTTATTTATTGTAGGTAAATCAAAAATTACAAATATGATTTTGTCATGTTCATAAAGTTTTCCATCTACATGGCCATTTATATTTCATTCCCATATGCAAAAAGAGAAAGCTAACTTTAAGCTTAGTTTATTCTCCGAAGAAGCTGATTGGAGAACCAACATAGGGAACAACACGACTTAAACAAATGCCCATTTTATTGAAGGCATTCCAAAATAAAGAATCAACAAAACTACGATATCCACAATAACAAACACACATCAATGTTTGCAATAAGTCATGTGAACAGGATGATGTTTTTAAGAAATTCTAAATAATAAAGATGCTTTGGCTCAAAAGAGATTTGAAGCAAATAAAATATTCTCATTATTACATTTGACAAAGTGTTTTCCTTAAAAGATTTTAGAATTAATTTATAAGGGCATGCTTGATTCCCTCAAAAGATCACCAAAATAATACTAAGATGTACTTAAACTTGTCTCCATGGCCCTAAAGTGAGATGAAAAGTCTCGATAGGTCTTAAATGGTTTTCCTTCAAGGTGATGCAACACTAAATGTGGAGTTTGAACCTCCTTTAATCCATAGAAACAACATAAAGCATAATCCAATCACAAAGCTACTCAGGTCAAAACCATGCTTCACAATCTTTGTAGATGATGACACATAACTTCATTCATTTCATATGATAGCTCTTCATGATTTATGAGTGCTTTATCATAGTTTATTATAGTACATCATAGTTCAATTCGAATTTTCTTGGTTCCTTGACTTGGCACCACATTGGACACCTTTCGATAGATTAAGACAACAGGATGCATGGTTGGGAGCTTTTCATTGATTTCCAATCCCTTTGATGCTTGCTTTGGCTAGTTAAGCTCCCTTTTGGATGAATTTCTTTAAACGAATTACATAAAAACTGCCAAGGCTTAGAATAGCATTATCTTTTTTTTATTTCTTTGTGATCTCTCTTTATTTCTTCATGCTTTGTTTCTTAAAATAAGTTGTTGAAAATTAAGAAGAGTTTAATTAAGATTTTTATTTCCATGAACATTTCTTTCCATTTTTATTCTTTTTCAAGAGCTATTGTATTAAAAAAATATAATATAAATGAAAGTTTTAGATAATTGTTTTTGGTGATAACTCTTGCATAGCTTGAGGGCTTATGTTTGACTAGACTTGAATATTAATCCAACATCTTGAAACTCTTAATGACCTCCTTCTTCCCCTAATTTTTTTCTTTTTTATTTCTTTTTAGTCTAAACAAACTCAATAAACCTAAAAAACATCTTAAACCTTAAAACCCTCTCCTTTTCATCCTTGCTTAAACTTTTGCCAAATACCACACTCCAAAACCTCCAAAATTATCACATGCTTTCCCTTTATCAAGTTTGCCTCACCTACAATTAAATCACAACCTCTTCTCTTGTTTGCTCTATTTCACTCTGAAAACCCTCACTTTCATCATCCTTTCTCTACAAACCCTTTGTCAAGCCTTGCTTCCTCTTAAATAAAGCCAATTAACCATCCAACAAAGACCTAGGAGAGCTACTTTATGTCTCTCTTTCTCCCTTCTTACCATAATATTATTGCTGCTAACCTTCTTAAACAGTTTTTGTAATCAAAGACTTCATGGACGATAACCAAAGGTAATGTGGCAATAAGAATTTACTTGAGAGATACATTCAATGGAGTATTCTCAAACACTTGAAGAGGTAACTAATGGTCTAAGATGGATGATAATGATGTTATCAATTACTCCCTTAATAAAAATATTTAGATTTCTTCATTGTTGACGTGAGCTCATTGGTAATTTCCTTAAGCCTTCTCTTGCTTCCAAATGTGTTGGAAATAGGTAAGTCTTCTTCATTAACTAAGAGCAACAAAAGTCTTCTAGCAAGATATGAGATGGTAAACAAAGCCTTGGCTTCTCAAATTCATTGGCCCAAAGAAAACATACTAAGGATGCTTGAGTCACTTGGGTTTCTTCTAGCTCCACCTCACTTAAGCTTTCTTGGAAAATTTGAAGGTAAAATTTGGGGCTTCCATTTTAATTTTGACTAAGATCGGGCAAACATTCAACCAAAATTTTCTGGCTTGACATAACTAGCAAAGGAAGAAGAAAAGATCCTTTTCAAAAAATTGAAATTGGGAATAATGAGAGACCTTCTAAAACCCCTTCGATGTTGAATCCATGAAGCAAGATGGGGAAAATGGTTCACTTAATTGCACCAAAAAGCAAGAAAAAAAGACGTGTCTTAAATTCGCATAGAAAAATTTATGGGTCTGATTTGTCATAATAGAAAGTAGGAATTTGAAATTTAGAAGGAAAAATAAAAAAATCCCCATTAAAAGAGGGGTAATTACAGTGCCAATGTAAGAAGAATAGCTAAGACACATCATACACCTTGCCACACTCTTTGCTAAATGAACACATCCAACGACAACAAAGGTAAAAAGGAAATTAAGAAGTGGCACAAACAAAAGGTATCCCACTTGCAAAAATTAATTAACTAGCATAGAAATAAAGGTAGATGAGTGAGTTGAAAAAGGATAGTTCACCATAAGAAAATGAACAAGCTCATTTAAGACAACTGAAACTTGAGCTAGAATCGTAGACATAGTGGAACAAGAATTTCAAATGGATAGAAACGACTTCAGAAAAATATTTCCAAATGTTACTAAAAGATGTGAAAGAATGGCTCAAAAGGAGGATCATTCTTAAGAGGTGGAGGGATAGAATTAGTGATCACTTACATCGTTGAAACATTAAAAACAAGATCATCAACAAGCACAACTTTTTGAACTATAGTTCTCGTCTTCTATCTACTCACTAATTCCAACATGCCATGTTAGAAAAGTGTTGAAACTAATTACAAATTCCAAGAAGAAGAAATGATTTACTTCCCTTTAGCTAAAGAATCACAAGAAGGTAATTTAGAGTTATTACGAAAAGGAAGCCCCTTCAAGTTCAAATATAAGACTTAGGTAAGAACAGAGAGGGATAAGCAAAGAGAAATTCCGTAAAAGTGAAAAAATTATATTTAGTAAAATTGCCCACTGCACCCAAATGGTACATAAACTAAACCATAATGGAGTGGCAAGTTAATTATAACTAAAGAACAAGACCCTTTGCACATGATAAATTTGAAAATGTCGTTAATATTTTGTCCTTCTCTAAACTAAGTTTTATCCCATTCAACTTTAACAATGATAATACAAATCATGCTTGATGAATCCTAATCAATTTGGACATTGAGACTTATCCGTGTGACCCAACACCTTGAGAGCTATTTCTCTAACACTTGATTTCTAGAAATCTTACACCTTTTAACCTTGTTCTCATCAAAATTTTTGTCATGGAAGGCTAGTCCAATTTTAAAAAGACATGCCTCATGTTAATCATCAAGCATATAATGATCCAGCAAATTGTAATCTAACATGATAACTTTACATATTCATGCAACATAAATGGTAAATAGCTATCATAACACTTACTAAAATAGGATTAAATAAGTGATCAAGGTTTTTCTCTTGCATGCTATAAAAATAACTAAAATAAAAATATCTAAACAAATGCCTCTTGCTCCATATTTTGGGATAATATATGTACCATCTATTAATATTTATGCATCCATGAACATAAGGTTTAATAAAATCTTATTTAGATTGCATACCCATAAGAAGCACATTACAAAATATGTAAATTTAATTTAGTTACTAGTAAATGATGAAAAAATTTAAAAAATGGATATGATAAAATTCACAAAAGAAAACTGAAATAAAATATATTACATAATGGATTTAATGCCTAGAATATACCACCTTATATCCATCAAGTGCACTTTGCACTAGCTGCGAGATTTCTAAAAACACATCCTCCTGAGATGACTCGTGACAAAAAACTTTGTCAAAAGTGAAACAATACTTTGGAGGTGTTTACAAATAAAGCAAAACAAAAAGCATCAGCTATAGAAGGCTCATCCTTACAGATTATAGTTTCCATAAGACATTATAAAACAGTCTTGCATGTAAAAAATTAGAAAAAAATTCCTTACCACTGTACATCAAATCAATGCCTCTCCCAACAGACTCAATGCTTGATGGATATGAAATAACTGGACCATCTACTCCCCTGGCATCAATGTCTAACAAAAAAGGTCACACTCTACAAAAAACTTGAATGCTTCCTTTTTATTCCTGCAAAACATTAAAGCTCACTAAAAGTATAATATGTGTGGTATAAATATCTGCTATTAATATACATTTTGGACATGTTTCTTGTACAACTTTCCAATGGAATGGCTATCAAAGGCTCTAAGATTTTTAAGGAAAAAGCTGCAAAGAAAAAAGAACTTTTTCTTTAAGACAACTGTCTAGGGTTCAAATGCCAGATCGCCTGTCAAATTTTAAGTGTTTTGCTTCCCAATGATGCAGCTTTTATGAAAATGTAAAAATATTAACAAACACTTTGGCATGGAGAAACTTATCCTTGCAAATGGAGACACATACATGGCTTGTGGAAAAGAAGAAATTGGGTGATACACATGCATGTCTATTGGTTTGGGACCAAAACAAGAATTTCAAATAGTTTAAAACTAATTTCAGTCCAACACTCAGCCAAATTATTGGTTTGGTTCAACTCAAGATTTCAACTAATATTGGCTAAAATAAATCTCCACCACCCTCAACCTTATTTTTGCTTCCAAATCCATTACAAAATTATCGAAATACCTTCATTTTCTAACAATAAAAGAGATCGGGTGGGTAAGTCAGAAAATGCTCTTGATAGCTATAATAATGGTTCTAATGGATCAGATTTGCTAGACTTAGTGTCATCGAATTTCAAACACCAAAGAATGGTTTCACATTCAATTTCCCTTTTGTTAATATTTCTCTTACTCAGTTATCCATAACTTTACTTTTACGTTTATTTTTTCAATAATTTGCTAATTAATAACATAAATAAATATTGCCTAATTTAAACTTTTAATTATATAACATTGACTTTGAATCTTATCCTTTTATTGTATTACCTACTTTTATCTTTTCAACAATACTCTTTTTAGTCACTTGGATAAATTTTTGCAACTCCAATTTTTTACAATAGTTTTTTTATAATTTATTTTTTTCATCACCTAGACACAGAGACAAGTGATCGTTATTGTTTTTTAATATTGTTATTTATATCATTTCTTTTTTAGTACCCAACACGATAACTATGCAGACAAATGCTGACCTTATTAATTTTACAAAATATCCCATTTATTTTCAATAGTTCATTTCTTTTCAATGCTGCACATGCACCTCATCAACAGTTAAACGCAATTGTGTTCTACAGGCACAAGCTACCTGCATGCACGGATAGACCCTTGGCTCCTTCATAAATTTGTGCACCTCAGGATGCACGCCGGCAAAGACAGACATTGATAGGTGCAAAATTTGTAAAATTTGAGAAACTTTTAATTTTCAATCAAAATCACATTTTTTTTATTTTACATTTAAAAATTGTAACCCAACCACTATACAAAAAGAAAGAAATAATGAATCAAATAATTCAAAAAAATTCAAAAAAAATTTGAGACGTCAAAACTCATAGAAAGTGAGAACTTGAGAAATTCAAAGAGTTTTGAGAATCAGAACTTCGTAAATTCAAAACACTTTAAAGAAAATCTTCTTGGGAAATTCAACCTCCTTGTGGTAAAAACCATCTTATCGTTGTCTTTCTCCATCTTTATTTGCTCCCCATTATTACACTTCCACTTTTGTTGTTATCATTCTGAAAAAAAGCCTATTGACAAGGGTTCAAGATGAGAAAACCTCATAAGCAGATCATTGATAATTGATTCTAATGATAATGACAACACTATTATTAGTGTCACAATTGTTGAAACTCACCAACCATAATTTATTAACAAAGTTTCTAGAACAAGTGCTACATTGGAAGCATTAACAAGTGGCATGGCTAAGAATTGTCAATAATAACTCATCATGTTTCTTTGCAATTTAACATTGGGCAACTAACAAGGAAAAGAAGTAGCTCATCAACATCCCAACTAGCTTAATGCCCAAGCACTCACATCAGAGGAACAAGCACCTAAAATCCCCAAGTTATAGGGATCAGGGTTCCATTTGCAAGAAGAAAAGAACAAATCTAAGAAAAAATCAATGACAAAAAAACCAATGACACCAAAAGGTACCTTGTTAGAGAAATATCTAAATCTTTTTACCACTCACATTGCTTTTATTATTGCTAACTCATAATACTTCTAAGGCATTGTGACTACTATAGAGATCACAATAAGCCCTTAAGTAAAGTCACTCACAACTTCAAAAGTTATCATTGTTTGTTTGAAATGGAAAAACATAACATGTAAAAAAAAATATGCAAAATACAGGCATTTGCGTCCAACATCAAGTGCATTACAAGAAAAAAACTCATTGTCGTTAGGGTTTTTGGAGAAGATCTTTTGCAATATTTATCTTTGATTGAAAATGCCAAGTTGTTGTTAAGGTTTTCATTCTATTATAAATATAAAGTTTCTATTATATATTCTATATTTATTGCATTCAATCTTCGATTATGAATACTTTTGGGTCTAGTGTGGGATCTTTTGATCTATTGTAACCTCTTTGAGTTGCATAATGAACTATAGTATATAACTCTTCTATGGATTATTTGAATTTTTTTCTCCCTACTTTTACAAAAAACTACAATGGAGTAAGTTTGATCTTTTTTGATTATGAGTAAATATAAACAATAATTGTCCAAATCACTTAAAAGTTTCTATTCATTACATCATCCTTATTTTTTGTTTGTTATACTACAAGTGCACACACTTTTTAAAAATAGTATTTTAAAATAAGGCTATTTTTATCTTTGTAAATTTTTGAAAAAAATGAAAAAAAGTACAATTCAACTTCCTCTTATGCATGTCTCAACTCTTCAAAAACAAGCCAGCTTTCAACAACATTATTACTAGAAAAATTTCAACCATGTTCTATGGCAAATTACTAGACTAGAAAAAGGCTGTTGATTGAAAGGCTTTTGTTAGATGACAAATTAAGCAATTGATAGATTGATTTAAGCTATGATAGCGCAACCACTAAACTCTATTTCTAGGTATATAAATTAAGTGTGGTAACATACAAAATTTTTAACAAAAACATAGAGTTAGAACGAAAATAATTGAGGCAAAATTTCATGAAGAAAAGGTTTTGTTTTTTAATTTGGTGGAGCGCATTTATATGATAGTAAACTCAATTAAAATTGATAATCTCCCCATCATATTATCAAGTTGATTCCTAAGCAAGCTAACTTGATTCGTTAATCTAGTAATAATCTCCACCAATGCATTTTTCTCCTTCTACAACTTTGATATAGTAAAACCATTCTTGATAGCATGAGCCTGTAGCTGAAGGTTATACTGTTGCAACTATTGTTGTACGCTTGCAGTCGTTTGTTTGTCCCTTGAATAATTCTTATCTATGTAGTAACAAAATACAGAATATATCAATATATATATATATATATATATATATATATATATATTTCTTTCAATTAAGTTCAATAATGCATGTTGCTCTACCTGACTTTTAAGATGATTTATTTCTTGTGTAGCTTTCTCAAGTTCTTCCTTGAGACCATAATGTAAATTTTCAGAAGCAGCCTTTGCTTCAGCTTCTTTCTCCTGAGCTTTAATGGCAACCTGATATGTTTCATGAGTATTGTCGTTATGTATAAGTCAATAAAGAAATTATATTTAATTTTTAGAAGGTACCAATTTTTGGACTCCTCTCTCTTAAGATTCTTCTCTAAGGACATCTTCATTGTCTGGTTTTCCTCAATCAGTGAAGTAAAGTCTCCTTTTTTTGAGTTCGATTGGAATTCTGAAAAGAAATGAAAATTTCCGAAGTTTAATAGTAAAAAAAATTCGTCATCGCATGAAAATGAAAATTGAAAACATTCACCAATTTCAGAATGCTTGCTCTTTTCTGACTCCAACAAACTATTGAGCTCATCCTGTATCGCAAGATAACAATCTTCCAGATCAATGTACCAACTAATATAGAGTTTAGCCTCTTGATGTAGTCTCTCATATCATTCATCCTTCCCTGCAAAAAAAAAACTACAAAAATTAGAATAAACACAATTACTCAAGAAAAACAAAGAGACAGATTGTTATTGTAACATAAAGATTAGGAAGCCTGGTTGCCTGGACATCTGCTTTGCTTCTGAGCTTTGATGTCTTAGACAGCACCTTCGCTACATCCTCCCTTGAGTTAAACACAACCCCGACACCATCACAATCTCAATTAGAGCTGGTAATCTTGGGAACACCTCCATTATCCCTAGATATTGTATTCATACTCGATAGAGGTAAGCGACAACGTGCGGAGTTTGCCTTTCCTACCATACTCCTGCCACAAATCTTCTGTCGCCTATTTAATCGCAATTCGTCCAAGTTCTCGCCCTTCTGCAAATCAATCTACACCTAAGAATTCCAAGCCAAGGAGAAAACTAGCTATATAACGGATGGAAACTGAATGTGTCGAGAAGTAAACCTTACATTTGAGCGGCTTCGAGAAACATTATACCCAGCGATCAGCAGGGGTATGTTCTGGTTCCTCGTGTGCATTTTCAATGAGAAAAAAAAGATCAAAAGGAGCTACGTAGTGGTAGAGCTGAAGTGGAATCCTGATGAGGTGCAGCGGTTGGATGAGGAACAGAAGACAGAAAGCATCGTACAAACAATTTACAAACCAAAGAAGAAGAAAAAAAACCTTTTCTTTATCTTTTCGAGGATTTGTTTGGTCTCGAGAACGACGATACTCTTTCTCTTCCCTTCTTTACACGAACGAAAGGGCGGGCTTCGAGATTTGTAATTTATTGAAACGAGCATGGCAGAGATTCCGAAATGACCCAAAGATGCCCTGTTAATAATTATACGACGAACGAAGCAGCTATATGTATTTTCTTACAAATAAATATTATTCAAAAAAAAGGAGAAAACAAACCGAAATAACATTTAAAAACCCAACTAACGAAAAAAAATGATTGCATTAATTTTTTTAGCTTAAATTTGAAAATGAGAGATTACAAAATAAAGCTTTGAAAAAAAAGAATATTAAAAAAGAGTTTTATATAAATAAATAAAAATTAGATAAATATATATATTTTTTAATAATTAGAGATTGAGAAAAATAAAGACAATATTTAAAATTTTGTCATTTGTCTAGACAAATTTTACCTTTAACTTAATATTACTTTTTAATATGATATTAGGATTTTTTTTCTAATTAGTTTTGAGTAAATTTTTAATAAATTAATATCTAGGATAATAAATATGTAAAAAATCATTTTAGTAATATTTGAATCAAGATGAATTGTGACATCATGGTCTATTTCATCGACCATACTTTTCTATGATAGTGATGGTCCATTCATCATTGCTCTTTTTCCATTGTTCTCTTATTGATAGAATGAAAAGTTACACTACACTTTAGCCTTATTTGTGTGTAATTTTTATACTACAATAAATAATATCTCATATAATGATGATTTTTCTACTAAGCAGAATACCTTTTTGAGCATTAATGTTCTCTAGTATTTTTGTTACACCCTTGTGTTTGATGAGTCATGCATAAATGTTTATATCTCATATGGGCTTGCATTAAGTGAAATTATTTATATTCAATTAAGTCAATCCATGAACTTTAAATGTCTAGAATAATGGTCTTAAGGCTCTTGGAGTCATGGCAAGCTTCAAGGAAATTGAAGACATGCACTAAAATTTTTATACTTGAAATTCTCTTTATTTTTCTTGAATTTGATATGTCCAAATTTTGATATGATGTGGCACACTAGCAGTATTAATGTTTTAAAATGTTATAAATTTAATAATTGTTGAATTTTTATTTTTGGGCCAAGCATTATTGATAAAAAGTATAGACATTGGTATTTGATTTTTTAAAATTATTTTAGGAATTATTTTTCATGAATTTCTTTTCATAGTCATTTTGGAAACTTATAACACTATCATAATATAAAACTATTTTGGTACACTTATATTAAAAATTTTGGCACAACAATTCTTACAAAACACTAAAAAATAACATTAGTTTCATGATTTTTCACTCAAGCATTAGGCGGATCGACCTGACCCGACCACTGGCCCGTCTAGGTGTTTAGTAATATTTTAAAAAAATATAATAAAATAAAAATGGTTAGATTGACCTAAAACGGGCAAGCGTAGCCCTAAGGGGAAGGGAGAAGGCCACCGGGAACATTGAATGAAAGAGGGTGAAATCAATGCACAGGGAAAGCTGAACGGAACAATGAGAGATCAAGTCAACCAGAACCAAGTGTCTTGAGGGAGGAAGAGGAGAGCCAACCCCAAATGGCTCAAGAGCCATACAAACCGAATTCCTTATAGAGCACAATGGTAAAATAAGTTGGGCAATGTGGGACTAATGTCTCAATCCAATTGTTAATGATGGTGACCGGGCAAGCACGATTCGACAGCTGAGATTAATCAATGTAAAATATAGGAAGTACAGGAGAATCGTACTTGAGTAGATCTGTGTGTGTCAAAAGGCATAAGAAATGTGGTAAACATTTTAATTCAATTAATTTTTGGACATATTATACTAACACATACAGGACAACCTACGCTTGATCCAATGGCCCAGATGAAGGCTGCCTAGATCCAACAGCCATGATTGATCTCTAACAATAAAATCTGGATGCAATAAAAAACGTCCATGTTAGGCTCCAAATTGAGTGGTGACTGCTTTGTGTTCGTTACCCAAATGGCCTGTTCATTTTAGAGCCATTGGACTGGATTTAGAGCTTAAATTATGCTCTATAAATAGAGAAGGATGAAGAACTCCTTGTGGTACAATTGCTAAGCTCTCAAAGCTTTTAAATCACAACTTCTAGCAATTTCAAGTTCATATGGTACTTCCAAATTCACAAAGTTAAAGTTGTGAGAAGGAACCAAAATTGGAGGTTTTTGCTTCAAAAATTTTCAATTTCTATTCCTCCCTCCTTTTCGATTTTTCTTTGAAATTTTATTGTATTGAGTGTGCCTTATGCTTCTTTAAATTGTTTTAAGTTTATAATTTGTTGCCAATTTTTGTATTTGTTTCTTTTGGGTGAGGGCATCCCGACAATTGTGCAAAAGCCTCGAGTTTGAGTTGAGCTCGAAAAAAACTCAAGTAGGTTCGGGATTAGCCGTAGGTAATATCCCAAGTATGTTTGAGGTGAGCCGTACGAAAATCCTCGTTTGTAATTTGGGAAATTTTAATGGCTTTTCCTAACACTGATTGGGGGGGGATGTAGGCTTGATTTTGAGTCGGATCACCTTTAAAATATTTTGTGTACTATTTTACTTCTCTTTCTCATCCTTGCTTAAAAGATTTAAGTTTTAATTTAAACCAAAAATTGAAAGAAAATCTCAAAACTTTATTTACCACAATTCACCCCTCTTGTGGGTTTACTTTAAGCACAAAGAACTTCAATTTCTTAGTCTATAGGGACATCTATGTTTTGCATGAGGGAAATCCAAAAATAATTAAGTGACTAATTCTACATCTTTTAGCAAATATATGTGAGCACACAATAACAATAAATTTTACTTAAATCCTTTGATTTTATTTTAGAGTTTTAGAACTTGGGAATAAATATAATAATAGAAAAGAATACTTACTAATGACTCATATATAATAGATTTCTATAACATAAATGATTAGATAATAGCAAATATTAACTAATTTTAGTTTACTTAAATTCTCACATAATAGAAAACAATACTTTTTAATTATATATTGCAATGATTAAAACTTACTTTCATAATAAAATCTCATATTTTGAAGTTTTAATTTGGACAATTTGCCACGAAAATCATTTTATGTCTATGATTTTCTAAATCGACAAAATTGTTCATTCACTCCACATAAATAAACTAACTTCAACAAAATGAAAATTATACTATATTCTGTTACACCCTTGTGTTTGATGGGTCAAGCATAAATGTTTATATCTCATATGACTTTACTTTAAGTGAAATTATTAATATTCAATTAAGTCAAGTAATGAACTTTAAATATCTAAAATAGTGGTATTCAAGGCTCTTGGAGTCATGGCAAGCTTCTAACAAATTGAAGACATGTACTAAAATTTTTATGTATGAATTTCTCTTTATTTTTCTTGAATTTTATATGTCCAAATTTTGAGATGATGTGGCACACTAGTAGTATTAATATTTGAAAATGTTATAAGTTTAATAATTATTGAATTTTGATTTTTGGGCCAAGCATTATTGATGAAAAGTATAGACATTGGTATTTGATTTTTTAAAATTATTTAAGAATTGTTTTTCATGAATTTCTTTTCATAGTCATTTAGGACACTTTTAACACTATCATATTATATTCAAAATTTTGGCACAAAAAATCTCACAAAACATATAAAACAACTTTAGTTTCGGGATTTTTCACTGTAGCATTAGGTGAGTTGACCTAACCCGACCGCTGGTCCGTCCAGGCTTAAGGGATTAAAAAAATAAATACAAAAATTGTTCGATTGACCCGAAGGGGCGAGCGAAGCTGGAAGGCGAAAGACTAAGGCCACAGGAAAAGCTGAACAGAACAGCGCGTAATCAGCCCAAAGTGAAACTGAATGGAACAATGCGACCTCAAGTCAATCAGGACCAAGTAATTAAACCTTGGTCGAGGTAAGGGGTAGCCAACCCCAAGCGGCTGGGGAGATAAGCGAGCCAAAATCCTTATAGAGCGTAATAACAACGTATTTTCTACGATATCGGACAAAATTCCCATCTGATGTTCAAAGAAAACGGAAGGGCAAGCACGATCCGACGGCTTATGTTAATCATGGTAAAATGATGCAATTAAACAACATAATGACAGGCAAGGGAATCAAACTTGAGCAGATTTACGAGATATTAGAAATTACTGCAGCAAAAGTTTCAATAAGAATAGTTTTCTGACAACATATCCTAATACATGTTGGAGAAACCTACTCTCGATCCAATGGCCCAGAACAAGGCCGCCTTAATCCAACGGCCACGATTCATCTGGAATAGTAAAATCGAAATTCATTCAGAAACGTCCATTTCAGGATCCAAAATGAACGATAACTGCTATGTGTCCGTTACCAAACGGCTAGTTCATTTTAGAGTAGTTGGGATGAGTGGATTTAGAGCTCAAATTTGAGCTCTATAAATAGGGAAAGATGAAGAAATCAAAGAGGTTATAATTACTGATGTTAATAAAGGCCTATCAAAATTCTATAATACCTCAAATAAGATAATATTTTTTAAATCTATTTCTTTAATGTAAAAAGAAATTAAGTGCTCTATATTATACTTTGAGATGTCAATAATACATCACAAGGGTTTTAATCTCTTAGGGAGATTCCTTTCCATAATTTGAATCCTAATAGATTAATCATATTAAAGTCTACTTGTTCGATTGGATCATCTACAACCTATTAGATCATTTGATTTAATTCATTTAATTGTTCAATGTATGTGTAATGGATGATAGATTTTTCCAACTTCTCTATTTGGCTTGTGTTAATTCCTCATATGTCCAAGTCATACTATCCAATCCACATGTAAGATCATTAAATGCTCATTGAAAGATTATTGGATTGTCTATTAAGCATTCGATAAAGACTCACAACACAAATGTTAAAAAGTTATTAGATTGTTTGATATTTTTCATTAGATCATTCAATCCTTTATTGGTTTATTTGATGGTCCCATTGAATATATAATGAAGACTTTGTTTATTTCATGTATTTTCTTTAAATCATCAAATTCCCTTCTACAGTTATGATTTCATGCACATAAGGCTTAGTTCACTTTACAAATCTCTCATACATGACTCCATAGTAAGAAAAAAGGAAACATATATAGCTTGCATGAAAACACTTATACTTTGAGCTTAGATCTTAACGAGATATCTTCAAAATCAGTTGTAAATCATGGGGAAGACTTACCTTGTTTCTTTTAATTAGTTTTTTTCCCATAGTGATCCTTTAATTCATTTTCTTTTCTTCTCTACAACTAATTAGGAGTTATGACCAAAGCTTATACCATGTCTCTTTTTGATAACAAAGTGCATATGTAATAGTCGTTTTTATTAACTTAAAAATTCCATCTAAATAAGTTAAAATTATTTATTTTGTGTATGTCATATTTGAAACATGAGAATTTATTGTTGAATATGCTTTTTAAAAAGCATGGCAAGATAGTAATGATAGAATAAAAAATCTGAGTATATTATCATGAAGGTTTCAATTTGAGAAATTAGTATGTATGCGGTTTATATTTTCAAAAAATATAAAATTTGTATGAATATTTAAATTTAAAAAATAATAAAAATACAAGAAATTGAGATTAAATAATAAAATAATCCTCTTATTAAATAATAGGATGCGCTCTTTTGTCTCGAGCATTTTGGCAAAGTTCTGTAGTGCATAAATGAAGCATGAAGAGAAAAAGCTTAGGGAGAGTGTTAAAGGAGATTTGGCTTGAGATCATGTAGAGATGCGAAGAAAACATAGAGAAAAAGAAAAAAAGAAAAAAGAAGAAACAAAATTTTTGACCTCACTTTACTGGAATCACATCTTAAGGTAAGTTCCTAAATGAGTTGATCTTCATAACCCATATATTTGTTATTTGGGGTGTTTTGGCAATGGATCTTGAGTGATTTTGGTTGATTTATGGTTGAGTTTGTTATTTTTTTAGTTTTTATGATTCAACCAAAGAATCAACAAAATCATTTTGTACAATCTATAAAACATGACTAGTGATGGGGCTTTGGCTTTGTGTAAATTGCTTAGTTAGTTGGACATTGTTCTAGTGCACTAAGTTAACCAAACAAATACAATTGATTTAGGAAAGACATAACAACAATTGCCTTATTTAATCTTTTCGTTGACAAGTGATCGTTAACATTGTGCAAGTATGATGAGCTGATCAGATGAATATGATGGGTTTAGAAGAAGGTCTAATAGAGATTTCCCATATAATCGATAATTTGGCCTATGTATGCCATGGATCATACGATGTGATATAGAGATCATACCATATGATATGAAGCTAAAAATGTTAGTATATAATCTTGTTTAAAGATTATTTGAAATAGTTTTTGCAAGTGCCTTTTTATAAAAAGTGGTAATGATGACAAAATATAATATGAATTCTATAAAAAAATGAGAAGAGAAGATAAAGGAAAGGAGTGTCCATGGAAGTGATATCTCAAAACCATTAGATATGTTAACTAATTAATTATGATCTAAGAGAGTTGCTTTATTAAACTCCAATCTATCATTATGTAATGACATCATGATATGAGCATTAGCATAGCATGTTATCATTTGCTTATGTTTTAATATTAAAATAGTCCTTTGCTATTATTAATATATAAATGTATACAAAAATATTATTATTTAAAAATTAAGTAAATACTTATTAAATCATCAGTGAGGTGAATTCAGTCGATGTAATATGACTAGATTAAAGCGATGCAAAAATCACATGCAAAGCAATAAAGATTTACGTAGTAATATAACCAAATCAATTAAAAAATTAAGAGAAATACGATAAATTATACGTGAAAGTTGTATTCCAGGGCACTAAGATAAATGAATATAATATCCTAAATCATCAAATTAGGTATGAATCAAAATGTTTCTAAGAGCGTGCCAAACACTCAAAAAATAATATTTAAAATTATAAAAAATAATACTTAAATAGTTAAAGCTCATGGAGATGAGTACAACCACATTTGTTTCATCTCGATCCCCTTGTTTCAAATTATAGTAAATTACCAACATAAATAATCACAAATAATAATGAAGTATACTTCTAATATTAAGTAAATATATAATAAAGCTAAAAAAGTTAAATTGAATCAATGAATATAACCAAATCAAAATTATATAAAAAACACATGAGAAGAGATTTAGAGTTACATATTAACAAAACGAAATTGATGAAAAATATTTGAAGAAAATGAAATAAATGGTACAAGAAAGTTACTCTCCAAAAGAATGAAGAGATTGAATGTAACATTCTTGATCATGAAACCACGTAGTAATTAAAATGACTATAAGGTTTTTCAAAAAAACAAAAAATAAAATAATTTAAAATATAAAAATTATTTTCTAAATAGATTGAGTAGGTGTAGCATTTAGATCAGACATCATTTGGAATTACTTTAAATTAACATAATAAATAAGCTTTAATATTAATAAATTAATATTTTAATATTATTAAATATATATTAAAGAAGAAATTAGATAAATTGATGCAATATAATATTATCAAATTGAAAAGTGAAAAAATGAGATAAATATTTCAAGATACTTATATTCTATGTTACTAAAGAGATAAAAAATAAAATACTCAAACTTGAAATTAGGTGAGAATAAAATGTTTAAGAAATTAGGTCAAAAAACAAAAAAATATTTAAAATTATTAAAATAACAACGTAATAGAATAAAGTACATCATGATGAGTCAAAAAAGTTTGTTTCTTCATGATTGGATCTCCTTTGCAATTATAGTGAATTATAAGAAACAAAGTAATAAATTATAACTAAAATATTAACTATATAAATATATATATATTAATGATGTAATAAGATAAATTGAGACAATATAATTATGGCAAATCGAAACCTTGTCAAGGTTATAAGGGAGGTGATTTAATGTCAAATATTTATATAACTAAATTTAATGAGAAAAATTTAAAGAAATAAGTTAAATTATTTGAGAAAAAAATTCCAATATTTTAACGAGATAAATATTTCAAAATATTAAAAATAATTATTTACTTTGTGAGAGCTTATCCATATTAGTCCAACAACTATTGTTTCATGTTAAATGAACTTATTATGGAATTATAGTGAAACATGATATCTTCCTTAACAAATTTGCACTTCTCCATATTTGCATAAAGTTGAAATTCTCTTAATTTAGACAGCATTTTTTACAATTGCACAAAATTTTCTTCAAGAGAATTATTGTAGATAATAATACCATCAAGATATACCATAATAAACTTGTTAAGATACTCATAAAGAATATTGTTCATTAAATTTTAGAATATAGCATGTACACTTGTTAAGCCAAAAGGCATGACTAAAAGCTCAAAAGATACTTATTAAGCCACATAAGTAATTTAGGTTTCATCTTTAGCCACAACTTTGACATGCCAATATCTTGATCGTAGTTCTAGCTTAGTGAATCCTATTACCTTATATAATTGATCCAACAAATCTTGCACTAAAGGTGCTTTGCACTTGTTTTTCATTATCACTTTCTTCAATACATGATAGTTTGTGCACATTCACAAGGAACCATCATGTTTTTTTGAAATAACACTAGGGCACCAAATAGAGCATTAGATGATTTAATGAAGCTAACATCCAACAACTTATTCAATTATTTGAGCAATTTTGTCAGCTCTAATGGTGACACATAATATAGGAGATAGGCAAGAGGAACAACACTAGGTAGCAACTTGATTTTATAATCAATCTCCCTTTTTGGAGGCAGCTTTTTAAGGACCATCAGAAGCATGACATATTCAAATTATTTGAGAACTTCTATGACTACATCAAGTACATAATGACTTAATCCTTCTTAATCTCAATCAATGTAGCAAAGTGTTTGTCCTCATTTAATTTCAATCCTTTTCTAATCTCATTGTTAAAGTACATTCTAGCTTATTCTTCATTTCAATATCTTCTTCCCATAAGGATAATAGTAATGAATGAAAAGGAGTGTCTTCTTACATCACCATGATATCATCAAGGTGTGGCATCGGGGCTATCATAAACTTTCTTATGAAAGTTGACCCTGATAATCAAAACAAAACTATCCAAAGGATTCACCAACAAGTTGATTTTTCATGTCTAACTTTCCAAAGTTAAAGGTACACCATGGGCAATTTCTACCACAACTTGAATCTTTGCATTTATTATTTTTAGAAAATTAGATAACTTTCTCACTTGCAATCTATATTTCTAAACAAGCATAATATCCACAAAAGTATGTGTCGCAGCCATGTCAACCATGGCCATAATTTCTTCTCCATTTGCTTTCATCAAGATGTGCATCAACATAGAGTTTGTAACTATCACATCATTAATCATTGTGTTGAATAGTTGATTAAACCAACCATTAAAGGATCGAGCATTTACAAAAGATTGACAAGTACAACAACTTCTCGAACAAATTCCTCATTGGTTTTCTCAACCATAAGAGCATTAAGCTTCTCTCCCTTAGGACAATCTTGAGCATGATGAGGTTCATTACACAAGGAACAATCTTGATCATTATTAGAGTTATTTGTACCTTAGAAAGAAGATAACTTTTGCTTTCATTTCCTTCATTTTTCTCATGCTTACCAAACTTCTTGGCATCCCAGTTCTACTCTCCTTTCTTTTCCCTGTCATTTCCTCTAGATTTTGAAGAGCATCTAAAACTTCGAAGACTCTTATTCTACAAGTGCATCGACAATAATGATTATGCTTGATAATTCTTTCACATTTTACAAAAAAAGTGCCAATTGTATCCATAGTTGTAGCCAATAAAACAAGTTGAAAAGCTTATCTTGCTTAGATATATTTTTATTATCTAGAATTAGAGAACTAAATTACTTTACATAATCTTTCATGAATCCACTATGCTTTAACCTTTTGAAGGCATCACAAGCCATCCACAAAATTTTGTCAGGGAGAAATTTATCTTTTATTTCTCTTTTGAATTTTTCTTATATATTAATTTTCATCCTTCCATCATTTGCATCATCTACACTCTACATTTTTCATCATACTATTGCATCTCCGATGAGATACATGGTAAAAATGATCACTTTCTATGCATCCAGCACATGAGTAGATTAAGTAATGCTCCATGTTCTATGAGAAATTCTCTAACTCCTTCATATTCCTAATGCCATTGAAACACTTCTGTTCAAGAATTTTCACAAAGTGCCCTTTTTTTTTCTTCACTACAACTAATTAGGAGTTATGGCCAAAGCTTATACAATCTCTCTTTTTGATAACAAAGTGCATATGTAATAGACTTTTTTATTAACTTAAAAATTCATTCTAAATAAGTTTAAATTATTTAATTTGTGTTTGTCATATTTGAAACTTGAAAATTTTTTTATGAATAAGCTTTTTGAAAAGCTTGCCAAGATAGTAATGATAGAATACAAAATATGAGATATTATCATGAAGGTTTCAATTTGACAAATTAGTATGTATGCGGTTTATATTTGTCAAAATCTATTTAAAATTTTTATAAATATTTAAAATTAAAAAAAATAAAAAGATAAGAAATTTAGATTAAATAATAATATAATCCTCTTATTAAATAACAGAATGTTTTCTCTAGTGTCTCGAGCAATTAGGCAAAGTTTAGTAGTGCATAAATGAAGCATGAAGAGAAAGAGCTTAGGGAGAGCGTTAAAGGAGATTTGGCTTGAGATCTTGTAGGAATTCAAAGAGAACATAGAGAAAAAGAAAAAAAAAAAGCAAGATGAAAAAAAATTTTGACCTCACTTTACAAGAATCACATCATAAGGTAAGTTCATAAATGAGTTCATCTTCATAAATTTTATATTTGTTATTTGGGGTGTTTTGGAAGTGGATCTTGTGTGATTTTGGTGGATTTATGGTTGAGCTTGTTAGTTTGTAGTTGTTATGATTCAACCAAGCAATCAACCAAATCATTTGATACAATCTATAAACAATAGCTAGTGATGGGGCTTTGGCTTTGTGTAAATATGACGGTTACATAACATGTTATCCAATTTTTCTATCATGTTACATAACATGTTATTCAATTTTTCTATCTAAATATGATGGTTATCTTCCCTTTTGAATTTTAATTTATTTTAACTTTTAAAATATTTTATTTATGTAAGGGTCAACATACATCCTAATTATAAGTTATTAAAATGATGTAAATTCTCTTTTTACCATTATGTTGTTACTTTTATCATACTTTAACAATTCTTTAAATTGTATCATACAATTATCTAGAATTAAGTAATCTATATTATATCGTACATATATGATATCATTATTGTATTACACGACCCACTTTATTCCTTATTACCTAATATATTAGTTTATTCGAACCTACAAATCTAATAAAACTATCATACTCTACGATAATGATATAGTATAATATGTTCTAATTTGACTCCTCATATTTTAATATATTTTTTATGTTATACTATGATCCATATAATTGCACTATATGATATGGTTACTTCTTTAATGATTGTATCATATGATTAATCTAATTTTATTTCTCTCTACTAACATCATCCGCTTTTCAGATTAATTTGAAAAATGCATCATATTATATGATTTCAACTCTGTTAAAATCATATAACTTGAAATTGCACCTTACGATCACCAACAGTGTACTAATCTGCCTATTTAGACTTATCAATCTCTTTCAACTGAAATAGATCATACAATATGATGTTTATATTATTTTGTATGATAGATACATATATGCAACAATAATTATGCTCTTAGTATTAATGTGATTTTGCAAAATGACAAACACAATTATTTTTGGCAACCTTCTTATAGCTCTATCATAAGCTTATAGTATAATGTGATACGACAACTCCTCTTTCTTCAATTAATTCAACATAGTAACATAATAGAAAAATATAGAACTTACATGATCGATGATTCAAACTTTGCAACTCTCCTCTAATGGCACAACCCTACTTCTCAGTTTTAAACATTTGCCATCCTGAAACCGCATAAGCTCCTTAGCTTGGTTCGTCTGAGCTTCCCTTCGAATAGGGTTTTGTTAATTGATTTGTAGAAATGGCGACAGTGATGAACCTCCTCTTATCGGATTCCTTCTCCAGATCTGTAAGGCAGCCGATAGGCTGAGCCTTCCTCTGCTTCAATCCAGGATGAAGCTGTACATAGAAGGGTACAAAGTGGAGCTTCTCCTTATCTACGACCACTTTGAATCGTCCCTACATCTCTTCCTTCAACAATCCCACTCAGTTCATCGTCGGACCCATTGTTCTCGAAGGATCTCGGTGACCTCACGATGTTCCTGACGCACATGACCCCATATTATCCCCGACGCCTCGCTGAATTTCCTCATTAGTCTCTCATCTCCTTCAATCCAAAGTTCAGACCCTCCCGTCTTGCCTTCGTTCCAATCTAGCACTAGCCATCATCCTCCTTGTCAATTAGGAGGTTCGTTATTTTATTTTTATTTTTTGGTTGAATCTGTTATAGTGATCGGTACACTTCAATTTGGATGGCCACCATTATTCAACATATTTCTGTTCAACATTTTAATGGGTGGAAATATCTTTAGCTTATATTGATTAAAGTTATATTTTGAACTGGGCATTGGAGAAAAAGGGAAACTTCCTCTTCATTGAGCTTTTAGAGAAGATTATAATTGTTGATAAGTTGTTAGACATGATTAGGCCTTTCTAATTGTTGGTCGAGGAAAAAATTTTATTTCCCTCAGCAAAGAACAAAACAAGCACTTTTTTCCCAAGATTTCTTAAATATAGAATCTTAACTATTTCTTGTGAGGCTGTATATTTATTCTGCTAGATTCCTATATTAAAAAGGTTTAGGTTGCCAACATCGAATTCATATTTTGTTGTTATAATTACAAGAAAAGTCCTTTAACACATCATGTGAGGTCAGATACATTGATTCTAAATTGTTATCATTTCTTTTCATTAACTGCCTTTCTTCTAGATCCAAAGTTGTTAAAGCCATTTCCAATAGCCAATAGTCATTTTTTTGTTCTATATTTTTTCCTTTTTTATAGGAGAGATTCAGTAATCTACTTCTCTTATAGAATCACAGAGCAAACTTCTTAATATAACCAAACCATCTAGATTGATTTTCTTTAGGCTTGTCTTCAATTAGTAGAATGTCAACTTTCTCCGTTATAATATGTTACTCTTCAAACATAAAAGCTTTATATTGATAGTAATTATTCTATTTGTGTGTTTGTACTCATACATTGACATTTGATACCATTCAATGTTATAAATTTGCCTTTATTCTTGAGTGTGATATTTTGATGATACATCACTCAGAAGTATGTTTTGTTTTCGTCTTATTTGTTCGGTGCTTGGATCATATTAGTGACATTTTTTTGTTAATGTTTCTATCATTTTGAAGTATAGGCTCAAAATAAGAAAATTTTGTATTGTTTCTTTGTTCATGATAACTATTACAATCAATAAGTTTTTGGAATGACTTGTCTAAATATAAATTCGTTGTATTCATTATAAGAACTAGAAATGCGATACCATTTAAATTTCAGAGTCATTGTTCATAGACTCAGTTTTTTTTATCTATTTGCTTAGTCTCAGTTTTGATTTTTCTCTTTGCTTAGTCTTATCAATTGGTATAAAATTATTAGAAAAATTTATAATAATGGTTAAACTTGAATTTTAAAATTGTATCAATAATTAGTGTAAAATTAAAGCTATCTCTTATTGCTTAAGTTGTTAGAAACTTTAATGAATGGAGGAGTGCGAACGTACTTATGAAGCATTATCTTTTTATGTTCAAAAATGGGAGTTGTGAGAAATTTTCAAAATGTTTTTGATGCTTTTAGTGTATAGGTAGAAAACATTTTTAAAATTAAGTTAACAAACACACCCAAGGAATTAAAGCATAGCCATAATGAAATTCAATTGTAATTAAGAAATTTTTAATATGTTCTCCTTAGGCGTGCGAAATTATTTTTAATATATGAAATTTTAATTTATTTTTATTCTTTTCTAATGCCTTATCAATATAAAGCCTCCTTATATAGTCATCATTGCTTTGTTATACATGTTTTTCATAATTTCAATATGTACAATGCTAGCTTCTTTTCTTTGCTCTTCGAATGCTTTTTCGAGCATGTGAGGGAAATATCATAATAATAATTAATTTGAGTTCATGATGATTCCCTTATAGAATTAAGAAAATGGTTTTTGTTCATTAAAACAATGATAAGAAAATGTTACAATCATTTTATGTTCTTTATTAAGCATTTTAATCCATAACAAACATTCGTTATATAATCGTTTTTAGACTTATCCAAAATTGTACAAGCCAATTTCTATTTCAATTCTCACTTGAGCATTGAAGCTTGAATCCTAAAATTGGTAATACCTTGGTTTTCTGACAATGTGCCTAGTTTGTTGAACAACAATAACATTTATCTTCTTATGAATCATGATGTTAATTAACTTAGTGAAATTTATGATTTAATTCTAGTTAATTGAAATTATTTCTTTATACATATCCATCCATGATGGTGTAGGAATCCTTACTTCTTTTCAATTAACTCATTTTTTATATTACCATCTTTGTTAATCTTTTAGTATATTTAGACAATATATCACATTGCTTATAGGAAGTCCTAAGCATTAGCTTTAACAAAATTTTGGACATACATTGCCATGGTTTGGCTACCTTGAGGATAATAGAGAGGTACAAGTCATAGAAGTAGATGGTTGGGAGGCATTCGAGATAAATGGAAAGATACATCATAGAGTTGTCTAGATGTCAACTAAAAGAATTGGAAGTAGAGATGGATAAGTGAGGTTTTTAAGTCTATACTATAAGCTAAGAGAAATGGCTTATGTGAAATATTTTTCGAACTTCAAATGCCTAGATGAAGGCTATGAAAGTTTATGGGCTTAAACCAAATGATCTTAAAATAATAAAAATAGAATTTTTTTTTCATAATATTTTTTAGTATTGCAAGAACTATGTTGTTCCAATGATTCTATAGAAATTGAAGTTCTCTAGCATGTTATTGATTTTTTTTGTTTGTTTTGAAAGTTTATGCTTTTAATTATGTCTTGCTTATTTGTATAGGTAGATTGTTGAGTTGGATGAGCCTCTTTAATTATATATGGATCTTCAGATCATTGGTGATCAAAACCTCAGAAAACTTGCATTTTCCTATGTTGTGCACAGTATTCGGCACATGAAATAAAAACATAGAAATAAAGCTAAAAATAAGAAACTTCAAAATATTCTTTTCTCATTGCATAGGTGCATGATTTCATATATACTATATTTTTGCTGATTTTTCTTAATTTTGTTGATTATAATAACTGATGTATGATTTCTTGTTTGAAAATTATGGTTTGATGATCGAACTACTAATGCTATTTGCAAAGCATGCTTTCACAGTTCTTGAAGGTTGATATTTTCCTTATCTCTGCAAATGATTAAGTCCCATTAGTTATCTTATTTTTCCTTTTTTATTGTTTCCCTTTGCCGAACAAATGGTCATGGTATCGGCTTTGTGTTTCCTTCTTCGTTATTAGCATGTTGATGATGATGATGATGATGATAGTGATGCCTCAAGTGATGAGGATGATGAATATATCCAAAATCCACAAATCGTTCTTAGTAGGGAAGCTGTTTATAAGGCACATAGTTGGTGTCTATAATTTATTTTCTTTTTTGCTTTCTTGTGTGGAGTGATGAAGATGCAATAAGCATGATGTGATGCCATAGTTATTCCATATGATAATCTAGGTGGTGTTAGAGTCCTTGATATATTGTAGTGTTAATGGTTAGCAAACAACGATTGACATATATTGCATTTTAACTTTTAAATGATGATGGGGCTTTCAAAATATTTGCATAAGGTCTTGGATTTTGGATCGAATAGTTTATATTGAAACTATTGTGCAAGTGTTGATTCAATAAAGTAAAAGCCTTTTTGTTCTACTTGCAAAAGTTTCAACTGAGTATTTAGTTTTGAAGTTTTATGTCGATTTCCATCTACAAGGACGGTCATTCCAGCATGTTATTCTTTCGATTGACTAATAAATGCTCTTTATTAATGTTCTACAAATCCTAAATAATTAAAAAATAAATTGGGTAAATTTCTTTAATATTGTTCAATTTGCCGAGGACATTCAATAAGTTTTTTGTGCCTAGTCATTGACTCAAAGTTTGTGCTTTGGTTAAGACATGCTTGAGTTAGTATAGGTGCTTTAGTCTATTTTTCACATGTTTGAATGGAATGCTATATTGGAAACGGTTTTCTTACTTGATGATTTGCTATATTATTCCGATCTTTTTTCTCTTGTGTATTCAGAAGAGAAGTTTTTTGTGACAATGCTCATTCATCGTAAAGAGTAACCTAGTCACTTGGACGTGGAGAAGTTGATATGAATAAATTCGAGAATTTTCAAATGTCATCGGTATACCTTAAGTAAAAAAATATAACACATATGGCCTCTATAATTTGGTTGGGTGATATAAGAATACCAAAAATATTTCAAAGAAATTGGTCATCAGAACTTTGATATGTATCTTCTCAATTTTAGCTCTTTTGCATCAGTTCCATCGGTAGATTTCCATGTTGCTCACTCTGCTCTGCTGAGCTTTTAGCATGAGTTTACATTTTTGTTTTAACAAAAGTTTATGCTATTAAATTGAAAAAATGTGCGATTTCCACTGAAAGGTCTCGATTGTCTCTCAACTTTTTCTAGGATTTTTTTTTCTTTTACCTACAGTCTATGTGATTACAAAAATGTTGGTGATGGTAATTGTATTGTAAGGAAATACTTGACTTATGGAACACTTTCATTATTAACGCATTTTCGTATGATCATTGCTTTAGAATTGGGATAGGTGCTTGAATTCCTAAATATTTTTCTAATAGTGATATCTTTATACATATTTGGGCACAACAAAAGGGCATTACTTCAAGCAAGAAAAAGAAAAAGGCAAAATTGCAACATGTTCGCAGTATGAAAAGGCAGCAATGTCAATCATCAAAAAATGAAGTAGCACACCCCTACCCTCCTCTTATTCATCTTAAAGAAGCAATGGTTAATAAACCTTGAATTGAAGTCTTGCTTTCTTTTTGAAAATTCTTGTTCCAAGCCGTAATTCATACTTTGTCTAACTCCATAGGGCTTTGCTGAGATGCTCTTCTCTCATCTTCATGTATGCAATGAACGATTTGAGGTGGTTAGTTTTTTTGTCGATCTCCATGTAGTTATTTTATGTCTTTCGTATGCAGGCACCTATTAGATATTCAGATTTATACTTCTTGGCCGTGATTGCTTCTATAATGGTGTTTTCTCCCTACTGTTAATGATGTCTACTTCCCCTTACTTGGTTGAATGGTGATACCAATAGTTTGATGGTAGTTTTTTGGGTTCTCTTAGATTTTCCCTTTTCATTCTTGCCTTATCATTTTTTTTGCATAATTTTAAACTTCTTTTTGAGGTTTTAGATTGTTTGCATGGGTGTGTTGGGGCTCATTATTATATATAACTGAAGATTATATGAGGAACATTGAATTAGATTCATAGTTCATTTGTATTGTTAAAAACTACTTAGTTTGAAAATTTGTAATTATATAATATTATCTATTATTTTTAAATATTGTTGGAATTTTTTGGGTTTGTAGACATGCTAACGAATCTATGAAAAGCTTTAAAATGGGTCCATTTTTTGGTCAAGCGAGGTTAATTCCACATAAAGCGTAATATATCAGCCTTTCAAGCAAAAACACGTTAAATATTCCTGTAGTTGAATTCGTATTTTTAAAAAAAAAAATTGTCTATTAAGTAGTAGCTAGTGCTTCCTTTTATGATCTTTTTAATTTTAAAAATCTTTATTGAGAATTGTTGAAATTTGGTTTGAATCCTATGGTCACAAAAGGCAATTGTCAAATTAATTGCTTTCTAAGGTTAGATTCGTACTTCTTTGCATATTCATTTCGATTCCTCTTTTGGCTGCTTAGAGATTGAATTGTAAAGTGGACAACGTCTTAGGGCTGGTATAGAATGTCATGAAATATGTTGGATTGGGGTGTGCATTTTTCCCACTGCACCAATTTTTAAGAGTTCTGGTAGAAGAAAAATTTTAATCACAGTTTCTTGCCACTACAAATTCCTTGGGTACATGGATGCCTATTACATTTCATTTCCCTTCCTAAAGTGACTTCTGTTTTGATATGAATGCATTGAGTTATTCATAGTAGATAATTTTACACTAAGAATGATAGGATTGGTTTTGGATTCCATTAACTGTATTTGCTGGTGGAGCTATGTTTAGTTATGGATGGACTAAATTTAATTTCCTGCCAATTTGCAATTCTGGTAAATAGTGAATCAATTTGTGCATGATCATTCTCGTCCTAAGGTGTTTTATACTCTTTTTAGATAATGAATATTTTGTCATTACTAAGTGATGTACTGATTTCAATGTACTGCTTGTGTTCTATTAGGCAATTGCTATTGGGTTAAATGTGGTACGTGAGATGTGCATGAGGATGCCATTGGTATGTGTTCTATTCATCTGATTGGGTTTCTATTCAACTTGTTATGCTTTGAAGAAATTTTATTTGTCACTTATTTTGGACTATTGTCGAGTATTTTTGTGTTGTTTTAATTGATGCTTTTGTCCTTTCTTGGTTTCCTTTGTGATGAATTTTTGTGTCCAACTTAGTTTTTTCACAGATGCTGCTGGTTTGCAAGTGGCTCCCCTTGAAAGCGACAGTACTGTATGCCTTTCTGTCTGCATCCAATTTGGTGCAGGTGGAAAGGAGATGTTGGTAAGCCAACAATGTCCATGCACTCCTAAAGTTCACATTTATTGTATTAGCACTTTTGATGGTCTAATTGTCACTCCCCGTTTGGCTTAATATTAAAATATACCAACAATATTAGAATACAGTACAATAAAGAGAGCATGTGAAAAAAAAGTACATTTTTGTGGAGCATTTTCATCCAATTATATTCATTACTATTTGAGTTCAAAAGTTAAGGATTTTGATCATGGTTCTAATTGAAATTTTTTGAAACTGCATTGAATTATATCATAGCTTAGCTTTTAGTGTTTTTAACTTCAATTTGTAAAATGCATAAGCTAGCAACATGAGGATTATTGCATTACAGGAGTTTATATATGCAATCTTCTATTGCAATGCAATGAACCCTTTCCTTTATTCTATGGTCTTCATCACACTGTATTATGTATTGTTCAACTGGATGTTTGGGCTAAAGAAAGAGATGTTGCTGGACTAAAAGCTAGCATTAATACATTGATATTTATGGTTCAACGCTTGAAAAGTTTGTGTTTGGAGTGGAAAGAAGTAGAAGACTCTTTACGAAAGAAATGGAAGAAAATTGAAGAGTTGGACTCTCGTAGATCAGAACTTGAGTCTACTTACACTGCATTTCTACGTGCTAACATTGGTTAATCTCTGGCACACCATATTCGCATTCAAATGATATATATGTTATGTGAACTTCATGTGTTACTGAGTTACATCCTTGAGTTCATCTTTTGCTTCCTATGTACACTGCTTAAGTTCATCTTTTACTGATGAATTGTAATGTATTTCTTTGTGTTAACATTTTTAAGTATCTTGCATTCTATATCATCTTTTGATTGCATCTATTGCTATTTATTTGTATTTTGTGTTTTTGAATGATATACCTGAGTAAATGTTTTGCTATTTAGTGTACTATTTATCAGATCCAAAAGTGTTTATGTACTGACATTGTTAAGTATTTAACTATTGAATCACTTTTTTTCAAGGACCAGATAAGTAGCGATTTATAGTGTATTTGAACTTGTACTATTAGGGGCAAACATTGCATAAAATCTCCAAGATGCTTTGGTTTCAAGGAGTGTAGTACATAGTTGATCAACCACGTGTGGTCTCACTTTAGGCATATGGTGATTGTGGTAGTTGGAATATGGTATTGTTAAGCTATAAGCTATAACAACACAAATATCATATCCAATTCTTGGCTAATGCCACATGAGAAGTCAGCACTCCTAGAGTTGCTAAGTCTTTTTTCATGATATTATAATCTTATATATTTTTTAGTTCTAAAAGTTAAAACTAAATTATTATATTTGTATTGAGGGGATCTTTTATGAATCCTTAAAACTTGAAGTTTTCAGAGAGTTTTCTTAGGGGATAACCTTTTGAGTATCATATATTCCATGAACGAACACCAAATATGCATTTTAACTTTAGGTTTTCTTTTTGAATTTGAAAATTAGTATATATTGAAAAAAGATTTTTTTGATCTAAACAAAAGATGGAAATGACAATCTAAATAGAAGTAGAATTATGAGTTTCTCTCAAAAGCAAAAAAATTACAATAGAGAAGGATTGCCTTTTGCAATTCAATATAAAAAATCATCTTAGGTGACAACAATTATATGTTCTAGATATTTTTAAACAAGGAAAAGTGTCATTGATCATGACTCCTACTTGTATAAGCATTAGTTGAAACATTCTTTTTTAAATTCACAATAACTCATTATATAATGTAGAATTGGGATATATTAGGATTAAATAGAATTTTTTTTTATTGTTTACTTTTTTAAGGTCTCAAATATATCATATTTAATTTTTAAGAATCCTTTTTCTATGAATTTCTAGTGAAATTTTACCCTAACACAAACCTTTTGTTGTTTCCATATTGATAAATTGTTAAATATTGATAATGCTCCTTAGTTTGATTGCAAATAATTTGGATCTACTTTTGTTCTCAAGGGAGGCTTTAAGTGGAATAAAGACATCTTGAGTGGATGTTGTAGGTCTCGAGAACACTCAAGGAAGATAAGAGAGGTACCTTAAGATATTATTCTTAAGAGGTGTTGGTTGGCCTTTAGGCCCTTGTTAGTGGACTTAACATGGATGAATATTTTAAGAGAGAGCTTGAGTAAGATGTATTCTTTGAGAAAGCTTACTTGTGGTAGTTTTGACAATCAATGGGCATATGCAAGGTAGGTTATGGTCTTGAGGGACTTAGTCGAGGTGTCAGTTGGAGTTCTCGAGGGTTAGTCCTTGAGTATAAGGAATGTGTAACGAAACCTTCTACAATTGTTGAGAAGGAAGTATAGATCCCGAGCTGATGGGAACAAAGGCTCAAGGATTGCCCTCAAGAGCAATCAAGGCAAGTACACATGGGAACCAAATCAAATCAAACACTTTTGGTGATTTTTAGATTCATTTCAATTGGATTTTTGTCGAGTAATGAACTAAAAAGTTTTAGAGAATCTTGTTGACTTTCTAACTCTATTTTTTATAATCTATTTTCAATATTTGTGGAAGAAGTTAGTGCAAATTTATTATAGTTGTGCAAGGACATTTGGGCGCAAATTTAGAATTTGAATGCATCAAATTAGTATTAGATTTTTAATGGCCATGATATTGGTTTAATTTATTTTTTAGTTAGTTTTGATTAGACTTTTTATGTATATATCTTAATTCTTGCTACTAAGAGCTTTTAGACTATAAAAATGATTTGTGGAGGAGTTATTGGTATCGGTGCAAGTAGATTGGTACTTTAGAGTGTCATGTGATTTCATGATTGAGGGTATCGTGAATAATTACTCCAGGTGAGAGGTGTTTTCTTTGAACTTGTTGCCAAGTTTTTGAGAATTTACTTCATAAGTAGACTTGTTTAGGTTTTCTTTAATTGAAAAGTTGGAGTTTCTCTATGTAACTAATTTGTATTGCATTTTATTTCTTTCTACATTTTTTTGTTGTGGCAATGTAATCATTCTGTCTATAATATGGATCATATTTTGCCATTAGAGTAGTAGATCTTACCTAGTGTAGATCTTGGTAAATGGATGGTCTACTTGACATGTGGAAATATTGTTGAGGATAAAGGCAACATGAGAAGAGAGATGACTTGGTAAGATAAATATTTATATCATTGTAAAAGCATGTGGTTTTTCTAACTCAATAAGTACAACTTTTGATGGAGATGATGAGACATGAGGTGATGAAACGTAATTTTGAGGATCGTTCATAGTTGGAGATGAGTCCACTTCACGAAGAAGCATAGCTGATGATAAGAGGTGAAGAAGAAAGTACTTTAAGTGATGGAATGATGACCATTGTGATCTTATGGCTCCAAGTGACAATGATCTCTTGAAATCTTTCAAAGTGGTGGCTAAGATAAGCATTCTATCTTGTAGTGGTTGATGTAAGGAAGTAGAATGCATGGCTAGATAGTTGGAAATGTATTTTTGCATCTTTGAGTGTACAAGTTTCAGCAAGGTATCCTTTGAAAAACTAATTTATTATGCATTAGCATGATGAAACAATCTTTTGTATTCTAGAGTTGTAAGGATTTGTAGTTTGAGTCAATTCAAGTAGTTTATATGGAAGTTTTATCCTAGCTATGAGGAAGCTAGATAGAGGAAGTAGCATAGCTTGATAGCCATGAAGGTAGTTGATGCAAGATTGTAACTCATAATTTTGGAGATGAGTGGTCTCTTGTGTTGAACCTTGGAAAGATGAGCTTTTTGATGAAGCATTTGATAGGTTTACTTAGATTGTCACGGTTATCATTCTATCACTTCAACAATAATGGGCAATCAAGCATGCTTATAATTGCTATATGAGAAGAGTTATGGTTGAGTTTTGATGCCAAAGGATGATGGCTTCAAGAGCAAAAAAAAAAGGAATCCTTAAATTAAGGCATTTCCATTTTTTCTAAAGTTTTTTAATTTTGTCTTTCTTGGATACTTAGTTATATGAAGAGATATTGTTGGGAATTATGTTCTAGATTGAGGAGATTGAGGGGCACGAACGATAATCAAAAAGGGAAAATTGGATGGGTGTTGTTATTAAGAATAATGTTATTTTTGTTAGGTTGAAGGAACTTGACCGCAGTCTATCATTAATGATAAGAAGGTTATAAAGACAACGAGGTTGTTGAGGATGGGACTACCCTTGAGTTGTTTGTATTCAAATCAAAGTCAAGAAGATATTGGTGAAATTTTTCTCTAATGATGGATGCTAATCAATCAATCCTAGTGACTATGCTTGATTTGGAGACGATGTTGAATTCGCATCCATATATGATAATTGGATTCATTGTCATGCAAAGGTCAAGTCGAAGCACTTTTAGTTGACACGGTGGTCTCTAATGTGTGTCACTTCAAGTTTGTCAAATGATTTTGATAATGGGTACATGTGGCACCATGATGCAATTTACTTTTAATGACAACAAAGCATGATGCTTCACCAAGAAGAGAAGATTTACTCATTTGACGAGGATTGAGAAGTGTTGTCTACAAGACATTTGTAAATATTTGTGTCAAGTATGCTAGTTCGTATTGTAGATCGAAGGAAATATTTAATTTGACATTGAGAAGGGCATTGGAGCATGAACGACAATGGGAAGCGAAAGAAGATTGTGCAACACATTGGATGACAATGGATACCAAAGGAGGCAACAAATGTATTGTGAGAACTTAGTATTCCTTAGCTCTAAACATCATATTGGAGTGAATCCCTCCTTCAAAAGAGGGTATATCTTCTAAGAGAATGTTAAAGTTATCTCGAAAAAGATCTTAAAAGAAAGAAATCATGAAAGGATGTTGTTGGCCCAGTGAAGGCTCAAGGATCATAAAAAGAACATTAAGAGGTTATGTTGTAGGCCTAGTGAAGGCTCAAGGATAAAAAAAGATTCTTGAGAGGTTATTCTAGAGAGATATTTGAGATTCAAGGTGAATAAAGATTTCAAGAGGAAGCTTGCAGAAGATGTTTGTGGTTGTGAGAGGGTATACTTGAGGTGGTTTTGACACTCAATGCTTAAAGTAAATTGTTGTCTTGAGGGTATGTTTGAATTTTTAACTGAAGTTCTTAAGGCTTAGTCCAAGAGGAGAAGGAACGTCGTGCAAGACATTGTTAAAAAGGATGGCTTTCGAGGTGACTAAGACAAAGCTCAAGGAGTGTCCTTAAGAGTAGTCAAGGCAAGGCTTTCTGGACACATTTTAGTTGAATTTTTGTCGAGTTATGATCTAGAAAATTTTAGAGAATTTTCTTTCTTCCCATTGCTTTTTGGATTATCAAATTTCAATATTTGTAGAGGTTATGCTCCATTTACTGTAACTGTGCAAGAGTTTTGTAGATAAGCATGAATTTGAAACCTGACTACATCAAACAAACATTTGTTTGATTTTTTTTTAAAATGTTTGTATTTAAACATTTTTAGTTCCTAATATTTAAGATTGGAATTACAATGTGCATCTCTTATTTCCTAATGTTATAAGGACTCGGTTAATATAATGGGAACATAAAGTAAATTTTCAGTATTGATATGAGTTGCTCGATACATGAACGCAACATGTGGCTACGGGCAGAGAGAATTGATGGTATCTACTCTGTATGAGAGGTGGTTTGGCATTGAAATTATGTCAAGAGTTTGAGAATCTGTTTTATAAGTTGATTGCTTTAAGTTTTTCTCTAATTAAAAGGTAACAATTTTTTTATATATCTTATTTACATCGTGTTTCCTTGTTTATCTCACTAGTTTCTTGTTGTGCCACTTGAAAATGACTTTTTGGGACAAGTCATTCCATGTCTTATGTTGGTTCTGATAATGTCATAAAATGTTTATTCATTTTAAAGTACAACATCATAAATATTATTTCTGAAAAGTTTATTACAAATTACTCAAAGACAATTGATCACAGATAATCTCTGTTTAAATTTCATGAAATTTTTATAGTAGTTAAATTAGCTAGTTCAATTGTTCTTCAGCTGTAGGATTCATGGTGGTTCATGAAGGCTTTGAACAATTGATTGCGTTCATTTGATTATATCTGGAACTTTACAATTGGTCATACAAACTGATGTGGGGTTGTTCTGTTGATGCATGCCTTTAACGGGGCTTTTTGTGATCTTTCACTTTCTTATATTATACTGATAGGAAGCATCAGCCTTCTGGGACCTTCAACCAACAGCCGCACAAGAAACATTGCATGGCTTCATGTTAACTAAACCTCTCCAAGGTTATATAAGCAGTTCTCGTTCAAGAGGTATCACATAAAAGACATATGAACTCTAATATTTATAGTTAAACATAAACTTAATATATCAAAATAAATTATAAAATATAAAAAATGAATTCAATAATTAAAGAAATTTTATGGGTTAATAGCATATTTTTTAGCCTCTTGCTGCAACAGTTGGTCCTCGCGTGGCTGGGGGTGCAAATTCTTCTCTCCTCCTTGAGCCTAACTCCTGCTGCGTTCCCTTCCGCCATTGTTCGGGTATCGGACAGCTGCTCAAGATCCTAATCATCCTCGTGGTGGTTTACGCCTTTGCGTGTGGCTTCAGGAACAACAAGTGGATGGACAATGGCGAAGCCTATGGGCAGGCCAGGATGACTAAGAGTAGGTTGAGCAGGTTCCAGTTTTATGTCAAGCTTGAAGAATCCTTTATGTTTGCATATGTGATATGTGGACGTTTTCGATGTTTTCATGTTATTTTAGTCATATTGTCATGAAGCCTTTCGAGAATTATTTGAAATTGACACAAGAACCTCAACTTGTGTTCCATTGGTCAGCTGACCAATATTTAAATTTTTTATTTATATATTTCAAGTTAAATTTTATATTACTATTATTGAAATTTAAATTAAATAATAAAAAAATATTATTTAAACAAGATATTAAAGAATACTATTTCAAAAGAATGATAATTATTATAAAATTATTTTGATTTTTCAATTTTTTTAAAATAAATTAATATTTTCATGTTATATGCAAAATTTAATAAATTTATATTTTAAAAAGAATATTTTTGAAAACATGAACGACAAGCACGATCAAGTTTTTAATATGGAAAATTAAAAAAATTTGGGATGCCATTTTGACAGAAATTTTAAAATAAAATGAAAATTAATTTAAAAGATGCTTTAAAATTCTTCCCTAACAATCATTTTTAAACACCTAACTGTCGTGATGTTGTGTACCAACCAGAAAAATTTGTTATTTTTTGGGAATTAATTGGATTTTAGAGATTTTTTTAAATTTTTTTTAAGTATTATTTACACATTTTCAAATAACCATATATCATAAAAAGGAGGTATGACATCTCAAAAAAGAGATATGAAGTGAAAAAAAAAGTATGAGTTATTTAGAATCTATTGAAACAAAATTATTAAAATTTAAATATTTTTGAAGTGTTAAAAAAATGGGGTTTGGATTAATATGGAAATATTTATAAGTTTAGAAAAATCCAAAAAATTCAAAAAAATACTAAATGGAGTAAAAAGATTATGAAATTTTGCTAAACACTAGAGCTTAAAAGAATAAGATTAATAAAACTAACACAAAAAAGAAGTTCGACGATCATAGAATTAAAAGTATAAAACAAATTGAGAGAAATAATACAATAAGTTTATTGGGGATTTTTAGTTTTAAAAGTTATTAAAAATATTAAATTTAATTTGGTTAACAAGTAGAGCTCATTAATATGAATGACACAAAATTAATTAGTTAACTTTTGGAGATTTAATTGATTGTAAAGTATATGGAACATTTTAAATTTTTTAATTTTGATTTAAATACGAATTTAATTAATTCCTAAATTCCTAAAAAATCTTAATTGCCCTAAAACCTAATCCAATAACCACTAGAAGAAACCCATTTGTTAACGACCCAAATCAATGACAAACTTTCAAATTCTAAGCAAAAGAGTGGCATGATGTTCTTTGGAGAGACATGACTATTTAGAGGGAGTATGAGAGTTGATAAGTGGTAGAGATAGAAATTGCTTTGTCCTAGAGTTTAGAGAAAGTAAGGTAAATGGAGGTGCTGTTGAAGCATTTGGGATAGCCAAATAAAGGAATCATAAGAGAGATCTAAAATTTAGGAAAAATATTATAACAACTACTATAACTTGGAAAGTTGAAGAATGATATAAATTTAAAGATCCAATCTTTCGTGTGACCACTACAAATAGAAATAAAGGTATGCAATATTGTGTATCACAAGTGCATTTGTATGATGTATTGGTGGTCCACATTAGCATTACCAACTTGTCAAGTCTTTATTTTTTAAATCAAATCATATGAGTTATGTTGGAATTCTAATTAAAACCAAATAAAAGATATGTTTTATTTTTAAATTTGTGTTCATACAACAACTATTGCAATATAAATAAAATATAAGCACTAAAATATGACCCATATCCTTGTTTTCATAAAAATGCTATACATTAATAAAACTTTCCTAATACAAGAATTCTAAGACAAATAAAATGCAAAAAAAATCCATGTCCTCTTACTTATCCCTTGAAGTCTCATGACGTGCTTAAGATTTTACCTAAACTTATTGACACCAAAGAAAAGCTATGCACATGACATTAGCTTAATAAACAAAAACTATATTGCATACATCTTTTCCTTATGCTACATGTTAGGTCAAGTGAAATATTATAGTATTTACAAAAAATTAAAATTAATAACATAAACAATCATAGTAAAGAAATGCTCTCACTATATGTAATGAAATACTATCCATTTGTTAAATTTAATATTTCAAAGGATCAATTTATCTTTTTTCTTAATCATCAATGATCTTTTGACCTTAAGTTTAAAATTCCATGGAGCCTTAGCAACACCTTATGATGAAACAACCAACTAAAAGTGCACTCTACTGAGCCTCATTCTATTAGAGTAGCACTCATTAATCCATTTCTCATGAAAATTTACATTTCTATTTTAAGGAATCTCATATTGAATTTTGGATGCACAATTGAGAGGCCCTATTTGACCTAAGTAACACCCTTGAGTCATTTTCATATATGATTTGTTTTCTTTGTGAGGAATCTCATAATAATTCTTTTATAATTTTATAGTTATTTTTATGATGATGTCTCAATTTTTTATAAACATAACTCACATAATACCAAAACCCATAGTAGATTTAAGCATGTCAATACTAACATGTGAAATAAAACATGATAATCTCAACCATGTCTAACAAACATGGTTTACATCCAAGTAAATAGTCACCCATGAAAAAATTTGCTTAAACACGAATTTATTTTACGAACATGTCACTAATAGTAATATATCATACATGTAATGCATGTGCAACTTTATGAACCAATAATCTTTTTCTTTTCTAAATCCAAACTAAAAGTAATAAAACAACATCCACCAATACATCATAATAATGCACCTATGATAAGTAACATTGGTGACTAATTTTCTGATGTAATAGTCACACCAAACAATTTGATTTGTATTCATGAACCTTCACTAGCTTAATTCATTATCTTCCTTGATTGACTAGTTGCTATTGGATTTTTTTCAAAATCCTCCCCTTTATCCAAGTAATTGTTTATTTCTCTTTCTTCCTTTCCTCTCTTGTGTGATAACATCATAGATATTTATTTTTTGATTTTACTTTGCTTTTGGCTTGGCTCTTCAATTGTTTTTCTCAAACATTTTCACAAAATTCCCTTTTTCTCCACTCCCCACAAAAATGTCTCACAATGTCTCTCTTTTTTCCCAAAACTTTGCTATAATACTTCACGCTCTTCTCTCTCTCTCCTCTATTTTTTCCTTTTTTGTTTTTTCCTTTTGGTCAACTCTCTTCCTTGCTCCCATATGCTCATAATGCATACATGTTATTATGTTTCATTTTCTCTCTCTTATTTTATTCGCTTTATTGTCTCTCTTTTTTTGTTTTCACTTGATGCTTCCCCCTTTCTTTCTTATAGTCTCTTCTTTTCTAATGGAGACCCTCCTAATAGTTCCCTTCCCTTTACTCCTCTTTCTCACTTGATGGTCATTCTCTTCCCTCTTGGCTTCTCCATAAGCAGTAGGGCCTTCCTTTCTATAATAAGCTTCATTATAATTTCTAAGATATTGTTTATGATAGATTTATAATATTTGAAATTTTGTGTTTGATTAAAATAAATTTGTAGAGAGTAGAATCATAAATAATAAAAAGCAAAATTATGCTCAGCTAGACTTATAATTTTAAGAATTTTAGCATAATTCTAATTAGCTTGATAGAAGATAGAATTATAGATAATAAAATATTGGAATGATAAAATATTAATTTCTATGGCTATAGTTTCTACTAGCTTCTTACGACATTTGGCAGTGTATCAATGATAATTATTTGGTTGAAATAGATGTGAAATAATTAATTAAACAAAAGAATTACTTTTTTTATTTTACATGCACTTAATAAAATCACCTACATGTTTCTCCTTAATCAGATCAATTATGAAATTAATAATGATGGCCTTCAACACACTAATAAAATATGATGGAAGAGATTTGGGTTGGAGTTTATATGAGTGAAGGTGATTGAGAACTTGAGTGTGTGAAGGTTATCAAAGAGCTAAGTAGCATCATCAAGAACCATTAGGAGGAGGTGACTGATAGAGTTTAGAATTTGAGAAGTTCATCATTACTGTGCTGTAATTTTCATTTAGCAAAGGAGAAAGAGTGAAGAAGACACTTGTGTATAGAGAGAAAATTATAAGAAAGAAGGAGAAGTAGTGAAACTTTTGAAAAAAGTCTTGTTTTAGGTCGAGGAAGAGGTAGAAAATAAGTGAAGAAGAAGAAAGACTACAACAAGAAAAAAAAGGAAAATAAGTAACTAAGAAGAGTTTAAGTGTTTAAATTGATTTTTATTAAATTTACTTTTATTTATGCAAATAAAAATAATAATATTTATTGTGTATGAACTAGGTTTAAATTGATTATGATGTAGTATGAAATAAATTGATGGTGATTTGAGGTGAACTCAAGAGATAAAGGATAAGAGATATTGGTTATTAAGGTGTATTATATGTAGGTTGATCTACATTATACGATATGATTAGGTTAAAATCATAAATAATAAGGGATCAAAATACTATAATGAAAGATGGCATGAGACAATCCTATTAAACCAAATTTGGAGTTGTAATAGTATGGGAAGAATTTAAGTTATAGGTTGGGATATCGAGTTCATCACATAAGGACGACATGGGTGTTGTACTTGTGTAATGTGTTGAGTTGTCAGGTTCACTATACGAAGGCAATATGGGTATTGACTTTGTATGATGTAATTAAGTTAAAATATATGATTGTATTGATATAATCATAATGATTATATTAGATGATCATCTAGGTTAAAGGTCAAGTAGTGAGAATCATATAAGTGTGTCGCTTGGAATCATATTGGATGAAAGAAATAGTGATTTAATTAAACCATGAGACAAGTTTGTTAGAAGGACTGTGTCAAAAATTTTAGATGAAATCCCATAAAATATGACTGAGTTGATCATACTAGATGATTAGTCAAAGCTATTGACAAAATAATTAATTCTTGAGAGAGAAGAGATTATAATTTATGTTGTGTATCATTATAAGTTATGATGTATTAGGGTGGATTAACAGTAGAAACGTACGGTATGCTCAAGTGATCATATCATCTAAAAAGAGGAATAATGAGTTCTTCATACTTTATAGTGGGGGCATCATAGTAATATGAATGATTAACAAGCTAGTAGGACAAAGAGAGAGAGAGATAGTAAAAAATCATATAGTACAATGTTATGGGAAGTATTTTGTGTTTAACGGGAAATATGAATTATGTTAAAATAGGATATCATTGTATAATATGATCCCAGTGATCAAAGAGCATGTTCAAAAATGACATGAATAATAGGGTGCTAATTTTGGGAATTAGATTATACAATTGAGAGATTATAAAAGTTCAATATAATTCAAAATGCATATTTTTTATAGATCTTATGATATAATAAAGAAAACATATGAGTACATTCCAAGACAAACAACTTAAGTGTTTATAAGAAATTAATATGATTTTAGTTTTTTGATAAACATACTACATATATGATATATGTTAACCAATACATATACATGACATTACAGAAAATCAAGAAAAGAATAAGATTAGAAAAGGAAATCAACTCATCGATTTAAGTAGATAAACTTAATAACTATAATACAAATACGCTCGTAAATTAATTTATAATTTATCTATAAAATGATATAATTTTTTATATCTTTTAATAAGGATTATAAGTATTGAAATTTTTTTATTTCATTTTTTATACATTATTTATGGTAGGTAAATCTAAAACCTGGGATATATATACACTAATAAACCATTTTTATGTTATTTAAAAAATGACATATTTTAATGTTATCTTTTTGAAAAGCATCAATGACGTAGGAGCGTCTAATATTAGCTCACAAGCATACATCCATTATCATCACAATAATTTCATAAGTTTATAGGTGTAAAATTTTGTTGAAATTTGCTTAAAAAATACTTAAAATTAATTTTTTTGTTGATTTTGTCGCCTTTTGCGATCTGCCACCATCATCCCCACTATCGCTACATATGCCAACCCGACACCCATGTGACCCAAATTGACTTAAGAACACTAGTTGATCTACTTGACTTGCGTCAACCTACACAAACCCACCAATTCTTACCAACCAGTTTAGTTCTTCGTGATCTATGCCGACCAAAAAATTAGACTAGCAGCTTTGTCTGTGCTTATTACCCCATCATTTTGTTGCTCGTCGTTATTGTCTCCCAAAATGCACGGATAGTTGGAAAATTATTTAATTTATTTAAATTTGTTGTTTTTAAATCTTTTATTTTTTATTTTTTAAAAAATTATTGATGAACCTCTGAGATCCTTATAAAAAGGGATATTCACTATGTTGAAGAGAAAAAATGATGGAATTGAATTTGTTTTATTTGTAAACTTTAACATTTGTGAGCAAAGTGTGTGCACCTAATTCTAGTTAGAGAGATTCCAACTTCCCTTGTGAGAGACAAGGATCAAATGTGCGAGAAATTTCATCAGGAGAGTGGAAAACCATACCCTTATAAGAGACTATGATCGAATATAAGAGAACTTCCATCAGAATAGTTCATAACATAGCAAATTCTTAATTCCATCAACACCCAGATCATGATAAAAAAGGTAAGTTCTTTTAGTCGCTTTTATTTTCTAGATAGTAATTTAAAGATTCAATTAACATTTTCTATTAAAATACTTCATGTATAGTTTATCTTAAATTTCCTATTTTATATGTATGAAATTGAATGTAATAAAAATCATCTTATTGTATTTTATGCTTAACACTTAAAATATTACCACTTACGCAACTTAATAATCAACGTTACAACTTTGAAATACTAATCTTTAAACGGTTTGAAAATATCATACACATCATCTAATCCTTATCAATTTATAGTATTTTTTTTCATATTTCTTAATAATTTATTAAGCATCTCTAATATTATAGACTCCAAATTAGACCATGATAAAAATCTAAATCTATTATACATCATCAAACATATTATAATATGTTTTATACAAATCTAGTAATTATGTAATTATTTTCTTAAGTTATCATATTTTTATAATGCATTGCTATATGACATATTATTCATATGTTATTCTTTTATAAGATTATATGAAAAGGACATTGACATGTATTATAATAAAAAAAGTCTATAAATTGATGGATAAAAAATGATTTAGATGTAAATATTTGGCATGCTTTATTATCAAATAAGAAAATGAAGTAGAATGAGTGAAATATCTCCTAAAAAAATTATCCTCAAATATTGATGTACTATATTATGACCTCATATGTAATAAATATACATGATATAATACAATGATAATTCATTTATTATCTATACAAATTCTACTTCACATGATAATAATAAGAATAACATGTGGTGAGGATAACTTATCTATATCTATAAAATTATATTATAGATAATATAGGGCAAGAATAGCCGATTTAAATCTACATGAGACTACTATACATGACATAAGGTGAGTTTAGTCCATCTATATCTACATAATTTTATTTTATATGATATGAAGTGAGGATATCATATTTATATTAACATGATTCTACTATAAATGATATTGGGAGGATGAAAGCTTATTATGGTGAGGATATTCTATTATGAGATATATATTATTGGCTTTGATTTTAGAGAATAACGATCTAAAGTGAGTGGAATTTGGGATACGTCTAAATGTTTTAGAAATGAAAGGAATGAAGAAATAATGAACTTATCTTTAAGTGTTACAAAATGTAACAAATAAGAAATACGAAAATAAAAAAATATACATATACATGTTCATATTTTTTGTTAAATTTATTACCTTTTCTATATAATAACATTTTATTATGGGTATAATTTTTAATTATTATGAAAAAATTTATGTTTTTATTATGTCATTATTTTTTTATATATTATTTTATTTGTTTACTTATTAAACTCTTTAAAGTCTTACTAGTATTTATATCATAAATAATGTATGAATTATATTATGAGATTTAAATTTGGATGTTATAGATAAGAATTTTACTTATTAGCTAGTACAATGGTTCTCTTAAGCTTTTTTATATAAAATTAGTATAGTATTTATTTTGGATTGGATGGTTATATATATTTTTTTAATAGATCACTTATTTATATTGATATTTATTCAGTCCATCTTGTTAAAGGATTAGTGTTTTGCAAATTTAATATATATATATATATATATATATATATATATATATATATATATATATATATATATATATATATATATATATATATATATATATATATATATATATATATATATATATTAAGAGCCTTTTCTTGTATTATCTTTCTCGCACAGTGCGATGAACAATATATAGGATTAAGGAATTTTCAAGAAGCTCATTGGGGAACAAAGGAGAATGTGCAGCTAATGTTTTGGAAAGGAAAGTTGGGAAGTAACTTTAGGAGTTAAATAGTCCTCATTCTAGTTTAACTAGAGAGGAATTTCAACTCGATTGGCAAATTAGAGTATACTATTATTTCTCACTTGAGATTTAGTTTTCTTCTCAATTTTTATATTAAAATTCTTATTTAATAATTACTCAAAATGACACTTAATACAATAATATAGGTGGGATTTGACAGTGTTAAGGGTTGGATGCTAATCACAAAGTTGTAGACATCTTCGACAATAAGGTAAGATCCTTCTATAATAATGATGTTGACGTTTAGGCATCTATTCTAATAAACAAGATTTTCAGATATTATAATTGATATTGTTAATTTTTACTTTATGTATAGTATATACTACTCATCAAGCAAGCTTTATGCCAATATCGTATGGAAGAAGGTAGTAGGGAATGATGAACGGAACAGAACAGTGCAAAATCAACCTACAGGGAAAGCTGAATGGAATGGAACAGTACGAAATCAAGCCGTAGGGAAAGCTGAACGGAAACCAAGTGATCAAATATTAGTCGAGGAAGGGGGAGACAACCTTAGACGGCTCAAGTGTCATACGAATCGAAAAGCTGATAAAGAGCAATGGCAACGTAATTTGGGCGATGTGGGACTAAACTCTCATCCAATTGTCAAAGAAAGCGGAAGGGCAGGTACGATCGGGCGGCTGAGGTTAATGAAGGCAGAAGGGCAGGCACGATCTGATGGCTTAGGTTAATCAAGGTAAAATGCTACAAGTAAACACAGTAAACAAGAGGTTCGAACCTGAGCCAGATATACGAGACGATGCATAACCACTGCAATAAGTTTCTAATTCAAGTTGTTTCTGGACACACTATTTTAATACAGGTAGGAAAACTTGTGCACGATCGAATGGCCTAGATCAAAGCAGCCTAGAGCCAACGGCCAGGATGGATCTCGAATGGTAAAATCGAGATCCAATCAGAAACGTCCATTTCAGGATCTAAATCAAATGCTGAATGCTATGTGTCCGTTACATGTGTTTATTTTTGACATAAAACTAATTTTAAATATTTTATTAAACTTTTTAAAAATATTTTTTTAAATATTTTCTTAAATTTTTTTATAAAAAACTAGAACTTTATTCTTAATAATTTATTTTCCTCTTACTGAACCACAGCTCACATACACTAAAAACAATACATAATAATACCATAAATAAACTTTGATAAAATGAAGTGAATCTTGTTGAATACTTTTCAAAAAAAATTTAAATGAATATTGTTCTTCTTATCAACTCAATCAAGAAATTTAAATTTTTGTATACTTTTAAAAAGTAAAGTAACATATACTAAAAAGAACTACATATTATTTTAGTGAATATCAATTCTTCATTAATAAATTTCTAAAAAAATTGTTTCCTTAACATAGCTTATATTGAAACCATATTTTCAAGTTTGAACCATTTACTATAGACTCGTTAAGTCTTTTGTACAAATGTTGCTAATCTTTATTGTGCACATTTTCATGCTTTCTTTTATGTTTATATAAAGATTTATAATCTTTATAATATTTTAAAGGAATTTCAACTCTCTTTGTGTGTGTGTGTCATATATATATAAATATATATATATATATATATATATATATATATATATATATATATATATATATATGTTGATATTTAAATTCTTATTGATGTAAAAATTAAAATTGGATGATAATCATTATCAAAATTCAAAGCATAATAAGATAATTTTAAACAAGACATAACTAAATAAATTTATAAAGTTTATGATGGAAATATTTTAGAATGCAAAAATGCATGCTTAAGATAGGTCAAAGAAAAACTTCAACTACAATATAGTTTTACTACATCTATTGAATGTATCCAAAACGAAAATCCTTTGTTTGTATGCTTATTTTTGTATTCTTATATCTTTTAAAAAAATAAACTTGCAAATGTTTTAGTAATAAATAATCTAACCTTCCTTTTAATGTACACATGTTGCTAATATTTATTGTTCACATCCACATCCTTCCATTTATGTTTATATATCGCTTTTAAATCTTAATAATATTTTAAAAAAATTTCAACTCTTCTTTTGTGTGTTTGTGTGTTTGTGTGCGTGTGTATATATATATATATATAATATTATGATGTGAACGAGTATATATGTACACACATATATTTTTTTATAATAAAATGTCCAAAATCTTATTGATATGAGAAATAAAATTGAAATGTGATCGCGATCAAAATGCAAAGAATAATAAGATAATCTTAAACAAGACATAAGTAAATAAAATTATAAAATTTATGATGAAAATATTTTAGATAGTGAAAACTAATGCTTAAGATAGATCAAAGAAAAACTTCCACTACAACATAATTTTATAACATGTATAAAATGTGTGAAATACAAAACTTTTTTTTTATTTTTCTTTTTGTATTCTTCTATCTTTCACCAATATCTATATCATTTCATTAAGTTTGTATCATTTATGTAGCAAAGAAATTTCTTTTAGAGGTTGGTATATCACAAAAAGCGTGCCCATCCACTCTCCTACCCGCTTCTTAAAATTCCTTCTCGGACTGCTCAATTTGTACTTCCATGCAAACCCTCAAAATGAGCCCTATTAAAATATGAATGAACAATGTTGCACATCCCAACTGTTCGTTATTCAATTTATTAAATATTATCTGCTTTACAGTTTGTTATTTTAATCTTAAAAGAAACTAAGAAAAGATGGGGTTGTACAAAAAGCGAAAGCAACGACTCTTTTGCGGAAGCCATAACCTTCATATTTTCCTTATGGCAGTAACCCCATTTGGCCTTTCTCCACATGGGAAGCTGCACTAAAATACACGTGTCAAATTATTAATACTACTCGATTGGCATTCTTTAAAATTCTCACGTTTAGTCTTTTTGACGGACGAGCGAATGCTAAAATTGAAAAGTACAAGATGATTTGGCGACATGCTGACGTTGCTTTGATATGGGGACCTTTTGGCGACGTGCTGATACGTGTTATTTCTTTAATTGGTCAAAAGCATTCAAATATTATTATGAAAATAAAAAATTATATTTTAATTTATCATATGAGTTTTTATTATTTTGTTGTCTATGATGAAAAATGAACGATTATATGACTAGCTTATCATATGACATGTCAAAAAATATGCATATTCACCTATATATAATGGTGTTGATGGGTTGATTATTCATCTTGCTCTTTTTCTAAGTGTAATCCTCAAGTGAGAGCTATTCAAATTTGACATTACCATTGTCTTGTATACTCAAAATCAGCAAGTTCTCTACTAGGGCCTTAGATAAGATACTTGAAAGTGAAAAATACCCAACTTGGTTTTCTCTTAAACCATTCATAATGATCACACCATTAACCATTCTTTAAAGGATGACCTTGATAGTTATTAAGAGTCATAAGATCCCATAATGTTCTTTAAGTGATGACTCCTCCAAAATTTGATGCATAACAAGTTGTAGTTGAATCCACATCTCAAGTGGTTCGATTGAAAAGATGTCTACTTCTCCAATGGCCATATTTGTATTTTTTTGAAGATCAACTAAGTTGGTAGAAAAACAAAAATCATGGCACTGTATCACGATGGGCTATGAAGAGAGAGGCTTGTTGATATTCCTATTAGAGTTGACCTCAACATGATGAACGAACATTAGGACTTCTTTTCTCAAAGCCAATACAAGGAGAAAACATGTCTTAAAAAATGCTAGAGTGCTACTATGATTGAAGAAGATCCAAAGAAGCCAAATGAACCTATTTTGGAAGCAATTGTGCTGACTAAATGGGATACAAATGAAAATAGTGTTATTATGGTCTACATTGCAAGTTACCGATTATTTAGGTAATATTTTTTATCAAAGAGTATTATTAATCATATGGAGCAGAAGTGCAACAAAAAATTATCCATTTGTTAAATATATTGCTTAGAAGAAGAGAATTAAATCATTGGTTTCCACTCTTGGGAAATGGAAAGAACTTGTACTAAGTCAAAGACTAATGTCCAAAGCCAAAATTACAAACTCTTTACTCATTGTAAGTGATTGGGTAATGTCACCTCTCATTTTATTTTTTGAATTATCAACCCATATTTTCAATTTATGTCAGTTAAAATAAGTTGTGTTCTCAAAAACAAATTTATATTTTAAAATAATAGCCTTGTATATATAACCAGAATCATTCTCATTGCTGTTATTGCAAGACTATTCATATATATGCCACTTTACCTTGATGATTGCAAGAGGATGTTTCTTGTCCAATGATGTTAACCTTAAGATATTGCCTTATGATCACTACCTACTTTCTTTAGTCTTGGATATTATGAGGCAACAAATTTTTACTTAGTTTATCTTAAACCTACGTTACATCATGGTCATAACCTGAATTTATTCTGTTAATGAATTAATCATCTTTGGTCATCATTCGTAAGTCAAAGTAGATTATTTTCTAAAATTCATTTTTACAACTTAAAATTAAAATTTTACTTATATAAAACAAATATTTTTCTCTTTTTTCTTATGTGATTATTGATCATTACAGACCTCGATCTTGAAGTATAAAAATACCCTACTTATGTCATGCACTACTCGATTTAATATTAATTAAAGGTATTAATATACTCCAAAACACCAAATTATTGAGTAATAAATAAAGTAAGAAACAAAAACCTTGAGGGCACCATGTAAAATTGAGATGATGAAAAACATTACAAATTCAAATATTAAATTCAATTAAATAATTGTATAAATAATTATGCTCATATCTTAAAGCTATTATTCAAATATAAAAGTTGAAATAGCTTTTTTAAACAATATCTGTCACACATATGAAACAACTCATAGAGTTCTCAAAAGAAAGCATCTCATCACATAAAGGATCTGATGTTATAACTTCTAGGAATCCTATACTCTATAAATATCTCATTCATAATCTATAATATAAGTATGTATATAATATATATAAAAAATAAACTATTAGATTTAAGCAGTAAAGCAGTGTGAAATCATGATATATAACATACAAATAAATATGAAGTAGTAAATAAGAATATATGATAAAAAATATTAAATATGTTGAATATTTGCATATGAGCTTATATGTTCTATAGTCAAGTATGATATAATTATCATATAATACTAATATTATATAGTAGCAACATTATCTCTTTCCTTTCTTATTTTTAATTTTATTTTTTTTCATATTTTATTTTTGTTCTTTTCTTTCTTTATTAAAGCATTTTTTATATAGCTACTATCCTTACTTCATAAGATTTTATATTATGTTATATCTATGTAGTATCAATCATATGACATGACCACTACCGATTATTGGCCAAGCCATAAAAGTATATCTCCTACCCCCACTGGCCTTCACTGAAATACTAATAGAAATAAGTCTTTACTCTTTGTTACCTAGTATTGAAGTGCTCACAACAACAAAAATGAGGTTAAATATCAATTCTAACATGGAATCACCCTCTAACATTGTTATGTATAAAGTACTAACGATAGTGAGATCTCTGTCTAATATGCCCCTCATTTAAGTACCAATAATAACAAGAGATAAAGTCATAGAAAAAGTCATAAAAATTGATTAATTATGAGCTAAAGTCATAGATAAAATTTTTTCTTCTAATTTTCACATTTAAATTATGCCCCTCATTTTAAGTACCAATAATAACAAGAGATAAAGTCATAGATAAGGTCATATTGATCAATTATGAGATAAAGTCATAGATAAAATTTTATCTTCTAATTTTCACATTTCTAATGATGATATATATCATTCAGCTTATCCAATCAATCATTATCTTTCATTTTTTTATTCTATATCTTTCTTGTTTTGTGTTCTAAAACACATAACACATATATAAAATTGTAAATAATAAAATTTAGGTGGGGTGGAATATTAATTTTTATGATTATGATTTTCGTTGGCTTCTTATGACCATTTTGTGTGGTGCTAGAAGTGTATTTCAATGAAAATTATTTTTTCAAAATAAATATGGTACAAATAATTGAATAAAAGAAATGTTTTTTAATACACATGCATTTCATATGATTACACATCCATTGTTCCCTAATCTTATTAATTATAAATTAATAATGATCTTTTTAATACACTTATAAAATTTGATGAGAGGGAATTAAGGTTTGAGTCTATAAAAGAAAAGATGTTTGAAAGATCAATGTGTGAAGCTTGTTACAAAGTTGAGTAGTGTTGTTAAGAACCGCCAAGAAGGAGTGAGTCAAGGAGGTTGTCGAGTAAGGCATCATTACTATGCTATGAGTTTTGTGAGAAAAGAAGAGACAGTGAAGGTGAAGCTCTATTATAAAGAGAAAACTATAAGAATGAAGAACAATTAGGAAAACTTTGTTGTAGCTTGAGGAGAAGATCAAAAGCAAGAAGATGAGAAGAAGAGAAACTATCACAAACAAATAGCGAAGGAAATTGAGTAGTAGTTATCAAAGAAAAGATAGACATTTACATTGATTATTTTTTAAATTTAATTTAGATTTACATAAATAAAAATATGCTTATGTTATAAGTTAAGTAAGAACTAGATTTAAATTAATTTAGATGTGGTATGGAGTGAATCAATGCTAATTTGAATTGAACACAAGACATATAAAATGAGAGTTGTTACCTATTATTAAAATGTATCATTCAAATAATTTGGTCTATATCATATGGTACGATCAATTTAATCTTGTAAGGAAAGCTATGATGAAACATGGTATAAGATAATCACATTAGAAAAATTTTGGGGTTATAATAGTCAGAGAAGAATTTAAGTTATCGGTTGAGGTGTCGAGTTCATCGCATTAGAACAATATATGTGTCATATTTGTATAATGTGTTCAGTTGTGAGGTTCATCTTATGAAGGCAGTTGTAAATACCAACATAAATCACATAATGTCTTGTGGGATCAATAACATTAATAATCAAAGCTAAATTTTTTAAAGTACAAAATCTATTAATTATAAGGAACAAGATTGTAAAAGAGTGTTGTAGAACATATTAGATTAGAAATTATATAGTGTGACTAAGTTGATCGTGCTGAACAATTAGTTAAAGCTATGGATAAATAATTAAGTCTTGAGAGAGAAGAGACTAAATTAGAGTTTTACATCTTGTGTCAATATAAGGTATCATTATAAGGTATGATATTTTGGTGGTGGATTAACAATGGAAACGTATGATTTGATTAAGAAGATTGTATTATGTAAAGTAAGAAATAGTGAATTGATCATACTTAATGATGGGAGTACCATAAAAGTATGAATGATTTACAAGGTAAAAAAATTAAGAGAGAATAAAAGTCATACAATACAATGTTAGGGATCATACTATATGTTTAGAAATGATATAAATAACCAAATATTGGTTTTGAAAATTATACAGTCTGATATAATTTAAAATGCTTATTTTTGATACAACATATGGTATAATGAGAGAATTACATAAGTACGATCTAAGGCAATAACTTAAAGGCTTATAAGAAATTAATATGATTTAAATTCCTAAATAAACATGCCACATATACGACATATGTTGAGCTTTAAATATTCATGATATTGTAAAAAATCAAGAAAAGATTCAGATTAAAAAAAGAAGTTAACTTTTATATTTAGATAAATAAATTTGATAACTATGATATAAATATATTAAAACATTTATTTATAATTTTTTTAAAAGTGATAAATTTTTTGATGTTATTATCTTTTAATAAACTTTATGAGATTTCGAATATTTTTTATTTTATGTTTTAGGCATTATGGAAAATAGATAAACTTAGTAATTATGATGTAAAATGCTTATTTTTGAGAGGCTATTGTAGGCTACTTCAAGAGCTTGAAGTTAGAGGCCCCTCTGGGAACTATATTAATATCAACAATTGCTACAAGGGTTCGCAGGTAATCTTCATAGAAATTGAACAGGTAGAAACATGTAAAGTGTTGTATCAATTCATAGATGAAAATTGAAAATATGCAAATATGTTAGTAATTTTCAAAGCCTACATAATTCCTACTAAAAAAGAAATAGAGGTTACCAACATTATGGACCTCAGAAATGATAGGTTGATGACACAGCTTGGCCAAGATATCCTGACACCCAATGTCATCACCGCCATAACTACGACTCTACAATTATGCAAGGCAATGTGAAGATCTAATGCAGAGGTAGCAGTCCTAGCAAGGTCTTCTCTAGAAGCTGTCTTCTTGTCCTCTAATGATTCAACACAAAGGCGTGCCTCTGCAAGCTCGTGCTCTGCCAACATATGCTCTCGCTCAATTATGTTCATCGTCTCCACACAATATGAGACTATCAACAACATGTTTGGAGATCCCACTTAGCATGTGTCATGAACCTACAGTGGGCTGCCATACCAATGTCGCATCAACCTCTCCATGTAGTTAGTCAGGTCACCAAGCTCATCAGATAGGTCACCCAGTAATGTTGACACTTGGGTGATGGTCTTCCTAGCCTTGGTCATGAAAGCAAGAACATGGAGGGGGGACAACAAGTCCCTATTGCTTATCTACTTGTCTACTATAGACTATAGGACCTGGGAGACATACAGACAAGCACTAGGTAAAAACTCAGAGATGCAAGTCTCCACTACAATTCTTGCTCCATGTTATTAAACGAAATAAGATAAGAAAATAAAGTACTGACTCATTATGTTAATCTAGAACTACAACTTTCAGGGAGGAAGCAATCTAACAATAAGGATGGCTACCTACCTAGAAGTTGTTTGGTGCTCAAAAGTCAAAACCCCCATCCCTTCCACCCCTGTCATGAAACATTAAAAATCTAATTGGTTGGAAAGAATTGGATGGGTGAATTACGGGAATTGATGCTATGCATGGTTGATTCGCAATCTACTTTTTTATCCACTTGGCTACATTTGCTTATACCCCCATGCACTAGTTTCAGTCTCTATCTATGATCAGACTTTTTGTGAACACTCCCTATGTCTGCTATCAAAGATCAGCTTTTCCAATCATCGTTACTCATTTTTCAGAATTACAAAAAGGAAAGCTTCTAATTGCTTTTTGAAGCTTCTAGCAAACCTTCAAACAAAGAGGTTGGGTTGTTCACTTCATGAATTGGAGGCCACTTTTCTAAAGTTCAGAATCGTGATCCTTAGAAGGGAAGTAGAATGAGTTGCCATTACCATTCAATGAAAGTGACCTAGGGTTGGGGCACTGATCATGTCAAAGCATTCTACCGAGCAAATTAGATTAGTTGGTCTAAGTCGGCTAGTGATCCAGAAAAGGTCGTTGAACAGAGTGTTGAAGGAACACAACCTACCAAATGTGTTTTGGGGTCCACGGATCAAGAAGTCTCACAGACTGCTCTGTCATAATTGAGTCGATTGAAGTCATAGAAAGTGAACCGACCTTCAAGGGATGGTAAATTCATAATCGAATGTCCTTCTTTTGATGTTTTTGAATCCTGACTTTTGCTGCCAAAGAAAAGGGGATGAGTAGGGAAGAGAAATAGCATGAACGGTATAAAAAGAAGCATTTCTTCAATTCCTTAAATGAATCTTTGCACTAGTCCAAAGGGTGTTTAGTTTGAGAGGGAGTTAGCTCAGTGACCGAGGAAGAAGAAGAAGTGGAAGATGAGGAAGAAGAGGAAAAAGAAGAAGAAAATGATGACAAAGAAGAAGAAGAGAAAGATGAAGAAGAATAAGAAGAAGAGGAAGAATAGAGAAATAAAAGGAGAAGAATAGAAGAAGAAAAAAATAGAATAAGAATAAGAATAAGAATAAGAAGAAGAAGAAGAAGAAAAGGAAGAAGAAGAACAAGAAGAAACTGAAGAAGAAGAAGAAGAGAAGAAGAAGAAGAAGAGAAGATGAAGAAGAAGAAGAATAAGAATAATAATAATAATAAGAAGAAATACAACAAGAAAAAGAACAAGAACAAGAAGAAGACGAGGAAGAAGAAGATGAAGAGGAAGATGAAGAAGGAGGAGAAGAAGACGAAGAAGAGGAAGAAGAAGAAGAAGAAGAAGATGAAGAAGAACAAGAAGTAGAAGATGAAAAAGAAGAAGAAGAAGAAGAAGAAGTGGAGGAAGAAGAAGTGGAGGAAGAAGAAGAAGAAGAAGGAGAAGAGGAAGATGAGGAAGAAGAGGAGGAAGAAAAAAGATGATGACAAAGAAGAAGTAGAAGAAGATGAAGAAAAAGAAGAATAGAAAGAAGAGAGAAGAGGAGGAAGAAAAAGAAGCAGAGCAAGAAGATATGGATTAAGGATTAGGGGTTAGGGATTAGGGTTTAGTGATTAAGGGGAAAGTGATTTGGAATTAGTGATTAAAGAATATGGATTATAGATTAGGGAGAGTGGGATTAGGGAATAGGGATTAAGTATTAAGGATTAAGGGTTAGGGATATGGAAGGGAGCGATTAGGTATTAGAAATGAGGAATTATGGATTAGGGCTTAGTGAATTGGGATTAAGGATTAGGGATTAGGTATTATTTAGTAGCAATAAGGGATTAGGGCATAGGGATAAGGGAATAAGGAATAAGGATTAAGTAGTAAGAATTTTAGATTAAGGATTACAGATTTGGCATAAGACAATTGGGATTAAAGATTAAGGATTTGATATAGGGTAGGGATTTAGGTTTAGGGAAAAGGAAGAGGAAGAAGTAGAAGAAGGGAAGAAGAAAAAGAAGAAGAAGAAGAAGAAGAATAGAAGAAGAAGAAGATGAAGAAGAAGAAGGAGGAGGAGAAGAAGAAGAAGAAAGAAAAGAAAAAGAACAACAACAACAAGAAGAAGAAGAATTATATTTAGAAGAAGGAGAAGAAGAAGAAGATGAAGAAGAAGAAGAAGAAGAAGAAGAAGAACGAGAAGAAGAAGAAAAGGAAGAAGAAGAGGAAGAAGAGGAAGAAGGAGTAGAAGAAGAAGAAGAGAAGAAGAAGAAGAAGAAGAAAAAGAAGAATAAGAGAAGAAGAAGAAGAAGAAGAAGAAAAAGAAGAAGAAGAAGACGTAAGAGAAGAAGAAGAAGATGAAAAAGAAGAATAGGTAGAAGAAGATGAAGAAGAAAGATGGGGAAGAACAAGAAGAAGTGGAAGAAGAAGAAGAAGAAGAAGTAGAAGTAGAAGAAGAGGGAGAAGAAGAAGAGAAGAAGAAGAAGAGGAGGAAGAAGAAGAAAAGGAAGAAGAAGAAGAAGAGGAAGAAGAAGATGAGAAAGAAGGACAAGAAGAAGTAGAGGAAGAAGAAGACTAAGAAGAAAAAGTGGAAGATGTAGAAGAGGAAGAAGAAGTAGAAATAGAGGAAGAAGAAGAGGAAGAAGAAGAGTAAGAAGCTGCATAAGAAGAATAGGAAGAAGAGAAAGAATAGAAAGTTGAAGAAGAAGAAGAAGAACAAGTGGAATTAGAAGAGGAGGAAGAAGACAAAGAAGAAGAAGAAGTAGAAGAAGAAGATTATGTCGTAGAATAAGAAGTTGAAGAAGAAGAAAAAGAAGAAGAACAAGAAGAAGAAGAAGAAGAAGAAACAGATGATGGAGAAGAAGGAGAAGAAGAAGAAGAAGAAGAAGTAGTAGTAGTAGTAGTAATAGAAGAAGAAGAAGAAGAGAAAGAAAAAGAAAAAGAGGAAGAAGAGGAGGAGGAAGAAGAAGAAGATGAATGGGAAGAAGAAGAACAAGAAGAAGAAAAAGAAGAAGAATAAGAGGAAGAAATCAAAAAAGAAGAAGAAGAATAAGAATAAGAAGAAGAAGAAGGAGAGGAAGAAAAGGAAAAAGAAGAAGTCAAAGAAGAAGAAGAGGATGAAGAAGAATAAGAAAAAGTTGAAGAGGAAAAAGAAGAGGAAGAAGAGGAAGCAAAAGAAGAAGAGGAGGAGGAAGAAGAAGAAGAAGAAGAAGAAGAAGAAGAATAAGAAGGTGAAGTAGTAAAATAAGAAGAAGAAGAAAAAGAAGAAGAAGAGGAAGGACAAGAAGAAGAAGAAGAAGAAGAAGAAGAAGGAGAAGATGGAGAAGAAGAAGAATAAGATGAAGAAAAAGTAGAAGAAGAAAATGAATAAGAATAAGAAGAAGAAGAAGAGGAAGAAAAGGAAAAAGAAGAAGTCAAAGAAGAAGAAGAGGAGGAAGAAGAATAAAAAAAAGATGAAAAAGAAAAAGAAGACGAAAAAGAGGAAGAAGAAGACGAAGATGTAGTACAAGAAAAAGAGGAAGAAGAAGTAGAGGAAGAAGAAGAAGAGGAAGAAGAAGAAGAAGCGACAGAAGAAGAAGAGGAAGCAACTAAAGAAGAAAAAGAAAAAATAAAAAGATTAGGAACAAGAATTGGAGGAAGATGATGAAGAAGAGGAAGAAGAAGAAGAAGTGGAAGAAGAAATAAAAGAAGAAGAAGAAGAAGTAGAAGAAGAAGAAGAAGAAGAAGAAGAAGAAAAAGAAGAAGTAGAAGAAGAAGACAAAAGAAGAAGAAGAAGAAGAAGAAGAAAAATAAGAGAAAGAAGAAAGTTGAAGAAAGAAAGAAGAAGATAGAAAGAAGAAGAAAGATACAGAATGAAGAAGAAAGAAGAAGAAAGAGGAAAGAAGGAAGAAAGAAGAAGGAAAATGGAAGAAGCAAGAAAGAAGAAAGTAGAGTGAAAAGGCAAATGGATGAAGGAGGAAGGAAGAAGGAAGGAGGATGGAGGAAGGAGGAAAGAGGAAGAAAGTGTGAAACAGAAAGAACAGAAAAGAAAAAAGAAAGAATAAAGAATATAGAAAAATGAAGAAGAAGAAGAAGTAAGAGAAGAAGAAGAAGAAGTAGAAGAATGAATGAATACAAAAAGAAGAGGAATTAGAGAGAAAGCAAGAAATAGAATAAGAAATAAGAAGAATTAAGTAGAAAGGAGAAGAAAGAATAAAGAAGAAAGAAGAAAGAAGAAAAAAAAGAAATAAGTAAGAAGAAGGAAGAAAGAACAAAGGAGAAGGAACAATGAGGAAAGAAGAAGTAATATGGAAGAAGAAAGAACGAAGAAGGAAGAAGGGAGGAGGAAGGGGGAAGGAAGAAACAAAAAGGAAGATTGAAGAAGTAGGAAGAAAGAAGAAAGGAGATTAAGAAGTAGAAGGAGAATGAGAAGGAGGAGGGGGTGGAGGAGAAGGAGAAGAAGAGGGAGAAGGAGATGGAGAAGGACAAGCAGGAGGAGAAGGAGAAGGAAGAGGAAGAGGAGGAGGGGGAAGAGGAAGAGGAGGAGAAGACGAAGGAGATGCAAAAAGAGAAGCAGAAGGAGAAGAAGAAAGAGAGCATTGATAAGGACATGTAGAAGGAGAAGGAGAAGGAGAATGAGAAGGAGAAGGAGAAGAAGAGAAGAAGAGAAGAAGAAGAAGAACAAAAAGAAGTAGCAAAAGGAGAAGAAGAAGAAGAAGAGGAAGAAAAAGAATTGGAAGAAGAATTGGATGAAGAAGAGGGAGAAGAAGAGGAAGAAATATATCAAAAAAAGAAGAAGTATGATAGAAGATGGGTAAAGGAAGGAGGAAGAAGGAAGACGAAAGAAGTAAGAAAGATGAATGAAGAAGAAGAAGAAGAAGAAGTGGAAGAAGATGAGAAAAAGAGAAAGAAGAAGAAGAAGAAGTGGAAGAAGGGGAATAGGAAGGGGAAGAGGAAGAGGAAAAAGGGAGATGGAATGAGGTACAAGGAACAAGGAAGAAGGAAGCAAGAAGGAAGAACGAAGAAGAAACAAGAAAGAAGAAATAAAAAATAAGTAGAAGAAAAAGAAGAAGAACAAGAACAAGAACAAGAAAGAGTAGGAGAAGGAGAAGGACAAGGAGGAAATGGAGTAGAGGTGAAGGAGAAGGAGAAGGAGAAGGAAGAGGAGAAGGAGAAGGAGAATGAGAATAAGAAAAAGAAGAAGAAGAAGAAGAGGAAGTGAAAGAAGTGGAAGAAGATGTAGAAGAGGAAGAACAAGAATAAGAATAAGTACAAGAAGAAGGAGAAGTCGTATAAGAAGAAGAGGAATAAGAAGATGATGATGATGAAAAAGAATAAGAATTAGCAGAAGAAGAAAATGAAAAAGATGAAAAAAGAAGAAGAATTAGAAGAATAAGAAGAAGTAGAAGAAGAAAAAGAAGTGGTAGTAGAAGAAGAAGAAGAAGAAGAAGAGGTACAAGTAGTAGAAGAAGAAGAAAAAAAAGAGGAAAAGAAGAAGAAGAATAAGAAGAAGAGGAAAAAGATGATGAAGAAGAAGAGGAAGAGGAAGAAGAGGAAGAAGAGGATGATGAGGTAGAAGAAGAAGAAGAAGAAAAAGAAGAAAAAGAAAAGGAAGAACAAGTGGAAGAAGAAGAAAATGAAGAGGAGGAAGAAGAAGAAGAATAAAAAGAAGAAGAAGAAGTAGATAAAGATGTAGAAGAAGTAGAAGATGAAGAAGTAAAAGTCGAAAAGAAGAAGTGGAAGAAGAAGAAGCAGAAGAAGATGAAGAAGAATAAGAAGAAGAAGAAGAAGAAGAAGAAGAGGTGGAGGAAAAAGAAGAAGAAGAATAAGAAAATGAAGAAGATGAAGGAGCAGGAGAAGAAGATGATGATGAAGAATATGAAGAAGAAGAAGAAGAAAAAGAATAGGAAGAATAATAGGAAGAAGAAGAGGAAGAAAAAGGTGAAGAAGAAGAAAGAAAAGGATAAAGAAGTAAGAAGGGAGAAGGAAGAAGAAAGAGGGAAGAAGTAAGAACAAAGAAGTAAGAAGGAAGAAGGAAAAAGAAAAAAAGGCAAAAGAAAGAAGAAGAAGAAGAACAAGAACAAGAACAAGAAGATGAAGAAAAAGAGAATGAAGAAGAAGACGAAGAAGAAGAAGAAGAAGAAGAAGAAGAAGAAGATCACGAGAAGGAGAAGGAGAAGGAGAAGTAGATGAAGGAAAAGGAGAAGGAGAAGGAGAAGGGAAAGGAGAAGCAGAAGAAGAAGGAGAAAAGGGAGAAGGAGAAGGGCAAGGAGAAGGAGAAGGAGAAAGAGAAGGATAAAGTGATGGAGAAAGAGAAGCAGAAGGAGAAGGAGAAGGAGAACAAGAAGGAGAAGTAGAAGAGGAAGAAGAAGGAGAAGAAGTAGAAGAGGAAGAAAGAGAAGAAGATGAAGAAGAAAAAATATAAGAAGAAAAATTAGGGTGAGAGAGTGGAAGAAGAAAAAGCAGAAGAAGAAGAAGAAGAAGAAGAAGAAGAAGAAAAAGAAAAAAAAGAATAAGAAGAGGAGGAAGAGGAAGAGGAAAAAGTTGAAGAAGAAGAAGTGGGAGAACAAAAAGGAGGAGAATAAGACGAAGAAGAAGGAGAAGAAGAAGAATTAGAAGAAGAAGAAGTAGTAGAAGAGGAAGGAGAAGAAGAAGAACAAGAAGAATAAGTAGATAAAAAAGAAGTAGTAGTAGAAGAAGAAGAAGAAGTAGTAGTAGAAGATGAAGAAGAAGAAGAAGAAGAGGAAGAAGAGGATGATGAGGTAGAAGAAGAAGAAGAAGAAAAAGAAGAAAAAAAAAAGGAAGAAGAAGTGGAAGAAGAAGAAAAAGAAGAAGAAAATGAAGACGAGGAAGAAGAAGAAGAAGAATAAAAAGAAGAAGAACAAGTAGATAAAGATGTAGAAGAAGTACAAGATGAAGAAGCAAAAGTCGAAGAAGAAGAAGAAGTGGAAGAAGAAGAAGCAGAAGAAGAGGAAGAAGAATAAGAAGAAGAAGAAGAAGAAGAAGAAGAGGTGGAGGAAGAAGAAGAAGAAGAATAAGAAAAAGAAGAAGATGAAGGAGCAGGAGAACAAGATGTTGATGAAGAATATGAAGGAGCAGAAGAAGAAAAAGAATAAGAACAAGAATAGGAAGAAGAAGAGGAAGAAAAAGGTGAAGAAGAATAAAGAAAATGATGAAGAAGTAAGAAGGGAGAAGGAAGAAGGAAGAGGGAAGAAGTAAGAACAAAGAAGTAAGAAGGAAGAAGGAAAAAGAAAAAAAGGCAAAAGGAAGAAGAAGAAGAAGAAGAAGAACAGGAAGATGAAGAAAAAGAGAATGAAGAAGAAGACGAAGAAGAAGAAGAAGAAGAAGAAGAAGATCACGAAGAAGGAGAAGGAGAAGGAGAAGTAGATGAAGGAAAAGGAGAAGGAGAAGGAGAAGGGAAAGGAGAAGCAGAAGAAGAAGGAGAATAGGGAGAAGGAGAAGGACAAGGAGAAGGAGAAGGAGAAAGAGAAGGATAAAGTGATGGAGAAAGAGAAGCAGAAGGAGAAGGAGAAGGAGAACAAGAAGGAGAGTAGAAGAGGAAGAAGAAGAAGAAGAAGAAAAAATATAAGAAGAAAAATTAGGGTGAGAGAGTGGATGAAGAAAAAGGAGAAGAAGAAGAAGAAGAAGAAAAAGAAAAAAAAAGAATAAGAAGAGGAGGAAGAGGAAGAGGAAAAAGTTGAAGAAGAAGAAGAAGTGGGAGAACAAAAAGGAGGAGAAGAAGACGAAGAAGAAGGAGAAGAAGAAGAATTAGAAGAAGAAGAAGTAGTAGTAGAAGAGGAAGGAGAAGAAGAAGAACAAGAAGAATAAGTAGATCAAAAAGAAGTAGTAGAAGAAGAAGAAGAAGAAGTAGTAGAAGATGAAGAAGAAGAAGAAGAAGAAGGAGAAGAAGAAGAAGAAGAAGAAGAAGAAGAAGAAGAAGAAGAAGAAAAAGAGTTGGTAGAAGAAGAGGAGGAAAAATATCAAAAAATTAAGAAGTATAAAAGAAGTAGGAAGAAGAAAGGAGGAAGAAGGAAGAAGGAAGAAGGAAGAAGTAAGAAGGATGAAGGAAGAAGAAGAAGAAGAAGAAGAAGAAGAGGAAGAAGATTAAGAAAAAGAGAAAGAAGAAGAAGAAGAAGTAGAAGAAGAAGAAGAAGTGGAAGGAGGGGAAGAGGAGGAGGAAGAGGAAGAGGAAAAAGGGAGATGGAAGAGGGTAGAAGGAAGATGGAAGATGGTAGAAGGAAGAAAGAACGAAGAAGCAAGAAGGAAGAACGAAGAAGGAGGAAGAAATTAGACAGGAGAAAGAAGAAACAAGAAAAAATAAATAAAAAATAAGAAGAAGAAAAAGAAGAAGAAGAAGAAGAAGACGAAGAAGAAAGAGTAGGAGAAGGACAAGGAGGAAATGAAGAAGTAGATGGAAAAGTAGAGTTGAAGTAGAAGGAGAAGGAGAAGGAGAATGAGAAGAAGAAGAAGAAGAAGAAGAAGATCAGGAAGAGGAAGAAGTGGAAGAAGATGTAGAAGTGGAAGAACAAGAATAAGAACAAGTAGAAGAAAAAGGAGAAGAAGTTGTATAAGAAAAAGAAGAAAAAGATGAAGAAGATGATGATGATGATGAAAAAAAAGAAGAATTAATAGAAGAATAATAAGAAATAGATGAGAAAGAAGAATAACTAGAAGAATAAGAAGAACAAGAAGAAGTAGAAGAAGAAAAAGAAGCAGAAGCACAAGAAGAAGAAGAAGAAGAAGAAGAAGAAGAAGATGTAGAAGTAGAAGAAGAAGAAGAAAGAGAAAGAAGAAGAAGAAGAAGAAGAAGAAGACGACGAGAAAAAAGATGAAGAGGAAGAAGAAGAAGAAGAAGAAGAAGAAGAAGAAGAAGAAGAATACGAAGAAGAACAAGAAGATGAAGATGATGAAGAACAAGAAGATGTAGAAGTAGTTTTAGTAGTAGTAGAAGAAGAAGAAGAAGAAGAAGAAGTGGAAGAAGAAGAAAAAGAAGAACAAAATGAAGAAGAGGAAGAAGAAGTAGAAGAAGAAAAATAAAAAGAAGAAGAAGAAGAAGTACATAAAGATGTAGAAGAAGTAGAAGAAGAAGAACAACAAGAAGAAGAAGATGAAGAAGATGACGAAGCAAAAGTCAAAGAAGAAGAAGAAGAAGTGGAAGAAGAAAAAGAAGAAGAAAAACAAGAAGAAGAAGAAAAAGAAGCAGAGGTGGAGGAAGAAGAAGAAGAAGAATTAAATAAAGAAGAAAGCGAAGGAGAATGAGAAGAAGATGATGATGATGAAGAAGATAAGAAGTAGAAGAAGAAAAAGAATAAGAAGAAGAAGAGAAAGAAAAAGCGAAAGAAGGATAAAGAAAAAGGAAGAAGAAGTAAGAAGGGAGAAGGAAGAAAGAAGAAGGAAGAAGTAAAAAAGTAGTAAGGAGGAAGAAGGAAGAAGAAAAAGAAAAGAAAAGGAAGAAGAAGAAGAAGAAGAAGAAGAAGAAAAAGAAGAAGAAGATGAAGAAAAAGCGAATGAAGAAGAAGAAGAAGAGGAGGAGGTGGATGAAGAAGAAGAAGAAAAGGATCAAGAAGAAGGAGAAGGAGAAGGAGAACAGAAAGGGAGAAGGAGAAAAGGAGAAGGAGAAGGACATGGAGAAGGAGAATGAGAAGGAGAAAGAGATGGAGAAGGAGAAGGGGAACAAGGAGAAGGAGAACGAGAAGAAGAAGTAGATGAGGAGGAAGAAGAAGAAGAAGAAGATGAAGAAAAAGAAGAAGATGAAAAAGAAAAATTAGGGTGAGAGAGTGGAAGAAGAAAAAGGAGGAGAAGAAGAAGAAGAAGAAGAAGGAGAAGACAAAGAATAAGAAGAGGAGGAAGTAGAAGAGGAAAAAGTTGAAGAAGAAGAAGAAGTGAAAGAACAAAAAGAAGAAGGAGAAGGAGAAGAAGAAGAAGAATAATAATTAGAAGAAGAAGAAGAAGAAGAAGTAAATGAAAAAGAAGTAGAAGTAGAAGAAGAAGAAGAAGAAGAGCAACAACAAGAAGAAGAATCAAAAGAAGAAGAGGAAGAAGTAGTTGAAGAAGAAGAAGAAGAAGAAGAAAATAAAAAGTAGAAGAGGAGGAAGAAGAAGATGAAGAGAAAGAAGAAGAAGAGGAGGAAGAAAAAGAAGTAGAGGAAGAAGAGGAATTAGAAGAAGAAGAAGAAGAAGAAGAAGAAGAGGAAGAAGAACAAGAACAAGAATAAGAAAAGAAAGAAGAAGAAAAAGAAGAAGAGAAAGAGGAGAAAGATAAGAAAGAAGAGGAAGAACAAGAAGAGAAGTAAGAAGAAACGAAAAAAGAAGAAGAAAAGGAAGAAGTGGAAGAAGAAGAATAAGTTAAAGAAGAAGAAGACGTAGGAGACGGAGGAGTAGGAGGAGAGATAGAAGGAGAAGGAGAAAGAGAAGGAGTAAGAGAAGGAAAATGAAGAAGAAAAAGAGAAGAAAAAGATGGACAAGGAAAAGGAGGAGATGGAGAAGGAGGAGAAGAAGAAGAAGAAGAAAAAGAAGTAAAAAAAGATGAAGATGTAGAACTAATTTTTGGAAATGAAAATTTTCTTAAATAAATAATTCACACATCCCCTCTTATTCGTTATGCCTCAAACATTTTATAATAAGTTAGACATCTACTTTGTTTTATTGGACATGTTAATTGCCTATTGTAATTCCATCATTATGTTGTTTCATATATTTGGCTTCCCATAAAATTGATTTCAAAGGTTAGGCATATTTTTTAATTTGTTTTGGATATCTGAGCATACCAAATGTTTTGAAACATAATGCATTTATTTAATTTTTTTATAAAAAGTACATTTCAAAATTAAAGTATTAAGAAAAAATATTAAAATAGAGGATGTGACACTCGATCCCAAGAAACGCAAGCTTGGTCACCACAATCTTTGCTATAAAATAATATTTTTACTTTCTTAAGAAAATACTTATAATATTATTTAAATTATCCATTTAGGAGCAAGGTCTTAAACTAATACCTAAGCCACCAAACACGAAGTATTAATAGCACTAAATAATGTGATGAGCTAATATCCAATAAGTATCTTGAACACCCTACACATTCCAATGGAACTATATATTTATACAACATGTGGATAATGTTTCAAGAAAATGAAGTTCTTTGTGCTTAAGGCAATCTCACAAGAGGGGCAGTGAATTGTGGTAAATAAAATTTTCTTTCGATTTTCGGTTTAATTTAAAACTTAAATATTTTAAGCAAGAATAAGAAAGAATAGTACACAAGATTTTTATGGTAGTTCGACCCAAAATCGAGCCTACATCCACCCCCAACCAGTGTTGGGAAAAGAACAGTAAAATCACCAAATTACAAGCGAGGTTTTTCGTACGGTTCACCTCAAACGTACTTGGGATTGTACCTACGACTAATCCTGAACCTACTTGAGTTTTTCTGGGCTCAACTGAAACCCCATGCTTTTGCACAATTGCCAGGATGCCCTTACCCCGAAGAAAGAAATACAAAAAATTGGCAAAACTTAAGACAATTTTAAGAGAAAGATGAGACACACACAATACCGAAAAGTGGGAGGAATAGAAATTGAAAAATAGTTGAAGCTAAAACATCCAATCTTGGGTTCCTTCTTGCAGCTTTCAATTTGTGACTTTGGAAGCACCGTATGCACTTAAAATTGCTTGATATTGTTATTTGAAAGATTTGAAATCTTAGCAATGGTAACCTCTAGGAGTTCTTCATCATTCCCTATTTATAGAGCTTAATTTCTGCTCTAAATCCACTCCCAACGGTTCTAAAATGAACTAGCCATTTTGGTAACAGACGCAAAGCAGTCAGCATTCGATTTGGAGCTTGAAATGGACATTTCTGTTGGAATCTCGAATTTACCCTTTGAGTTCAATCCCAGCAATTTGATCTAGGAGGCCTTGATCTGGGCCATTGGATCGCGTGTTGGTCGTCCTGCATGTATTAAAATAATGTGTTCATAAATCAACTAAAATAGAAACTTACTGCAGTGGTTCCGTATCCTCTTGCAGATCTGGCTCAGATTCGAATCTCTTGCCCGACATTTTACTGTTATCATGACAATTTACCTTGATTAATCTAATCCGTTCGATCGCTCCTGCCCTTCTGCCTTCTATGACAATCGAATGGAAGTTTAGTCCCACATCGTCCAAATGTCTTCGCCATTACTCTTTGTAAAACTTTCGATTCATTATTCTCTCGAGCTGTTTGGGGTTGGCTCCAATCGCGCCTGCCCTTCCGCCTTTTTTGTTAATCGAATGAAAGTTTAGCCCCACATCTTCCAAATTTCTTTGCCATTGTTCTCTATAACACCTTTGGTTCATTTGTCTGTCGAGCTGTTTGGGGTTGTCTCCCCCCTTTCTCGACTAAGATTTCATCACTTGGGGTTCGCTTGATTTTGCGCTTGCTCTGGCTAGCTTCTTTTGCGGGCTGAGTTTGCACTTTTTGCGTTTAGCAGATGCGGGCTGATTTCCCACTTATTCCATTCAGCAGCTCTTCTTGCGACCTTTGGGCTTTACTAGCCCTTTTTGGGTCTATAAAAATTTTTTTACTTTATTTTATTTTTTAAATCCTTAAAGCCTGGACGGACCAACTGTTGGGTAGGATCTACCTACCCAACACTACAGTGAAAATTCCCGAGACTAAAGTTGTTTTATAGTATTTTGTGGGAATTTTTGTGCCAAAATTTTGAATATAAGTTACGAAAATTATTTATATTATGATAGTATTACAAGTGTCCTAAATGACTATGAAAAGAAATTCATGAAAAATTATTCTTAAATAATTTTAAAAATCAAATACTGATGTCTATACTTTTCATCAATAATGCTTGGCCCAAAAATAAAAATTCAAAACTTATTAAACTTATAACATTTTCAAATATTAATACTACTAGTGTGCCACATCATCTCAAAATTTAGACATATCAAATTAAAAAAAAGTAAAGAGATATTCAAGTATAAAGATTTTGGTACATGCCTTCAATTTCCTTGAAGGTTGCCATCACTCCAAGAGTCTTGAAGACCACTATTGTAGACATTTAAAACTCATGGTTTTACTTAATTGAATATTAATGATTTCACTTAAAGCAAGCCAATAAGAGATATAAATATTTATGCTTGACTCATCAAACACAAAGCATTCTCTCTACATCTCTACTACAAAAACATCAACTATATGATTCCCCCATCGTGTTGTATAATCGATATCTCACTAAATTATTGTTATTAATTCTTCACTTATTGTATTATATGGCCTCTCCACCAAACAGTATGATTCCTTCAACTCTCTATATATGGTTATTAGAAGCCCAGCTTACTCTTTGACCTTTATCTAATCATATTGTATGAGAATCCGATGGTACAGTATGATCACTCCAACTATGATATGATGATATTGTTGGATCACACAATAAGCTTTTTTCTTGAACCAACTTCAATCTAATTGTATTATATATTCTCTTAATTGTATGATATGTTTATTAACTCCCTAAACAAATTATTAATAATCATATTGTATCTTGAGTCTAATCATATAGTAGACTCACCTCCAAACAAAACCATATGGCTTACATTCAACTATATTTTACTGTAAGACAACTCTAAACCGCCATAATTAATAATCATAGCATTTTTGTACAATAAAATAAAACCTCTAATTCCTTTATAAAAATGAATAAATTCAATAAAAAAATATAATTTCAACTTGTTTTGCCCTATTTTCACTCATTATAGTAGCTTTATAGTATGCTCTTCCCCTACTTTATCCTTATAGTAATAGTAAGTCTCCTTTTTGTCTTCTTTGCTACTCTCCTTATGACCAACACAATTATTTTCTTCTCTTTCTTGTTTTCCTCTTGAATTGAACCTTTTTTCTTCCCTCTTCTCCGTATATTCTTTTTTTCTCCGTCTCTCCCTACATTTGTCTTTCATTAGCTACATCTTTAAACTACCTAAAACTTTTAGTAATAACTTATTTAAGACTAATCTTGTTAAAGATAATTGGCTTAAATTAAAAAGCATTATTTTCCATTTAAATATTCATAATATATATATGAATTATTTAAAAAATTGTAATTAATTATGTAGGTCATAAAACATTATAAGCACAATACAATGATATTCTTTAAAGAGTGTTCTTTTTAATTATATGCTTTAATAAGATTTTATTTTCATTTAAAATATGACACACTTCTCAAAATAAAATTATTATTAATTTCTTTTAATTAATAAATGTATTATTTAAAAAATAATTTTATTGTTATTTAAATTCTCATAATTACAATTATATCAATCAAATCTCAAGTTTTGTAATATATTATAAAGAGCAAAATTTTAAGATATTACAATAACAAAATTCTATTTTTGTATGCATTATTTCATGAAAGCATATATATTATCATGCATATAATGAAATATAAATACTATTAAAATATAAACTGATATGCTAATAAAATAGTTATCCACCTCTAAGAAAAATCATATTCTATATAAGAGTAAAAACATATTTTGCAAAAATATCTTAATTATGAAACATTTTATATATTATTTAATATTGTGCATATATCATAATCACAAGTTTTACTTATTGAATTTAGGACGAAAACATCTTTTTCAAATTATTTTTTTATTTTTTTACAAATATAAACATACATATTTATCACCAAATAATTTTTTAAATATATATATATATATATATATATATACACAAACACACATATTGTATTTCTTATGATTATTTCACTCAAATTATCATCTTTATTTTTCCCCTATTATAGTATTAGCATGCCAGATTTTATACTGAATGTATTATATATTTTGTAAAATTTTTTAATAGCATACCATACATTTAAGTCATTGCATTATATGTTTTATGTAAAACAACTCTACGGCTAATCCTATATTATTGTTGATTCCTTAACTATTATAACCTAATGTACAGCATGTTGAGCATCTTGTATGGCATGCACAAATCACATATATTGTACTATAATACAAATGTATAATATTTGCCTCTACAACCTTAATGGCAATATGTTATGTAATTTCTAGATATCATTATAGAAGAATAAGATGATATATTTGTAAATAATAGAATATTTTTGTTTTTTATAAAAATTTTCTGTTGAAACTCATGGGGAATAAGATTATCAAATTCTTAGCAGTCATTGTATGGGTAGGATAAAAAATGATTTTATCTGCCCTCACTTCCAAAGCTTAATTCAATAGTGAGATTTGAAGAAATCAGGTCATCACGACCTTGTTGTCTCAGCTAATAAATAAGTCTAGTAGGCCCAATCCAATGAGCTTTTTCACATAAGAAAATTGAGAAGCAAAGTTACGCCATAGAGGAGACTTGCAAAGGTTTGAGTCATCAATGATGTAAGTTTTTTAGAATGATTGTAAGAAAGATTGAAAGGAATCAAGGAAAGGATGTTAACTATCTATTGGTCTCCCACACAAGCAAGGAATTTATTTAACCTTAGCGTGTCAATTATAAATCGGAGGTGTCCCCTAAACAAATATATATTTCGTGCTGTTTTGACACGAGAAAGTTGACCATGTTTTGGATATTGCTCCAAACTTGCTTGGGTTCCCTATCAAATATATATTCACACTCACTTACTGGAAAATGGAGTAGGGAGATCAAAATGAATGGAGAAAGTGAAATTATTTTTACTTTCTGCAATCAGTTGATCTCACAAAAGACACAAAATTAATGGATATTCCGAGAAAATATAAGAAACTCTGGAGCAAGTGGGATGTACGTATTTTGATAAGGGTAAGCCTCACAATACAAATAGTGCTCATCTACCTTGGATGTTTGAGAAACACCTCAGCATCGAGAGCATGGATAAGAATGGTTGTCTGGGGCAACTATCTTTTGGCCAACTGGGTTGCCAACTTCGTTCTTGGCCAGCTAGGTAGTAGCATGGACCACAATAGCAACAACGCCATCTGCACATTTTGGGCACCTTTCCTTCTGCTTCACCTTGGTGGCTCAGACACCATCACCACCTGTTCCATGGAGGACAATGAGCTATGGGCTCGACACCTTCTTGCCCTTGCCTACTAGCTCATCATTGCTGTCTATGTTCTGTTTCTGTCTCATCTAAGTAACCTCCTGCTCGCTCCCACCCTGCTCATATTTTTTGTCGCCATTGTCAAGTATGCAGAGTGGTCTTACTCACTCTCTAGAGCCAGCACTGACGGTTTCCGCAGCTCCGTGGTCATTTCAAGCAAGCAAAGTCAATTAAACTAGATTTCTTCCAACCGTAGGACAATGTAGCACGTGTGCATGACGAAAATGAAAAAGACAAATTGAATGCTTTAAAAGGTGCTTTCGATATGTACTCAGTTTGCAAGACTTTCTTCGTGGATGTTATTCCACTTGTGGACGTATACAAGGTAATCGGAGACATGTTGAAGGAGATGACTGTCATGGAAGATTTGGGCCTGACAAGCGTGGAACTCAGCTATGCTTATGATGAGATGTACACGAATGGCATCGTTAATTGCTCACGTGTTGGAGTCATCCTCATGGTGATCTGCTTCTCTTGTATCCTTCTCGCTTTCTTGTTGTTCGTTTTCTCCCGAAAGCATGACTTTGACACTAGTGACGTCACGATCACTTATGTCCTGCTTGGAGCTTCCATATGTCTTGATACCATGGCTTCTCTCATCTTCCTTCTCGAATTTAAGAAACTGAGCTAGTGGGGTTTGCTTCCTGCCCTGCTCATTCTCAGAATAAGGAGAAGATTGTGGCATGAAAGAAGATGGCGGCCTTCAGAGATGCCGCAACTCAACTTGATCACTAACTGCTCTAGGAATGCAGCAGTACAGCAAAAGGAACATGTCACCAGAAAATCCGAAGAACAGGAGGATAAAGAAATGGGCACACAAAATAGAATCCAAACTTAGATGACCCATTAGAGCATTTCAGGAGGCAACAGTGCTGTTCCTGAGCTGGACCAGTGGAATTTAATCCTAAACTTCGTATTCACAAAAGTCAATAAAGGTGATCAACTTCTTCTAAAGATCGTCACCACACATGCTCAGAAACGCTTATAAATATCGTGGTGCGAGTTCAACGATAAGGCAGGCCTCGCTTTGCTCGGGTAAGTCAATGCCCCAGTATGGATTGTCCTTGCATTCCTTAATTTGATAGAAGGCTTGTCAACAAATCAGCATGTTCTTGTGCGGCACATTGCGACACAACTATTGTACCACTGGAAGCCCAGGTGCTGCACACGTTACATCATCCTCATGAAACAAAATCACAGTCTAAGTCGTTAAGAGCACAGAAGAGCACTTGGCATGGGATTCAGGAATGTAAATGCTTGTCCGACTACATGTATTATCTGGTGTTGATGCGACCAGAGATAATGGTAACATTGGAAGGAGCGAGCCCACTTATTTACTGGCACGCTTTCTATGATATGGTAAGGTCATCAAATGGTATGAAGAGGATTTGACGTCGACAGTGAACAGAGATGATGAGGTTGAGGTGAAGGCGTGGAGGCTGATGCTAATCGAACCTATAGAATGGATCACATATCCATCTTTGTTTTATATAGCACGAGTGCTTGTGCACCTGATTCTTATGCTTTGGGAGGATAAAGGTGGCAGGTAATCACATCTGCATGGTTTGAGCTTTTGATGCAAGGAGTGAAGAATACACGAGTGAGCATGCATAACAGGGGAGGTGACATTCTTACTTTAGTTTTGCTACTTGTGAACCATGTGGGAATGGTGGATGCCTTCGATATTGACAGATACATGACGAGTGGAGTGCTGGACACCGTCGAAATGCTACCGTCCTTCGTTAAACTATATTTAAGAAATTGTCCGCTTTGATGACGACTGGTGAACAAGTGTGAATAATGTATCCATAGATTCAACTTCGGTAAAATCACAAAATCTCCTTCAACTGGTTTACAAATATTTGTCCTCATAGCAATATTGAACATAGTGACACTCCAAAATAAACAGTCTTTCAAAGCATAGTTTTTCTACATTTGCACATTGGGAAAGATGAAAGAAAGAAAATATAATTTATTAAAAAAATAATATATGGATGTTTGTTCATAAAGAATAATATAACCACATAAAAATATTCGATGATAATAAATTCATAATATCAGTGACAAAAAAATCTTATATTTAATGAAAGAACAAAAAAATATTTTTTTTACCTTTATATTCAAGTTTTGTATTCATTTAAAGTTATCAAAGCATAAATAAAAAGAAAAATAGTAATAGTTGTTGAAAATTTATTTTCTAATTTTTTTCTCATTCAATATAAGTAATCTCAACAATTGTTCTATTCTTCTCTTTTTACAATTTTATTTTATTTTGGTACTTTTCTAATAAACAATTGCTTATGAATTTCATGTTTTTGTGAAAAAAATCAAATTCTTTATATAAAAATGTTTCTTCTTTGTTAGTTCAAATAATTTTCATATTAAACGAATTTTTTATTTTTATAAGATCTTCAAATTCCTTATATTTTTAAAATAGCTTTAATTTATAAAATACAAAAGATATCCAACTCATATGAATAAGGTCATAACTAAATAATAAATAATATCTATTTTTGTTTTGAAATAAAATATTCATTTATTACAAATATCAACATGAACTAACTCAAGAGACTACATAACTTTCTAAAACTTAAGAATGATGATTATTGGTGCTTATCAAAAATATAACTTTCACAAATATAATCAACATTACAAATGAAAAAATATCATTCAATATTTTTTATTTTATAACTTAAATCTAACAAAATACAAATAATCATTCTAATAATATCACAACTATGATTTATTCTTAACCTCTACTGCCAATACATTGCTTTTAATATGAATTTGTTTTATTAAAAATACCTTATTGACATAATTCATCCTCAAATATAAAACATAAAGTTATTATATTACTTATCTAATGCTTCATGAACCACAAGCTAAAAATTCAAATACTAAACAAATACCATGAACCAATTTTTTTTATCATTTATCCTTCGTTATGATTTAAAAAAGTGTCTTGACATATATTCTATTAACTTAAGTCTTTATTCATATTCACATAAAAATTTCTAGACTTTGAAACTTAAAAAAGTCCACATCATTATAATACTCGAAGTTGAATATAAAAGTTAAATGAAATTCAAAACATTGTTTCAAGGCGGCCTTGGTTTACACATCCTTTACACCTCTTTAAAGGGAAAATATTAATTAACCCAAAATCTTAATCAATAGTTATTGGCCTCATACATCGCATATATATCTTTAACGATTTGGAAACTAATCAGAATGATAAAAGGGAAGCTAAGTAAAGATATAGGTTCTACCAAAAAATGTGATCCCATATTACTGAAATCGATCGGAGTTCGCGAGCTTCACAACCAATGTTTCTTTCCCCTGAACTGCTTACCACCTTACCTTTGCTGCTTTTTTTCTCTTGAGAAGAACGAGCTACTCTTTCTCTTTTGGTAGCTAGCAGCATCATCTTCGAGTGCTGCTTCTACCTATTTGTTAGCCCACCAGTCTGGTTAAACAATAATAGCAACTTATCTCAATCCGACCTAGATAAAAATAAGCTTTGAAATAACAAAATCACGTAAAAAAAAAAAAAAACATGATGCTCTTGCAATTAAAAATGGCAAATTTCACTATGACATACCTTTTTTTGTTTCACGAAAGTTATAGCCTTGTACTTTTCTCTATCCCCTCTGCCTGCTCGAACGAAAGCTACTCTGTCCTACTTCCTGAGGTAAGCTCCCGACGTGCACCTAAACACAACACATGATTATCATTTGTTAACCAATGATGTTTAGGAAATTGCTTTTAAAAATGCGAAACCAGCTTGGATGGGTCAAACGTCACTGTATGCACTCAACTCAAAACTAAAATAAACTTGAATACATCCAAGAGGTTCTAATTGTTCTTATTCCTGCCATTTCAATGAGATCACTTCCAAAGAATGGCTGGTGAAAAACATCAACGAAAGCCTAATCATATACAACTAGAATTTGAACATTAAAAACATTTTAGTTTATAATTGTTATAGGAAATTTTCATCTCCAAAGCAGACCATGACAAAATTATCTCATGAAGAAATAGTTAAATACAATGCCACAAGAAGTAAAATTTTTAATATCCTAATGCAATGTTCATAGCATGCAGTATTTTTTCATGTACACAACTCTTTCAAAAATATAACACTACTGAAGATAAAAAGCACTGAGCAGACATATTAACACACCATAAAATGACAAAGAAAACTCCTGATGCTTGTTAATTTCTTTGATACAAGCCATGTAATACCACCCAGCCTTCTCAAAATCACCCTAATAAGCAATCAAATACAACAAGATTTAAGACAAACAAAAAGAAATGGAGCATATTGTATACTAGAGTACAGAAAGACTCAATCATTGGGACCAATGATCAAGCATCGTGTTAAGAGTATAAACAAGAATGGTTGATAATATAAACATCATGGATAAGGGACTGGTCATACCTTGCTGTGCTATGATCTTGCCAGATTGTAGTAGGAATGAGCTCTCATCAACCCATGATTAATTAAAGATAGTGCTGTCTCAGTTAACTGTTCAACAAGAAAATGCTAACCAGTAAAGAAGAAATGATTTGCAAAATGGTTTAATGCCATTGAACAATATGGACATATTTCAAAAGCTCTTTGCATCTTTAGCATTCCTTTTTGAATACCATCAACTGCAAAAAAATAACACTAAGATGAATTAGCCATCAATAAAAGCAAAATTTCAGTGAACCAAACCCACCCCATTATGAACAAACAATAAAATTAACTGCCTACGCTAAGTCCTAGATTGACAAGTACAATCTCACCTTCATTTGTTTGCAATTCCATAATTCCAAGAGCCACAAGAGCATCAATATTTTCCAGATCTAACTACACAATGGAAACAAATAAAAGGGGAATATAAAACGTACATGGCATGTCATGAAATTTGTATTATCAATTAAAACAAAATTACATCAAGCACTCGATGAAAGGCTTGTCGAGCCCTGTCAAATTGACCAAGTTTGTATCTACAGTAACCTATAGCAAGCCTCGCAGCTCTAGGAAAACTAGGATAAGCTCTTAGCGCTTTCTGGTCAATATCATAACTAGTTCGTTAAAATAGTTCCCTGACTAAAAAAATTCAGATCATGGTAATTCATTTCACAATAAACAAGGAAGTACTAATACATATATATTAAGGTACCAAATGCTTGTCACTATATACCAATTACAAACATAAATTGGCACTTTCAAGTTTCAATGATATTAACACAACATTAGTGATTTAATGCTAGAAATGCCACAATGCAACAACCCAAATATATGCTCAAGAGGACATAGGATGATTCATCTAACCACATTTCAACAGAAAAATACCAAATAGAAGGGCATAATATAGGCTCCCAAAAATATGAATATAGGAAGAAGCTGTTTTAGGCATGCATTACTCTACATAACATAGGGCTTTCATGAATTGAACTCAACTTCCAAGTCACAAAAAATCTTAACTTGGACAATGAGAAAAGCATGCCTTAAATAGTATTTAATTTTTTTTACATAATATTGACTTTGGAATCTTCAAGAAAAAAAACTCAATACACAAAAATATTTTTATCATATGTTTGGGCATAAGAAGTGCTTAAACAGACCTTATAATAGTCTAAAGATCTCTTTTATGACTCTACTACTTTCTGATACTGATCTTCATTCTCCCCAGCATTAAACTCAACACAAGTCTACATTCAAGAACTTCCAATCATGGTAGCAATAAAAAAATTCATTGTTTGTAAATAATGATTTTATGTAATTGAAATAAACAATCTAAAAGTTAAACAAAACAATAAAGGTTTAAGTCCATGAATTTTTTTCTATTATGCAATAGAGATTTCCAACATTGAATCTTCCTTCTTTCTATGCATCTTTTTTTCCTTAAAATTATCTAGTTTTATTCCTTGTTCTATTATCCCTCCTTTTGATAATATGATCATGCTTTATTAAGAAACTACCAAATCATAGAAAAATGAGTTAAAAGCTATTAAAAGAAGCATAGTATCAACTAGAAAGTAGTACTCAAGATAAAGGTCAAGTGAAATATAAAATTATATAGAATATTCATAGAAATTTAGACAATAATTAAATAGAAGTATTTCAAATAAAATTTTTTTTTGAACAACTCCAATTAGATATGCAAAGTGCCAAAACGAATTTGCCAAAAACAAGCACTATGCTTGATCCATCTAAAGCCGGCCAACCAAAGGTATTTGATTAACTATAGACGTATGTTAATGCTTGGTTAAAAAGAGAAGTTCATGCCTGAAGGTCAAGTAAACGAAAAAAATTAATAACAGGGTAAAATAAAGAGCAGACTAGAAATTCAAATATCATTATGTCAAAAATTGTAATCTAATTTCCATAAATAATTAAAGAACGTGAATAAGCAAGCATTAAATTCCAATGCTAAGCCTAAGTGTCATTTGGTAGTGCCTCACACTCCTAAGCTAGACTTAATCCAGCTTAAGTGTATTAATTTATTCAATAATGGAGATAAGATTAAGAAAGAGATAAATTATGCAGTATGTTTGCTTAAAAACTTATTAATGTCAACAACCATATCAAATAACAAAACATGTCATTAGCAATAATGAACACTTAAGCAACTAAAAAATGAAGATTAACTTTAAAATAACTAGTTATTTCAAAAATACAAACTAACTAACATTAATATATCATGTTATACATAAATATGAGAGTAAATTGCATATACATCTGAGTTATGATCTAATTTTCAGTAGGTTCCTTCAAGATTTATAATAAAGCATGCAAGTCAACAAGTATTCAAATAATAAATAGGTCCAAACTTAGCCTATTCAATTAAAACACAAGGTTTGGGTATGATAGACTTGTGGAGTATCTTAGTATATTTATAATATTCTTAATGTACTCTATGTTCTAGTCAGCATCCACCTGTCTGCACCTCTCTAATAATGATGTCATTTTCTACAATCCCAATCATGGTTTCATCTCTCATCAAAGCTTCCTTGGAGTCCTCCACAAGGCAATCGTTTAAATCACTTCTTTTTAAGTCTTTCATAATGCGCTTACTAAAAATAAGATATAACAAAGGTGCCCAATGAATGTTCTCTCTTTATAAATTACTTATAAGTCTGCATTTTGGGCTAATTCTCAACAGGTTCCTTCATGATTTATGATAATACATGCAGGTTCATAAGTATGCCAATAATAAGCAAGTCTAATTTTAAAAGATTTAATTAAAATAAAAAGTTGATCAAGTTTTGATAGGTTAGGCTAGTGGATTATTATAACATATTTATAAGATCCCTAAAATACCCTTTGTCATAGTAGGACTCCACCTCTCTGACAATGATACCATTTTCTATGATCTCAACCATGTTTCCATCTCCTCATCCAAGCTTCTTAAATTCCTCCACAAGGCATTCATTTGAATCACTTCCATTCAAAAATAAGAAGCAACAAAGGTTTTCGATGAATGTTCAGTCCCTTGATTATATCTCTAAATTGAAGCTTATGATCCTTGTTGAAAAATTTTTTAAGCACTCCTTTATTTTTAATTAATTTTAGAAGTTATTGAATTATTAAAATACTTTATATTATTTATTTGGTAATAGTAACAACAACATTTTTCTTTCTCCCTTATTCCCTTTATTTTGGGTCAACCTCAAGAATCTTTGTGACCCTCACTTGAGAAGGTTTGTAAAGGAATCAGTTGCCTGGGAGAAGGCCTTAAAAAAGAAAGGGAATCGGGATAGGAAAATGTAGAAAGAAGAAGAAAGGAGAGCAGCAGAACAAGAAAAGAGAAACAAAATAAAAATCAGCAACAGAAGTTAATTGTAAAGCTAATATGAAGCAAGGCAGCCAAAGCAGGTGAGCTAACAATAAACCTATTTGGGAGAAGTTTTTGGTTATACTTGTGCTGCCAAGAGAGCTCAGCTTTGTATTTCTATTTTCTTTCCTAAAGGAAGAGGTTGTCGTGAATTTTTACAAGCCAGCAAGGGCTAGTGTTGTAGCAGGCTGAAGCTTAGTGGGAAAAAGGCATTCTGCCAAACTAGGAATGGGAAACTCTAGTTAAAGTGAGCTTTAGCTTCAGTTAAAAATTAAGAAAAGTATTACTGTTTTGAATAATTATAATGTAAGACTACTGCTATATTTCCAACAAAGAAGGGAAAGTGAGAGAAGTCACAACTAAGGAATATTTTATTTAAATTGTTGTTGCAGCTTAAATTGAAAAAATAAAAGCAAGAACGTTGTGAGAAACTATGATAAAAGAACTTAGAGGTGATTTTAACTGCTGTAAGCACAAAAAAAAATTAGTAAGAAGAATATCTAAATGCAATTCCTTTATTATTGATACATAAATTCTTAAGAATTTCAAGAAATTGAAATAAAATAGTTTTGGATGTTAAAACCATAGATCCTTATGAGTTACAAATGAATTTCCTTGTAAGAAATGAAAAACAAAAAGAAACGACGTAAAAAAGATAAATTTTTGGAATCCATGTAAATTCAAATAGATGATAATATAGTAGATATCATTATTTGAGAATTCAAGTATGACATGCAAGTCCCATGTTTGCATTCATGTTCTGATACATCAATGCTTTTATGACATTGATTAATTAAAACACAACATAATTGAAATACAATATAAGATAAAAAGATAAATAAATGAAATAGTATCTTATAATATGATGTAAATTTTAACTGGGTTAAATATCCTGAACAAAAAAGAAGAATAAAATATAAAAAAATTCTATATAGATCTCCCTGCTACTACTAGCACCTTTTGTAAAGGTGATGTTTAATAATGATATGATGTGATTGATAGGACTAACCAGTTATGACATGCTTATTAGTAAAGGTGTAGAGATTATGTGATTAGATGTCATATAGATATGAAATAACATATGATAGAAATATATGATAATAGTAATATAAGAAATATGAGTTCAATTATAATAAATTAACAAAAAGAAAAACAAAGATAAAAAGAGAAATTAATAAGAAATGATATACAATATGTATGTGAAAATTATATAATATATAAATGTGGACTCTTATATTACAAAGCATATTATTTATTACTACTGGCGACTCATTTCTTCTCTGAGCATAATAGAGATGTCGTGTTTATACTCATATTTATATCATTATATCATATCATGTTTATTGTTACATATAATATTTGCTTGTCAAACATTGTATAAGTTTTTCTTCTATTTAAATTACAAGACATATCACAAATTCACAAAAAGATAATTTCTAAAGACATGTAAGATGATTGTGAACATGATATTTTGTATATTATAGTTTTGTACTTGATATAGTGTCATTGACTTTCAGTTAGAATAGGTAAACATGTTTATAGTTTCACATAAAGTTTTTGTCACCCTCATCTATTTTGACATTAATATCTTTAATAGTCCTTCTATAATAGACTATTAGTATATGCATATAATAGGTGCAAGTAGAAGTGACAACATCTTTATACTATTCTCCATTATCCTTGCCACACCTTACCATAATACATCATCATCATTTCTCTTTCCACCTCCATGAACTTCAACAACCTTAAAATTAGTAAAGGGTCTAAGGTTTTGCCAATATAGAAAGAAGAAGGGAATTTCGATATTAACTTTGATTTTTAACATTGTTGAGGTGTATGAACCTACTTTCATACTATGGGGTACTTAAAAGGACCTAAATGGCCATTTATAAAACTCTAGAAACTTTAGTTGAGAATAACCCTGAACACCAAAAACCTATATGCATCTTCCGAAATTTAATTAAATCTAATAATAGTCTAAAAATTAGTAATTATGTACATACCTAAAAGAAAATACTTAAAAATAATATTATTCTATTCAAAACACTTAATTAAAAGGTCACAAGCTAGTTTTAATCCCTCAATATATTGTCCTTAAATTTTATACATTCCCCTCAATACATGTAACAAGCTCTACATTGATATAGAGGACTCATTTAGCAAAAGTACAAACTTCACAAAGTAAAAGTACCTAATCCAAAAGTAGTGCAACATTATTTTTGTCTTCACCTAAAACAATATTGAAATGGCTTGATGCTTGATGCTTGTGCTAGGTCACCTTTGGCCACACAAAGCTATCCTACAAAAATTGCAACTAGTGAATCATAAAGGATTAATTAACTGGAATCTTCATCATCAAATATACCCAATAAAAACTTTAAAAAATTTGTACAAGTCACAGAAAATATGTTGATATTGGATTTGAAGTATAAAATACTTAATTCTAATTTATGTGACCAAGAGAAACATAATAATATTGAAAAGATATTATGTTTTTGAAAGTTGCAAAAAGTTTAAAACAAGACACATCAAGATGAAATAATTTAAAAGTGAATGAGTTGATAAGAAAGTTACATTAACCATGTCCTCAAAAGAGACGATTCAACGTTATGGCGTAGCATCAATCTTCTTTAAAAAATAATTGAAATCATTTTAAATTGTAAAAAAAGTACAATTATGTTTTTCATTAGAGAACAAAATTATATCACTTTGCACTGTTTGGTTCAAGATCATAATCAACATATCAATTAAGAAAATAGTTCACCTATCCAAAATTAAATGATTATTTAAAGCACATGGCAAAGGAAACGCTTTACCAAAAAAAATCAAAAGTTTTATTGCCCTGACCCTAACGTCTTTTTAGCTCTCTTTCTTGGTAAAAACAATCCCATTCTAATATTCAATTATGTCACCCTTTATCAACAATAACTTCTTTATGACCAAGCATGAGCATCATGTAGCATAACTGGTCAAACACCGGCAATATGAATTTGCTTACCAGTCCTAACAAAGCCTTACCAGATAGAACATCAAGCAAACTTCTGCAACTTAAATGCATGGCATTAACTCCAAAAGATGGTGCCTCAAGTTATGTCCCAACAATTTGTATAATAAATCCAATTAACTTGAAGCATATCCAAGTAGAAATAAATTTTTCCAACATTACCACCATAATCTTTAAACATCATTACCACAAATATTGTATTTCTATACTAAAATATTTAATTCAAAAGCCTTTCTATGGCTTTCCTACACATTTCAAAAATCCAATTAGTTTAGAAGAGGATTCAAATAGATCTCGACAAATGGAAAATTCCATGAAGTACAAACACTCTTAACGAAGGTATTGTATCCTTGTCAGACTCTCAAACTTGGGCTTCAAGACCATGTATTAGAAGTGACATGTTGCATCACTAATCTAAATTTGCAAAAAGCACAATCTCATATCTTCAAAATTATAGTATGTATTGCATATTCTTTTAACAAGTGTCTAACACTCTTCCTAACCCTAAAAAAGGTTGCATGATGGACAAGCATCAAAATAATTTGTGTTTCATGGAAAATAGAAATGATGCATGATGATTGATGTCATTCAAACATTCTTAAAGAAAAAATAACCATTCACTTTGCTCTAATCTTTATAGGTTAGAATCTTTATGCATAATAATCACACTTATGCATAAATTTTTTATAGCATTTTTTTAATTAAAAGTAAGCTATTATTCATATTTTCATGCTAAAGTTAATGATTTTATATTTATAAATAATTGAATGTTTTACATGCAATACAAGTGATATTTTATAAGTGTGTAACCTTAATTGTGTGTATTCATAGTTCTCTCTCCACATAATGCATAGTTCTAGTCACATATAAATTGCAACCATTTAAAAAAATGTTTTATTAATAGGTTACATTAAAATTGTTTACTTTGTGTTTCATATAATTAGAATAGAAAACCAAATAGGTGTATTCATATGTTCATATAAAATTTTGTGGTTATTCTAAAATTTTTTTTAAATTGCACGGTCCTTGTATTTAGTACATGTTACATAGGCAAAAGAAAAGCTCGAGGTTCCTTATCTTATACATTTTGTCACTACTCATAAAGTCAACATGGCCATGCTCATTAACATTTATTAGGTTGATTATTATTCTAATACAAACCTGTTTTTGAAGTAATAGTTTTGACACATTTTCGCATTTTTTTTCTTTTATCATTACTATTACCATCATCCAGAAAGTATAAACCACCTCTAATATAATAAAACCTAAAGTGCACTATGCAATCTTACAAATATTATCAAAGCTTGTTGTTTCACCAGTCGAGCACATGCATCTGAATCATTGCGTCATCCAAACAATGAAAATTGAGCTAAATCTAAAACATACTGGATGAACCATCTTAAGCAGGCCCAACTAGATTATGCTTAAACCAACTAAAAAATTCAAGTATATCTTAAAACCCAATTATGAGGTAAACTCCAAATTCATGTTTTCTCATCTACTATTTTTGCTTCTTCTGCATTTATATAAATATAAAAAAATGCAGACAAAAGCATAGCTAATTTGAGTAATTTAACAAATTTTCTTCAATTCTGTACACAAAAATGAATATTCTGCAAAAGCATTATCATTGCATAGATGAGAAATCCTAAATGAAAGTTAAAATATGTTACATGCTTTTTATAACAACAACAAAATTCAATTCAATGCAACACAATCCCACTACTTTTTAATACTCATCCATTATATATTAAAAAATATGTTGTATTTTTTTTTTGCATATTTGATCAAATTTTGTATTTTTAATGCATTTGAAAAGAAAAATGTGTTTTATTTTGTTATGTTGGCCTTAGTCTCTAGGTATTTTGATCACACAATATAACAAAAGCATTCCTCAATTCCTTCAACAAGTTTGAATTAGATTATAACCATCCTATAAATTTTTCTTTTTTTTAAATTTATATTAGAAATAATGAAATCTCTCATTTTTTTATATTTTAGTATCATATATTAGTAATCCTCAGCAATTGTACTCCTCTTGGTTTTATTATAATTGAATTCCATGTTCAGTTAAAGATAATAAAATAACATTTTTCTTAGTGCTATTAACAAAAGCGTCATCAAAAGTAAAAATAAGAAGGCACCATTGTGAATAGAGAACCAATGCAAAAAATTACAATTGAGAAACCTCAGTTCGTCGTCGGACCTGGCGGTCTCAAAGGATCTCGGTGACCTCACGATGTTCCTGGCGCCCATGACCCCATACTATCCACGATGCCTCACTAAAATTGCTCATTAGTCTCCCATCTCCTTCAATCCGAAGTTCGGACCCTCCCGTCTTCTCTTCGTTCGAATCGAGCACAAGACATCATCCTCCTTGTCAAGGAGAACGTTTGTTATTTTATTTTATTTTTTGGACGAATCTGTTATAGTGTTCGGTACACTTCAATTTGGAGGGCCACCATTATTCAACATATTTCTTTTCATCATTTTAATGGGTGGATATATCTTTTCTTTGTACTGGTTAAAGTTATATTTTGAACTGGGCATTGGAGAAAATAGGAAACTTCCACTTCATTGAGCTTTAAGAGAAGATTATAATTGTTAATAAGTTGTTAGACTTGATTAAGCATTTCTAATTGTTGATCAAGGTAAAAGTTTGATTTCCTTTTACAAAGAACAAAACAGGCATTTTTCTCCCACGATTTCTTAAATATAGAATCTTAACTATTTCTTGTGAGGTTGTATATTTCTTTTGCTAGATTCTTATATTAAAAAGGTTTAGGCTGCCAACACTAAATTCATATTCCATTATTATAATTACAAGAATAGTCCTTTAACACATCAAGTGAGGTCAGATACATTGATTCTAAGAAGCTATTATTTCTATTCATTAATTGCTTTTCTTTTGGATCCAAAGTTGTTAAAGCCATTTCTAATAGTCAATAGTCATTTTTTTTGTTCTATATTTTTTACTTTTTTATGGTAAAAATTTCAATAATCTACTCTTATAGAATCACAAAGAGAACTTCTTAATATAACCAAACCATTAAGATTGATTTTCTTTAGAATTATCTTCAATTGATAGGATTCCAACTTTCTCCTTTATAGTAAGTACTCTTCAAACATAAAAGCTTTATCTCTATAACAATTATTCTATTTATGTGTTTGTACTCACACATTGACATTTGATACCATGTAATCTTATAAATTTGCCTTTATTCTTGAGTGTGATATTTTTATTACACAACACTCAGAAGCATTTTTTTTCAACTTATTTGTTCAATGCTTGGATCATATTAGTGACATTTTTTGTTAATTTCTCGATAACTATTACAATCAATATGTTTTTGGAATTACTTGTCTAAAAATTCCATATATTTATTATGAAAACCAAAAATACGATACCATTTAAACTTCAGAGTAATTGTTCATAGACTCAGTTTTGTTATATCTATTTGCTTTGTCTCAGTTTTGCTTTATCTCTTTGCTTAGTCTTATCAATTGTTATTAGATTATTAGCGAAATGCATATTAACAGTTTATCTTGAATTTTATAATTACATCAATAATTAGTGTAAAATTGAAGCTATCTTTCATTGCTTATGTTGTTAGATAGTTTGATGAAAGAAGAAGTGCAAATGTACTTATGAAGCATTATTTTTTATGTGCAAAAATGGGAGTTGTGAGAAATTTTCAAAATGTTTTTGATGCTTTTGGTGCACTACTAGAAAACATTTTTGAAATTAAGTTTAAAAACACATCCAAGGACTTAAAGCATAGCCATAATTAAATTCAATTGTAATTAAGAAATCTTTAATATGTTCTCCTTAGGCGTGCAAAATTATTTTTAATATATGCAATTTTAATTTCGTTTTGTTTTTTGTAATACCTTATCAATATAAAGCCTCCTTATACACTCATTATTGCTTTGTTATACATGTTTTTAATAATTTCAATTTGTCCAATGCTAGCTTCTTTTTTTCCTTTTCTAATGCCTTTTCCAGTATGTGAGGGAAATATTATAATAAACAATTCTTTTGAGTTCATGATGATTCCCTTGTAGAATTAAGAAAATGTTTTTTGTTCCTTGAAGTAATGATAGGAAAGTGTTACAATTATTTTATAGACTTATCCAAAATTATACTAACCCGTTTCTATTTTAATTCTTACTTGAGTATTGAAGCTTGAATCCTAAAATTGGTAATACCTTTGTTTTCTGACAATATGCCTAGTTTGTTGAACAATAGTAATGTTTATCTTCTAATGAATCATGATGTCAATTAACTTATTCAAATTTATGATTTAATTCTAGCTTCTTGAAATTATTTCTTTATACGTATCCATGCTGATGTTGTAGGAATCCTTTTTTTCAATTAAGTCATTGTTGATATAACCATCTTTGTTAATCTATTAGTATATTTAGACAATATAACACAATTCTTTTTAGAACTCCTAAGCATTAGATTTAACACAATTTTGGACATACATTGCCATGGATTGGCTACCTTGAGGACAATGGAGAGGTACAAGTCATAGAAGTAGATGGTCGGTAGGCATCCAAGATAAATGGATAAGTGTGGTTTTTAAGTATATACTATAAGCTAAGAGAAATGGCCCATGTCAAATATTTTACCAACTTTAAATGCCTGGATGAAAGATATGAAAGTTTATGGGCTTAAAATAAATGATCTTAAAACAACCAAAATGGAATTTTTTTCATAATACTATTTAGTATTGCAAGAGTTTTGTTGTTCCCATGATTATATAGAAATTAAAGTTCTTTAACATGTTATTGATAATTCTTGTTTGTTTTGAAAGTTTATGCTTTTAATTATGTTTTGCTTATTTGTATAGTCATATTGTTGAGTTGGATGTGCCTCTTGAATTATTTATGGACCTTTAGATCGTTAGTGATCGAAACCTCAAAAAATTTGCATTTTTTTATGTTGTGCACTGTATTCGACTCATGAACAAAAAACATAGAAATGAAGCAAAAAATAGGACGCTTAAAATATTTTTTTCTCATTACTACAGGTGTGTGATGTCATATATACTCTATTTTTGCTGATTTTTCTTACTTTTGTTGATTATAATTACTGATGTATGATTTCTTGTTTGAACGGAGAGGAAGAACAAAGGGCAAGTAGATCACTTGTACTGTGTGATCTTCATCAACGAAAAGAATGGTTTGATGATCGAACTACTGATGCTATTTACAATGCATGCTTTCACAGGTTTTGAAGGTTGATATTTTCCTTATCTCTGCAATTGGTTAAGTCCCATTAGTTATCTTATTATGCCTTTTTTATTGCTTCTTTTTGTTGAACACATGGTCACGGTAATGAGCTATCTTATTCATCATAATGAGCTATCTTACTTGAAAAGATTCTAAGTTTTGGTGTTTTAGTTAAATGATTAACCATAAGGTAAAAGAATTAAATAGAAGAATCCAATCTCCAAGAGTGAGTTTCATGTTTATAGGAGAGAAAGTAAATGACAACTCAAAACTTAACAAGATGAAAGAAACTTTTTTTCCCATGTGAATGGTATGATCAAAGGGGAAATACTTAGGTACTTAGAAGTTATAAATAAGATTTTCACTTTGCAACAAGATAAGATGAAAAGGAAAAAACTCTCAACCTCCTTACAATGGGTTAGAGAAGAAATTAGGAAGGAAAGGAAGAATTGTTTTTTCCATTGTAGCCTTCACATAATGGAACTATAATGAAGGAAATAAAAAGAGAAAGTTAGATTTATGCTTCTCAAAGCATGCTTCTATGGAATGGTAATGAAGATCCATGTAATAAAAAGTTCACATAGATGTCTAACTCAATCAAAATTTGATTCAAATGATGTGAACCAAAGCAAGTTGAAGTGGTTATTTCAAGTAATGAAAAGGCACTTGCACTTTTATTACTTGAGCATTACTCAAAACCATTTAATATAAAGAAATGATTAGGACTGATTGTGCTAATAACTTTTATTGGGCCTATTCTCATGGGTTATTGACATGTGAAATATAACTATCTAAATAAACATCAAAAGAACTTGTCAACTAGCTCTATAATATCTAAATATTGATCTCCCCTTAAACATTTCATGTTTCGAGTTATTGTGACCCACTGGATGATTTGTTGAAGTAGGTTTGGGCTTAATATTAGTGCAAGACTAGGCTTTTGGATGATATATGTTCTGACTAAAAGAGTTCAAGGCCTAAGTTTTAGGTACACTCACATATATTTGACTTACATTTTCTTGATAGAATTTCATATCGCGAATGATGATCCATACTAAATAAGGTTAGGTTAAGAAACTTAGCAATAAATGGATTTGCCATGAGGTTTTCATGTCTTAAGAGAATATCAATTATTGAATGATCATCTCTAACATTGACTTGTAAGGATGAAATATATTAAACTACAAACTAGATGTAATTAACTTAAACAGTTCATTTGTCAATGTCAAGTGAGAATAGTTATGTTGATTTTCTATCCAAAGAAATAAAAAACCAAGTAATTTGGAATTTGATAGAGGACATCAAATAACTTTTGATGATGAATTAGCTCAAGAGATGACTTCTTTTAAGATAAAAATTTGTTTAGTTAGCCCTTAAATAAGTCTTTACTTTTAAAGTACAATTTTATTAGTTCTTAAGATATCTGAATATTATAATTAAACAAAGAAAGTTGACTTCTTTTAAGTTAACAAAATCTTGAGAATGTCAAATCATGATGCTAAGTATGAAATTTTATTAATAACTTTAGTGAAAGTCAAATAATACCATTCATAGTTAGCACAAGAAGAAAAGTGTGTAACTTTTAGCATATATAGAGCCTTTTTATGTGATCCTTACTCTTTGATTGTTGGAGCTCAACATATTCCTCTTTATGAAGTTGATAGACATTTGTTCCTAGAATATCCTTGATCAAGTACAATTCTTTCCAGTTTGTAGCAAGCTTATGGAGGTTTTATTATTGTTGAGAGCTCTTATATTGTCTAAGAACCAAATCTTTGACCTTGAAAGGACAATTCTTAATATGTAATATTTTTTCATACTTTAATTTATATTTAGTTTCTTTACATGGACTCTAAGATACTTTTTCTTGATTAGGTCCAACTTTTGATGTGCTAGTTTCAAGTTCAAGCTTTTGAACTTGTTAAGTGATTGACTTCGATAGTAATTATAGCTTTGAATCCTAAGAAAAATTTGACATATTGCAGAATGTGTAGTTCAATATGCTCACAATATGTTCGAGGAGTTCACCTACCTACCCACCTTTTTTATCATCAAGACGAGGCTTTAGAATTTTTAAGATGTCTTTGTTCATTGCTTTGTCTTGTCGATCTATGTGAGCATGAGAAGTTGAGGCATACTTAAAAAAACAACCATAAATTTTGCATAAATCTGGAAATTCTCTAGATTTGAACATTATTATGTCATTTGTAAGAATTGCTATGGAAATATTAAACCTATTGTAATTGTTTGTCTAAAGAAAACTTTAAATCTTATTAATAGTCTTGCCAATAAGAGGCTTCACTTTGATCCATTTTTAAAGGTTGTTAACCACCATGAGAAGGAACCTCCATCCATTTTTAGCAATTGGAAATAAAAAATGGAAATTCATATGATAGTCCAACAAGAACCAATAAATAATTATTTCTTCCATCTTTGTGAACAAGTTGTATGAAAGGGGAGCATGAACTTGACACCCTTTGCACCCTTTGGTAAATAAAGTAATATTTTTTTCATTATTGGTCAAGAAAATCCTTGATACATAATCTTCATGGTAGGTTTATAGATAGAGGCATGTCCATCACACTCTCTTAAATGGATCAACTTGATCATATCTTTAACATCTAAAGGATGGTATGATGGCCTTAGTCTCTTAAACATTTTTTCCTCTTCTTTGTTCACGAGGACTTAATTCTTATTATTAATTATTTATTTCTACCAAAGATAATTATATATATATGTGACCAAAAATTATTTTGTTGATCAAATGATGAGTTTACAATTAAAAAGATACATAAGCACTCAAATTTCTTTAAAAATTTTTTTTCTCACCACTTTTCATCCATACTCTTTGGGACTAGTGGTGTCCTCAATATATACATATGAAAATATTAAATTATCTTTTTTTAGAAAGTATTGAAAAATAAGAGGCAAGTCTAACATAGACTTATTATGTCAAAAATAATAACTTCAAGCCAAAAATCCATGTTATCTAAAAATATTATAATTAATATTTTAATTGATATTACTTTAATGATTCATGTTAATGTAACATTGAAAGAAGCTAAGAATGTGTAAGGTATCATTAGAAGACACTTCATATAAATCAATAAAAAATATTCATATAATCATAACAATTAGTACAATAAAAAAATATCATGTTATGAGAATGTAAGCAAAGCAAGTGCATGAGACTTGATAATAACAATTTAGAATGAGAGAAAACCATCTAATTATGAGGACATCATGCTTCAAGTAAACTATAAGAATGTTATCATGTAACACATTATTATATCAAGTATCACAATAAAAATATCTTGTTATTAAAATGTAACAAATAATTTATTCTAGGTTTTTGTGAGCTTTTTTAATGGGCTTATTACTTCCTAACTATCCATTTAATTGTAAACTTGATTATAATGAAAACTCTTATTTTATCATGTATTTTAGCTTACATGTGAAAATCAATATATACAACTAAGATGCACCCAGCAGGATAACTAGAATGAGGGGTTTTCCCTACTCAATTGTTACAAATAATATTAATACATGGTGCTTAACTAAATGGTTTTGCATTATCTTGTTGTCACAAATTATTAATAGTGTCCAATCAAAAGATTTTGTCTGACCTGATTGTCACAAATTAAATGCACTAATTAAAGAGTTTTTCTTTACTTGATTGTCACAAATATCTCATTCATCTTATTAAAATATTATCAATCAATTGGTATCATTGCTTGATTTTGATATCTATTGCACTTGATTATAATCAAAACTTTGATTTTATCTTTCAATTTTCAATACATGAAACTAAGAAGTATAATAATATAACCATTCTTATTAAAGTGCTACAAATATTTTTAATATAATTTCATCAATTTTGTCTAGCTTGTTCTCACAACATTATCAATTATAAAATATCTAATATCTCATATTCGTTGACATATGTCCAACATCATATATGCATCATTACACATCATTATAATGTGCTCATGACATCTTATGTATATTATTTTATGTTATATTCATATCTTTTGTTCATCATGTACTTAGTTCCAACACAACTCTTTATACTTTTTTAGAGTTTGTCATGATTGGCATTTAATTTAATCAAATAATATCATCTAATAGCATCATGATTCTTCAACATAAGCTATTTTCCATAAAATTTGTGCATGACACCAATATGATTAAATATGAGTAAAAAGAATTTTATTAAACTTAAATGTAAACTTTATTAGTCACTTATATCAAGAGACACAATTTTTATTGATCAACTTGGTGTCAAATTAAGCATTGGTCAATTTGGGGTAGTTGGTCATTTGGGTTAACTTGAGTAGTTGGTTAATTTTATATGCTAATGTAGGCTTTGGGTCACAAGTGATACCTACATTCTAGAATATTTAGTAGTTAGCTAAGAGCTGATTTTGGGATAAATTATTAATATCAATATTATAAGTACCAACTTAGTTGAATTCACCCAAATTATTAATAATATTGTCATGATGTTTTTCTTCCAAACACTTTCTTTCCTCCCTTATCATCATCTCCCTCATCTTCATTTATCATGAAAAAATAAGTTTCGGATTTACTTAAATGTTTTAATGATATGCTCTTCTCATTAGCATTAGCTTTGTGGAAGCTCCCTTAGCTCCTAAGTGTCCTCTCATAGGCACTCTCCCTTTCTCAAATTTCTTTCTCGCTATCTCTCTTGTCTTTTTTGTTGAAATTAATCACAACTTTGTTCTCTCTCCTTAAGATCATCCTCTATCTATTTATAAGAGAGTTTATGCGACAAATGGGTTAGCCAAGCTTGTTTTTATTATTATTATTATTATCATCATCATCATCATTATTACTACTATTTCTCCTTGGTGGTAGCACCACAAAATGCTGTAAGGCATCGTGGTAACATGCTAAATTTATGATTAAGGATGTTTGGAAAAGTTTTAAAAGATTACATTTTTTCTTCACTTCGTGATATGCACAATATTTTATACTCTCAAATGATTTCATCTAAGAATTATGGTTTCAAAATAATATAATTAATTTTATAATATGTGAAACTCATCTAAGGTTGTCTTAGTTACTAAGATTTTTTAAAACATAACTATTAGCTTGATATAAAATGTTAAATGTCATAGATGAACACATTTGTTTATGTCTTGAGATATGATTTTTGATAATATTATTAATCAACAAAAGTATATTATTGAACGTATCAGTTGACCTTTTTTACATCTAACTTTATAAGGGTTAAATTCCCAAGCTTTAGATAAGTGTCGTAAGGATTTATTAGTAAGAAGGCCTAAAAGGTTGAAGAACTAGGCGATTTCGTAACTCAATACTCAACTTCTCAAGATAAGAAAAGTCTTCACTAGAATCTCTATTATTGGCTAGTAGATCCACTTCTTGATTTTTTTTCTTAATGAATAAAAAAATAGATCTATTGTATCATCCTTTTGGAGAAGAGGCCAAGCTAGTATTAGTAGGATTTTAGTGTAAATCTTTACTTTTTAATATGACACTACTTATTAGTTAGTTGGAAACTACTAAAGATTTTTAAGTGCTTCATTTGTAGCCCTCAAGCAAACTAGTGACTTGCAATCAAGGCTTCATACTTTGCCTATTTGTTGGTGATAATGAAAACAATTATGATAACACCTATAAGCTTTACTTACTAAGAGCTAAGAAAGATTGAACTAATCTTACAAGACTCACACATGAAAGCTCCATCAAAAAAGGTTGTTAAAAGTTTATAAGGGTCTTAGGTATTGAATCAAAAGAGTTTCTCTCCATTTAAAAACCTTTAAGAACTTGAGATTTCATAAATGAATAGGAAATGAAGTTATGTTCAAACTCATTATACTTAATTATGCACTTTTGCAACCTATTTATATAATCTATTGGTTGAAGGATGTGCCTCATAGGTCTATTGGTTGTCACATCTATGATGTGAATATTGGTATAACTGATAGGTTGACATAAGTAAAGCTAGGGTTAGAGAAAAGGGGAAGCATCAAGTGAAAACAAAAAAAGAGAGACATTAAAGAAAATATTATAAGAGAGAGAAAAAAGGAAACATAATAACATGTATGCATTAGGAGCATATGGAGCGAGGAAGAGTGTTGACCAAAAGGAAAAAATGAAAAAGGAAAAATAGAGGAAAGAGAGAGAGAGAAGAGAGCGAAGTATTATAGCAAAGTTTTCGGAAAAAAGAGACATTGTGAGAAATTTTGGTGGGGAGTAGAGAAAAAGGGAATTTTGTGAAAATGTTTGAGAAAAAAAATTGAGGAGCCAAGCCAAAAGAAAAGTAAAAGAAAAAATTAATATTTATGATATTATAATACAAGAGAGAGAAAGGAAGAAAGAGAGATAAATCAATTACTTGGATGAAGGGGAGGATTTTGAAAAAAATCCAATAACAAGTAGTCAATCAAGGAAGATAATGAATTAAGCTAGTGAAGGCTTCATGAATACAAATCAAATTGTTTGGTGTGACTATTACATCAGAAAATTAGTCACCAATGTTTTGTATCTTAGGTGCATTATTATGATGTATTGGTGGATGCTGTTTTATTACTTTTCATTTGGATTTGAAAAAGAAAAAGATTATTGGTTCACATAGTTGCACTTTCATTACATGTATGATATACTACTATTAGTGACATGTTAGTAAAATATATTCATGTTTAAGCAAATTATTTCATGGGTGACTATTTGCTTGGATGTAAACCATGTTTGTTAGTCATAGTTGAGATTATCATGTTTTATTTCACATGTTAGTAATGACATGCTTAAAACTGTTATGGGATTTTTCATATGTTTTGGTATTATGTGAGTTATATATATAAAAAATTGAGACAACATTAGTAAAATAACTATGGAATTATAAAAGAATTATTATGAGATTCCTTACAAAGAAAACAAATCATATATGAAAATAACTCAAGGGTGTTACTAAGGTCAAACAGGGCCTCTCAAGTGAGCATCCTTAATTTAATATGAGATTCCTTAAAATAAAAATGTAAATTTTCATGAGAAATTGATTAATGAGTGCTACTCTAATAGACTGAGGTTCACTAGAGTGCACTTTTAGTTTGTTGTTTCATCATAAGGTGTTGCTAAGGCTCCATGGAATTTTAAACTTAAGGTTAAGAGATCATTGATGATTAAGAAAAAAGATAAATTGATCCTTTGAAATATTAAAATTAACAAAGGGATAGTATTTCATTAAAAATAGTGAGAGAAATTCTTTATTATGTTTGTTTATGTATTAATTTTAATATTTTGAAAATACTATAATATTTTACTTGACCTATCATGTGGCATAAGCCAAAGATGTATGCTATATAGTTTTTGTTTATCAAGCTAATGTCATGTGCTTAAGTTTTCTTTGGTGTTAATAATTTTAGGTAAAATCTTAAGCACGTCATGAGACTTCAGGGGATAAATAAGAGGTCATGGATTTTTTTGCATTTAATTTGTCTTAGAATTCTTGTATTAGGAAAGTTTTATTAATGTATGACACTATTATGAAAACAAGGATATTGGTCATATTTTAGTGGTTATATTTTATTTATATTGCAATAGTTGTTGTACGAACACAAATTTAAAAATAAAACATATATCTTTTATTTGGTTTTAATTATAATTCAAACCTAACTCATATGATTGGATTTAAAAAACAATGATTTGACAAGTTGGTAATGCTAATGTGGACCAACAATACATCACACAAAGGCACTTATGATACACAATATTGCTTACCTCAATTTCTATTTGTAGTGGTCAAACCAAAGATTTGATCTTAAAATTTATATCAATCTTCTACTTTTCATGTTATAGTAGTTGTTATAATATTTCTCGTAAATTTTGGATCTCTCTTATGATTCCTTTATTTGGCTATACCGAATGCTTCAACAGCACCAGCACTTACCCTCCTTTCTCTAAACTCTAGGACAAAGTAATTTCTATCCCTATCACTTATCCACTCTCCAATTACCTATAAATAGTCATGTCTCTCCAAAGAACACCATGCCACTCTTTTACTTAAAATTTGAAAGTTTTTCATTGACTCGGGTCGTTAACAAATGGGTTTCGTCTAGTGGTTCTTGGATAAGGTTTTAAGGTAATTACGAATTTTTAGGACTTTAGGAATTAAAGAAATTCTTATTTAAATCAAAAATAAAAAATTTATAATATTCCATATACTTTACAATCAATTAAGTCTCCAAACGTTAACTAATTAATTTTGTGTGATTCATATTAATGAGCTCTACTTGTTAACCAAATTTCTTCCTTTTTGTTGACATTTAATATTTTTAATAATTTTTTAAACTAAAAATCCTCAATAAATTTATAGTATTATTTTTCTCAATTTATTTTATATTTTTAATTCTACGATCGTCGAACTTGTTTTTTGTGTTAATTTTGTTAATCTTATCCTTTTAAGCTCTAGTGTTTAGCAAAATTTCATAATCTTTTAAGTTCATTTAGTATTTTTTGAATTTTTGGGAATTTTCTAAACTTATAAATATTTTCCTATTAATCCAAAACCCATCTTTTAATACATCAAAAATATTTAAATTTTAATAATTATGTTTTATTAGATTCCAAATAACTCGTTCATTTTATTTTTCACTTCATATCTCTTTTTTGAGATGTCATACCTCCTTTTTTATGATATATGGTTATTTGAAAAAGTATAAAATAATACTTTAAAATTTTTAAAAAAATCTCCAAAAATCCAATTAATTCCCAAAAAGTAACAAATTTTTTGGGTTGGTACACAACATCATGATAGTTAGGTTTGTAAAAATGCTTATTAGGGAAGAATTTTAAAGCATCTTTTAAATTAATTTTCATTTTATTTTAAAATTTGTGTCAAAATGGCATCTCAAAATTTTTAATTTTACATATTAAAAACTTGACCGTGCATGTCATTCATGTTTTCAAAAATATTCTTTTTAGAATATAAATTTATTAAATTTTTTATATAACATGAAAATTTTAATTTATTTTAAAAAAATAAAAAATGAAAGAATTTTATAATAGTTATTATTATTTTTAAAAAGTATTCTTTAATATCATTTTAAAATAATATTTTTGATTATTTAATTTAAATTTCAATAATAGTAATATAAAATTTAACTTCAAATATATACATAAAAAATTTAAATGTTTGTTAGCTGACCAATGGAACACAAGTTGATGTCCTTGTTTCAATATCAAATAATTTTGAAAAAAACTTCATGACAATATGACTAAAATAACATGAAACCATCGAAAACATCACCATATCACATATGCAAACATAAAGGATTCTTGAAGCTTGACCTAAAACTGGAACCTGCTCGGCCTGCTCTTAGTCATCCTGGCCTGCCAGTAGGCTTCACCATTGTCCATTCAATTGCTATTCCTGAAGTCGCATGCAAAGGCATAAACCACCACCAGGACGATTAGGATCACAGTGTTGATGACCGACACCTTCCTCCAGCTATGTCGCCGCGTCGCCAAGACCATTTCCCCTTCGAAGAGAAGGCTTCTTTGACGTGAAAGATGAAGTATGGGGAGTTGCCTTTGCTTCAAGCCATTATGACATGGAGGATCAAGGCCGAATAGACTCCCTTAATGTCAACCCTTGAGCAGCGGTCTCGTACCCGAATAGCACCTGAAGGGAACACAGCAGGAGCTAGGCTCAAGGAGGGGAGAAGAATACGCACCCCCGGTCACGCGAGGACCGACAGTTGCAACAGGAGGCTAAAAAATACACCATTAACCTATAAAATTTCTTTAATCATTGAATTCATTTTCAATATTTTGTAATTTATTTTGATATATTAAGTTTATGTTTAAATATAAATATTAGAGTTCATGTCTTTTGTATGATACCTCTTGAATGAGAACTGTTTATATAACCTTGGAGAGGTTTAGTTAACACGAAGCCATGCAATGTTTCTTCAAAGAAATATTTTTTGAATGAGATTCATAGGATTTCCCCAACTAATGATATCACAGGCTTGATAGAGGAGGGAGGATTCGATTCAATCATAGATTGATTACAATTTGACAAATGTTTTGTAGCTCAAAATCTCTTCTAACGTGTAACAATTTCTTGATCATAGATATGTTTCTTTCTAATTGATCCATTAGAGAGATTATTATTTAATTCTAATTTAAAAATTATCAATCTAAAGGTCATAACCTCACTTCCAAACCATAATCCAAAGAAATGGGTATTCAAACCATAGAGAAATAAGAGATCATTGTTATAAAATATGAAGTAAAACAAATAATAAGGGAGAGGTAAACTATGCATTTAACAAATTTTTTGATTCAAAAAATTAGAAGAATAAATTTTTAGCTTTAAAAGAAAATTTTATTTTATAAATATTATCAACAAAATAAGATTATTGAATAATAAACAAAATGCATGAAAAACTTTTAGGTAGTTGAGCCGAAATCTTTGACTATATCCATCCTTGATCCCTGATCGGGTTTCTCAACTCTAAAAGTTCAAAAGCATGCAATGTTCTTAGAGAATTTTAGGCAAGTATGTATACTTTCAATATTAATCTTTTTTAAAAATAAAAATTAACACTAAATCTAAGAAAAATTATACCTTTCATATTCTTATTGAGCATTGAGGTTTTACATAGAAGTCCAATACCCCCAAAATTGATGTCAAGGCATCATCTATTTCTTCCAAACCGTCAAGATATTAAACACCAGTTAATATCATTAGTTAGTTTGTGCTTAAGATTATAAGCAGAGGCCTCCCTTTTTCTTATGAATAATTGATATGGAAATTAAAATTTTAAAAGACAAAAAAGAAATTAAACATAGGGAGAAAAGCTAGGATCACATATAGCAAAAAAAAATTATTACCTAAATCAAAACATTTAGAAGGTGCCAGAATGATATTGAAGAGATGAAAAGATATAGCATATAGATGGTATTGCTGATGGATCTTAAGCTCTAGCCCCAGCTCTTGCTGTAATTATAAAAGCACTTTTTTCAACAGCTACATGTGCTTCAGGACCAGTAGCTATAGCAGAGCCCATAGACTCAAGAAGAGCTTGTTCATAAAGCAAGCACCCAAGAAGCAATAAGAACAAGAATTAATTAAAGAATTATAAAAATTATTTAATAGAAAACCCATTTTACCAAATGAAATGAATCCAAGTATCCCATGGCCTTGATGATAATTAAAAAGGTGAATAAATAAAAAATTATAATGATCTATTGGGATGTCTCTTCTAAGAACAAAATAGAATGACTTTACTATTTTCCTTGATGAACATCAAACTATTTTGGCCACTCATAGCACATAAATGATTAACATTAAAGCAAAAATAACATATAAAGATATTGATTAATGACAAACTTGAGGTGTTGATGGCATCATATAAATCTATTATCCAGGATCTGATTGCTAGTGGATAGCTCTTTCTCAATGAGATCCTTAGAACTAGATGAAACATTTGCCACAGAATTGCAAGCTGAAATGATCATCATCGTCGCATGTTCTTGTGCGGCTATTGGTTGAAACTCCCAGAAGGCTGATGCTTTCTATTAGTATAATACTGGAAAGTTAATGATCTCAAAAAACCCCGTTAAAGAGATGCATCAAAAGAACAACCCCACATCAGTTTGTATGATCAATTGTAAAGTTCCAGATATAGACAAATGAATGCAATCAATTGTTTAAAGCCTTCATGAAGCACCATGAATCCTACAGCTAAAGAACAATTGGACTAGCTAATTTAGCCACTCTAAAAATTTCATGGCATTTAAATAGAGATTATCAGTGATCAATTGTCTTTGAGTTATTTCTAATAAACTTTTCAGAAATAACATTTATGATGTTGTACTTTAAAATGAATAAACATTTTATGACATTATCAAAACCAACATAAGACATGGAATGACTTGTCCCAAAAAAATCTTTTTCAAGTGGCACAACAAGAAACTAGTGAGAAGAACAAGGAAACATGATGTAAACAAGATATATTAAAAAACTCTAACCTTTTAATTAAAGAAAAACTTAAAGCAATCAGCTTATAAAATAGATTCTCAAACTCTTGACAATAATTTCAAGGCCAAACCACCTCTCATACGGAGTAGATATGCTCAATACTCTCGGACCATAGCGACATGTTGCGTTCAAATATCGAGCAACTCATATCAATACTAAAACTTTACCTAATGTTCCCATTTTATTAACCGAGTCCTTTGAGCATTAGGAAATAAGAGATGCACATTATAATTCCTATCTTAAAAATTAGAAACTAAATATGTTTATATACAAACATTTTAAAAACAAAAATCAACCAAACCTTTGTTTGATGCAGTCAGGTTTCAAATTCAAGCTTATCTACAAAACTCCTACACAGTTACAGTAAATGGAGCATAACCTCTACAAATATTAAAATTTGACAATCCAAAAACCAATGGGAAGCAAGAAAATTATCTAAAATTTTCTAGATCATTACTCGACCAAAATTCAACTAAAATGTGTCCAGAAAGCCTTGTCTTGACTACTCTTAAGGACACTCCTTGAGCTTTGTCTTAGTCACCTCGAAAACCATCTTTTGTATTAACTTCTTGCATGACTTTCCTTCTCCTCTAGGACTAAGCCTTAAGAACTTCAGTTGAAAATGCAAACATACCCTCAAGATAATAATTTACTTTAAGCACTGAGTGTCGAAACCACCTCAAGTATACCATCTCACAACCACAAACATCTTCTTCAAGTTTCCTCTTGAAATCTTCATTCACCTTGAATCTCAAATATTCTCGTGAATAACCTCTGAAGGTTCTTTTTTTATCCTTGAGCCTCCACTAGGCCTACAACATAACCACTTTATGTTCTTTTTATGATTCTTGAGCCTTCACTAAGCCTACAACATCGTTTCATGATTTCTTCCTTTTAAGACCTTTTTCGAGATAACTTTAAGATTCTCTTAGAAGATATACCCCTCTTTTGAAGGAGGGATTCACTCCAATATATTTTTAGAGCTAAGGAATACTAAGTCCTCACAATACATTTGTTGCCTCCTATGGTATCCATTGTCGTCCAATGTGTTGCACAATCTCATTCTTGTTGCCATTGTCCTTCATGCTCCAATGCCCTTCTCAATGCCAAATTAAATATTTCCCTCAATCAACAATATCAACTAGCATACTTGACACAATTATTTACAAACTTCTTGTAGACAACACTTCTCAATCCTCGTCAAATGAGTAAATCTTATCTTCTTTGCGAAGCATCATTCTTTGTTATCATTAAAAGTAAATTGCATCATGGTGCCACACGTGCCCATTATTAAAATCATTTGACAAGCTTGAAGTGGCACACATTAGAGACCACCATGACAACTAAAATTGCTTACATTTGATCTTTGCATGACAATGAATCCAATTATCATACATGGATGTTAACTCATCATCATCTCCAAATCAAGCGTAGTCACTAGGATTGATTGCATTAGCATCCATCATTAGAGATAACTTTCACTAATAACTCCTTGACTTTGATTTGAATAGAAACAACTCAATGGTAGTCCCGTTCTCTACAACCTTATTGTCTTTATAACCTTCTTATCATTAATGATAGAATGTGGTCAAGTTTCTTCAATAAAAAAAATCACATTATTCTTAATAAAAAACCAATCCCATTTTCTCTTTTTGATTATCATCCTTGACCCTCAATCTCCTCAATTTAGAACATAGTTCCCAACAAAATCTCTTGATATAAGTAAGTCTCCAAGAAAGACAAAATTAAAAAAATTTAGAAAAAATGGAAATGCCTTAATCTAAGGATTCCTTCTTTTTGTTTTTGCTCTTAAAGCCATCATCCTTTGGCATCCAAACTCCACCATAATTCTTCTCAAATAGCAATTATAAACATGCTTTATTGCCCATTATTGTTTAAGAGATAGAATGATAACCGTGACAATCTAAGTAAACCTATCAAATGCTTCATCAAGAAGCTCTTCTTTCCAAGATTCAACACAAGAGACCACTCATCTCCAAAATTATGAGTTACAATCTTGCATCAACTAACCTCATGGCTATCAAGCTATGCTACTTCCTCTATCTATATTCCTCATAGCTGGGATAAAACTTCCATAGAAACTACTTGAATTGACTCCAACTACAAATCCTTACACCTCTAGAACACAAAAGATTTTTTCATCATGCTAATGCATAATAAATTATTTTTTCAAAGGATACCTTGCTGAAACTTGTACAGTCAAAGATACAAAAAAAAGCATTTCCAACTATCTAGCCATGCATTCTAATTCCTTACATCAACCACTACAAGATAAGATGCTTATCCAAGCCACCACTTTGAAAGATTTCAAGAAATCATTGTCACTTTGACCCATAAGATCACAATGGTCATCATTACATCACCTAAAGTTCTTTCTTCTTCAACTCTTATCATCAACTATGCTTCTTCTTGAAGTGGACTCATCCCCAACTATCAACGATCCTCAAAATTATGTTTCATAACTTCATGTCTCATCATCTACATCAAAAGTTCTACTTGTTGAGTTAGAAAAACCACATGCTCTTACATTGATATAAATATTTATCTTGCTAAGTTAGTTCTCTTCTCATGTTGCCTTTATCCTCAACAATATTTCCACATCTGAAGACCATCCATACCAAGATCTACACTAGGTAAGATCTAATACTCTAATGGCAAAATATGATCCATCTTATAGATAGAATGATTACATTGCCACAACAAAAACATATAGAAAGAAATAAAATGCAATACAAATTAGCTACATAGAGAAACTCCAACTTTTCAATTAAAGAAAACCTAAACTAGTCTACTTATAAAGTAAATTCTCAAAAACATGGCAACAACTTCAAAGAAAACACCTCTCACCTAGAGTAATTATTCATGAGACCCTCAATCATGAATCACATGACACTCTAAAGAATCAAGCCACTTGCACTAATACCAATTACTGCACAAACCATTTTTATAGTCTAAAGGGTCTTAGTAACAAGAATTAAGAGATATACATAAAAAATCTAATCAAAACTAACTAAGAAATAAATAAAACAAGAATCATAGCCATTAAAAATCAAATTCTAAATTTGTGCTTACCCAAATGTTCTTGCACAACTATACTAAATTTGGACTAACTTCTTCCACAAATATTGAAATTAGATTATTCAAAATAGAGTTAGAAAGCCAAGAAGATTCTCTAAAACTTTCTAGTTCTTTACTAGATCAAAATCCAATTGAAATGAATCCAAAAATCACCAAAACTGTTTGATGTGATTTGATTCCCATGTGTACTTGCCTTGATTGCTCTTGAGGGCACTCCTTGAGCCTTTGTTGCCATCAGCTCGAGATCTATACTTCCTTCTCAACAATTGTGGAAAGTTTCATTACACATTCCTTATACTCAAGGCTTAACCCTTAAGAACTCCAACTGACACCTCAACTATGTCCCTCAAGACCATAACCTACCTTGCGTATGCCCATTGATTGTCAAAACTAGCTCAATTAAGCATTCTCAAAGAATATATCTTACTTAAGCTCTTTATTGAAATATTCATCCATGTCAAGTCCACTAATGGGGGTCTAAAGGCCAACCAACACCTCCTAAGAATAATATCTTAAGGTACCTCTCTTATCTTCCTTGAGTGTTCTCAAGACCTACAACATCCCCTCAAGAGGTCTTTTATTCCTCTTAAAGCCTCCCTTGAGAGCAACAGTAGATCCAAATTTTTTGTAATCAAATTAAGGAGCATTATCAATATTTAACAATTTATCAACATGGAAATAACAAAAGGTTTGTGTTAGGGTAAAGTTTCACTAGAAATTCATAAAAGAATAAGGATTCTTAAAAATTAAATATGATATATTTGAGACCTAAAAAAATAAAACAATAAAAAAATTTCTATTTAATCCTAATATATCCCAATTCTACATAATATAATGAGTTATTGAGAATTTAAAAAATAATGTTTCAACAAATGCTTATACAAGTAGGACTCATGATCAATGATACTTTTCATTGTTTAAAAATATCTAGAACATATAATTGTTTCACCTTAAGATGATTTTTGATACTGAAATGCAAAAGGCAATCCTTCTCTATTCTAATTTTTTTGCCTTTGAGAGAAACTAATAATTCTACTTCAACATAGATTGTCATTTCCATCTTTCATTTAGATAAGAAAAATCTTTTTTCAATATATACTAATTTTCAAATTCAAAAAGCAATCCTAAAGATAAAATGCATATTTGATGTTCATTCATGGAATATATGATACTCAAAAGTTTTTCCCCTAAGAAAACTCTTTGAAAACTTCAAGTTTTAAGGATTCATAAAAGATCCCCTCAGTACAAATATTATAATTTAGTTTTAAATTTTACAACTAAAAAATATATAAGATTATAATATCATAAAAAAAGACTGAGCAACTCTAGGATTGGTAACTTCTCATGTGGCATGAGCCTAGAATTAGATATCATATTTGTGTTGTTATAGCTTATAGCTAAACAATACCATATTCCTACTACCACAATCACCATATGCCTAAAGTGAGATCACATTTTGTTGATCAACTATGTCCTACACTCCTTGAAACCCAAGAAAATTGGAGCTTTTATGGAATGTTTGCCCCTAATAGTACAAGTTCAAGTACACAATAAAGCACTACTTATCTGGTCCTGGAAAAAAGTGATTCAATAGTTAAATACTTAATAATGACAGTACATAAACACTTTTGGATCTGATAAATAGTACACTAAATAGCAAAAGATTGACTCTGGTATATCATTCAAAGGCACAAAACACACAAAAATAACAAAAGATGCACTCGAAAGATGATATAGTATGCAAGATACTTAAAAATGTTAACACAAAGAAATACATTACAAATCAGTAGTAATAGATGAACTCAAGCAGTGTACATAGGAAGCAAAAGATGAACTCAACGATGTAACACAATAACACGTCAAGTTCACATAACAACAATATATCATTTGAAGGAGAATATGGTGTGCAAGAGACATAACAATGTCAGCACGTAGAAATGCAGAGTAAGAGTAAGGAGACTCGAGTTCAGATCTGCGAGAGTCAAACTCTTTAATTTTCTTCCATTTCTTTCGTAAAGAATCTTCTACTTCTTTCCACTCCAAACACAACTTATTAAAGCATTGAACCTTAGATGTCAATGTATTAATGCTAGCTTTTATTCCAGCAACTTTAGCCCAAACATATAACATAACAATATATAATACAGAGTGATCAAGACCATGGAATCAAGGAAAGGGTTCATTTTATTGAAATAGAAGATTGCATATATAAAACTCCTACAGTGCAATAATCCTCACGTTGCTAGCTTATGCATTTTACAAATTGAATTTAAAGACACTATAGTCTAAGATATGATATAATTCGATGCAGTTTCAAAAAATATCAATGAGAACCATGATCAAAATCCTTAACTTGAGAACTCAAATAGTAATGAATATAATTGGATGAAAATGCTCAACAAAAATTCACTCTTTTTTGACAAAATATATGTTTTCTTTCTATGATGATTAATAAAAAAGTAACACACATAATGTAAGCACCAAATATCCAAAAATATGGTGTTAGGAATATATAATTTCGAAACTCTTATGGTAGGTACAACTCCATGAAGTTTGGCATGTTAAAGATTTACAACAAAGCATCAGAACAAAAACATGAATAAAGAAAATTCAAAAAATTCGATATCATTGATACATAGCGATGATCCACATTATAGTTTAAAAACTTTCTACAAAAAATCCTATTTTAAGAAATCGCACGGGTCACATCACCTGAAAATGCCTTGTGTTGCCAAGGTTCTTTGATTGGAGTCCAGAATGTAGTGTTGTTGTTGCGACTTAACCATTTCCATGTAACCGCTTTACAAGTTTCTGGCTAATGCTTTTAGCTTCAGCTACCTTGTTTAGTGCATCTTCAGTAGCCACAAACTACTAGACATGAGCTTTCTGAAAGGAAAAGGGATGCATGATGTACATCATTACGAGTTCTAAATTGAAACACAATAAAATTGCAAAAAGATGATTCCTATGAGATGAAGCATTTCCATAAGTTTTTCCATTTGAAACAATTTCCTTAGTGTTATGTGGATATCTTCATAACCATTACTAAAAGTGTCGAAGGTTATCTAAAGTAGTTGACATGCATATGGCTTTTAAATAAACCAAACAAACTTGTCTATGAGCAGTACCATAAACGTTCACATCAATCTCATTAAAACTTGGGAAAGGAAATACCTGGAAAAGCTCCATACACAGAGCGTAAATGTCCATGGAAAATGAGACCATGAAAATCTTCTGGACAACGAGCTCCTTAACAAAAAATTTACTACTCATTTTTCCAGTTTCTTTAATGCATGGCCAATTTTCAAAGCAGACTATTAAAGGCAAGGTCAACTTCAAGCACATTGTTAAATCACAACTTCACACAAACATAGCTTGTAGTTTAAGATTTCGGCAATGAAACTTTTGCCAAAGGATAACAACATGCCCAACCATCATATTTGTTACAATTTTCCGCATTGAAGTTTTAAATCTTAGGCTAAAATCACAAAATAAACATTTAAAAATAAATTTTCCATATGAGAAATTTGTTAATCAAGTATATATTTCCATGTTAATGAAATAAGAATCCCCATTTTGTAGAGGTCTTAAGCCGTCCCAAACTACCAACTATCATTTTAATGCAAGTATATGAACCAAGTTGAGCCAATCCCAACAATTTGTTTTAAACTACATGTTGATCAATATAATTTCAATCCATTCATCATGTAGATAACCCTTACAAGTGATTAAAAAAATTAAGAACAATTATATAGTCAAAAAATAAACATAGCATTTACCATCCGCTGATAGAAATATGTTTACATTACCTAGGTTACTTTAGTTAATAACAAATATTAATTATTAGTTATCACTTAACAAGGGTTAATGAAAACTTTTTCTACTTATCGAAATGGATAAAAAAAAACTTTTACGTTTATTAGAAATAAGCTTGCAAAAAAAAGTCAATAAGTTCACTAACCTAAGTGATTAATAAAATAATATCAATACAAATATTAACAATAGGTTTGGATGATTATATTTAGTCAATTAGTGCATATTAAGTTGAGTTACATAAAATATGTAAATTGATAATTTAACTACATATATAAACACACGCAGACACACACACACACATACATACATACATACATAATACATACATACATAATACATACAAACACACTACAAACTACCTTAACTCATTTAATCTTTTATAACAAAAAAGACAATATATATTTAATCAAGATTAGCTTACAAACTAAAAGCAAAGATCAAGTAAAAAAAAGCTTCGCAACCTTTAAAGATTATGTTATACTACATAATTTGATGTTGAGGTACCCATATATTTTATGTATTATGTGATCATGTAATATTAACATGTAATCTTTTTTCTATATAATTTTTAATGAAAACATATGAGAGATTAAAAAAAGGAGCTTGGTTTAGAATGCAAGACTTTAATTCCTGTGAAATAGGGAAATAACACTACGACTAATACAATAATCTCTACTTGTCCAAGTTTCATGTTCAAAAGAACCAAAGAAATTAAAAAACAAAAATTACAGAAGACAAATTCTAAGCTTACATTTGTGTTCTTCATAGCACAATAAATATTATACATGTATGTACTAAATAGTGGAAACAATACTATTAGCTGCAAGAAAAACAATCACAACTCAAGTAGTACATCCCTAAAAAAATGCTTCTCCATGCCGCACTTGATTCGATTACTACTAGCTCATTATGCCAAGCTTCCCTCATTGCTTTGCAAGCTTTCCCATTGGGAGAAAAGAAGGGCAAAGAAAAAATCCTTATGGTAGGATGGAGATATGCGATGTTTTCTCCTCCAAAGACTTCGCGAGTCAACTCAAGGTCAAGTAATTTTAAAAAGAGGCAGAATGATGTGCAAGTCAAAGCATTGTCCAACATGTGCTTTATTTTCTTTGTTTGGTAAGTTACTTGTTTTTTGGAGTAGATTTCATGACTTCCTAAGCAATTTTAATGTCTTTTAATTTAAGTTTGGACAGGTTGTAAATGGAATTAGTGCTTTGCAAACATGCTTTATTAAGAAAAGGGACAATTAATTCTATCACTTGGTAATATTTCTAATTAGAAGGTACAACTCTTATCGTTATAGTATTCAGGAAATGTATCCCTTACCCTTGTTCATCATCCATTCCCCAAATTTAGGCATTTTTTCACTAGACTACTTACCAAACTATCTAAACTGTTTTGCCATGGATCATTAAGAAAATCACTCAAGGGCCAAAGTCCCATCTTCTTCACAAGTGCCATATTTGTTAGAATAGTTGATATTTATAATCTGGCCATCGAATGTGTATTTTCTGAATTATTACTATAATTTTGAAAAGGACTTTGACTTATGGTCAAGTAATTTTTAATGGAGTCTTAAGTTACTTGCTTAAATATTTATTATTCTTTCTTTATTAGGCGAAGATTACCAATGTCTCTACAATAGCAATGTAGAGATGCTTGTGGTGACAATAGCAAAAAAATCACAAAAAAACTCCTATTTAAATATAACTGGTGAGATCCCTTCAAAATAGAAAGTGGTAGAACTCATAAGAATAAATAATAAAAAAACCCAAATCACTTCGTTAAGCACTCTGTCGTAATAATCTTAAATTAAAATTTTATTGTACATATGAATATGCCATATGAAAAGGGTTGACCTTATGAATGAAAAAAAAATCAAAAGGTGCACATGAAACATTAATCACAAAAAATGGTGTAACAAAATGCCTAAAGTTAAAAAAATGAGGCAAATAAGGAAAGAAAACAAATGAATGTGAGAATGAATATAAGATCTCCTCTGATAGATAATCACAAATAAAATTTTAAGAAATATAACCAAATTCAGGATATCAAACAATAAGTATAAGTAATCTCTTGTATGAAAAATAATAGGCAACAACAATAGCATACTCTATATTATTCTACATATAAGGAGAAGGCATACTTGTCCTTCAAGTAGTTGATTGTAAGTTCCTTGTAAAGATAGATTTGTACCACAACTTGGACTACCATAAACCTGATATAGTAATGGTGAACTTGTATCCAGAGTTGCTGTATCTGTTACTATATCATTCTCATATTTGTACCTGAATGGAACAGTTGATAATCCATTTAATATGATAGACAAATAAATTGGCTATTTCCAAAGCATAAAGTCACTCACAAATGCTATAAAATATTCTAAATCTTAATTTTAAATTAGTTGTTCATAATTTATTATTAAATAAAATATTTGGTGGCAAAAAGATAAAACTAATAATTCACAAAAAAATTAACCTTTTAACCAAAAAATGGATAAATAATAATTATCCTAAAATATTATTTATACTAGTAAAATAGTAAATTTAGTTATCTTCTTAAAATTTATCGATATAACTTACTTCACCAAGCATAACAAAAAATATCATAATCATTCGTTAACCATTTTTTTATATGCTATTTTTAATTTTTATCTTAAGGAATGATTAAACATGCAATTGAAATGAATAAATTATCCAACTTCCTACAATAGCCAATAAAATATATTATTCATCACAAATCTAATTCTTAATAAAAACTATAAGAAATAGAATTTAATTAAAGAGAAATAAACATCATTATCAAAACTCATCATAATACCAATTTAACATCGATTTGGCACTAATAAGACATTTGCTATACACATTAATTTGACCTTGACATTAGTTTCTTACAATTCTGGCAAGAATACAAATTTGATCATAATCCTGAACTTTCTTTAATAATAAAAAAAAGATTATTATATTCAACCTAGCTACCATTCTTTCTAGAGCCTTTTCTAACCTCTCATTTTTGCCTTAGTTCATGCTGTATTAATTTTGTTTTCATTTTATCTCATCTTAGCTTTAATATATATATATATATATTAAAATTGAAATAATATTTTGCAAATATATATGCTTATTTTTCTTTATAATTCACAATAATCCTATACAATGCCAGATTAAAATATAATAAAATATCATTAGATTCATCTCAAAGAGCTATTTTCATTTTAATATTTATTTTTATATTTTCAAATGTTTCATTTTCTTGGCTTTTTTAATTGCTTACAAGACATTTTGATTTATATCTTATTTGATGAACCATGATGTTACACTCGATTTCATTTGATTTAGTTACATTATATTTTTTAATTTATCATATTTTAGATTTATTAAATGTTGAAATATCAATTTATTTATATTTTTATAATTATTTAAATTAGTATTTTTGAAGTAATTCAAAAGAGGGAAAGATTCAGAGAGAACAAACTTGGTTACACTCGTCCCGATAAGTTTTGTCCAATAAAATATTTATTTTTTAGCTATTTAAAATATTTTTATTTTTAATAAGTTTTTAACTGATTTTATTTTATTTTTTTATTATATTTTTAATTTATCTTATTTTGGATTTATTACATATTTATTAAATTTTAAAATATTAATTTATTTAAAGAATTAAAGATGTAAGGATTTTTGTAAACAAAAAAATTGTAAAGTATTAAATTTTTTTGAGTAACCTGAATTTCTCTAATTTTGGTTTCATTAAAACACTAATGTGTATTTGGTTTATCTCTAATAGCTTCAGCAAAAAAGAAAATGGTTAATGGAAGTTCGATCGAGGATTGAGGGTGGATGTAGGCACAGGTTTTGGTTGAAGCACCTAAAAAATCTTGTGTGTATTTCCTTTATTATTAACGAATTTTATTTCATTAAAAAAAATTTTAAGATCAAAAAGTTTTTTTTGCTAATTTTTGGAATTGAAAATTTTCTTAAATAAACAATTCACTCATCCCCTCCTATTTGTTATGCTTCAAATGTTTTACAATAAGTTAGACATCTACTTGGTTTTGTTTGACATGTTAATTGCCTATTGTAATATGATCATTATTTTGTTTCATATATTTGGCTTCACATAAAATTGATTTCGAAGGTTATGCATATTTTTTCGTTTGTTTTGGATCTTTGAGCATACCAAATGTTTTGAAACATAATGTATTTATTTAATTTTTTATAAAAAGTACATTTCAAATTTAAAAGTATTAAGAAAAAATAAAAAAATAGAGGATGTGGCACCCGATCCCAAGAAAGGCAAGCTTGGTCACCACAACTATGCTCCAATCTTATGCAAATCAAGCAACATGATTACATTATTGTACATGTGTTGCAAAGAGACAAAGATGATTGATAATGAATTGATTGATAACATTGAGATTAATAATTGCATTCAATAATTAGACAAGTTAACTAAGCTATTTAATGAAGTAATCTAAAGCATCCAGCATCCTTAAGAAGTTGGTTATTAAGGGTCATATATTTGACACTTACAAGGATAACATACTTGATTGTCAAGACAACCTTATCTAGTTTGGATAAAAGATTATAACAATCTCTTCCATAATCTTTACTATAAGATAATAGTTTTATTTTCTTGAACAAAATACTTATAATATTATCCAAATTATCCATTTAGGTACAAGGTCTTAATCTAATACATAAGCCACCAAACACAAAGTATTAGTGACACTAAATAATGTGATGAGCCAATATCCAATAAGTATCTTGAACACCCTACACATTCCAATGGGAATATATATTCATATAACATCAGGATAATATTTCAAGAAAACTCAATATTGTTTTTTATTTAATTTTAGTTAATCTAAACTTAGTTTAAATAACATGCCATAACATAAAATAAAATCTATGTATCATATTTCTAATATAAACTATTTCTCATGCTATCTATATGATTTAATGTATGTACTTTATCATAAAATAAACATATAAAAGATCCACAAAAATTTAAAAACTATGAGCCAATGTAATACAAATACTTCTTATCAAGATAACTATGTCATATATCAAAATACACAATATAAAATGGCTTATAAGATATCTTAATTTAAGAATAAATTATCTATTAATTTAATATTATATTTATATTACCATTATCAAACTTTTCTACCTAAATTTGAGGTGAAGATTCTTAATCCGCTTTCCTTTTCTTTTAGTTTTTCTACAAAGTCATAGATACATGAGTTACTATATAATCTTTAATAGTGAAAATATCTAAAATTCCTTAAGATTATATAACCCAAAGTATTCTCTCTTCTTTCTCTTCTACTACAAAAACAACAACTATATGATTCCCCCATCGTGTTGTGCAATTTGCGTCTCACCAAATCATTGTTATTAATTCTTCACTCATTATATTATATGGCCTCTCCATCAAATAGTGTGATTCCTTCAACTCCCTATATATGGTTATCAGAATCCCATCTTACTCTTTGACCTTTATCTAATCATATTGTATGAGAAGCTCATGGTATAGTATGATCGCTCCAGCTATGATATGATGAGATTGTTGGACCACACAATAACCTTTCTTCTTGAACCAACTTAACTCTAATTGTATTATATATTCTCTTAATTGTATGATATGTTTTTTAACTCCTTCAAAAAATTATTGATAATCATATTGTATATTGAGTTTAATCATATAGTAGACTCATCTCTAAACAAAATCATAAGGCCTAAATTCAATTATATTTTACAATAAGACAACTCTAAACCCCCATAATTAATTATCATAGCATTCTTAACTTGTACAATAAAACAAAACAACTAACTCCTTTATAAAAATGAATAAATTCAATGAAAAGTAGAATTCAAACCTTTTTTTATTTTCACTCATTGTAGTAGCTTTCTAGTATGTTCTTCCCCTTCTCGATTCTTATAGTAATAGTAAGTCTCCTTTGTCTTCTTTACTACTGTCCTTATGACCAACACAATTTTTTCTTCTCTTTCTTGTTGTTCTCTTGAATTGAGACTTTCTTCTTTCATCTTCTCTTTATTTTCTCTTTTTCTCCTTCTCTTGCTCCATTTTTCTTTCATTAACTACATCTCTAAACTACCTAAAACTTTTAGTAATAACTTATTTAACACTAATCTTATTAAAGATAATTGGCTTAAATTAAAAAGTATTATTTGCCATTTCTTTTGCCAAATTTTGTGCTAAGACATTAACATGAAAACTTACCTTATCCTCCAAATTCGTGGAAAAGAGGTAGAAGTGGAATCCGGATCACATTTGGTGGCTTTGAATGCCATTAGTTCTTCCTTCTTTCTTTCATGCTTTAACTTGCTTATAGAGGCCTCTTCTGTAAGTTTCCTAGTCATCTCTATTTCGGCAGTGAGAAGTTCCCCAAGGAGTTCATCCAATGAATGTTTGTTGACATATTTAGCTGCTTTAATAGTCGTTGCAAGGAGATCATATTCCTTTTGAAGGATTCTAAAAATTTTCCTTTCTAGGTCACCATTTGAGAATGCCCTTCCAAGATTTATCAAGCCATTTGTTACGTCATTAAATCTTAAAAACATACTTTTAATAATTACACCAGGATTCATTCTAAAAAGTTCATAGTCATGGGTGAGGATGTTGATCTTCGTCTCTTTCACTTGTGAGGTTCCCTCAAAAGTTACTTCGAGTTTTTTGCACACCTCAAATGTCGCATGTAAAATTTATAATTTGTGTAAATTCACTAGGAGAAATTTCACAATGAAGATAGTTCAAGGCCCTAACATTCAATAGAGATCAATGTTTTATGCTCAACATTAAACTCACTAAAGGGCTTGACATCATTAGTAAAAGAATTTCTAGGAAGTTCACAAGGCTTAATCATAACTTCACATAATTCTAAATTGATAAATTCAATAAAAATTCTAAAACTATTTCTTCAATATAAGTGAAATTCTCTTTTACACAAGGGAGACTGAATTGAAGAAAAACCTTCACACAAGGTGGCACCCATATCAACCAAAGTGGAAGTCATAAAACAAAAAATTATAAAACCACAAAGAATGTGAGAAATCCTTCACTTAGCACAAGTGGATCTCCCACATGATTTTGCTCACATAATTTGGGATTCCTCTCTTTGATACGAATTGAAGTTCTTTGTACTTAAGAAAATCTCACAAAAGGGGGGTCAATTGTGATAAATAAAATTTTCTTTCGATTTTCAGTTTCAATTAAAACTTAAATCTTTTAAGCAAGAACAAGAAAGAATATTACACAAAAGGTTTTTAAGGTGGTTCAACTCAAAATCAAGCCTACATCAACCCTCAATTGGTGTTGGGAAAAGAACACTAAAATCACCGAATTTCAAGTGAGCTTTTTCATACGGTTCACCTCAAACCTACTTGGGATTTTACCTTTGGCTAATCTTGAACCCAATTGAGCTTTTTCGGGCTCAACTCAAACCCCAGGCTTTTGCGCAATTGTCGGGATGCCTTTACTCCAAAGAAAGAAATAAAAAAAATTGGCAAAACTTAAGACACTTTTAAAAGAAATATGAGGCACACACAATAACGAAAAGACGGAGGAATAGAGATTGAAAAATAATTGAAGTAAAAACCTCCAATTTCAGGTTCCTTCTTGCAGCTTTCACTTTGTGACTTTGGAAGTACCATATGCACTTAGAATTGCTCGATATTATGATTTGAAAGATTTGAAATCTTAGAAATTGTATCCTCTAGAAGTTCTTCATCATTCTTGATTTATAAAGCTTAATTTGAGCTTTAAATACACTTCTAATAGTTCTAAAATGAACTAGCAATTTGGGTCACGGACATAAAGTAGTCACCGTTCGATTTGGAGCCCGAAATGGATGTTTCTGATTGAATCTCGGATTTACCATTTGAGATCAATTCTAGCAGTTGGATCTAGGTGGCCTTGATCTGGGCCATTGGATGGCACATTTGTTGTCCTGCATATATTAAAATAATTTGTCAAGAAATAAACTAAAATTGAAACTTACTACAGTGGTTTCACATTTTCTTGCTGATCTGGCTCGGTTTCGAATCTCCTGCTTGGCGTTTTACTCATTTATCATGCAGAAATTTACCATGATTAATCTAAGCTATCCAATCGTGCCTGCTTTTATGCATTCTTTGACAATTGAATGGAAGTTTAGTCCCACATCATCCAAATGTCTTTGCCATGGCTCTCATACACTTTTGGTTCATTTGTCTCTCGAGCAGTTTGGGGTTGTATCCCCCATTCCTAGACCAAGATTACATCACTTGGTATTGGTTGCCTTTGTTTCACGCTTGCTCTAATCAGCTTTCTCTATGGGTTGAGTTTGCACTTGTTTCGTTCAGCAGTTGCGGGCTGATTTCTCACTTGTTCCGCTCAGCAGCTCTTCCTACAGCCTTTGGGCTTCGCTCGCCCCTTCCGGGTCTATCAAAAAATTTTACTTTATTTTATTTTTTAAATACTTAAAGCCTAGACAGACCAGCCGTCGAGTCAGGTCGACCTGCCCAATGCTACAGTAAAAATTCTCGAGACTAAAGTGGTTTTATAGTGTTTTGTGAGAACTTTTGTGTCAAACTTTTGAGTATAAATACCAAAATAATTTATTATGATAGTATTACAAGTGTCTTAAATGACTATGAAAAGAAATTCATGAAAAATTATTCCTAAATAATTTTAAAAAAATCAAATACTGATGTTTATACTTTTCATCAATAATGCTGGTCCCAAAAATAAAAAATTATTAAACTTATAACATTTTTCAAATATTAATACTGCTAGTGTGCCACATGATCTCAAAATTTGGACAAATCAAATTCATGAAAAATAAAGATATATTCAAGTATAAAAATTTTGGTGCATGCCTTCAATTTCCTTGAAGCTTGTCATCACTCCAAGAGTCTTGAAGACCACTATTTTAGAAATTTAAAGTTCATGGCTTGACTTAATTGAATATTAATTATTTCAGTTAAAGCACGCCCATATGAGATATAAAAATTTATGCTTGACTCATCAAACACAAGGGTGTATACCAATCTCCCCAATTTGATGATTGCAAGACATAAATGTTTTAAATACAAAAATGTGACAAAGAAAATAGAAATAAATTTTTGAGGAAACTAAGAATTAACATGCTCCGCCTATCTTGATTCTCCCCTTAACACCTAGCTATTCTCCCCCTTTGGCACCATCAAAATGGAGTGAACCTTAAGCAATGTCTAAAATTCCTAATTGTTTCCTCAATATTTGAAATTGTTTTGATGGTATGGGTTTTGTAAAAATGTCAACAAATTCAAGCTTAATGGAAACATGCTCTAATTTTACTAATCTTTTGGTCACTTGGTCTCTAATAAAGTGATAACTTACATCTATGTGCTTAGTCCTAGAATGATGAACTTGATTCTTGGCTAATGCTAATGTACTTATGTTATCAATTCTAATAGGTATATGTGTGACTTCTAAACCATAGTCTTCACACTAAATTAAATCATCAATTTAAGTTTTATAAATGTCCTAGACCTATCCTAGAATGTCTCCAAATATTCTTTGAGATTTTTTCTTCCAGTCTTCTAAGTTCTACTCTTAGGAACCAATTAAAGCTTGGGTTGAGCACTTAATGGGACTTGCATGTTCTAATTCTTAACAATCCATCTAAATTTTTTTTTTGTAAATATATATTTCTTCTAAAAAAGCAATCTTTCATAGTATGTTTAAGTTTACAACAATAAAAAAACAATATTTGATGGCCTAGGAAAGCTTATGTATTTAGGGTTTTAAAAATTGAAGACATGTGAAGAACAATAAGCATGTGAAGCATAAGAAGTATGTTAAGGTTTTCTAACTCTAGCATGTTCAAAAAATTGTATTTTTCTTTCAAAAGAAAAATATCAAGCTTTAAAGAATTATTCTCAATGATAAGGGAAGCCTTTTCGTCACATATATGTTGATTTTCTATTCTTTTCTTTTCATCTTCTTTTCTAGCAAAATTAAGTAATTCAACTTTTTCTTCGTAAGCCATTTTTCAATTTTTTATGAGCAGTCATTAAAGAAGTCAATGCATTCATAATTTTAATATAATTACTTTCTAAAAGATCTCTTGTCCAAGTGCTTACCTCATTTTCTTCTTCTTCTTCACTTGAAGATATTCAAGATGCCTCATTTGCCATAAAAAAAATCATCCCTTCTTCTCCTCTACATGAGGTTAAAATATCTGAATCTTTAGAAGCACTCCATGTACTTTGGAAAGCTTTCTTTTTCTTTGAGTTCTTCTTCTTCTTCTTCTTTTCCTCTTTCATATGCTTGTCCTTGAGTTTTGGACATTCCAATTTAATCTGATTGGTTGACCACACTCAAAACAAGTTGGTGGCTTCCTCTCCTTGTTGCTCATCTTCTTCCATTTCCTATTGACAATACTTTCTTTCAAATTTTTTGCTAAACCATTAACATGAAAACGTACCTCATCCTCCAAATTCGTGGAAGAGATAGAAGTGGAATCTGAATCACATTTGGTGGCTTTGAAGGCCATGGATTCTTCCTTCTTCCTTTCATGCTTTAACTTGATTGTAGAAGCCCCTTTCGTAAGTCTCCTAGTCATCTCTATTTCGGCAGTGAGAAGTTCCCAATGAGTTCATCCAATGAAAGTTTGTTGACATCTTTAGCCGCTTTAATAGCCGTTGTAAGGGGATCATATTCCTTTGGAAGGATTCTAAAAATTTTCCTTACTAGGTCACCATTTGAGAATGCCCTTCGACATTCCATGTTTTATCAAGCCATTTGTTATGTCATTAAATATTAAAAACATACTTTTAATAATCTCATCAGGATTCATTCTAAAAAGCTCATAGTCATGGGTGAGGTTGTTGATGTTCATCTCTTTCACTTGTGAGGTGCCCTTATAAGTTATTTCAAGTTTTTTCCACACCATAAATGCCATATATAAATTTATAATTTTTGTAAATTCACTAGGAGAAATTCCACAATGAAGATAGTTCAAGGCCCTAGCATTCAATTGAGCCAATGTTTTATGCTCAACAATAAGCTCACTAAAGGGCTTGATTTCATTAGTAAAAGAATTTTTAGGAAGTTCACAACGCTTAGTCATAATTTCCCATAATTCTAAATCGATAGATTGAATAAAAGTTCTAAAACGGTTTTTCTAGTGTAAGTAAAATTCTCCATTAAACAAGTGAGGTTGAATGGAAGAAAAACCTTCACACAAGGTTGCACCCATATCAACAAAAAAGCAAGGCATAAAACAAAAAATCACAAAACCACAAAGAATGTGAGAAAGCCTTCACTTAGCACAAGTTGATCTCCCATGTGATGTTACTCACGTAATTTGGGATTCCTCTATCTGATACCAATTGAAGTTCTTTAAGCTTAAGACAATCTCAAAAGAATAGAGTGAATTGTGGTAAATAAAATTTTCATTCGATTTTTGGTTTTAATTGAAACTTAAATCTTTTAAGCAAGAATAAGAAAGAATAGTACACAAAAGAATTTTAAGGTGGTTCGACTCAAAATCGAACCTACATCCATCCGCAATCGGTGTAAGGGAAAGAACGCTAAAATCACCAAATTATAAGCGAGTTTTTCGTATGGTTCACCTCAAACCTACTTGAGATTTTACCTTTGGCTAATCTCGAACCTATTTGAGTTTTTTCGGGCTGAAATCAAATCCTACGCTTTTGCACAATTGTAAGGATGCCCTTACCCCAAACAAAGAAATATAAAAAATTGGCAAAACTTAAGACACTTTTAAGAGAAATATGAGGCACACAATACTAAAAGGAGGGAGGAATAGAGATTAAAAAATAGTTTAAGCAAAAACCTCCAATTCTAGGTTCCTTCTTGCAGCTTTCACTTTGTGACTTTGGAAGCACTGTATGCACTTAGAATTGCTCGATATTATGATTTGAAAGATTTGAAATCTTAGCAATGGTAACCTCTAGAAGTTCTTCATCATTCCCTATTTATAAAGCTTAATTTGAGCTTAAAATACACTCCCAATAGTTCTAAAATGAACTAGCAATTTGGGTTACAGACACAAAGCAGTCACCGTTCGATTTGGAGCCCGAAATGGACGTTTTTGATTGAATCTCAAATTTTCCATTTGAGATCAATCCTAGCCATTGGATCTAGGCGGCCTTGATGTAGGCCATTGGATGACGCATTGGTTGACCTGCATGTATTAAAATAATTTGTCCAGAAATAAACTATGGTAGAAACTCACCGTTCGATTTGTATGAGAATCCCATGGTACAATATGATCACTCCAACTATGATATGACGACATTGTTGAACCATACAATATGCCTTCTTATTGAACGAACTGAACTCTAAATGTATTATATATTCTATTAATTGTATGATATGTTTATTAACTCCCTAAACAAATTATTGATAATCATATTGTATATTGAGTCTAATCATATAGTAGACTCACCTCCAAACAAAACAATAAGGCTTAAATTCAACTATATTTTACCATAAGAAAACTCTAAACCATCGTAATTAACTATCATAGCATTCATGTACAATAAAATAAAACCTCTAATTCCTTAAAAAAATGAATAAATTCAATAAAAAATATAATTTAAACTTTTTTTCCCTATTTTCACTCATTGTAGTGGCTTTCTAGTACGTTCTTCCCCTTCTTTATTCTTATAGTACTAGTAAGTCTCGTTTCTGTCTTCCTTGCTGCTATCCTTATGACTAAGACAATTCTTTTCTTCTCTTTCTTGTTGTCCTCTTGAATTGAAACTTTCTTCTTCCCTCTTCTCTTTATTTTCTCTTTTTCCCCTTCTCTCCTACCATTTTTCTTTCATTAGCTACATCTCTAAACTACCTAAAACTTCTAGTAATAACTTATTTAACACTAATCTTGTTAAAGATAATTAGCTTAAATTAAAAAGTATTATTTGCATATAAATATTCATAATATATATATAAATATATATATATATATATATATATATATATATATATATATATATATATATATATATATATATATATATATATGTGTGTGTGTGTGTGTGTGTGTGTGTGTGTGTGTGTGTGTTTGTGTGTGTGTATTATTAAAAAAATTGTAATTAATTATGTATGTCATAAAACATTATTAGCACATTGCAATTATATTCTTCAAAGAGAGTTCTTTTTAATTATATGCTTTGATAAAATTTTATTTTCATTTAAAAATATGACACACTTCTCAAAATAAAATTATTATTATTTTATTTTAATTAATAAATAAATTATTTAAAAAACTAATTTTATTGTTATTTAAATTCTCATAATTACAATTATGTCAATCAAATCTCAAGATTTGCAATATATTATATAGACCAAAATTTTATGTCATTACAATAACAAAATTCTATTTTTGTATGCATTATTTTATGAAAGCATATATATTATCAGTCATATCATGAAATATAAATATTATTAAAATATAAAATGATATACTAATAAAATAATAATCATCATGTTAAAAAAAATCATATTCTATGTAAGAGTAAAAAAATAACAAATAATATGCAAAAATATCTTAATTATGAAAATTTTATATATTAATTTAATATTTTGCATATATCATAATTACAAGTTTTACTAATTGAATTTAGGATAAAAACAACTTTTTCAAATTATTTTTTTTATTTTTTGCAAATATAAACATGAATATTTATCACCAAATAATTTTTTAAAAATATATACATAGACACACACACACACATACACCATATTTCTTATGATTATTTCACTCAAATTATCATCTTTATTTTTCCCCCTACTATAGTTTTAGCATGCCATACATTTTATGTATTATATATTTTGTAAAATTTTTTAAGAGCATACCATACATTAAATTCTTTTCATTATATATTTTATGTAAAACCACTCTACTGCTAATCCTATATTATTGCAAATTCCTTAACTTTTATAACCTAACGTACAATATGTTGAGCATCTAGTATGGCATGCACAGATCGCATATACTATACTCTAATACAAATTAATAATATTAGCCTCTACAACCTTAATGGCAACTTGTTATGTAATTTCTAGATATCATTATAGAAGATTATTAAATAAGATGATATATTTGTAAATAATAGAATATTTCGCTATTTCATAAAAAGGTCATGTTGAAACTCATGGGGAATAAGATTTTTAAATTCTCAAGAGTCATGGTATGGGTAGGATAAAAAATGATTTTAACTGCCCTCACTTCCCAAGCTTATTCAATAGTGACTTTGAAGAGTTCAGGTCATCACGACCTTGTTGTCTTAGCTTATAAATAAGTCTAGTAGGCCCAATCCAATGAGCTTTTTTATATAAGAAAACTGAGAAGCAAAGTTGTGCCGTAGAGGAGAGTACAAAGATTGGAGTCATCGATGATGTATGTTTTTCAAAATGACTGCAAGAAAGATTGAATGGCACCAAGGAAAGGATGTTAACTATGTAGAAGTCTCCCACATAAGCAAGGAATTTATTTAACCTTTGCATGTCAATTATAAATCGGAGGTGTCCCCTAAAAAAATATATATTTCGGGCTATTTTGACATGACAAAGTTCATCATGTTTTGGCTGTTGGTCCAAACTTATTTGGGCTCCCTGTCAAATATATATTCACACTCACATGCTGGAAAATGGAGTAGCGAGATCGAAATGAATGGAGAAAGTGAAATTATTTTTACTTTCTGCAATCAGTTGATCTCACAGAAGACACCAAATTAATGGATATTCCAAGAAAATATAAGAAACTCTGGAGCAAGTGAGATGTACGTATTTTGATAATGGTAAGCCTCGCGATGCAAATTGTGCTCATGTTCCTTGGACGTTTGAAAAACACCTCTGTATCGAGAGCATGGATAAGAATGGCTGTTTGGAGCAACTATCTTTTGGCCAACTGGGTTGACCGACTTCGTTCTTGGCCAGCTAAGCAGCAGCATGGACGACAATAGCAACAACGCCATCCTCACATTCTGGGTGTCTTTCCTTCTGCTTCACCTTGGTGGCTCAGACACCATCACGGCCTATTCCATGGAGGACAATGAGCTGTGGCTCGACACCTTCTTGCCCTAGCCTATGAGGTCATCATTGTCGTCTACGTTCTGTTCTGGTCTTTTCGAAGTAACCTCCTACTCGCTCCCACCCTTGTCATACTCTTTGTCGCCATCGCCAAGCATGCAGAGCGGTCTTACTTGCTCTACAAAGCTAGCATTGATGGTTTTCGCAGCTCCGTGGTCGTTTCAAGAAAGCAAAGTCAATTAAACCAGGTTTCTTCCAACCGTAGGACAATGGTGCACGTGTGTAGGACGAAATTGGAAAAGACGAATTGAATGCTTTAAAAGGAGCTTTTGATATGTACTCAGTTTACAAGCCTTTCTTCCTGGACGTTATTCCACTTGTGGATTTGTACAAGATAATCAGAGACATGTTGAAGGAGATGACTGTTAAGGAAGTTTTGGGCCTGACAAGCATGGATCACAACTATGCCAATGATGAGATCTACACGAAGGGTGTCATTAATTGCTCATGTGGCAACGTCATCCTCAGGGTGATCTGCTCCTCCGGTATCCTTCTCGCTTTGTTGTTGTTCGTTTTCTCCCGAAAGCATGGCTTTGACATTATTGACATCACGATCACTTATGTCTTGCTTCGTGCTTCCGTATGTCTTGATACTGTGGCTTCTCTCACGTTCCTGCTATCCAACTCGCTGGTGATCTTCCATCTTGAATTTAAGAAACTGAGCAAATGGGGTTTGTTTCTTGCCCAGCTGATTCTCAGAATAAGGAGAAGATTGTGGCATGAAAGAAGATGGAGGACTTCAGAGATGCTGTAACTCAACTTGATCACCAACTGCTTCTGGAATGTAGTAGTATAGCAAAAGGAACATGAATCACCAGACAATCCAAAGAACAGGAGGATAAACAAATGGGCACGCATAATAGAATCCAAGCTTAGATGACCCATTAGAGCATTTCAGGAGGCAACAGTATTGTTCCCTAGCTGGACCAGTGGATTTTCATCCTAAACTTCGTAATCATAGAAGTCAGTAAAGGCAATCAACTTCTTCTAGAGCTCGTCACTACACATGCTAAAAAATGCTTACAAATTTCGTGGGGGCAATTCAACGATAAGGCAGGGCTCGTTGCACTCTGACAAGTCGATGCCCTAGTATGGGTTGTCCCTGCATTCCTTAATTTGTTAGAAGGCTAGTCAGCCGATCAGCAAGTTCTTGTGTGGCCCATTGCGACACAACTATGCTACCACTAGAAGCCCCAGAAGCTGCACCAGTTGCATCATCTTCATGAAACTCAACCACAGTCTATAGGGTTAAGTGCGCAGAAGAGCACTTGGCATGGGATGCAGGCATGTAAGTGCCTGTCCGACTATATGTTGTATCTGGTGTTGATGCGACCAGAGAGAATGGCAACCATGGGAGGAGTGAGCCCGCGGATTTACTGGCTTGCTTGCTATGATATGGTACAGTCCATCAAACAACATGAAGTGGATTTGACGTCGACTATGAACAGCGATGATGAGGTTGAGAGGAAGGCATGCAAGTTTATGCTAACCAAACCTACAGAATGGATAACATATCCATCTCTATTTCAGATAGTGCAAGTGCTTGCCCACCTGATTCTTGTGCTTCGGGAGGAGAAAGGTACCTGGTGATCACATTTGCATGGGTGGAGCTTTTGATGCCAGGAGCAAAGCATACTCGGGCAAGCATACACAGTAGGGGAGGCGACATTGTGACTTTTGTTTTGCTACTTGTGAAGCATGTTGGAATGGTGGACGCTTTGGATATTGGCGGATACATGATGGGTGGTGTGCTGGACACAGCTACAAAGCTATCATCCTTCATTAAACTATATTTAAGAAATCGTCCGCTTTAATGACGACTAGTGAACAAGTGTGAATGATGTATCCATAGATTCAACTTCGGTAAAACAACAAATTCTTCTTGAACTGGTCTACAAAAATTGGTCCTCATAGAAATATTGAAGATAATGGCACTCCAAAATAAATAGTTTTTCAAAACACAGTTTTTGTACATTTGCTCATTGAGAAAGATAAAAGAAAGAAAATATAATTTATTGAAAAAAATAATTTATTGATGTTTGTTCATAAAGAATAATATAATCACATAGAAATATTTAATGATAATAAATTAATAATATTAGTGACAAAAAAATCTTATATTTCATGAAAGAACAAAAAAAATTATTTTTTTACTCTTTATATTCAAGTTCTTGTATTCATTTAAAGTTATCAAAGCATAAACATAAACAAAAATAGTAATAGTTGTTCAAAATTTATTTTGTAATCTTTTCTCATTCAATATAAGTAATCTCAACAATTGTTCTATTCTTCTTTTTTACAATTTTATTTTATTTTGGCACTTTTTTAATAAACAATTGATTATGAATTTCATGTTTTTGTGCAAAAAAAAAAATTCTTTAGATAAAAATTTATCTTCTCTGTTAGTTCAAATAATTTTTATATTAAATCAATTTTTTATTTTTATAAGACCTTCAAATTCCCCATTTGGTCTTTCTCTTTCATATTTCCCTTTATATTTTTAAAATACCTTTAATTTATAAACTACAAAAGATATCCAACACATATGAATAAGGTCATAACTAAAAAATAAATAATATCTATTTTTGTTTTGAAATAAAATATACGTTTATTACAAATATCAACATGAACTAACTCAAGAGAATACATAACTTTCTAAAACTTAAGAATGATGATTATTGGTGCTTATCAAAAATATAACTTTCACAAATATAATCAACATTAAAAATAAAAAATAATCATTCAATATTTTTTATTTTATAACTTAAATCTAACAAAATACAAATAATCATTCTAATAATATCACAACTAAGATTTATTCTTAACCTCTACTACAAATACATTACTTTTAATATGAAATTTTTTTATTAAAAACACCTCATTGATACCATTCATCCTCAAATATACAAAATAAAGTTGTTATATTAATTATCTAATACTCTATGAACCACAAGCTAAAAATTCAAATACTAAACAAATATCATGAACCAATTTTTTTTATCATTTATCCTTCATTATTATTTAAAAAAGTGCCTTGACATCTATTTTATTAACTTAAGTCTTTATTCATATTCACATAAAAATTTCTAGACTTTGAAACTTAAAAAAGACCACATCATTGCAATACTAGAAGTTGAATATAATAGTTAAATGAAATTCAAAACATTGTTTCAAGGTGGCCTTGGTTTACACATCCTTTACACCTCTTTAAAGGAAAAATATTAATTAACTCAAAATCTTAATCAATAATTATTGGCCTCAAACATCACATATATATCTTTGACGATTTGGAAGCTAATCAGAATAAGAAAAGGGAAGCTAAGTAAAGATATAGGCCAAAAAATGTGATCCCAGATTGCTGAAATTGATTTGAGTTCCCGAACTTCACTTGCATGCTTTCCTTCCCCTAAACTGCTTACCACCTTGCCTTTGCAGCTTTTTTTTCTCTTGATGAGAACGAGCTGCTCTTGCTCTTTTGGTAGCCAGCAGCATTGCCTTCGAGTGCTGCTTTTGCCTATTGCTTAGCCCACTAGTTTGGTTAAATAATATAGCAACTTATCTCAAGCCGACTCAGATAAAAATAAGCTTTGAAATAACAAAATTGCGTAACAAAATAAAAAAACATGATGCTCTTGCAATTAAAATGGCAAATGTAACTATGAGATACCTTTTTTTGTTTCACGACAGCTTTAGCCTTGTACTTTTCTCTATCCCCTCTGCCTGCTAGAACGAGAGCTACTTTCTCCTGCTTGCTGACACAGCTCAGTAATAGTGCTTCCATTATCTAATTTATAGATTGAATATAGCTATGTCGCTTTTGTTGGATGAAATAAAACTCCATTTGAATGTCAATACTTGTGCTAGAAATTACTAATTATTGCCTAATTTTACTTCAAATAATGCATGGTCAAAGTATAAAACACGACTTAATCTGCCTAACAATGAAACTAAGTTATATTATATGAAGAATTATGTGTCCAATAAAACCACGTCATCGGTATTTCATCTTCAAAATACTAAGTCGACTGATACACCCTTAGGACTAACTGTCTGGCTTCACTTCTCCAGACAAGATCAACATTAACATCATCAGGCCATTAAAAGCCATGAAATATGTATGAATAATACATGTTGAGAAGTGAAATCAGAAGGGCCATTAAACTAATAGAAAGCAACCATGTTAGAGAATTACCTCAAGTTTAACAGGGTTCAAACGTTTTGCACTTTCTTGCTCAGAAGATGGAATTTCAGAAGTTGCTGCTTTATGGCCTTCATCCTTTCTTAATATACCATGTTGAGACAATGCCTTCTTTGCCTCTTTATTTTCCTAATAAACATTTGAATATAACTTCTCAAGTTAAACTTTTAGCCAAGACATGAAGACAATGCATATATGTTATGCTCATTTATTTGATAACAACAGAGACTACCTTCCATTTAAAAGCTTGGTAAGGAACATCTGCATGAATAAGGTAATCTTCGCAGAAGCCATGCTATCAATAAATACAAGATAATTGACGAGATGCTAAGAAAATTGAATATAGAAGATAAAAGGTGAAGACTACCTACAGTTCTTTGATACGTTGGAAGTCTTCATTAGAAACGATACCATCAGCTTCATCAGTTGAAACTTCAGCAGCCTTGATTACTACAAACCTTTTAAGAGAACATGGACTTGCATCCACAGCATTCAGACATTCAAAAAAATTGCCTAGCTTCCTCTTCTTTCTATTTGACGGATCCTTCCCATCGTTAGCATCTTCATCTTGCCCATCAATACGTATGGCTTGGACTTCTATTTCTTCATTCAATTCTTCAGTGTCACAAACATTGGCCAATTCCCCATCATCTGAACCTTCTTCATCACTGTCATTCCTACAGGCATCATCTTCCAAACCATCAATACCACTAGATTGTCAACTTTCAAGGAAAAATTCATTGTCACTCTCTCCATCATTTTCTACAGAATCCTCATCTTCTTCATATGCACTTCTAAAACAGATATCATTGTCAACTAGTGAGGAATCATTTTCAGCTTCAGAACCATAAGCAGCCATTTCATCCTCAAAACTACTATATAAAGGCTTTTCATAATCTTCTTCAAGTAACTCAACACCGGGCATGTCATTGGCAACATTGACTTCTCCAAATGCTTTTGGTCTAGCTTTTGAATCAATGGAATGACCTCGATCTTTCTTGACCAAAATTGAAGAGCATATCTATAGAAATGAAAAAAAAAATTTAATTTTTTATTCCAAAATATAACAAATTTTTCATTCTTTTTTCATTGTACCATTAAGGATGTTGTAAAAAAATAGCAAAGTCAAAAACATACTTCACTTAATAATGTGATCAAGGAGTGCGCAGCAATTGAAACAACTTTCTCAGGTGACTTTTTGTACAAGACCATGTCTTGAAGAAGGTCTTCATTCATCAACTAAGCCATAATGAATAGAAAAAAAAAATTAAGAAAGATGGTGGTAACTACTCCTTTCATGCTATAGTAAAAAAATAAAGGAATCCAAATATTCTTATGTTGCTTCCTAGGTTTTGATCACCTTGAAGCATTTTTTAGTGCTGATTAGAAATTCTATATCCGAACTGCAAACTGAAAATTTATTCATAAATTGCCACTCATATGCAAGTATGAAGGGAAATCATCGTGTAAACAGACATGGATTCATTATGTAATTCATGAAAAATTGCAGTATTTATTACTATACCATCATGTGCACTAACTAGTCTTTTACATATGCTGCTGCTTCTCAAAAAGTACATTTGGCAATATCCAAGCCATTTTAGTTAAATATGTTTGCAAATTTAGGCATAATTGAAAGGCAATTGCATCAAATGCAAGAGCATTAGTATGATAGCATAAATTATTTAATTATAAAACACATTTGCATTTGTGTATTTAATGTTGAATGTAAACTGTACAGATCCAACAATATGAAATCAATATATTTGATGCATCTCAAAAAAATATCATGTCGCTAATAGCTAGATTTGAAACTTGGTCAAAACCTTTGAGAAAATCTTTAAATAAGATATCTGCCAATACATTATTTGTGATGTTTTGAAGTCTTTTAAATTTTTTTTATAAATTTTTAAAAAGAAAATTAAAAGAATATTTTATATAATCCTCTTTATTATTATAAAAAGAATATGCTTACCTCCCCAATGCTTTTTAGCTATGGTCTATGCATGAGGAGGTCTGAGAAAAAAAAGGAGAGCTTGGGAGAAAAGAAAAAGATAATAGCTGTGCTTGGGCCTGGAGGGCTGGAATAAGCAAAGCTTCAACTAAGAAAATCACAGTAGAAACTACTTCAATCTGGGAAAAGAGCTTCTTAAAAGAGCTCATATGTGAATTGCATAAAAAGGACTATTAAAGTATACTTTTGACTGAGATTTTTCTCCCTTGGAATGCTTTTAAATTTTCTATTGAGCTGCTCAAGCGATGGTTTTGAAGTAACCAAATACTGGGCTGAATTTGGTAGTGTTGTTACGAAAGTCTATGTGACATACCATACAATTGGCTTAATCGCACAATATGACAAGCAAAAATATACCATATGATATGAGAGAATCACCTTTACAATCATTGGCACCTGAATTTTGGGCAATGTTATAGTGATATATGATAAGATCAACCCTGTTGCCATTAGTAGCTAAATTATGAGCCACGGTATGACAAGGACACTATCATCATAAGTAGAAGAACAAGAGAAAGTGGGCATTGACTAAATAAATCTAGAACACGAAAATGATGAAATAAGAATGTGATAATTTCTCAATGACCCATCTCGCGATTGTTCGATATGAGAGAATCACCTTTTGTATTTTTGGTACCTAAATTATGAGATACGAAGAAACAAAGAACCCTCCACCATGAATATAGGATTCTAAACAATGCTTGCAATGTTACAATGGTATATGATATGATCACCCTTGTTGTCTATAGTAATTAAATTGTGAGCCATAGCACGACAAGTACAGCACCATGTGACTACCAAATACTAGACAAAATGAGCGATGGCTCCATGATAAATAATCTGATATGGAATCCTGCGTAAGGATAGTGATCATATGAAAAAATTAAAATCTTAAAAAAATAATTAAAAAAAATTTAAAAAATAAAAAATAAAAAGAATACAAATATGAGAACAAGGAAAAAAAATAATATATGATATTAATATTATACGACAATTATGTGTATTATGAGCATATAAACAATGATTCAACATTTTATATTTTTATTGTAGCATATATTATTCCTAATTATTGCTTCATCTTTATTTAACCACACATCCATATTATTTTATCTTCTTGCAATAGTAGTTTACAAATTAAGTATATTATGCTTATTTTCTTAGATTATAAGCCAAGATACGTGCAAATACAAAGCTAAGGGTTCTTAAAATAAAACTTAAGATTTTGAATTAAATAGCATATTATTTTTTAAACTTTGTGAAAGACATTAAATCTGAGGACAATTGTTATACTTAGTAGACAAAAAATACATTTTTAAACTTTTCAACTTGTCTTTCATTTGATAGCTTGAGATCATGTTTGCTACTTTCTATGCTATTATTTTATCTTAAGATATTATATTGGATATTTGATGCTTTTAATCAACCCAACTCAATTTTGGAATTGTGTCCTTTAGATTTTTCGCATGCTCTCTTTATTGTACGGTATTCTGATATTGTTGGTATATTTTGATATTAAGCCAAACGGGGAGTGACAATTAGACCATCAAAAGTCCTAATACAATAAATGTGACCTTTAGGAGTGCATGGACACTATTGGCTTACCAATAGCTCTTTTCCACATGCGTCGAATTGGATGCTAGCAGAAAGGCATACAGTGTTGCGCTTTCGAGGGGAGCCACTTGCAAGCCAGCAGCATCTGTGAAAAAACTAAGTTGGACACAAAAATTCTTCACCAAGGAAATCGAGCAAGGGCAAAAGCATCCATTAAAACAACACAAAAATACTCGACAACAGTAAAAAATAATTGACAAATTAAATTGCTTCAAAGCATAGCAAGTTCAATAGAAACCCAATCAGATGAATAGAACACATACCAATGGCATCCTCAATCACATCTTACATACCACATTTAACCCAACAACAATTTCCTAATAGAACACAAGCATCAGATTGAAATCAATACAACACTCAGTAATGACAAAATATTCAATATCTAAACAGAGTATAAAACACCTCAGAATGAGAACAATCATGCACAAATTGATTCACTATTTATTCGAATTGCAAATTGGTAGGAAATTAAATTTAGTCCATCCATAACTAAACATAGCTCCACTAGAAAATACAGAATGTAATCAAAAACCAAACCTATCATTCTTAGTATTATTATCTACTATGAATAACTCACTGCATTCATATCAAAACAGAAGTCACTTCAGGAAGGGAAATGAAATGTAATAGGCTATCATGTACTTAAGGAATTAGTAGTGGCAAGAAATTGAGATTAAAATTTTCCTCAATTTAGAACTCTTAAAAGTTGGTGCAGTAGGAAAAATGGACACCCCAATCCAACATATTTGACAACATTCTATACCAGCCCTAAGATGTCATCCACATTACAATTCAATCTCTGAGCAGCCAAAAGAAGAATCAAATAGAATATGCAAAGAAGTACCATTCTAATCTTAGAAAGAAATTAATTTGACAATTGCCTTTTGTGACCATAGGCTTCAAACCAAATTTCAGCAATTCTCAATAAACATTTTTAAAATTAAAAAGGTCATAAAAGGAAGCACTAGCTACCGCTCAACAGATCATGACCTTGAAATTAAACCATTTTGTTTAAAAAATACGAAATCAACAACAGGAATATTTAATGTTTTTTACATGAAAGGCTGATATATTATGCTTTATGTGGAATTAACCTTGCTTGACTGAAAAATGGACCGATTTTAAAGCTTTTCATAGATTCGTTAGCATGTTTACAAATGCCAAAAACTCCAACAATATTTAAATATATTAGATAATATTGTACAATTAAAAATTTTCAAACTAAGTAGTTTTTAACAATATAGATGAACTATGAATCTAATTTGTTCCTCATTCAATCTTCAGTTATACATATAATAATGACCCCAACACACCAATGCAAACAATCTGGAGCCTCAAAAAGAAGTTGAAAAATAAGCAAAAAATGATAAGGCAAGAATTAAAAAGGGAAAAATCTAACAGAACCAAAAAACTGCCCCCAAACAATAGGTATCACCATTCAACCGGGTAAGGGGAAGCAGACATCATTAACAATAGGGAGAAAACACCATTATAGAAGCAATCACGGCCAAGAAGTATAAATCTTATTATGTAATAGGTGCCTGCATATTAATGACATAAAATAACTACATAGAGTGCGACAAAAAAGCTAACCACCTCAAATCGTTCCTTGCATACATGAAGAAGAGAGAAGAGCATCTCAGCAAAGCCCCGTGGAGTTAGACAAAGTATGAATTATGGCTTGGAACAAGAATTTTCAAAAAAAAGGACTTCAATTCAAGGTTTATTAACCAGTGCATCTTTAAGATGAATAAGAGGAGGGTAGGAGTGTGCTACATCATTTTTTGATGAATGACGTTGCTGCCTTTTCATACCGCGAACAACACGTTGCAATTTTGCCTTTTTCTTTTTCTTCCTCGAAGTAGTGCCCTTGTGTTGTGCCCAAATATGTGCAAAGATATCACTATTAGAAAAAGATTTAGGAATTCCAGTACCTAACCCAATTCTACAGCAAGGATCATACGGAACTTGCGTTAATTAATGAAAGTGCTTTATAAGTCAAGTTTTTCCTTATAATACAATTACCATCACCAGCATTTTTTTAACAGCATAGATTGTAGGTAAAAGTAAACAAAATCCTACGAAAACTTGAGAGACTATCAAGACCTTTCAGTTGAAATAGCATGTCTTTTTCAATTTAATAGCATAAAATTCAGTTAAAACTAAAATGTAAACTCATGCTCAAAGTTCAGCAAAACTGAGTGAGGAACATGAAAATCTATAGATGGAATAGATGTAAAGAGCTAAAATTGAGAAAATACATATCAAAGTTCTGATGACCAATTTCTTTGAAATAGTTTTGGTAAGCTTATATCACCCAATCAAATTATAGGGGCCATTTGTGAATATTTTTTTACTTAAAGGTATAACGATGACATTTGAAAATTCTCGAATTTATGCATATCAACTTCTCCACCTCCAAGTGATAGGTTATTCTTTACGATGAATGAGCATTGTCTCAAAAAACTACTCTTCTGAATGCACAAGTGAAAAAATATAAGAACAATATAGCAAATTAGCAAGTAAGAAATCGTTTCCAATATAGCATTCCATTCAAACATGTGAAAAATAGACTGAAGCACTTATACTAACTCAAGAATGTTTTCACCAAAGCGCAAACTTTGAGTCAATGACTAGGCAGAAAAAACTGATTGAATATCCTGGAGTCAAAATTGAACAATATTAAAGAAATTTACTCAATTTACCTAACTACAAAGACATGAATAGAATAAAACATTAGTTTTTAATTATTTAGGATTTTTGGAACATTAATAAAGAGCATTTGTTAGTCAAACGAAAGAATAACTTGCTTGAATGACCGTCCTTGTAGGTGGAAATTGACATAAAACTTAAAAACAAATTACTCGGTTGAAACTTCTACAACTAGAACAAAAAGGCATTTACTTTATTGAATCAAGACTTGCACAATAGTTTCAATATAAACTATTTGATCCAAAATCCAAGACCTTATGCATATATTTTGAATGCTCCAACATCATCTCAAAGTTAAAGTGCAATATAAGTCAATCATTGTTTGCAGACCATTAACACCACTACATATCATGGACTCTAGCACCACCTAGATTATCATATGGAATAACTAGGACATCACATCATGCTTATTGCATCTTCATCACTCCACACATGAAAGCAAAAAGAAAATTGTAGACACAAAATACGTGCCTTATAGATAGCTTCCCTAATAAGAATGATTTGTGGATTTTGGATATATTCATCATCCTCATCACTTGATGCTTCATATCATCATCACCATCATCAACACGCTAATAACCAAGAAGGAAACACAGAGCCGATACAATGACCATGTATTCGGCAAAAAGAAACAATAAAAAATGCATAATAAGATAACTAATAGGACTTAACCAATTGTAGAGATAAGGAAAATATCAACCTTCAAGAACTGTGAAAGCATGCTTTGCAAATAACATTAGCAGTTCAATCATCAAACCATAATTTTCAAACAAGAAATCATACATCAGTTATTATAATCAGTAAATTTAAGAAACATCAGCAAAAATAGGGCATGTATGACATCATGCATCTATAGCAATGAGAAAAGAATATTTTGAAGCTTCTTATTTTTTGCTTCATTTGTATGTTTTTTGTTCATATGACATCATGTATGTTTTTTGTTCATACTGTGCACAACATAGGAAAATGCAACTTTTCTGAGGTTTCGATCACCAACTATCTGAAGGTCCATATATAATTCAAGAGGCACATCCAACTCAACAATCTGCCTATACAAATAAGCAAAACATAATTAAAAGCATAAACTTTCAAAACAAACAGGAAAAATCAATAACATGCTAGAGATCTTCAATATCTGTAGAATCATTAGAACAACATACCTCTTGCAATACTAAATAATATTATGAAAAAAAGTTCCATTTTGGTTATTTTAAGATCAATTGATTTAAGCCCATAAACTTTCATAGCCTTCATCTAGGCATTTGATGTTCGTAAAATATTTCACATAAGCCATTTCTCTTAGCTTATAGTATGCACTTAAAACCGCACTTATCCATCTCCCCATCCCAATTCTTTCAGTTGATCTCTAGGCAACTCTATGATGTATCTTTCCATTTATCTCGGACTCCTCCCAACAATCTACTTCTATGACTTGTACCTCTCCATTGTCCTCAAGGTAGCCATACCATGGCAATGTATGTCAAAAATTGTGTTAATGCTAATGCCTAGGACTTCCTATAAGTAATGTGATATAATGTCTAAATATACTAAAAGATTAACAAAGATGGTAATATCAACAATGAGTTAATTGAAAAGTAGTAAGGATTCCTACACCATCATGGATGGATATGTATAAAGAAATAATTTCAAGAAACTAGAATTAAATCATAAATTTCACTAAGTTAATTAACATCATGATTCATAAGAAGATAAATGTTACTGTTGTTTAACAAACTAGTCACATTGTCAGAAAACAAAGGTATTACCAATTTTAGGATTCAAGCTTCAATACTCAAGTAAGAATTGAAATAGAAATGGGTTAGTATAATTTTGGATAAGTCTATAAATGATTAAATATTGAATGTTTGTTATGGAATTAAAGTGCTTAATGAAGAACATAAAATGATTGTAACACTTTCCTATCATTACTTCAAGGAACAAAAAACATTTTCTTAATTCTACAAGGGAATCATCATGAACTCAAATTAATTATGATTATGATATTTCCCTCACATGCTCGAAAAAGCATTAGAAAAGGAAAAAAAAGAAGCTAGCATTATACATATTGAAATTATGAAAAACATGTATAACAAAGTAATGATGAGTGTATAAGGAGGCTTTATAATGATAAAGCATTAGAAAAGAATAAAAATAAATTAAAATTACGTACATTAAAAGTAATTTCGCACGCCTAAGGAGAACATATTAAAAATTTCTTAATTGCAATTGAATTTCATTATGGCTATGCTTTAAGTCCTTGGGTGTGTTCATAAACTTAATTTCAAAAATGTTTTCTACCTATACACTAAAAGCATCAAAAAAATTTTGAGAATTTCTCACAACTCCCATTTTTGCACATAAAAAGATAATGCTTCATAAGTACTTTTTCACTCCTCCTTTCATAAAACTTTCTATCAACATAATCGATAAAAGACAACTTTAATTTTACACCAATTATTGATGCAACTGTAAAAATCAAGATAAGCCATTATTATGCTTTTTGCTAATAATTTTACACCAGTTGATAAGACTAAGCAAAGAGATAAATCAAAACTGAGACTAAGCAAATAGAAAAAAAATTGAGTCTATGAACAATGACTTTGAAATTTAAATTGTATCGTATTTCTAGTTTTTATAATAAATATGAGGAATTTATATTTAGACAAGTAATTACAAAAACATTTTGAATGTAATAGTTATCATAAAAAAAGAATAATACAAAATTTACTTATTTTGAGCCTATACTTCAAAATGATAGAAAAATTAACAAAAAAATGTCACTAATATGATCATAGCACCAAACAAATAAAACTAAAATAAAACATACTTCTGAGTGCGTTTTCATCAAAATATCACACTGAAGAATGAAGGCAAATTTATAAGATTGAATGGTATCAAATGTCAATGTATGAGAACAAACACACAAATAAAATAATTGCTAGAGATAAAGCTTTTAAGTTTGAAGAGTAAGTTACTGTAATAGAGAAAGTTGACATTCTACTAATTGAAGACAAGCCTAAAGAAAATCAATCTAGATGGTTTGGTCATACTAAATAGTTTACCTTGTGATTCTATAAGAGAAGTAGATTACTGAATCTTTCTTATAAAAAAGGAAAAAATATAGAATAAAAAAAATGACTATTGATTATTGGAAATGGCTTTAAAAACTTTGGATCCAAAAGAAAGGCAGTTAATGAAAAGAAATAATAAAATCTTAGAATCAATGTATCCGACCTCACTTGATGTGTTAAAGGACTGTTCTTTTAATTATAATAATAGAATATGAATTAGGTGGTTGTAGCCTAAACCTTTTTAATATAGGAATCTAGCAAAAGAAATATGCAGCCTCACAAGAAATAGTTAAGATTCTATATTTAAGAAATCATGGGAAAAAAGTGCCTGCTTTGTTCTTTGTAGAGGGAAATAAAATTTTTACCTTGATCAACAATTAGAAAGTCCTAATCAAGTCTAACAATTTATCAACAATTATATAATCTTCTCTTAAAGCTCAATGAAGTGGAAGTTTCCCATTTTCTTCAATGCCCAATTCAAAATATAACTTTAATCAGTACAAACATAAGATATTTCCAACCATTAAAATGCTGAATAGAAATATGTTGAATAATGGTGGCCCTCCAAATTGAAGTGTACTGAACACTATAACAGATTCGACCAAAAAATAAAATAAGATAAGGAACCTTCTCATTGACAAGGAGGATGATGGCTTGTGCTAGATTGGAATGAAGGGAAGACGGGAGGGTCCGAACTTCGGATTGAAGGAGATGAGAGACTAATGAGGAAATTCAACGAGGCGTCGGAGATAGTATGGGGTCATGTCTACCAGGAACATCGTGAGGTCACCGAGATCCTTTGAGACCACCAGGTCTGACGACGAACTAAGCGTGGATTGCTGAAGGAAGAGATGTAGGGACAATTCGAAGTGGCCATAGACAAGGAGAAGCTTTGCCTCGTATCCTTCTAAGTCCAGCTTCATCCTGGATTGAAGTAGAGGAAGGCTCAGCCTATCGACTGCCTTTCCAAACGCACAGAAGGAATCCGATAAGACGAGATTCGCCGCCGTCGCCATTTCTACAGATTAATTAACAAAACCATATTCGAAGGGAAGCTCAGAAGAACCAAGCTAAGGAGCTTATGCGGTTTCGGAATGGCAAATGTTTAAATACAAAGGAAAATTACTATATATTATTAATTTATTAAACAAAAGAAGGGTGTATTGTTATGAATTTGATTAGCGACACTAAGATTGCTCTAGAACGTTAGTGCGGGATTAAAATTTTTAAAATATTTTAATAAAAAGAAATTTAATAATATATTTAATTAAAAGATTTGGATATTATTACTAAATTTAGAAAACAATATTATTTTTTGTTATATTATTATTAAATTATAATCTATCAATAAGCACACCTTTATTTTATAATATTTATTACAATTTTAAGATGCATAAATGTGAATCACAAATTTTCGTTATCAAACTATAATATAATTATATGATAAATAATAGAAATGTAAAGTTTGAGAACCTTTATTGATAATACCAACACCTTGAGGTTGGATAAAGAAGACTTAATTGCCATTGCTTATAATGCTATCGTCTAAGGAAATAATGCACATCATTCATCCATCTCGTACACATTTCTTCTAGTAATGTTGGCACCTAAGGAGGTAAGTGTAAAGTTTAACTATCCTTTTTACAATGTATTGTCTCGCCACATGCAACACAACCTCCAAGGAAATAAACAAGAAAGATAATATTTGGTCATTCTTTGTTGATGCACAAACTCAAATAGGAAGTGACGCTTAGGGTTTAATTGAAGGAAATAAATTTGCATACTTGACGAACAAACATTTTTCTAAAGAGAAATAGAATTTTAGTTTATTCCCCGAGTTTTTCTCGTCCTCCTTTGTGATCCTCGACTTAGGAGACCCAAAGTTATTACTTAATTTTTTTTTATAATCACACTCAATAAAAATCTTTACTATGTTTTTGTTCATTCCCTTGAAACTAAATTTGACATTAACATCTTTTAACATATTTTGCAAGAAACTAGATATGTAAGCTAAAATGGAGTCTAAGAGTCTATGATATTGTTATTTGAAAGAGAATCTCTCAACACTTTTGGTTAAGAAGCAAGCAAAGTTCCTTACATTTCCACCTCATTAGTTTGTAATCTTTCTCCTTCATCCACTAACAATAATATCCATTTATTTTAATAAAAAATAAAATATTTTACCAAATTTATTTCTTCTTATACTTTAAAGGGGCATATAAGGTAATTAAATAACCCTAGCATGGGAGACAACACCAAATCCTTCTCTTCTAATCGAGAGCCCCTTCAGGCTCTTAGTATCACTCTTTGACATAATCACTTTGCTTCCATTTTTACAAATCTTTTACCATATAATCCTTCACAACATCATCTTATTGACACCAAAATAATGATTTATGAATAAAAGCCTACCACCTCTCCCATAGTTAAATTTTTTATTGCCCTTAACTGAATCTTAAATGTAACAACCCCCAAATCTCAAACTTATCAAATAGAAAAATTTTATATTTAAGTCAAAAATATTGTGGCAAAGTATTATTAAACATAATAAAATTAATTTCTTAAAAAATAATATTTTTATATAAAAATATTAAAATATATTATTTTAATATAAAATTATTAAAATAACAATAAAGTGCTCATAATATATCATAGATGTATGCATATGAGTTACTATATAGTCTTTAATAATCAAAAAATCTAAAATTCCTTAAGATTATATAACCCAAAATATTCTCTCTAATTTCTCTTCTACTACAAAAACATCAACTATATGATTCCCCCATCGTGTTGTGCAATTTGCATCTCACTAAATCATTGTTATTAATTCTTCACTTATTGTATTATATGGCCTCTCCATCAAACTGTGTGATTCCTTCAACTCCCTATATATGGTTATCAGAATCCCATCATACTCTTTGACCTTTATCTAATCATATTGTATGAGAAGCTCATGGTATAGTATAATCACTCCAACTATGATATGATGAGTTTGTTGGACCACACAATAACCTTTCTTCTTGAACAACCTTAACTCTAATTGTATTATATATTCTCTTAATTGTATGATATGTTTTTTAACTCTTTAAAAAAATTATTCATAGTCATATAGTATATTGAGTTTAATCATATAGTAAACTCATCTCCAAACAAAATCATAAGGCCTAAATTAAATTATATTTTACTATAAGACAACTCTAAACCCCTATAATTAATTATCATAGCATTCTTAACCTGTACAATAAAATAAAACCACTAATTCCTTTATAAAAATGAATAAATTCAATAAAAGTATAATTTCAACCTTTTTTATTTTTACTCATTGTAGTAGCCTTCTAGTATGTTCTTCCCCTTCTTGATTCTTATAGTAATAGTAGGTCTCCTTTGTCTTCCTTACTACTCTCCTTATGACCAAGACAATTTTTTCTTCTCTTTGTTGTTGTTCACTTGAATTGAGACTTTCTTCTTCCCTCTTCTCTTTATTTTCGCTTTTTCTCCTTCTCTTCCTCCATTTTTCTTTCATTAACAACATCTCTAAACCACCTAAAAATTTTAGTAATAACTTATTTAACACTAATCTTATTAAAGATAATTGGCTTAAATTAAAAAGTATCATTTGCCATTTCTTTTGCCAAATTTTGTGCTAAACCATTAACATGAAAACTTACCTCAACCTCCAAATCCATGGAAGAGGTAGAAGTGGAATCCAAATAACATTTGGTGGCTTTGAAGGCCATGGGTTCTTCCTTCTTTCTCACTTGCTTTAACTTGCTTGTAGAGGCATCTTCTGTAATTCTCCTAGTCATCTCTATTTCGACAGTGAGAAGTTTACCAAGGAGTTCATCCAATGAAAGTTTGTTGACATATTTAGTCGCTTTAATCGCCGTTACAGGGAAATCATATTCCTTTGGAAGGATTCTCAAAATTTTCCTTACTAAGTCACCATTTGAGAATGCCCTTCCAAGATTTGTCAAGCCATTTGTTAAATCATTAAATCTTAAAAACATACTTTTAATACTCTCACTTGGATTCATTCTAAAAAGATCATAGTCATGGGTGAGGATGTTGATCTTCATCTCTTTCACTAGTGAGGTGTCCTCATAAGTTACTTCGAGTTTTTTTCACACCTCAAATGTCGTATGTAAAATTTATAATTTGTGTAAATTCACTAAGAGAAATTCCACAATGAAGATAGTTCAAGGTCCTAGCATTCAATAGAGCAAATGTTTTATGCTTAACATTAAGCTCACTAAAGGGCTTGGCTTCTTTAGTAAAAGAATTTCTAGAAAGTACACATGACTTAGTCATAACTTCCCATAATTCTAAATTGATAGATTGAATAAAAATTCTAAAATGGTTTTTCCAATATAAGTGAAATTCTCTTTTATACAAGGAGGCCGAATTGAAGAAAAACATTCACACAAGGTTGCATCCATATTAACCAAAGAGGAAGCTATAAAACAAAAAAACATAAAACCACAAAGAATGTGAGAAATCCTTCACTTAGCACAAGTGGATCTCCCACGTGATGTTACTCACGTAATTTGGGATTCCTCTCTTTGATACCAATTGAAGTTCTTTGTGCTTAAGAAAATCCCATAAAAGGGGGGTGAATTGTGATAAATAAAATTTTCTTTCGATTTTCAGTTTCAATTAAAACTAAAATCTTTTAAGGAAGAATAAGAAAGAATAGTACACAAAAGAATTTTAAGGTGGTTCGACTCAAAATTGAGCCTACGTCAACCACCCATTAGTGTTGGGAAAAGAACACTAAAATCACAAATTACAAGCAAGGTTTTTTTGTACGGTTCACCTCAAACCTACTTGGGATTTTACCTTTGGCTAATCCCGAACCCACTTGAGTTTTCTCGGGCTCAACTCAAACCTATGGCTTTTGCACAATTTTTGGGATGCCCTTACCCCAAAGAAAGAAATACAAAAAATTGACAAAACTTAAGACACTTTTAAGAGAAATATGAGGCACACACAATAACAAAAAGTGGGAGAAATAGAGATTGAAAAATTATTGAAGCAAAAACCTCCAATTCTGGGTTCCTTCTTGCAGCTTTCACTTTGTGACTTTGGAAGCACCATATGCACTTAGAATTGGTCGATATTATGATTTGAAAGATTTTAAATCTTAGAATTGGTAACCTCTAGGAGTTCTTCATCATTCAATATTTATAAATCTTAATTTGAGCTTTAAATACACTCTCAATAGTTCTAAAATGAACTAACAATTTGGGTCACGGACACAAAGTAGTCACTCTTCGATTTGGAGCCCGAAATGGACGTTTCGATTGAATCTCGAATTTACCATTTGAGATCAATCCTAGCCGTTGGATCTAGGCAGCCTTGATCTGGGCCATTGGATGGCACGATTGTTGTCCTGCATATATTAAAAAAAATTTCCAGAAATCAACTAAAATAGAAACTTACTACAGTGGTTCCACATCCTCTTACAGATCTGGCTCGTTTTCGAATCTCCTGCTTGACGTTTTACTCATTTATCATGCAGCAAGTTACCTTGATTATTTTAAGAAGTCCGATCGTGCTTACCCTTCTTCATTCTTTGGCAATCGAATGGAAGTTTAGTCCCACATCAAAAGAATTTTGTACATGTTCTCCACTTTTTAAAGGAAACAACCTTTCTATTTCTAAAAGATATAAAAGAAACAATCAAAAGGGTCAGAGTTTTAGTTATCAAACCAATAATGGAAAATGTAAATCGAATTATCTTATGGAACATGATGGAACAAAAATAATATGAACTAGTCAAAAAATAAAAAGATTTCAAAATGAATAATGAGATTCTTCGCAAATCGTTCGTTTTAGCACGACCGAAGGTCGATGATTCACTAATGGAAGGAATAACAAAAGATCTTTGTGATAAGACAATCCAAATCACAAATGTCTTTGCCATGGCTCTCTATAACACTTTCAGTTCATTTATTCTCTCGAGCAGTTTGGTGTTTTCTCCCCCCTTCCTACACCAAGATTACATCACTTGGTCATGGCTGGCATGATTTGATGCTTGCTCTGGTGTTCTTTCTCTGTGGGCTGGGTTCGCACTTGTTTCGTTCTGTAGCTGTGGGCTGATTTCTCACTTTTTCCGTTCAACAGCTCTTCCTATTGCCTTTGGGCTTCGCTCGCCCCTTCCGGGTCTATAAAAAAAATTTACTTTATTTTATTTTTTAAAACCTTAAAGCCTGGACGAACCAGCCGTGGGGTTAAGTCGACCCGCCCAATGCTACAGTGAAAATTGTCGAGACTAATGTGGTTTTATAGTGTTTGTTGACAATTTTTGTGCCAAAATTTTGAGTATAACTATACCAAGAGAAAAATTCATGAAAAAAAATTCATGAAAAATTATTCCTAAATAATTTTAAAAAATAAAATAGTGATGTCTCTACTTTTCATCAATAATGCTTGGTCCAAAAATAATAATTAAAAAATTTTTAAACTTATAGCATTTTTCAAATATTAATACTAGTAGTGTGCCACATGATCTCAAAATAAAGAGATATTCAAGTATAAAGATTTTGGTGCATGCCTTCAATTTCCTTGAAGCTTGCCATCACTCCAAGAGTCTTAAAGACCACTATTTTAGAAATTTAATATTCATGGCTTAACTTAATTGAATATTAATAATTTCACTTAAAGCAAGCCCATATGAGATATAAACATTTATGCTTGACTCATCAAACACAAGGGTGTAATAATCTCACCTTTTTGATGATGGTAAGACATAAATGTTTTAAATAATAAAATATGACAAAAAAATAGAAATAAATTTTTAACGAGGAAATTAACAATTAACATGCTCCCCCTATCTTGATGCTCCCCCTAACACCTAACTATTCTCCCCATTTGACACCATCAAAATGGAGTGAACCCTAAGCAATATCTAAAAGTCCTAATTGTTTTCTCAACATTTGAAATTACTCCGATGGTAAGGTTTTTGTAAAAATGTCAACCAATTCAAGCTTAATGGGAACATGCTCTAATTCTACTAATCTTTTGGCCACTTGGTCTCTAATAAAGTGATATCTAACTTTTATGTACTTTGTCCTAGAATGATGAACTTGATTCTTGGCTAATGCTAATGTACTTGTTTTATCAATTCTGATAGGTATATGTGTGACTTCTAAACCATAGTATTGAAATTGTTGTCTTATTTTAAATCCTAAGAAAAATAAATTTAGCTCACCCATCATGCTCATTTCAAATTCTTTGGTCATAAGATTTCCAAATTCTCTACATTTCTTTTTTGTACTACCAAAAATAATATCATCAACATAAATCTAAACAATTAGTAAATCATCTCCTGATGATCAAATCCTTTGGATGTGAGGTTGCAAATTTCCATCCTCTATGTAACTTGTTTTTTTTGTTTTCTACTTCAAGATTTTCAATTTTTCTTCATTCTTATTCAAATCTAAGTTGTTTACTATATTTATTTCATCTTTTCGATACTTCTCACTAACTAGTTGGATAGACTCATCAAACACAACATATACTATTTCTTCTATCTTAAGAGATTCTAGATTAAAGATTCTATATGCCCTTCTAATAGATGAATACCCAAGATGTGGATTTTTATTTTCTTCTTGATTTTGACTGTATAAGGTGTAAAATCTAAATTAGAAACATAACACTAAATTAAATCATTAGTTTAAGTTTTATAAATGTCCTAGACTTATCCTAGAATGTCTCCAAATATTTTGGAGATATTTTCTTCTAATCTTCTAAATTCTATCTTAAGAACCCAAGAAAGCTTGGGTTGAGCACTAAATGGGGCTTGCATGTTCTAATTCTTAATAATCCATCAAAAATTTTGTTTTTGTGAATATATATTTCTTCTAAAAAAGTAATCTTTCATAGTATGTTCAAGTTTACAACAATAAAAAAACAATATTTGATGGCTTAGGCAAGCTTATGTACTTAGGTTTTTAAAAATTGAAGACATGTGAAGAACAATAAGCATGTGAAGCATAAGAAGTATGTGAAGTTTTTCTAACTCTAGAATGTTCAAAAAATCGTATTTTTCTTTCAAAAGTAAAATATCATGCTTTAAAGAATTATTCTCAATGATAAGGGAAGCCTTTTCGTCACATATATGTTGATTTTCTATTCTTTTCTTTTCATCTTTTTTCTAACAAAATCAAGTAATTCAACTTTTTCTTTGTAAGCCTTTTTTCAATTTTTTATGAGCACTTGTTTAAAAAGTCAATGCATTCATAATTTCAATATAATTACTTTCTAAAATATCTCTTGTCCAAGTGCTTACCTAATTTTCTTCTTCTTCTTCACTTGATGATATTGAAGATGCCTCATTTTCCATAAAACAAATCATCCCTTCTTCTCCTCTACCTAAGCTTGAAACATCTAAATCTTTAGAAGCACTCCATGTAGCTTGGAAAGCTTCCTTTTTCTTCAAGTTCTTCTTCTTCTTCTTCTTCTTTTCCTCTTTCATATGCTTGTCCTTGAGTTTTGGATATTCCAATTTAATATGACCAGTTTGACCACACTCAAAACAAGTTGGTGGCTTCTTCTCCTTGTTGCTCATCTTCTTCCATTTCCTATTAACAATACTTTTTGCCAAACTTTTTGCTAACCATTAACAAGAAAAGTTACCTCATCCTCCAAATTCATGGAAGAGGTAAAAGTGGAATCTGAATCACATTTGGTGGCTTTGAAGGCCATGGGTTCTTCCTTCTTTCTTTCTTGCTTTAACTTGATTGTAGAAGCCTCTTTCGTAAGTCTCCTAGCCATCTCTATTTCAGTAGTGAGAAGTTCCCCAACGAGTTCATCGAATGAAAGTTTGTTGACATCTTTAGCATCATTAATAGCTGTTGCAAGGGGATTATATTCCTTTGGAAGGATTCTCAAAATTTTCCTTACTAGGTCACCATTTGAGAATGCCCTTCGACATTCCATGAATTATCTAGCCATTTGTTATGTCATTAAATCTTAAAAACATACTTTTAATACTCTCATCAGGATTCATTCTAAAAAGCTCATAGTCATAGGTGAGGATGTTGATCTTCGTCTCTTTCACTTGTGAGGTGCCCATATAAGTTACCTCGAGTTTTTTCTATACCTCAAATGCCACATGCAAATTTATTAATTGTGTAAATTCTCTAGGAGAAATTTCACAATGAAGATAGTTCAAGGCCCTAGCATTCAATTGAGCCAATGTTTTATGCTGAACATTGAGCTCAATAAAAGGCTTGACTTCATTAGTAAAAGAATTTCTAGGAAGTTCACAAGGCTTAGTCATAACTTCCTATAATTCTAATCGCTAGATTGAATAAAAATTCTAAAATGTTTTTTCCAGTATATGTAAAATTCTTCATTAAATAGGGGAGGTAGAATTGAAGAAAAACCTTCACACAAGGTTGCACCCATATCAACCAAAGAGGAAGGCTTACAAAAAACACAAAACCACAAAAAATGTGAGAAAGCCTTTACTTAGCACAAGTGGATCTCCCACGTGATGTTACTCACATAATTTGGGATTCCTCTCTCTGATACAAATTGAAGGTCTTTGTGCTTAAGACAATCTCACAATAGCGGTGAATTGTGGTAAATAAAATTTTCTTTCGATTTTCAGTTTCAATTAAAACTTAAATCTTTTAAGCAAGAATAAGAAAGAATAGTACACAAAAGATTTTTAAGGTAGTTTGACTCAAAATCGAGCCAACATCCACCCTCAATCGGTGTTGTGAAAAGAACACTAAAATCACCAAATTACAAGCGAGGTTTTTTGTATGGTTCACCTCAAACCTATGTGAGATTTTACCTTTGGCTGATCCCGAATCCACTTGAGTTTTTTTTGGCACAACTCAAACCCCAAGCTTTTGCATAATTGTCGGGATGCCCTTACCCCAAAGAAAGAAATACAAAAAATTGACAAAACTTAAGACACTTTTAAGAGAAATATGTGGCACAAACAATACCAAAATGAGGGAGGAATAGTGATTCAAAAATAGTTGAAGCAAAAACCTTCAATTTTGGATTCCTTCTTGCAACATTCAATTTGTGATTCTGGAAGCACCGTATGCACTTAGAATTGCTCGATATTATGATGTGAATGATTTGAAATCTTAGCAATGGTAACCTCAAGGAGTTCTTCATCATTCTTTATTTATAAAGCTTAATTTGAGCTTTAAATACACTCCCAACAGTTCTAAAATGGACTAACAATTTGGATCAAGGATACAAAGCAGTCACCATTCGATTTGGAGCCCGAAATGAACGTTCTGATTGAATCTGGAATTTATCATTTGAGATCAATCCAAGCCGTTGGATCTAGGCGGCCTTGATCTCTTCCATTGGATTGTGCGATAGTTTTCCTGCATATATTAAAACAATTTGTCCAGAAATCAACTAAAATAGAAACTTACTACAGTGGTTCCATATCCTCTTCAAGATCTGGCTTGGTTTGGAATCTCCTGCTTGGCGTTTTACTCATTTATCATGCAGCAATTTACCTTGATTAATTTAAGCCGTCCGGTCGTGCCTGCCATTCTGCATTCTTTGATAATCGAATAGAAGTTTAGTCCCACATTGTCCAAATGTCTTTGTCATTGCTCTCGATAACACATTCAGTTCAATAGTCTCTCGAGCCATTTGGGGTTGGCTCCCCCCTTCCTCAACCAACATTTCATCAGTTGCTCTTGGTTGTCTTGATTTTGCACTTGCTTTGGTCAGCTTTCTCTATGGGCTAAGTTTGCACTTGTTCAGTTCAGCAACTACGGGTTGATCTCTCACTTATTCTGTTCAACAGCTCTGCCTGTGGCCTTTGGGCTTTGCTTGCCCCTTTCGGGTCTATCAAACAATTTTTACTTTATTTTATTTTTTAAATCCTTAAAGCCTGGATAGATCAGCCGTCGGGTCTGGTCGACCCACACAACTCTATAGTGGAAATTCCTAAGACTAAAGTTGTTTTATAGTGATTTGTGAGAATTTTTGTGCAAAATTTTGAATATAAGTATCCAAAATAATTTTATATTATGATAGTATTACAAGTGTCCTAAATGACTATGAATAGAAATTCATGAACAATTATTCCTAAATAATTTTCAAAAATCAAATACCAATGTCTATACTTTTTATCAATAATGCATGTCCCAAAAATAAAAATTTAAAAATTTTTAAACTTATAACATTATCAAATATTAATACTACTTGTGTGCCACATCATCTCAAAATTTGGACATAGCAAATTCACGAAAAATAAAGAGATATTCTAGTATAAAGATTTTGGTGCATGCCTTCAATTTCCTTGAAGCTTGCCATCACTCCAAGAGTCTTGAAGACCACTATTATTTTAGACTTTTAAAGTTCATGGCATGACTTAATTGAATGTTAACAATTTCACTTAAAGCAAGTCCATATGAGATATAAACATTTATGCTTGACTCATCAGACACAACGGTGTAACAGAAAACTCAATATTATTTTTTATTCAATTTTAGTTAAGTTAAACTTATTTTAAATATCATGTCATAACTTAAAAAAAAAAATATATATTATATTTCTAATATAAACTAGTTCTCATGCTATCTATATGATATAATATATGTACTTTATCATAAAATAAACATCTAAAAGATCCTTAGAAATTTAAAAACTATTAGCCAATTTAATACCAATACTTCTTATCAACATAACTTTGTCATATATCAATATACACAATATAAAATGGCACATAAGATATCTTAATTTAAGAATAAATTATCTATTAATTAAAAATTATTTTTATATTACCATTATCAAACTTTTCTACCAAAATTCATGGTGAAGATTCTTAATCCACTTTTCTTTTCTTTTAGTTTTTCTACAAACTCATAGATGAAAGAACATGAGTTACTATATAATCTTTAATAATGAAAATATCTACAATTTTTTAAGATTATGTAACCTAAAGCATTCTCTCTGCTTTCTCTACTACAAAAACATCAACTATAAGATTCCCCCATCGTTTTTTATAATTGGCATATCACTAAATCATTGTTTAATTCTTCACTTATTGCATTATATGGCCTCTCCATCAAACAGTATGATTCCTTCAACTCCTTATATATTGCTATCAGAAGCCGATCTAACTCTTTGACCTTTATCTAATCATATTGTATGAGAATCCTATGGTACAATATGATCACTCCAACTATGATATGACGACATTGTTGAACCATACAATATGCATTCTTGTTGAACCAATTTAACTCTAATTGTATTATATATTCTCTTAATTCTATGATATGTTTATTAACTCCTTAAACAAATTATTGATAATCATATTGTATATTGAGTCTAATCATATAGTAGACTCACCTCCAAAAAAAACCATAAGGCTTAAATTCAACTATATTTTACTATAAGACAACTCTAAACCCCCGTAATTAAATATCATAGAATTCTTGTACATCAAAATAAAACCTCTAATTCCATCATAAAAATGAATAAATTCAATGAAAAATATAACTTCAACTTTTTTTCCCTATTTTCACTCATTACAGTAGCTTTCTAGTACGTTCTTCCCCTTCTTTATTCTTATAGTACTAGTAAGTCTAGTTTCTGTCTGCCTTGCTGCTCTCCTTATGACCAACGCAATTCTTTTCTTCTCTTTCTTGTTGTCCTCTTGAATTGATACTTTCCTTTTTCCTCTTCTCTTTATTTTCTCTTTTTCTCCTTCTCTCCCACTGTTTTTGTTTCATTAGCTACATCTCTAAACTACCTAAAACTTCTAGTAATAACTTATTTAACACTAATCTTGTTAAAGATAATTGGCTTCAATTAAAAAGTATTATTTGCCATTTAAATATTCATAATATATATATGTATTATTCAAAAAATTCTAATTAATTATGTATGTCATAAAACATTATTAGCACATTGCAATTATATTCTTCAAAGGTAGTTCTTTTAAAATATGCTTTGATAAAATTTTATTTTCATTTAAAAATATGACATACTTCTCAAAATAAAATTATTATTATTTTCTTTTAATTAATAAATGCATTATTTAAAAAAATAATTTTATGTTATTTAAATTCTCATAATTACTATTATGTCAATCAAATCCCAAGATTTGTAATATATTATATAGAGCAAAATTTTAAGTTATTACAATAACAAAATTCTATTTTTGTATGCATTATTTTATGAAAGCATATATATTATCATGCATATCATGAAAAATAAATATTATTAAAATATAAAATGATATACTAATAAAATAATAACCAACCTCTTAGAAAAAATCATATTCTATGTAAGAGTAAAAAAATAACAAATAATATGAAAAAATATCTTAATTATGAAACATTTTATATATTAATTTAATATTGTGCATATATCAAAATTACAAGTTTGACTAATTGAATTTAGGACGAAAAAAACTTTTTCAAAAATTATTTTTTTTATTTTTTACAAATATAAACATGCATATTTATCAGCAAAATTTTTTTAAATATATATATATATAGACACACACACACACACACACACACCATATTTCTGATGATTATTTCACTCAAATTATCATCTTTATTTTTTCCCCCTACTACAGTTTTAGCACGCCATATTTTATACTTAATGTATTATATATTTTGTAAAATTTTTTAATAACATACCATACATTAAATTCATTGCATTATATGTTTTATGTAAAACCACTCTACTGCTAATCCTATATTATTGCTAATTCCATAACTTTTATAACCTAACGTACAATATTTTGAGCATCTTATATGGAATGCACAAATCGCGTATATTGTAATCTAATACAAATGAATAATATTAGCCTCTACAACCTTAATGGCAATATGTTATGTAATTTCTAGATATCATTATAGAAAATATTAAATAGGATGATATATTTGTAAATAATAGAATATTTAGGTATTTCATAAAAAGGTCATGTTGAAATTGATTCGGAATAAGATTTTCAAATTCTCAACAGTCATTGTATGAGTAGGATAAAAAATGCCTTTAACTGCCCTCACTTCCCAAGCTTAATTCAATAGTGAGCCATGAAGAGTTCAGGTCATCACGACCTTGTTCTCTCAGCTTAGGCCCAATCCAATAAGCTTTTTCATATAAGAAAACTAAGAAGGAAAGTTTTGCCATAGAGGGGAGTTGCAAAGATTTGAGTCATCGATGATGTATGGTTTTTAGAGTGACTGTAAGAAAGATTGAAAGGCATCACAAAATGGATGTTAACTATGTACCGATCTACCACACACGCAAGCAATTTATTTAACCTTTGCGTGTCAATTATAAATCGGAGGTGTCCCCTAAAAAATATATATTTTGCCCTGTTTTGACATGAGAAAGTTGATCATGTTTTGGCTGTGGCTCAAAACTTGCCTGGGTTCCCCGTCAAATATATATTCACACTCACATGTTGGAAAATGGAGCAGGGAGATCGAAAAGAATGGAGAATGTGAAATTATTTTAACTTTCTGCAATTAGTTGATCTCACAGAAGACACAAAATTAATGGATATTTCGGGAAAAAATAAGAAACTATTGAGCTAGTGGGATGTATGTATTTTGATAGTGGTAAGCCTCGCGATACAAATTGTGCTCATCTTTCTTGGACGTTTGAAAAACACCTCAGTATCGAGAGCATAGACAAGAATGGCTATTTGGAGCAACTATCTTTTGGCCAACTGGGTTGACCGACTTTGTTCTTGGCCAGCTAAGCAACAGTATGGACGACAATAGCAACAATGCCATCCTCACATTCTGGGTGCCTTTCCTTCTGCTTCACCTTGGTGGCCCAGATACCATCACTGCCTATTCCATGGACGATAATGAGCTGTGGGCTTGACACCTTCTTGCTCTCGCCTACGAGCTCATCATTGTCATCTACATTATGTTCTGGTCTTATTGAAGTAACCTCCTTCTTGCTCCCACCCTGGTCATACTCTTTGTTGCCATCGCCAAGCATGCAGAGTGGTCTTACTTACTTTACAAAGCCAGCATTGACGGTTTTCACAGCTCCATGGTCATTTCAAGCAAGCAAAGTCAATTAAACCAGATTTCTTCCAACCGTAGGACAATGGTGCACGTGTGTAGGACGAAAATGGAAAAGACGAATTGAATGCTTTAAAAGGAGCTTTCGATATGTACTAGGTTTGCAAGCCTTTCTTCCTGGACGTTATTCCACTTGTGGACGTATACAAGGTAATCAGAGAAATGTTGAAGTAGCTGACTGTCGAGGAAGTTTTGGGACTAACAAGCATGGAACTCAGCTATGCCAATGATGAGATGTACAAGAAGGGCATCGTTAATTGCTCACGTGTCGACGTCATCCTCAGGGTGATCTGCTCCTTCGGTATCCTTCTCGCTTTCTTGTTGTTCGTTTTCTCCCGAAAGCATGGCTTTGACACTACTCACATTACGATCACTTATGTCCTGCTTGGAGCTTCCATATGTCTTGATACCATGGCTTCTCTCATGTTGCTGTTATCTGACTTGCCGGTGATCTTCCTTCTCGAATTTAAAAAACTGGGCAAGTGGGGTTTGCTTCTTGCCAGCTCATTCTCAGCATAAGGAGAACATTGTGACGTGAAAGAAGATGGAGGCCTTCAGAGATTCCCCAACTCAACTTGATCACCAACTGCTTCAGGAATGTAGTAGTACAACAAAAGGAACATGTATCACCAGACAATCCAAAGAACAGGAGGATAAACAAATGGTCACGCATAATAGAATCCAAGCTTAGATGACCCATTAGAGCATTTCAAGAGGCAACGCTATTGTTCCCAAGTTGGACCAATGGATTTTCATCCTAAACTTCTTAATCACAGAAGTCAATAAAGGTGATCAACTTCTTCTAGAGCTCGTCACTGCACATGCTAAAAAATGCTTACAAATTTCGTGGGGGTAGTTCAATGATAAAGCAGGGTTTGCTGCACTCCGACAAGTCGATGCCCAAATATGGGTTGTCCCTGCATTCCTTAATTTGTTAGAAGGCTTGTTAGCCGATCAGCAAGTTCTTGTGTGGCATATTGCGACACAACTATGCTACCACTGGAAGCCCCAAGAGCTGCACCCGTTGCATCATCCTCATGAAACTCAACCATAGTCTATGGGGTTAAGAGCGTAGAAGACCACTTGGCATGGGATGCAAGCATGCAAGTGCCTATCCGACTATATGTTGTACCTAGTTTTGATGCGACCAGAATGGCAACTATGGGAAGAGCGAGCCCTCTGATTTACTAGCTTGCTTGCTATGATATGGTACAGTTCATCGAACGACATGAAGTGGATTTGACGTTGACTGTGAACAGCAATGATGACGTTGAGACAAAGGCGTGCAGGGTGATATTAACCAAACCTATAGAATGGATCACATATCCATCTTTGTTTCAGATAGCACAAGTGCTTGCCTACCGGATTCTTGTGCTTGGGGAGGACAAAGGTGGCTGGTGATCACATTGGCATGGGTGGAGCTTTTGATGCCAGGAGTTAAGAATACTCGAGCGAGCATGCACAGTAGGGGAGGCGACATTCTAACTTTTGTTTTTGCTACTTGTGAAGCATGTGGGAATGGTGGATACTTTGGATATTGGCGGATACATGATGGGTGGTGCACTGGACATAGCCAAAAAGCTATCGTCCTTCATTAAAAGATATTTAAGAAATCGTCTGCTTTGATGACGACTAGTGAACAAGTGTGAAAAATGTATCCATAGATTCAACTTTGGTAAAATAAAGAATTCTTCTTGAACTGGTCTACAAAAATTGGTCCTCATAGCAATATTGAAGGTAATGACACTCCAAAATAAATAGTCTTTTAAAACATAGTTTTTGTACATCTGCTCATTGAGAAGGATGAAATAAAGAAAATATAATTTATTGAAAAAATAATATATGAATGTTTGTTCATAAAGAATAATATAATCACATAGAAATATTTAATGATAATAAATTAATAATATCAGTGACAAAAAAATCTTATATTTCAGGAAAGAACAAAAAAATGTATTTTTTTTACACATTATATTCAAGTTGTTGTATTCATTTAAGGTTATAAAAGCATAAACATAAACAAAAATGGTAATAGTTGTTCAAAATTTATTTTATAATTTTTTTCTCATTCAATATAAGTAATCTCAATAATTATTCTATTCTTCTTTTTTAATATTTTATTTTATTTTGGCACTTTTCTAATAAACAATTGATTATGAATTTCATGTTTTTGTGCAAAAAATTAAATTCTTTAGATAAAACATTTCTTCTCTGTTAGTTCAAAAAATTTTTATATTAAATTTTTTTTTATTTTTATAAGTCCTTCAAATTACATATATTTTTAAAATACCTTCTATTTATAAACTACAAATGATATGCAACTCAAATGAATAAGGTCATATCTAAAAAATAAATAATATCTACTTTTGTTTTAAAATAAAATATTGATTTATTACAAATATCAACATGAACTAACTCAAGAGACTACATAACTTTCTAAAACTTAAGAATGATGATTATTGGTGCTTATCAAAAATTTAACTTTCACAAATATAATCAACATTAAAAATAAAAAAAATATCATTCAATATTTTTTATTTTATAACTTAAATCTAACAAAATACAAATAATCATTCTAATAATATCACAACTAAGAATTATTCTTAACCTCTACTACAAATACATTAGTTTTAATATGAAATTTTTATTAAAAACACCTCATTGACAACATTCTTCCTCAAATATAAAAAATAATGTTGTTATAGTACTTATGTAATACTTGATGAACCACAAGCTAAAAATTAAAAACTAAACAAATATCGTGAACCAATTTTTTTATCATTTATCCTTCAATATCATTTAAAATATTGCCTTGACATCTATTCTATTAGCTTAAGTCTTTATTCATATTCACATAAAAATTTCTTGACTTTGAAACTTAAAAAAGACCACATCATTGCAATACAAGAAGTTGGATATAAAACTTAAATGAAATTCAAAACATTGTTTCAAGGTGGCCTTGGTTTACACATCCTTTACACCTCTTTAAAGCAAAAATGTTAATTAACTCAAAATCTTAATCAATAATTATTGGCCTTATACATCGCATATATATCTTTAACGATTTGGAAGCTAATTAGAACGATAAAAGGGAAGCTAAGTAAAGTATAGGCCAAAAAATGAGATCCCAGATTGCTGAAATCGATTGGAGTTCTCGAGCTTCACTTCCATGCTTTCTTTCCCCTAAACTGCTTACCACCTTGCCCTTGCTGCTTTTTTTTCTCTTAACAAGAACGGGCTGCTCTTGCTCTTTTGGTAGCCAGTGGCATCGCCTTGGAGTGCTACTTTTGCCTGTTGCTTAGCCCACAAGTCTTGTTAAACAATAATAGCAAATTAGCTCAAGCCGACTTAGATAAAAATAAGCTTTGAAATAAAAAAATTACGTAACAAAACAAAAAAACATGATGCTATTACAATTAAAAATGGCAAATGTAACTTTGACATACCTTTTTTGTTTCACAACAGTTTTAGCCTTGTACTTTTCTCTATCCCCCCTGCCTGCTCGAACGAGAGCTACACTCTCCTACTTGCTGACACAGCACAGTAATAGTGCTTCTATTAGCTAATTTATAGATTGAATATAACTATGATGCTTTTGCTGGATGAAATAAAACTCCATTTGAATCTAATTACTTGTGCTAGAAATTACTCGCTATAGCGCAATTTTACTTTAAATAATGCATGGTCAAAGTATAAAACATGACTTAATCTGCCTAACAATGAAATTAAGCTATATTCTATGAAGAATTATGTGTCCAATAAAACTAGGTCATCGGTATTTCATCTTGGAAATACTAAGTCGACTGATACACCCTTAGGAGTAACTGTCTGGCTTAACCCTCCAGACAAGATCAACATTAACATCATCAGGCCATTAAAAGCCATGAAATATGCTTGAATAATATGCGTTGAGAAGTGAAATCAGAAGGGGGAGTTTAACAACATCATCTTGTGATGTACTGCGATATGAGCATACTACATAACATATATTTATCTATACCTATGTTTTGATTTATATGACAACATACTATAATTATATACACACACATATGGCAATTTAAAAAATAAAATAAAAATTAGAAATAAATGATAGAAAAAGAAATTAAAAAAAGAGAGAATGATTGACTAAATAAATCTAGAACACGAAAATGATGAAATAAGAATGAATTGATTTCTCTATGACCACATCCCGCGATTGCTTGATATGAGAGAATCACATTTTGTATTGTTGGTACCAAAATTATGAGATAGGAAAAAACAAAGAACCCTCCACCATGAATACAGGATTCTAAACAATGCTTGCAATGTTACAATGATCACCCCTATTGTCTGTAGTAGCTAAATTGTGAGCCATAGCACGACAAGTACAGCACTATGTGACTACCAAATACTAGACAATGTGAGCGATGGCTGCATGACAAATAATCTGATATGGAATCCTGAGTGAGGATAGTAATCATATGAAAAAATTAAAATCTTAAAAAACTAAGTTAAAAAAATTTAAAAATAAAATAAAAAAATACAAATATGAGAACAAGAAAAAAATAATATATGATATTTAAATTATACAACAATTATGTGTGTTATGAGCATATAAACAATGATTAAGAATTTTATATTTTTATTGATAGCATATATTACTCTTAATTATTGCTCCATCTTTATTTAACCACACATCCATATTGTTTTATCTTCTTGCAATAGTAGTTTACAAATTACGTATATTATGCTTATTTACTTATATTATAAGCCAAGATACATGCATTTACAAAGCTAAGGGTTCTTAAAATATAACTTAAGATTTTGAATTAAATAGCATATTATTTTTTAAACATTGTGAAAGACATTAAATGTGAAGACAATATTTATACTTAGTTGACAAAAAATACATTTATATACCTTTCAACTTATCTTTCATTTGATAGCTTGAGATCATGTTTGCTGCTTTCTATGCTATTAATTTATCTTAAGATGTTATATTGGATATTTCATGCTTTTCATCAGCCCAACTCAATTTTGGAATTGTGTCCTTTAGATTTATCGCATGCTCTCTTTATTGTACAATATTCTGATATTGTTGGTATATTTTGATATTAAGCCAAACAGGAAGTGACAATAAGACCATCAAAAGTGCTAATACAAGAAATGAGAACCTTAAGAGTGCATGGACACTGTTGGCTTACCAATACCTCTTTTCCACCTGCACCGAATTGGATATTAGAAGAAAGGCTTACAGTGTTGTCGCTTTCAAGGGGAGCCACTTGCAAGCCAGTGCCATCTGTAAAAAAACTAAGTTAGACACAAAAATTCATCACAAAGGAAACCGAGCAAGGACAAAAGAATCAATTAAAACAACACAAAAATACTCGACAATAGTCCAAAATAATTGACAAATTGAAATGCTTCAAAGCATAACAATTTCAATGGAAGCCCAATCTGATGAATAGAACACATACCAATGGCATCCTCAAGCACATCTCACGTACCACATTTAACCCAACAATAATTGCCTAATAGAACACAAGCAGCAGATTGAAATCAATACAACACTCAGTAATGACAAAATATTCAATATCTAAACGGAGTATAAAACAACTCAGGACGAGAACGACCATGCAAAAATATATTCACTATTTATCCGAATTGCAAATTGGCAGGAAATTAAATTTAGTCCATCCATAACTAAACATAGCTCCACTGGAAAATACAGTTAATGGAATCCAAAACAAAACCTGTCGATCATAGTATTATTATCTACTATGAGTAACTCACTGCATTCATATCAAAAAAGAAGTAACTTCAGGAAGGGAAATGAAATGTAATAGGCTGTCATGTACTCGAGGAATTAGTAGTGGCAAGAAACTGAGATTAAAATTTTTCTTCAATTAGAACTCTTAAAAATTGGTGCAGTAGAAAAAATGTCTACCCCAATCCAACATATTTGACGACATTCTATACCAGCCCTAACACGTCATCCACTTTACAATTCAATCTCTAAGCAGCCAAAAGAAGAATCAAAATGAATATGCAAAGAAGTATGATTCTAATCTTAGAAAGCAATTAATTTGACATTGCCTTTTGTGACCATAGGCTTCAAGCCAAATTTCAGCAATTCTCAATAAACATTTTTAAAATTAAAAAGATCATAAAAGGAAGCATTAGCTACTACTCAATAGATCATGACCTTGAAATTAGACCATTTTGTTAAAAAAAATACGAAATCAACTAGAGGAATATTTAATGTTTTTTACATGAAGGGCTGATATATTATGCTTTATGTAGAATTAACCTTGCTTGACAGAAAAATTGACCCATTTTAAAGCTTTTCATAGATTCGTTAACATGTTTACAAATGCCAAAAACTCCAAAAATATATAAAAATATTCGATAATATTGTACAATTACAAATTTTCAAACTAAGTAGTTTTTAATAATATAGATGAATTATGAATCTAATTTAATGTTCCTCATTCAATCTTTAGTTATACATATAACAATGACCCAAACACACCAATGCAAACAATCTGGAGCCTCAAAAAGAAGTTTAAAAATAAGCAAAAAATGATAAGACAAGAATTAAAAAGGGAAAATCTAACATAACCAAAAAACTGCCCTCAAACAATAGGTATCACCATTGAACTGAGTAAGAGGAAGCTGACATCATTAACAATAGGGAGAAAACACCATTATAGAAGCAATCAAGGCCAAGAAGTATAAATCTTATTATGTAATAGGTGCCTGCATATTAAAGACATAAAATAACTACATAGAGAGCGACAAAAAATCTAACCACCTCAAATCGTTCCTTGCATACATGAAGATGAGAGAAGAGCATCTTAGCAAAGCCCCGTGGAGTTAGACAAAGTATGAATTAGGGCTTGGAACAAGAATTTTCAAAAAAAAAAGGAATTCAATTAAAGGTTTATTAACCAGTGCATCTTTAAGATGAATAAGAGGAGGGTAGGAGTGTGCTACTTCATTTTTTGATGATTGACATTGCTGCCTTTTCATACAGCGAACAACACGTTGCAATTTTGCCTTTTTCTTTTTCTTGCTCGAAGTAGTGCCCTTGTGTTGTGCCCAAATATGTACAAAGATATCACTATTAGAAAAAGATTTAGGAATTCCAGTACCTAACCCAATTCTACAGCAAGGATCATACGGAACATGCGTTAATCAATGAAAGTGTTTTATAAGTCAAGTTTTTCCTTATAATACAATTGACATCACCGGCATTTTTGTAACCACATAGATTGTAGGTAAAAGAAAACAAAATCCTACAAAAACTTGAGAGACAATCGAGACCTTTCAGTTGAAATAACAAATTTTTTTCAATTTAATAGCATAAAATTTAGTTAAAACAAAAATGTAAACTCATGCTCATAGTTCAGCAAAACTGAGTGAGCAACATGAAAATCTATAGATGGAATAAATGTAAAGAGCTAAAATTGAGAAGATACATATCAAAGTTCTGATGACCAATTTCTTTGAAATATTTTTGGTAAGCTTATAACCCCCAATCAAATTATAGAGGCCATCTGTGAATATTTTTTTACTTAAGGTATAAAGATGACATTTGAAAATTCTTGAATTTATGCATATAAACTTCTCCACCTCCAAGTGGTAGGTTATCTTTACGATGAATGAGCTTTTTCTCAAAAAACTACTCTTCTGAATACACAAGGGAAAAAATATCAGAAAAATATAGCAAATTTGCAAGTAAGAAAATCTTTTCCATATAGCATTCCATTCAAACATGTGAAAACTAGACTGAAGCACTTATACTAACTCAAGCACGTTTTAACCAAAGCACAAACTTTGAGTCAATGACTAGGCACAAAAAAATGATTGAATATCCTCAAGACAAATTGAACAAAATTAAAGAAATTTACCCAATTTACCTAACTGCAAAGACCTGATTAGAATAACAATTTAGTTTATAATTATTTATGATTTTTGGAACATAAAGAAAGAGCATTTATTAGTCAAACGAAAGAATAAATTGCTGGAATGACCATCCTTGTAGATGGAAATCGGCATAAAACTCAAAAACTATGTACTCGATTGAAATTTCTACAACAAGAACAAAAAGGCATTTACTTTATTGAATCAAGACTTGCACAATAGTTTTAATATAAACTATTCGATCCAAAATCAAAGACCTTATGCAAATATTTTGAAAGCCCCATTATCATCTCAAAGTTAAAGTGCAATATAAGTCAATCATTGTTTGTTGACTATTAACACCACAACATATCATGGACTCTAACACCACGTATATTATCATATGGAATAACTAGGGCATCACATCATGCTTATTGCATCTTCATCACTCCACACAAGAAAGCCAAAAAAAATAAATTGTAGACACAAGCTACATGCCTTATAAATAGCTTCCCTACTGAACGATTTGTGGATTTTGGAAATATTCATCATCCTCATCACTTGATGCTTCACTATCATCATCATCATCAACACACTAATAACCACGAAGGAAACACAGAGATGATACCATCACCATGTGTTCGGCAAAAAGAAACAATAAAAAAAGCATAATAAAATAACTAATAGGACTTAACCAATTGTAGATATAAGGAAAATATCAATCTTCAAGAACTATGAAAGCATGCTTTGCAAATAGTATTAGCAGTTCGATCATCAAACCATAAATTTCAAACAAGAAATCATACATCAGTTATTATAATCATTAAATTTAAGAAAAATCAGCAAAAATAGAGCATGTATGACATCACGCATCTGTAGCAATGAGAAAAGAATATTTTGAAGCTTCTTATTTTTTGCTTCTTTTGTATGTTTTTTTTATGTGCCAAATACTGTGCACAACATAGGAAAATACAAGTTTTTTTAGGTTTCGATCACCAACGACCTGAAGGACCATATATAAATCAAGAGGAATATCCAACTCAACAATCTGCCTATACTAATAAGCAAAAAATAATTAAAAGCATAAACTTTCAAAACAAACAAGAAAAATCAATAACATGCTAGAGATCTTCAATTTCTGTAGAACCATTGGAAAAACATACCTCTTGCAATACTAAATAATATTATGAAAAAAAAATTCCATTTTGGTTATTTTAAGATCAATTGGTTTAAGCCCATAAACTTTCATAGCCTTCATCTAAGCATTTGAAGTTCGCAAAATATTTCACATAAGCCATTTCTCTTAGCTAATAGTATAAACTTAAAAACCCCACCTATCCATCTCTCCTTCCCATTCTTTCAGTTGACCTCTACGCAACTCTATGATGTATCTTTCCATTTATCTCACAGGCCTCCCAACCATCTACTTCTATGACTTGTATCTCTCCATTGTCCTCAAGGTAGCCAAACCATGGCAATGTATGCCCAAAATTGTGTTAAAGCTAATGCTTAGGACTTCCTAAAAGCAATGTGATATAATGTCTAAATATACTAAAAGATTAACAAAGATGGTTATATCAACAATGAGTTAATTGAAAAGTGTTAAGGATTCCTACACCTTCAAGGATGGGTACGTATAAAGAAATAATTTCAAGAAACTAGAATTAAATCATAAATTTCACTAAGTTAATTAAAAATCATGATTCATAAGAAGATAAATGTTACTATTGTTCAACAAACTAGGCACATTATCAGAAAACAAAGGTATTACCAATTTTAGGATTCAAGCTTCAATAATCAAGTAAGAATTGAAATTGAAATGGGTTAGTACAATTTTGGATAAGTCTATAAATGATTATATAAGGAATGTTTGTTATGGGATTAAAGAGCTTATTGAAGAACATAAAATGATTGTAACATTTTCCTATCATTACTTCAAAAAACAAAAAACATTTTCTTAATTCTACAAGGGCATCATCATAAACTCAAATTTATTATTACTATGATATTTCCCTCACATGCTCGAAAAAGCATTAGAAATGGAAAATAAAGAAGCTAGCATTGTACATATTGAAATTATGAAAAAATGTATAACAAAGCAATGATGAGTGTATAAAATAGTCTTTATATTGGTAAGGCATTAGAAAAGAATAGAAACAAATAAAAATTGCATATACTAAAAATAATTTCGCATGCTTAAGGAGAACATATTAAAAATTTCTTAATTACAACTGAATTTCATTATGGCTATACTTTAAGTCCTTGGGTGTGTTCGTAAACTTAATTTCAAAAATATTTTCTACCTATACTCAAAAAGTATCAAAAACATTTTGAAAATTTCTCACAACTCCCATTTTTGCACATAAAAAGATAATGCTTCATAAGTACTTCTACACTCCTTCTTTCATAAAACTTTCTAACAACATAACCAATAAAAGACAGCTTTAATTTTACACTAATTATTGATGCAATTGTAAAATTTAAGATAAACCATTATTATGGATTTTGCTAATAATTTTATACCAATTGATATGACTAAGCAAAGAGATAAATAAAAACTGAGAGTAAGCAAATAGATAAAAAAAACTGAGTCTATGAACTCTGAAATTTAAATGGTATCAAATTTCTAGTTCTTATAATAAATATAGGAATCTAGCAAAAGAAATATGCAGCCTCACAAGAAATAGTTAAGATTCTATATTTAAGAAATCATGGGAAAAAAGTGCCTGCTTTGTTCTTTGTAGAGGGAAATAAAATTTTTACCTTGATCAACAATTAGAAAGTCCTAATCAAGTCTAACAATTTATCAACAATTATAATCTTCTCTTAAAGCTCAATGAAGTGGAAGTTTCCCATTTTCTTCAATGCCCAATTCAAAATATAACTTTAATCAGTACAAACATAAGATATTTCCAACCATTAAAATGCTGAATAGAAATATGTTGAATAATGGTGGCCCTCCAAATTGAAGTGTACTGAACACTATAACAGATTCGACCAAAAAATAAAATAAGATAAGGAACCTTCTCATTGACAAGGAGGATGATGGCTTGTGCTAGATTGGAATGAAGGGAAGACGGGAGGGTCCGAACTTCGGATTGAAGGAGATGAGAGACTAATGAGGAAATTCAACGAGGCGTCGGAGATAGTATGGGGTCATGTCTGCCAGGAACATCGTGAGGTCACCGAGATCCTTTGAGACCACCAGGTCTGACGACGAACTAAGCGTGGATTGCTGAAGGAAGAGATGTAGGGACAATTCGAAGTGGCCATAGATAAGGAGAAGCTTTGCCTCGTATACTTCTAAGTCCAGCTTCATCCTGGATTGAAGTAGAGGAAGGCTCAGCCTATCGACTGCCTTTCCAAACGCACAGAAGGAATCCGATAAGACGAGGTTCGCTGCCGTCGCCATTTCTACAGATTAATTAACAAAACCATATTCGAAGGGAAGCTCAGAAGAACCAAGCTAAGGAGCTTATGCGGTTTCGGAATGGCAAATGTTTAAATACAAAGGAAAATTACTATATATTATTAATTTATTAAACAAAAGAAGGGTGTATTGTTATGAATTTGATTAGCGACACTAAGATTGCTCTAGAACGTTAGTGCGGGATTAAAATTTTTAAAATATTTTAATAAAAAGAAATTTAATAATATATTTAATTAAAAGATTGGGATATTATTACTAAATTTAGAAAACAATATTATTTTTTGTTATATTATTATTAAATTATAATCTATCAATAAGCACACCTTTATTTTATAATATTTATTACAATTTTAAGATGCATAAATGTGAATCACAAATTTTCGTTATCAAACTATAATATAATTATATGATAAATAATAGAAATGTAAAGTTTGAGAACCTTTATTGATAATACCAACACCTTGAGGTTGGATAAAGAAGACTTAATTGCCATCGCTTATAATGCTATCGTCTAAGGAAATAATGCACATCATTCATCCATCTCGTACACATTTCTTCTAGTAATGTTGGCACCTAAGGAGGTAAGTGTAAAGTTTAACTATCCTTTTTACAATGTATTGTCTCGCCACATGCAACACAACCTCCAAGGAAATAAACAAGAAAGATAATTTTTGTGTCATTCTTTGTTGATGCACAAACTCAAATAGGAAGTGACGCTTAGGGTTTAATTGAAGGAAATAAATTTGCATACTTGACGAACAAACATTTTTCTAAAGAGAAATAGAATTTTAGTTTATTCCCCCAGTTTTTCTCGTCCTCCTTTGTGATCCTCGACTTAGGAGACCCCAAGTTATTACTTAATTTTTTTTTATAATCACACTCAATAAAAATCTTTACTATGTTTTTGTTCATTCCCTTGAAACTAAATTTGACATTAACATCTTTTAACATATTTTGCAAGAAACTAGATATGTAAGCTAAAATGGAGTCTAAGAGTCTATGATATTGTTATTTGAAAGAGAATCTCTCAACACTTTTGGTTAAGAAGCAAGCAAAGTTCCTTACATTTCCACCTCATTAGTTTGTAATCTTTCTCCTTCATCCACTAACAATAATATCCATTTATTTTAATAAAAAATAAAATATTTTACCAAATTTATTTCTTCTTATACTTTAAAGGGGCATATAAGGTAATTAAATAACCCTAGCAAGGGAGACAACCCCAAATCCTTCTCTTCTAATCGAGAGCCCCTTCAGGCTCTTAGTATCACTCTTTGACATAATCACTTTGCTTCCATTTTTACAAATCTTTTACCATATAATCCTTCACAACATCATCTTATTGACACCAAAATAATGATTTATGAATAAAAGCCTACCACCTCTCCCATAGTTAAATTTTTTATTGCCCTTAACTGAATCTTAAATGTAACAACCCCCAAATCTCAAACTTATCAAATAGAAAAATTTTATATTTAAGTCAAAAATATTGTGGCAAAGTATTATCAAACTTAATCAAATTAATTTCTTAAAAAATAATATTTTTATATAAAAATATTAAAATATATTATTTTAATATAAAATTATTAAAATAACAATAAAGTATTCATAATATATCATAAGTTCAAACTTAGTAAAGAAATATACTATTTGAGTATATCAACAAATAGAACTCTTGGCAGATGAACTCAATGACATTGAGTTTGAAATTTTTAAAGATCTAAAAAATTTCATATAAATTATTAAAGATACATGTATAAATGTTATTATCAATTGGACATGTAAGATAGTTTTGAAATTTTAAAAATTATGATTTATGCCAAATCAAATTAGTAGTTGTTAAATTTATAAATATTAAAGTGTAAAATGCATCATGTTAAATTTATAATTTTAGAAATTTTGGCTTAAATTAAAACTAATTAGTGAATAATATATTTATAAATATATAAATATTAGATTTTGATGGGGTATATATGTAATTTTTAGATATTGTTGTAGAAAAATATTAAATAAGATGATTTATTTGTAAATAATATAAAATTTAGGTGTTTTATAAAGATGTCATATTGAAATCCATGGGAATAAGATTTTGAAATTCTCAACAGTCCTTGTATGGGTAGGATAAAAAATGATTTTAAGTGCCTCCCTTCCCAAGCTTAATTCAATAGTGAGCTTTGAGGATTTCAAGTCATCACGACCTTGTTGTCTCGACTTATAAATAGGTCTAGTAGGCCCAATAGAGGTTAAGTTCAAGTGAACTTATGTGCTCCAATGAGCTTTTCCATATAAGAAAACTGAGAAGCAAAGTTGTTCCATTAGAGCAGAGTTGCAAAGGTTGAATCATGGATGATGTAAGTTCTATATTTTCTATTATGTTTCTATGTTGAATTAATCGAAGAAAGAGGAGTTGTGGTATCACAATATACGATAAGCTTATGATAGAGCTATGAGAAGGTTGTAAAAAAAAATTGTATTTCTCATTTTGCTAAAGAACACTAATACTAAGAGCACAATTATTGATGCATAGATGAATCTATCATACAAAATAATATAACATCATATTGTACAATCTATTTCAGTTGAAGGAGTATTGATAAGTCTAAATAGGTAGATTAGTGCAATGTTGGTGATCGTAAGGTGCAGTTTCAAGTTATATAATTTTAATAGAGTTGAATCGTATAATATGATGCATTTATCAAATTAGTATGAAAAGCGGATGATGTTAGTAGAGAGAATAAAACCATTTAGCAAAATAGGATTAATCATGTGATATAATCATTAAAGAAGTCTACATATCATATAGTGCGATTATATGGATCATAGTATAACATAAAAAATATATTAAAATATAAGGAGTCGAATTAGAAAACATAATACAACATTATTATCATAGAGTATGATAGTTTTATTAGATTTGTAGATTCGAATAAACTAATATATTAGGTAATGAGGAATAAAGAGAATCGTGTAATACAACAATGATATCCTATATGTACGATATCATATAGATTACTTAATTCTAGATAATTGTATGATACAATTTAAAGAATTGTTAAAGTATGATGAAAGCAACAACTTAATGATAAAAAGATAATTTACATGATTTTAATTACTTAATATTACGATGTACGTTCACCCTTACATAACTATAATATTTTAAAAAATTAAAATAAATTAAAATTCAAAAGGGAAGATAACTATCATATTTAGATAGAAAAATTGGATAACATGTTATCAACATGATAGTATTATTTTAGTAATTCTTTTTAACATATTTTATTATAAATTTTTTTAAAAAATAAAATTTTAAAATATAAATAAATTTATAATTTTTGATCTAACATAAGATTATTTTATTTTGTTTCTTTGAAATTTTATTTATTATGATGGAAAATACTTATATATTATAATTTAGTATGATATTAATGATTTTTTATATTACATGGTACATTACTTTATTTTTTACATGATTTACATTATTTGTTCACGTATTTGTTACATGGCATCATAAAAAAAGTAAACAAAAGCAATATAAAATAAAAACACTTTAAACATAATTAATCTATATTAGTTTTGATAATAACAAACAGGCTGACATATATATATATATATATATATATATATATATATATATATATATTTCAATAGTTTCAATTAACATATCATATGATATTATATAGCAAAAAATAAAAAATAAAAAATAGCTTTTTAAAAATATTGTCCTCAATATTATGCCTAGGAGATGTTATGTTATCGATCTTCAAATTTAGACATTTTTTAGTGTGTTATGATATTGATGACACTAAACCCAATAGATGTTATTATAAAATATTGATCTTCAGATTAAATATATGCCTAGTATATGTGTTATGACATCATTATTTATAATGGATAATACTAAGCCAACCAAATTTTATCATAAGACATAACTACCATATTTACGATAGTGTACAAAACCTAAGGAGTTATCGCAGAGTATCAATATTTGGATTAGATATCTACTTAATATTGTTTAGATAGATTAAATAATTGATGATTAGAGTCTATATATTGATATAATTATTTGATCTAATGAGAATAATGATTTAAAGAATACTGAACTTGATGATTATATGAAATATTAAAAATTAGAAACAATAAAAAAACCAGTATTAATATTTTATGTAGTTTACTTGTAGTATGCATGACATTTAGTATGATTTCAAACTTACACAATTGGTTTATTATCATGGTTATGATATGGATTTTATTTTATCCAACTTATTTGTTTATTTTAGCATTCTTTTATTTTTAGTTGTTTTATTGGATTTATCTTTTGAAATAATTAAGTATCATTTGAGCTTACATCATAGATCATGCATCCATTAAATTGAGATTTGGGGATTTGACAACAAGAGAGAAGACCATACTCTTAAGATTTCTGAGTGAGCAATACTTAATATAGATTGGGCAATTGAAAGTAAATTAAAACATCAATTTGAACTTTATATATATTTTTATACAAGTTATATCTATATTATATTAGGATGATAATTTAGTTGTATGATTTTATTTAAGTTTGTACTAAGGATTTTTTGATATCGTCATGTCTCTACATAGAGTTTACTTTCCTCACTTAATATTTTATATGCATAAAACACTTTATTTTTTATTTATTTAAGTGATTAGGTTGGTACCTGACATTAAGACAATACCAAGTCTACTTTATTGAGGATTCCTCTATCACATTGATGAGAAATCCAACCTATTGTAGGCATACGAGTATAATCTACACATTTTTTTTGAGACTTCTCCCAATAAGAAGTAGATCATATCAACTCTAATTACCTAACTTTTATTTTTATTTTGTTAACTCAAACCCTTGTATTTTTCTAAAGGAGTTCAAGATTATTAATTCTTTACAAGTCATTTCAAAATATAAAAATGAAAGTTTTTTCACTTTTTGAAAAGATGCAACTTCCAAATGATTATAGAAGTAGCCTCAAATATCAAATTTCTCTCTTAAGTAATACAAGAGCATATTTTCTATCTTCTTTACAAAATTGCATTAAACCTAAGTAGTTCTTTAAATCACTCAACAATCTTAGATAACATTAATTTGAGTCCCTTCAAGCCTTTCTCTAATTCTTCAATGATACTTGTAAGCTAGCGATTCAAGAAAATTGTTGCATTACCCAAGTGAGAAATCTTAAACATGGATTTTCCATTGTGCTCACTAGAAATCTTTAGATGAATTTTGTGGCTCATTAATGAAAAAGATTTCTCCTTTGCACCTATTGGGAAGCCAAAAGGAAAAGCATATTTGCCATAAAAGTGTCTCATCGAATGGCAAAAAAGGCCAAGACTTGATTAGAACTTTCATCACATGTATGTTGATTTTCTATTCTTTTCTTTTCATCTTCTTTTCTAACAAAATCAAGTAATTCAACTTTTCTTTATAAGCCTTTTTTCAATTTTTTATGAGCACTCATTAAAGAAGTCAATGACTTTCTACAATATCTCTTGTCCAAGTGCTTACCTCATTTTCTTCTTCTTCTTCACTTGAAGATAGTGAAGATGCCTCATTTGCCATAAAACAAATCATCCCTTCTTCTCCTCTACATGAGCTTGAAATATCTAAATCTTTAGAAGCACTCCATGTAGCTTGGAAAGCTTTCTTTTTCTTCAAGTTCTTCTTCTTCTTCTTCTTTTCCTCTTTCATATGCTTGTCCTTGAGTTTTGGACATTCTGGTTTAACATGACCAGTTTGACCATACTCAAAACAAGTAGGTGGCTTCCTCTCCTTGTTGCTCATCTTCTTCCATTTCCTATTAACAATACTTTTTGCCAAAGGTTTTGCTAACCATTAACATGAAAACTTACCTCATCCTCCAAATTCGTGGAAGAGGTAGAAGTAGAATCTGAATCACATTTGGTGGCTTTGAAGGCCATGGGTTCTTCCTTCTTCCTTTCATGCTTTAACTTGATTGTAGAAGCCTCTTCCATAAGTCTCCTAGCCATCTCTATTTCAGTAGTGAGAAGTTTCCTAACGAGTTCATCCAATGAAAGTTTGTTGACATCTTTAGTGGCTTTCATAGCCTTTGCAAAGGGATCATATTCCTTTGGAAGGATTCTCAAAATTTTCCTTACTAGGTCACCATTTGAGAATGCCCTTCGACATTCCATGATTTATCAAGCCATTTGTTAACGTCATTAAATCTTAAATACATACTTTTAATAGTCTCACCAGGATTCATTCTAAAAAGCTCATAGTCATGGGTGAAGATGTTGATATTCGTCTCTTTCACTTGTGAGGTGCCCTTATAAGTTACTTTTAGTTTTTTCCAAACCTCAAATGTGATATGCAAATTTATAATTTGTGTAAATTCACTAAGAGAAATTCCACAATGAAGATAGTTCAAGGCCCTAGCATTCAAATGAGATAATGTTTTATGCTCAACATTGAGCTCAATAAAGGGCTTGATTTCATTTGTAAAAGAATTTCTAGGAAATTCAAAAGGCTTAGTCATAACTTTCAATAATTCTAAATTGATAGATTGAATAAAAATTCTAAAACAGTTTTTTTATTATAAATAAAATTCTCCATTAAATAAGAGAGGTCGAATTGAAGAAAAACCTTCACACAAGGTTGCACCCACATCAACAAAAGAGGAAGCCATAAAAAATCACAAAACCACAAAGAATGAGAGAAAGCCTTCACTTAGCAGAAGTGGATCTCCCACGTGATGTTATTCATGTAATTTGGGATTCCTGTCTTTGATACAAATTGAAGTTCTTTATACTTAAGACATTCTCACAAGAGGGGGAGGGTGAATTGTGGTAAATAAAATTTTCATTTGATTTATGGTTTCAATTAAAACTTAAATATTTTAAGCAAGAATAAGAAAGAATAGTACACAAAAGATTTTTTTAAGGTGGTTTGATTCAGAATCGAGCCTACATCCACCCCCAATCGGTGTTGGGAAAAGAACACTAAAATCACCAAATTACAAGAGAGGTTTTTCGTAAGGTTCACCTCAAACCTACTTGGGATTTTACCTTTTGGCTAATCCCGAACCCACTTGAGTTTTTTTGTGCTCAACTCAAACCCCAGGCTTTTGCACAATTGTCGAGATGCCCTTACCCCAAAGAAAGAAATACAAAAAATTGGCAAAACTTAAGACACTTTTAAGAGAAATATGAGGCACACACAATAACGAAAAGAGGGAGGAATAGAGATTGAAAAATAGTAGAAACAAAAACCTCCAATTTCGGGTTCCTTCTTGCAGCTTTCACTCTGTGTCTTTGGAAGCACCATATGCACATAGAATTCCTCGATATTATGATTTGAAAGATTTGAAATCTTAGCAATGGTAACCTCTACGAGTTCTTCATCATTCCCAATTTATAAAGCTTAATTTGAGCTTTAAATACACTCCCAATAGTTGTAAAATGAACTAGCAATTTTGGGTCACGGACACAAAGCAGTCACCGTTCGATTTGGAGCCCGAAATGGAGGTTTCTGATTGAATCTCGAATTTACCATTTGAGGTCAATCCTAGCCATTGGATCTTAGTGCCTTAATCTGGGCCACTGAATGGTGAGTTGGTTGTCCTGCATATATTAAAACAATTTGTCCAGAAATCAACTAAAATAGGAACTTACTACAGTGGTTCCGCATCCTCCTACAGATCTAGCTTGATTTCGAATCTCCTACTTTGCGTTTTACTCATTTATCATGCAGCAATTTACCTTGATTAATCTAAGCCGTCCGATCGCACCTGCTCTTCTGCTCCATTGACAATCGAATGAAAGTTTAGTCCCACATCGTCCAAAAGTCTTCGCCATTGCCATTTGTAGCACTTTTGGTTCAATAGTCTCTCGAGCTGTTTGGGGTTGGCTCCCCCTTCCTCGACCAAGATTTCATCATTTCCACTTGGTTGTCTTTATTCAACACTTGCTCTGGTCAGCTTTCTCTGCGGGCTAAGTTTGCACTTATTCATTTCAGCAACTGTGGGTTGATTTATTACTTGTTCTGTTCAAAAGGTCTGCCTGTGGCCTTTGGGCTTTGCTCGCCCCTTTCGTGTCTATCAAACAATTTTTACTTTATTTTATTTATTAAATCCTTAAAGCCTGAACAGGTCAGCCGTCGGGTTGGGTCGACCCACCCAACGCTATAGTGAAAATTCCTGAGACTAAAGTTGTTTTATAGTGTTTTGTGAGAACTTTTGTGCCAAAATTTTGAATATCAGTATAACAAAATAATTTTATATTATGATAGTATTACAAGTGTCCTAAATGGCTATAAAGAGAATGTCATGAAAAATTATTCCTAAATAATTTTAAAAAATCAAATACCAATGTTTATACTTTTCATCAATAATTCTTGGCCCAAACATCAGAATTTTAAAATTATTAAACTTATAACATTTTCAAATATTAATACTTTAAGTGTGCCACATCATCTCAAAATTTGGACATATCAAATTCATGAAAAATAATGAGATATTCTAGTATAAAGATTTTGGTGCATGCCTTCAATTTCCTTGAAATTTGCCATCACTCTAAGAGTCTTGAAGACCACTATTTTAGACATTTAAAGTTCATGGCTTGACTTAATTGAATCTTAACAATTTCACTTAAAGTAATCCTATATGAGATATAAACATTTATGCTTGACTCATCAGACACAACGGCGTAACCGAAAACACAAAATTATTTTTTATTTAATTTTAGATAATCTAAACTTATTTTATATATCATGCCATAACTTAAAATAAAAAATATATATTATATTTCTAATATAAACTAGTTCTCATGCTATCTATATGATTTAATATATGTACGGTATCATAAAATAAACATATAATAGATCAACAGAAATTTAAAAACTATGAGCCAATGTAATACATATACTTCTTATCAAGATAACTATGTCATATATGAATATACACAATATAAAATGGCATATAAGATATCTTAATTTAAGAATAAATTATCTATTAATTAAATATTATATTTATATTACCATTATCAAACTTTTTTACCTAAATTCAAGGTGAAGATTCTTAATTAACTTTTCTTTTCTTTTAGTTTTTCTACAAACTCATAGATGAATGAACATGAATTACTATATAATCTTTAATAACGAAAATATCTAAAATTCTTTAAGATTATATAACCTAAAGCATTCTCTCTACTTTCTCTACTACAAAAACATCAACTATAAGATTCCCCCATCGTTTTTTATAATTGGCATCTCAATAAATCATTGTTTAATTTTTCACTTATTGCATTATGTGGCCTCTCCATCAAATAGTATGATTCCTTCAACTCCCTATGTATGGTTATCAGAAGCCCATCCTATTCTTTGACCTTTATCTAATCATATTGTATGAGAATCCCATGGTACAATATGATCACTCCAACTATGATATGACGACATTGTTGAACCATACAATATGCCTTCTTCTTGAACCAACTGAACTCTAATTGTATTATATATTCTCTTAATTGTATGATATGTTTATTAACTACCTAAACAAATTATTGATAATCATATTGTATATTGAGTCTAATCATATAGTAGACTCACCTCCAAACAAAACCATATGGCTTAAATTCAACTATATTTTAACATAAGAAAACTCTAAACCCCATAATTAACTATCATGGCATTCATGTACAATAAAATAAAACCTCTAATTCCTTCAAAAAAATTAATAAATTCAATAAAAAATATAATTTCAACTTTTTTGCCATATTTTGACTCATAGTAGTGGTTTTCTAGTACGTTCTTCCCCTTCTTTATTCTTATAGTACTAGTAAGTCTCGTTTCTGTCTTCCTTGCTGCTCTCCTTATGACCACCACAATTCTTTTCTTCTCTTTCTTGTTGTCCTCTTGAATTGAAACTTTCTTCTTCCCTCTTCTCTTTATTTTCTCTTTTTCTCCTTCTTTCCCTCCATTTTTCTTTCATTAGCTACATCTCTAAACTACCTAAAACTTCTAGTAATAACATTTTTAACACTAATCTTGTTAAAGATAATTGGATTAAATTAGAAATTATTATTTTCCATTTAAATATTCATAATATATGTATTATTAAAAAAATTGTAATTAATTATTTATGTCATAAAACATTATTAGCACAATGTAATTATATTTTTTAAAGAGAGTTCTTTTAAATTATATGCTTTAATAAAATTTTATTTTCATTTAAAAATATGACACACTTCTCAAAATAAAATTATTATTATCTTCTTTTAATTTATAAATGCTTTATTTAAAAAAAATAATTTAAGTTATTTAAATTCTCATACTTACAATTATGTCAATCAAATCCCAAGATTTGTATATATTATATAGAGCAAAATTTTAAGTTATTACAATAACAAAATTCTATTTTTGTATGCATTATTTTATGAAAGCATATATATTATCATGCATATCATGAAATATAAATATTATTAAAATATAAAATAATATACTAATAAAATAATAATCAACCTCTTAGAAAAAATCTATTCTATTTAAGAGTAAAAAAATAACAAATAATATGCAAAAAAATCTTAATTATGAAACATTTTATATATTAATTTAATATTGTGTATGTATCATAATTACAAGTTTTACTAATTGAATTTAGAACGAAAACAACTTTTTCAAATTATTTTCTTAATTTTTTCAATATAAACATGAATATTTATCACCAAATAATTTTTTAAATATATATATATAAAGACACACACACATCATATTTCAAACGATTATTCACTCAAATTATCATCTCTATTTTTCCCCCTACTATAGTTTTAGCATGCCATATTTTATACTTAAAGTATTATATATTTTGTAAAATTTTTTAATAGCATACCATATATTAAATCCATAGCATTATATGTTTTATGTAAAACCACTCTACCGCTAATCCTATATTATTACTAATTCCTTCACTTGTATAACCTAACGTACAATATGTTGAGCATTTTGTATGGCATGCACAAATCGTGTATACTGTACTCTAATACAATTGAATAATATTAGCCTCTACAACCTTAGTGGCAATATGTTATGTAATTTCTAGATATCATTATGGAAGAATATTAAATAAGAAGATATATTTTTAAATAATAGAATATTTAGGTATTTCATAAAAAGGTCATGTTGAAACTCATGGGGAATAAGATTTTCAAATTCTCAACACTAAGGGTATGCGTAGGACAAAAAATGATTTTAACTGCCCTCACTTCCTAAACTTAATTCAATAGTGAGCCTTGAAGAGTTCAGGTCGTCATGACCATGTTGTCTCAGCTTATAAATAAGTCTAGTAGGCCCAATACAATGAGCTTTTTTGAATAAGAAAACTAAGAAGCAAAGTTGTGCCATAGAGGAGAGTTGCAAAGATTGTAGTCATCGATGATGTATGTTTTTTAGAATGACTATAAGAAAGATTGAAAGGCATCAAGGAAATGGTGTTAACTATCTAGCGGTCTCCCACACAGGCAAGGAATTTATTTAACCTTTGCATGTCAATTATAAATCGGAGGTGTCCCCTAAACAAATATGTATTTCGTGCTGTTTTGACATGAGAAAGTTTATCATGTTTTGGCTGTTGCTCCAAACATGCTTGGCTTCCCTGTGAAATATACATTCACACTCACATGCTCGAAAATGGAGCAGGGAGTTCGAGATGAATGGAGAAAGTGAAATTATTTTTACTTTCTGCAATCAATTGACCTCACAGAAGACAAAAAATTAATGGATATTCCAGGAAAATATAAGAAACTCTACAGCAAGTGGGATGTACGTATTTTGATAATGGTAAGCCACGCGATACAAATTGTGCTCATCTTCCTTGGATGTTTGAAAAACACCTCAGTATAGAGAGGATGGATAAGAATGGCTGTTTGGAGCAACTATCTTTTGGCCAACTGGGTTGGCCGACTTCGTTCTTGGCCAGCTAAGCAGCAGCATGGACGACAATAGCAACAACGCCATCCTCCCATTCTGGGTGCCTTTCCTTCTGCTTCACCTTGGTTGCCCAGACACCATCACTGCCTATTCCATGGAGGATAATGAGCTGTGGGCTCGACACCTTCTTGCCCTCGCCTATGAGCTCATCATTGTCGTCTACATTCTATTTTGGTCTTTTCGAAGTAACCTCCTGCTCGCTCCCACCCTGGTCATACTCTTTGTTGCCATCGCCAAGCATGCAGAGCTATTTTACTTGCTCTACAAAGCCAGCATTGATGGTTTTCGCAGCTCTATGGTCATTTCAAGCAAGCAAACTCAATTAAACCAAATTTCTTCAAACCGTTGGAAAATGGTGCACGTGTGTAGGACGAAAATGGAAAAGATGAATTGAATGCTTTAAAAGGAGCTTTCAATATGTACTCGGTTTACAAGCCTTTCTTCCTGGACATTATTCCACTTGTGGACGTATACAAGGTAATCGGAGACATGTTGAAGTAGATGACTGTCAAGGAAGTTTTGGGCCTGACAAGCATGGAACTCAGCTATGCCAATGATGAGATGTACACGAAGGGCATCATTAATTGCTCACGTGCCAATGTCATCCTCAGGGTGATCTACTCCTCACGTATCCTTCTCGCTTTCTTGTTGTTCGTTTTCTCCCGAAAGCATGGCTTTGACACTATTGACATCACGATCACTTATGTCCTGCTTAGAGCTTCCATATTTGACACCGTGGCTTCTCGCATGTTCCTGCTATTCGACAGGTCGATGATCTTCCTTCTTGAATTTAAGAAACTGGGCAAGTGGGGTTTGCTTCTTGCCCAACTCATTCTCAGAATAAGGAGAAGATTGTGGTGTGAAAGAAGATGGAGGCCTTCAGAGATGCCGCAACTCAACTTTTGTTTTTGTAATTGTGAAGCATGTGGGAATGGTGGATGCTTTGGATATTGGCGGATACATGATGGTTGGTGCATTGGACACAGCCAAAAAGCTACCGTCCTTCATTAAACTATATTTAAGAAATCGTCTGCTTTGATGATGACTAATGAACAAGTGTGAATAATGTATCCATAGATTCAACTTCGATAAAATCAAAAATTCTTCTTGAACTGGTCTACAAAAATTTGTTCTCATAGCAATATTGAAGAAAATGACACTCCAAAATAAACAGACTTTCAAAACAAAGTTTTTGTACATTTGCTCATTGAGAAAGATGAAAGAAAGAAAATATAATGTATTGAAAAAAATAATAAATGGATGTTTGTTCATAAAGAATAATATAATCACATAGAAATATTTAATGATAATAAATTAATAATATCAGTGACAAAAAAATCTTATATTTCATGAAAGAACAAAAAAATATATTTTTTTACTCTTTATATTCAAGTTGTTGTATACATTTAAAGTTATCAAAGCATAAACATAAACAAAAATAGTAATAGTTGTTGAAAATTTATTTCATAATTTTTTTTCTCATTCAATATAAGTAATCTCAACAATTATTCTATTCTTCTTTTTTACAATTTTACTTTATTTTGGTACTTTTCTAATAAACAATTGCTTATGAATTTCATCTTTTTGGGCAAAAAATCAAATTCTTTAGATAAAAATTTTTCTTTTTTGTTAGTTCAAATAATTTTTATATTAAACAAATTTTTTATTTTTATAACACCATAAAATTCCTTATATTTGTTAAAATACCTTTAATTAATAAACTACAAAAGATATCAAACTCATATGAATAAGATCATAACTAAAAAATAAATAATATCTATTTTTTTTTGAAATAAAATATTCATTTATTACAAATATCAACATTAACTAACTAAAGAGACTACATAAAATTCTAAAACTTAAGAATGATGATTTTTGGTGCTTATCAAAAATATAACTTTCACAAATATAATCAACATTAAAAATTAAAAAAAATATCATTCAATATTTTTTATTTTATAACTTAAATCTAACAAAATACAAATAATCATTCTAATAATATCACAACTAAGATTTATTCTTTACCTCCACTACAAATACATTTTTTAATATGATGTTAAAAACACCTCATTGACACCATTCATCCTCAAATATACAAAATAATGTTGTTATATTAGTTATCTAATACTTGATGAACCACAAGCTAAAAATTTAAATACTAAACAAATATCATAAACCAATTTTTTTTATCATTTATCCTTCATTATGATTTAAAATAGTGCCTTGACATCTATTCTATTAACTTAAGTCTTTATTCATATTCACATAAAAATTTCTAGACTTTGAAACTTAAAAAAGACCACATCATTGCAATACTAGAAGTTGAATATAAAAGTTAAATGAAATTCAAAACATTGTTTCAAGGTGGCCTTGGTTTACACATCCTTTACACCTCTTTAAAGCAAAAATGTTAATTAACTCAAAATCTTAATCAATAATTATTGGCCTTATACATCGCATATATATCTTTGACGATTTGGAAGCTAATCAGAACGATAAAAGGGACGCTAAGTAAAGTATAGGCCAAAAAATGAGATCCCAGATTGCTGAAATCGATTGGAGTTCTCGAGCTTCACTTCCATGCTTTCTTTCCCCTAAACTGCTTACCACCTTGCCCTTGCTGCTTTTTTTTCTCTTAACAAGAACGAGTTGCTCTTGCTCTTTTGGTAGCCAGCGGCATCGCCTTGGAGTGCTACTTTCCCCTGTTGCTTAGCCCACAAATCTGGTTAAACAATAATAACAAATTATCTCAAGCCGACTCAGATAAAAATAAGCTTTGAAATAACAAAATTACGTAACAAAACAAAAAAAACATGATGCTATTCCAATTAAAAATGGCAAATGTAACTTTGACATACCTTTTTTGTTTCACAACAGTTTTAGCCTTGTACTTTTCTCTACCCCCCCTGCCTGCTCGAACGAGAGCTACACTCTCCTGCTTGCTGACACAGCATAGTAATAGTGCTTCTATTAGCTAATTTATAGATTGAATATAACTATGATGCTTTTGCTGGATGAAATAAAACTCCATTTGAATCTAATTACTTGTGCTAGAAATTACTCGCTATAGCGCAATTTTACTTCAAATAATGCATGGTCAAAGTATAAAACATGACTTAATCTGCCTAACAATGAAATTAAGCTATATTCTATGAAGAATTATGTGTCCAATAAAACTAGGTCATCGGTATTTCATCTTGGAAATACTAAGTCGACTGATACACCCTTAGGACTAACTGTCTGGCTTAACCCTCCAGACAAGATCAACATTAACATCATCAGGCCATTAAAAACCATGAAATATGATTGAATAATATGCGTTGAGAAGTGAAATCAGAAGGGCCATCAAACCAATAGAAAGCAACCATGCTAGAGAATACCTTAAGTTTAACAAGGTCCAAACATTTTGCACTTTGCTACTCAGAAGATGGAATTTCAGAAGTTGCTGCTTTATAGCCTTCATCCTTTCTTAATATACCATGTTGAGACAATGCCTTCTTTGCCTCTTTATTTGCCTAATAAACATTTGAATATGATTTCTCAAGTTAAACTTTTAGTCAAGACATGAAGACCATGCAAATAACTTATGCTCATTTATTTGATAACAATGGAGACTGCCTTCAATTTAAAAGCTTGGTAAAGAACATCTTAATGAACAAGGTAATCTTTGCAGAAGCCATGCTATCAATAAATACAAGATAATCGATGAGCTGCTAAGAAAATTGAATATAGAAGATAAAAGATGAAGTCTACCTTCAGTTCTTTGGTACGTTAGAAGTCTTCATTAGAAACAATACCATCAGCTTCATCAGTTGAAACTTCAGCAGCCTTGATTACTACAAGTATTTTAAGAGAACACGGACTTGTATCCACAGCATTCAGACATTCAAAAAAATTGCCTAGCTTCCTCTTCATTCTATTTGACGTATCTTTCCCATCGTTAGCAACTTCATCTTGCCCATCAATACGTATGGCTTGCACTTTTATTTCTTCATTCAATTCTTCAGTGTCACAAACATTAGCCAATTCTCCATCATCTGAACCTTCTTCATCCCTGTCATTCCTACAGACATCATCTTCCAAACCATCAATACCACTAGATTGTAACCTTTCAAGGAAAAATTCATTATCACTCTCTCCGTATTTTTTTCTATAGATCATCATCTTCTTCATATGCAACTCTAACACAGATATCATTATCAACTAGTGAGGAATCATTTTCAGCTTTAGAACCATAAGCAGCCATTTCATCCTCAGAACTACTATATAAAGGCTTGTCATAAACTTGTTCAAGTAACTCAACACCGGGCACGTCATTTGCAACACTGACTTCTCCAAATGCTTTTGGTCTAGCTTTTGAATCAATGGGATGACCTCGATCTTTCTTGACCAATAATGAAGAGCATATCTATAGAAATGAAAAAATAAAATTGAATTTTTTTTCCAAAATATAACAAATTTGTCATTCTTTTTTCATTGTACCATTAAGGATGCCGTAAAAAATAGCAAAGTCAGAAACATACTTCACTTAATAATGTGATCAACGAGTGCATAGCAATTGAAACCACTTTCTCATGCAACTTTTTGTACCAGACCTTGTCTTGAAGAAGGTCTTCATTCATCAACTAAGCCATAATGAAAAAAAAAACAAAAAATTAAGAAAGATGATGGTAACTACTCCTTTCATGCTGTAGTAAAAAAAATAGAGGAATCCAAATATTCTTATGTTGCTATGAAGACCAAGAATGAAAGTGCAGCAGCTCAGTTTAGGTTTTCTGTAAATACAAATAAATCTTGCTTCCTAAGTTTTGATCACTTAGAAGAATTTTTTTAGTGCCGATTAGAAATTCCATATCGGAATTGCAAACTGAAAAGTAGTTCATAAATTACTGCTCATATGCAAATATGAAGGGAAATCATCTCGTAAAGAGACAAGGATTCATGATGTCACAGAAGTGCTTGAGTAAATATATAAGGTTCTAATCCCATAATGCATTAGTTCCAACTATCTATCGATCATGCATCTGAACCATATTACCATTCCTTTCCTTTGAATGCCTGTTTAAGATATGTTGGCACTTAAATCACATATATTTCCATCTTTTCATAGGTGTAATTCATGAAAAATTGCAGTTTTTATTACTATATCGTCATGTGCACTAAATAGTCTTTTACATATGCTGCTACTTCTCAAAAAGTACATTTGGCTTTATCAAAGACATTTTAATTAAATATGTTTGCATATTTAGGCATAATCGAAAGGCAATTGCATCAAATGCAAGAGCATTAGTATGATAACATAAAATATTTAATTATAAAATACATTTGCATTTGTGTATTTAATGTTGAATGTAAACTATACAGATCCAACACAATGAAATCAATATATTTTGATGCATCGCAAAAAAATATCATGTGTCTAATAGCTAGATTTGAAACTTGGGCAAACCATTGAGAAAATCTTTAAATGAGATATCTGCCAGTACATTATTTGTGATGTTTTGAAGTCTTTTAAATTTTTTTAATAAATTTTTAAAAAGAAAATTAAAACAATATTTTATATAATCCTCTTTATTATTATAAAAAGAATATGCTTACCTCCCCAATGCTTTTTGGTTAAGCTCTACGCATAAGGAGGTCTGAGAAAAAAAAGAAGAGCTAGGGAGAAAAGAAAAAGATAATAGCTTTTGCTTGGGCCTGGAGGGCTGTAATAAGCAAAGCTTCACCTAAGAAAGTCACAGTAGAAACTACTTCAATCTGGGAAAAGAGTTTCATAAAAGAGCTCATATGTTGAATTACATAAAAAGGACTATTAAAAGTGTACTTTTGAGTGAGATTTTCTTCCCTTGGAAGGCTATTAAATTTTCTATTGAGCTGCTCGAGCAATGGTTTTGAAGTAACCAAATACTAGGTTTAATTTGGTAGTGTTGTTACGAAATTCTATGTCACATACCATACGATAGACTTAATCGCACAATATGACAAGCAAAAATATACCATACGATATGAGAGAATCACCTTTACAATGGTTGGCACCTGAATTATGGGCAATGTTATAGTGATATATGATAAGATCAACCCTGTTGCCATTAGTAGCTAAATTATGAGCCACGGTATGGCAAGGAAACTATCATCATAAGTAGAAGATACAAGGCAATGTGGGCGATGGCTTCGTAAAGCAAAAGAAGGATTTAAAACATTTTGTAACTATGTTTGTGAATACTAATTGTATAAAAAATATAAAGTTTGAAAAAATAAAAAATAAAAACTTAAAATAAAGTTTAAGAATTTCATAAATCTTATGAATAAAATATAAATAATTACTAACAGCATGCAATAAAAATTATAAAAAAAGAAAAGATAAAATATGAAAAGGTAATAAAAGTGACATAAAAGAGTCATCATATCAACAAACCAAAACCATACTATTAGTTAGTTAAATTGTTAAATTATTTTAAAATATTATTTTGTATTGTGATGTATTGTGATGTGAGTATACTACATAACATATATTTATCTATACCTATGTTTTGATTTATATGACAACATACTATAATTGTATACACACACACATGGAAATTAAAAAAATAAAATAAAAAATAGAAATATATGATAGCAAAAGGAATTAAAAAGAGAGAGAATGATTGACTAAATAAATCTAGAACACGAAAATGATAGAATGTGATGATTTCTCTATGACCCCATCTCGCGATTGTTCGATATAAGAGAATCATCTTTTGTATTATTGGTACATAAATTATGAGATACGAAGAAACAAAGAACCCTCCACCATGAACACAAGATTCTAGACAATGCTTGCAATGTTACAATGGTATATGATACGATCACCCCTATTGTCTGTAGTAGCTAAATTGTGAGCCATAGCACGACAAGTACAGCACCATGTCACTACCAAATACTAGACAATATGAGCGATGGCTCCACGATAAATTATCTGATATGGAATCTTGAGTGAGGATAGTGATCATATGAAAAAATTAAAATCTCAAAAAAATAAGTAAAAAAAAAATAAAAAATAAAAATAAAAAGAATAAAAATATGAGAACAAGAAAAAAATAATATATGATATTAATATTATACGACAATTATGTGTATTATGAGCATATAAACAATGATTCAGCATTTTATATTTTTATTGATAACATATATTATTCTTAATTATTGCTCTATCTTTATTTAACCACACATCCATATTATTTTATCTTCTTGCAATAATAGTTTACAAATTAAGTATATTATGCTAATTTACTTATATTATAAGCCAAGATGCATGCATATACAAAGCTAAGGGTTCTTAAAATAAAACTTAAGATTTTGAATTAAATAGCATATTATTTTTCAAACTTTGTGAAAGACATTAAATGTGAAGACAATTGTTATACTTAGTTGACAAAAAATGTATTTTTAAACTTTTCAACTTATCTTTCATTTGATAGCTTGAGATCATGTTTGCTGCTTTCTATGCTATTATTTTATCTTAAGATATTATATTGGATATTTGATGCTTTTAATCACCCCAACTCAATTTTGGAATTGTTTCCTTTAGATTTTTTTCATGCTCTCTTTATTGTACGATATTTTGAAATTGTTGGTATATTTTGATATTAAGCCAAACAGGGAGTGAAAATTAGACCATCAAAAGTCCTAATACAATAAATGTGAACTTTAGGAGTGCATGGACACTGTTGGATTACCAATAGCTCATTTCCAAATGCATCGAATTTGATGCTAGCAGAAAGGCATACAGTGTTGTCGATTTCAAGGGGAGCCACTTGCAAGCCAGCACCATCTATGAAAAAACTAAGTTGGACACAAAAATTAATCACAAAGGAAACTGAGCAAGGACAAAAGCATCCATTAAAACAACACAAAAATGCTCGACAATAGTCCAAAATAATTGACAATTTAAATTGCTTTAGAGAATAACAAGTTCAATAGAAACCCAATCAGATGCATAGAACACATACCAATGGCATCCTCAAGCACATCTCATGTACCACATTTAACCCAACAACAATTGCCTAATAAAACACAAGTAGTAGATTGAAATCAATACAACAATCAGTAATGACAAAATATTCAATAGCTAAATAGAGTATAAAACACCTCAGGATGAGAACAATCATGCACAAATTGATTCACTAGTTATCCGAATTGCAAATTGGTAGGAAATTAAATTTAGTCCATCCATAACTAAGCATAGCTCCACCAGAAAATACAGTTAATGGAATCCAAAACCAAAACTATCATTCTTAGGATTATTATATACTATGAATAACTGACTACATTCATGTCAAAAAAGAAGTCTCTTCAGGAAGGGAAATGAAATGTAATAGGCTGTCATGTACTCAAGGAATTAGCAGTGGCAAGAAACTGAGATTAAATTTTTTCTTCAATCAGAACTCTTAAAAATTGGTGTAGTCAGAAAAATGGACACCCCAATCCAACATATTTGACGACATTCTATACTAGCACTAAGACGTCATCCACTTTACAATTCAATCTTTGAGCAGCCAAAAGAAGAATAAAAATGAATATGCAAAGTAGTATGATTCTAATCTTAGAAAGCAATTAATTTGACAATTGCCTTTTGTGACCATAGGCTTCATACAAAATTTCAGTAATTCTCAAAAAACATTTTTAAAATTAAAAAGATCATAAAAGGAAGCACAAGCTATTGCTCAACAGATCATGACCCTAAATTTAGACCATTTTGTTAAAAAAAATACGAAATCAACTATAGGAATATTTAACGTTTTTTTTACCTGGAAGGATGATATATTATGCTTTATGTGGAATTAACCTCGCTTGACCAAAAAATGGACCCATTCTAAAGCTTTTCATAGATTCGTTAGCATGTTTACAAATGCCAAAAACTCCAAAAATATTTTAAAATACTGGATAATATTGTACAATTACAAATTTTCAAACTAAGTAGTTTTTAAAGAAATAAATGAACTATGAATCCAATTCACTGTTCCTCATTCAATCTTCAGTTAAACATATAATAATGACCCCCAACACACCCATGCAAACAATTTGGAGCCTCAAAAAGAAGTTTAAAAATAAGAAATAAATGATAAGGCAGGAATTAAAAAGGCAAAATCTAACAGAACCAAAAAACTACCCTCAAACAATAGGTATCACCATTCAACGGAGTAAGGAGAAGCAGACATCATTAACAATTGGGAGAAAACACCATTATAGAAGCAATCACTGCCAATAAGTATAAATCTGATTATGTAATAGGTTCCTGCATATTAAACACATAAAATAACTACATAGAGGGAGACAAAAAAGCTAACCACCTCAAATCATTCATTGCATACATGAAGATGAGAGAAGAGCATCTCAGCAAAGCCCCATGGAGTTAGACAAAGTATGAACTATGGCTTGGAACAAGAATTTTCAAAAAAAAGCAGGACTTCAATTCAAGATTTATTAACCAGTATATCTTTAAGATGAATAAGAGTAGGGTAAGAGTGTGCTACTTCATTTTTTGATGATTGACGTTGCTGCCTTTTCATACCGCGAACAACAAATTTTGCCTTTTTCTTTTTCTTGCTCTGAGTAGTACCCTTGCGTTGCGCCCAAAATATGTACAAAGTTATCACTATTAGAAAAATATTTAGGAATTCGAGTACCTAACCCAATTCTACAGCAACAATCATACGGAACATGCATTAATCAATGAAAGTGTTTTATAAGTCAAGTTTTTCCTTATAATATAATTACCATCACCAGCATTTTTGTAATCACATAGATTGTAGGAAAAAGAAAACAAAATCCTACAAAAACTTGCGAGACTATCGAGAACTTTCAGTTGAAATAGCACGTTTTTTTCAATTTAATAGAATAAACTTTAGTTAAAAAAAATGTAAACTCATGGTCAAAGTTTAGCAGAACAGAGTGAGCAACATGAAAATCTATAGATGGAATTGATACAAAGAGCTAAAATTGATAAGATACATATCGAAGTTCTGATGACAAATTTCTTTGAAATATTTTTGGTAAGCTTATATCACCCAATCAAATTATAGAGGCCATTTGTGAATATTTTTTTACTTAAGGTATAACGATGACATTTGAAAATTCTCGAATTTATGCATATCAACTTCTCCACCTCTAAGTGGTAGGTTATTCTTTGCGATGAATGAGCATTGTCTCAAAAAACTACTCTTCGAATACACAAGGGAAAAATATCAGAACAATATAGCAAATTAGCAAGTAAGAAAATCGTTTCCAATATAGCATTCCATTCAAACATGTAAAAAAAAGACTGAAGCACTTATACTAACTCAAGCATGTTTTAACTGAAGCACAAACTTTGAGTCAATGACTAGGCACAAAAAACTGATTGAATATCCTCAAGTCAAATTGAACAATATTAAAGAAATTTACCCAATTTACCTAACTACAAAGACCTGATTAGAATAAAACATTAGTTTTTAATTATTTAGGATTTTTGGAACATTAATAAAGAGCATTTGTTAGTCAAACGAAAGAATAACTTGCTTGAATGACCGTCCTTGTAGGTGGAAATTGACATAAAACTTAAAAACAAATTACTCAGTTGAAACTTCTACAACTAGAACAAAAAGGCATTTACTTTATTGAATCAAGACTTGCACAATAGTTTCAATATAAACTATTTGATCCAAAATCTAAGACCTTATGCAATTATTTTGAAAGCCCCATCATCATCTCAAAGTAAAATGCAATATAAGTCAATCATTGTTTGCTGACCAATAACACCACAACATATCATGGAATCTAACACCACGTAGATTATCATATGAAATAACTATGACATCACATAATGCTTATTGCATCTTCATCACTCCACACAAGAAAGCAAAAAAAATAAACTGTAGACACCAACTAATTCCTTATAAATAGCTTCCCTACTAAGAACGATTTGTGGATTTTGGATATATTCATCATCCTCATCACTTGATGCTTCACTATCATCATCATCATCAACAACATGCTAATAACCAAGAAGGAAACATAGAGCCGATACCATGACCATGTGTTCGGCAAAAAGGAACAATAAAAAAAGCATAATAAGATAACTAATAGGACTTAACAAATTGCTGAGATAAGGAAAATATCAACCTTCAAGAACTGTGAAAGCATGCTTTGCAAATAGCATTAGCAGTTTGATCATCAAACCATAATTTTCAAACAAGAAATCATACATCAGTTATTATAATCAGTAAAATTAAGAAAAATCAGCAAAAATAGGGTATGTATGACATCACATCTGTAGCAATGAGAAAAGAATATTTTGAAGCTTCTTATTTTTTGCTTCATTTGTATGTTTTTTGTTCATGTGCCAAATACTGTTCACAACATAGGAAAATGCACATTTTCTGAGGTTTCAATCACCAATGATCTGAAGGTCCATATATAATTCAAGAGGCACATCCAACTCAAAAACCTACCTATACAAATACATAAAATATAATTAAAAGCATAAACTTTCAAAACAAACAAGAAAAATCAATAACATGCTAGAGATCTTTAATTTCGGTTGAATCATTGGAACAACATACCTCCTGCAATACTAAATAATATTATGAAAAAAAATTACATTTTGGTTATTTTAAGATCAACTGGTTTAAGCCCATAAACTTTCATAACATTCATCTAGGCATTTGAAGTTCATAAAATTTTTCACATAAGCCATTTCTCCTAGCTTATAGTATACATTTAAAAACCCCACTTATCCATCTCTCCTTCCCAATTCTTTCAGTTGACCTCTAGGCAACTCTATCATGTATCTTTCCATTTATCTCGGATGCCTCCCAACCATCTACTTCTATGACATGTACCTCTCCATTATCCTCACGGTAGCCAAACCATCTACTTCTATGACATGACCTCTAGGCAACTCTTTTTGCAATTTTATTGTGTTTCATTTTAGAACTCGTAATGATGTATATCATGCATCCCTTTTCCTTTCAGAAAGCTCATGTCCAGCAGTTTGTGGCTACTGAAGATGCACTGAACAAGGCAGCTTAAGCTAAAAGCATTAGCCAGAAACTTGTGAAGCGGTTAAATGGAAATGGTGAAGTTGCAACAACAACACTACGTTCTGGGGTCCAGTAACAGAACCTTGGTAACACAAGGCATTTTTAGGTGATGTGACCCATTCGATTTCTTAAAATAGGATTTTTTGTTGAAAGCTTTTAAACTATAATGTGGATCATTGCTATGTGTCATTGATATCGAATTTTGTGAATTTTTTTTATTCATGTTTTTGTTCTGATGCTAAGTGTTGTCAATCTTTAACATGCCAAACTTCATTGAGTTGTACCTACCATAAGAGTTTCGAAATTATATATTCCTAACACCATATTTTTGGATATTTGGTACTTACATTATGCATGTTGCTTTTTTATTAATCATCATAGAAAGAAAACATATATTTTGTCAAAAAAAGAGTGCATTTTTGTTGAGCATTTTCATCCAATTATATTCATTACTATTTGAGTTCAAAAGTTAAGGATTTTGATCATGGTTCTCGTTGAAACTTTTGGAAACTACATCGAATTATATCATAACTTAGCTTTTCGAAACTGCATCCAATTATAGTGTTTTTTACTTCAATTTGTAAAATGCATAAGCTATCAATGTGAGGATTATTGCATTGTAGGAGTTTTATTTATGCAATCTTCCATTGCAATGCAAGGAACCCTTTCCTTGATTCCATGGTCTTGATCACTCTGTATTATGTATTGTTTAGCTGGATGTTTAGGCTAAAGAAAGAGATTTTGCTGGACTAAAAGCTAGCATTAATACATTGACATCTGAGGTTCAACGCTTGAACAAGTTGTGTTTGGAGCGAAAAGAAGTTGAAGATGTTTTACGAAAGAAATGGAAGAAAATTGAAGAGTTTGACTCTCGCAGATCAGAACTTGAGTCTACTTACACTACATTTCTATGTGCAAACATTGTTAAGTCTCTTACACACCATATTTCCATTCAAATGATATATTATTGTTATGTGAACTTGATGTGTTATTGAGTTGCATCCTTGAGCTCATCTTTTGCTTCCTATGTACACTGGTTGAGTTCATCTTTTACTACTGATTTGTAATGTATTTCTTTGTGTTAACATTTTTAAGTATCTTGCATACTATATCATCTTTTGATTGCATCTTTTGCTGTTTATGTGCGTTTTGTGTTTTTGAATGATATACCTGAGTCAATCTTTTTCTATTTAGTGTACTATTTATCAGATCCAAAAGTGTTTATGTACTGACATTGTTAAGTATTTAACTATTGAATCACTTTTTTCTAGGACCAGATAAGTAACGTTTTATAGTGTACTTGAACTTGTACTATTAGGGGCAAACATTGCATAAAAGCTCCAAGATGCTTGGGTTCCAAGGAGTGTAGGACATAGATGATCCACCATGTGTGATCTCACTTTAGGCATATGGTGATTGTGGTAATAGGAATATAGTATTGTTTAGCTATAAGCTATCACAACACAAATATGATATCCAATTCTTGCCTGATGCACATAAGAAGTGAGCACTCCTAGAGTGGCTAAGTCCTTTTTCATGATATTATAATCTTATATATTTTTTAGTTGTAAAAGTTAAAACTAAATTATTATATTTGTATTGAGGGGATGTTTTATGAATCCTTAAAACTTGAAGTTTTCAGCGAGTTTTCTTAGGGGAAAAACTTTTTGAGTATCATATATTCCATGAATGAACAGCAAATATCCATTTTGTCTTTAGGTTTGCTTTTTGAATTTTTGAATTAGTATATATTGAAAAAAGATTTTTTTGATCTAAACAAAAGATAGAAATGACAATCTAAACAGAAGTAGAATTATTAGTTTCTCTCAAAAGCTAAAAAAAAATAGAATAGAGAAGGATTACCTTTTGCATTTTTGTATCAAAAATCATCTTAGGTGACAACAATTATATGTTCGAGATGTTTCTAAACAAGGAAAAGTATCATTGATCATGAGTCTTACTTGTATAAGCATTTTTTCGAACATTCTTTTTTAAATTCTCAATAACTCATTATATTATGTAGAATTGGGATATATTAGGATTAAATTGAAATTTTTTTTACTGTTTTATTTTTTAGGTCTCAAATATATCATATTTAATTTTTAAGAATCGTTATTCTTTTATGAATTTCTAATGAAACTTTACCCTAACACAAAGCTTTTGTTATTTCCATATTTATAAATTGTTAAATATTGATAATGCTACTTAATTTGTTTGCAAATAATTTGGATCTACTTTTGTTCTCAAGGGAAGCTTTAAGACGAATAAAAGACATCTTGAGGGGATGTTGTGGGTCTTGAGAACACTCAAGGAAGATAAGAGAGGTACCTTAAGATATTATTCTTAAGAGGTGTTGGTTGGCCTTGAGGCCCATGTTAGTGGGCTTAGACGTGGATGAATATTTTAAGAGCGAACTTGAATAAGATGTATTCTTGAGAAAGCTTACTTGACGTAGTTTTGACAATCAATGGGCATATTCAAGTTAGATTACGATCTTGAGGGACATAGTCGAGGTGTCAGTTGGAGTTTCGTGGGTTAGGCTTGGAGTATAAGGAATGTGTAACGAAACTTTCTACAATTGTTGAGAAGGAAGTATAGATCTCGAGTTGATGGGAAGAAAGGCTCAAGGAGTGCCCTCAAGAGCAATCAATGCAAGTACATATGGGAATCAAATCACATCAAACACTTTTGGTGATTTTTGGTTTCATTTCAATTGGATTTTGATGGAATAATGAACTAGAAAATTTTAGAGAATCTTGTTTGCTTTTTAAATCTATTTTTAATAATCTAATTTCAATATTTTCGAAATAAGTTATTCCAAATCTATTATAGTTGTGCAAGGACATTTGGGTAAGCACAAATTTAGAATTTGAATGCATCAAATTAGTATTTTATTTTTAATGGCTCTTAGTTAGTTTTGATTAGATGTTTTATGTGTATCTCTTAATTCTTGTTACTAAGAGCTTTTAGACTATAAAAATGATTGGTGGAAGAGTTATTGGTATTGGTGTAAGTGGCTTGGTACTTTAGGGTGTCATGTGATTTCATGATTGAGGGTATCGTGAATAATTACTCTAGGTGAGAGGTGTTTTCTTTGAACTTGTTGCCAAGTTTTTGGAATTTACTTCATAAGTAGACTAGTTTATGTTTTCTTTAATTGAAAAGTTTGATTTTCTCTATGTAACTAATTTGTATTACATTTCATTTCTTTTTACATGTTTTTGTTGTGGCAATGTAATCATTCTATCTATAAGATGGATCATATTTTGCCATTAAAGTATTAGTTCTTACCTAGTGTAGATCTTGGTAAATTGATGGTCTACTTGAGATGTGGAAATATTGTTGAGGATAAAGGCAACATGAGAAGAGAAATGAGATAAATATTTATATCATTGTAAGGGCATTTGGTTTTTCTAACTCAACAAGTACAACTTTTGATGGAGATGATGAGACAAGAGGGGATGAAACGTAATTTTGAGGATCGTTGATAGTTGGAGATGAGTCCACTTCAAGAAGAAGCATAGATGATGATAAGAGGTGAAGAAGAAAGAACTTTAGGTTATGGAATGATGATCATTGTGATCTTATGGCTCCAAGTGACAATGATTTCTTGAAATCTTTCAAAGTGGTGGCTAAGATAAGCATCCTATCTTGTAGTGGTTGATGTAAGGAAGTAGAATCAATGGCTAGATAGTTGGAAATGTATTTTTGCATCTTTGTGTGTACAAGTTTCAGCATGGTATCCTTTGAAAAACTAATTTATTTTGCATTAGCATGATGAAACAATCTTTTGTATTCTGGAGTTGTAAGGATTTGTAGTTGGAGTCAATTCAAGTAGATTCTATGGAAGTTTTATCCTAGCTATGAGGAAGCTAGATAGAGGAAGTAGCCTAGCTTGATAGCCATGAAGGTAGTTGATGCAAGATTGTAACTCATAATTTTTGAGATGAGTGGTCTCTTGTGTTGAATCTTGGAAAGAAGAGCTTCATGATGAAGCATTTGATAGGTTTACTTAGATTCTCATGGATAACATTCCATCTCTTCAACAATAATGGGAAATCAAGCATGTTTATAATTGCTATTGAGAAGAATTATGGTTGAGTTTGGATGCCAAAGGATGATGGCTTCAAGAGCAAAAACAAAAAGAAGGAATCCTTAGATTATGGCATTTCCATTTTTTTCTTAAGTTTTTTAATTTTGTCTTTCTTGGAGACTTTGTTATATCAAGAGATATTGTTGGGAATTATGTTCTAAATTGAGGAGATTGTGGTTCAAGGATGATAATAAGAAAGGGAAAATGGGATTGGTGTTGTTATTAAGAATAATGTGATTTTTCCTAGGTTGAAGGAACTTGATTGCAGTCTATCATTAATGATAAGAAGGTTATAAAGCCAATAAGGTTGTAGAGGAGGGGACTACCCTTGAGTTGTTTCTAGTCAAATCTAAGTCAAGAAGACATTGGTGAAAGTAAAGATGGATGCTAATCAATCATTCCTCGTGACTACGCTTGATTTGGAGACGATGTTGAATTTGCATCCATGTTTTATAATTGGACTCATTGCCATGCAAAGGTCAAGTCGAAGAAATTTTTGTTGACATGGTGGTCTCTAATGTGTACCACTTCAAGCTTGCCAAATGATTTTGATAATGGGTACATGTGGCACCATGAAGCAATTTGCTTTTAATGATAACAAAGCATGATGCTTCACAAAGAAGAGAAGTTTTACTCATTTGACGAGGATTGAGAAGTTTTGTCTACAAGAAGTTTGTAAATAATTGTGTCAAGTATGCTAGTTCATATTGTAGATTGAAGGAAATATTTAATTTGACAATGGGAAGGGCATTGGAGCATGAACGACAAGGGCAAGCGGAAGGAGATTGTGCAACACATTGGTCGACAATGGATACCATAGGAGGCAACATATGTATTGTGAGAACATAGTATTCCTTAGCTCTAAGCATAATGTTGGAGTGAATGCCTCCTTCAGAAGAGGGGTATACCTTCTAAGAGAATGTTAAAGTTATCTCAAAAAAGGTCTTAGAAGGAACAAATCATGAAAGGATGTTGTAAGCCTTGTGAAGGCTTAAGGATCATAAAAAGAACATCAAGAGGTTATGTTGTAGGCCTAGTGAAGACTCAAGGATAAAAAATATAACCTTGACAGGTTATTCTCGACAGATATTTGAGATTCAAGGTGAATGAAGATTTCAAGAGGAAGCTTGAAGAAGATGTTTGTGGTTGTGAGATGGTATACTTGAGGTTGTTTTGACACTCAATGCTTAAAGTAAATTATCATCTTGAGGGTATGTTTGAGTTTTTAACTGAAGTTCTTAAGGCTTAGTCTTAGAGGAGAAGGAACGTCATGCAAGACATTGCTACAAAGGATGGTTTTTGACGTGACTAAGACAAAGCTCAAGGAGTGTCCTTAAGAGTAGTCAAGGCAAGGCTTTCTGGACAAATTTTAGTTGAATTTTGGTCGAGTTATGATCTTGAAAATTTTAGATAATTTTTCTTGCTTCCCATTCTTTTTTGGATTGTAAAATTTCAATATTTGTAGAGGTTATGCCCCATTTACTGTAACTATGTAGGAGTTTTGTAGATAAGCATGAATTTGAAACCTGACTGCATCAAACAAAGGATTGGTAGATTTTTGTTTTTAAAATGTTTGTATTTAAACATATTTAGTTCCTAATATTTTATGATTGGAATTGTAATGTGCATCTCATATTTCCTATTGTTCCAAGGGTTCATTTAATAAAATGGGAACATTAGGTAAAGTTTTAGAATTGATATGAGTTGCACGATAAATAAACGCAACTTGTGGCTACGGGCGAAGAGTATTGAGGGTATCTACTTCGCATGAGAGGTGGTTTGGCCTTGAAATTATTGTCAAGAGTTTGAGAATCTGTTTTATAAGTTGATTGCTTTAAGTTTTTCTTTAATTAAAAGGTTAGCATTTTTTGTATATATCTTGTTTACATCATGTTTCCTTGTTCTTCTCACTAGTTTCTTGTTGTACCACTTGAAAAAATTTTTTTTGGGACAAGTCATTCCATGTCTTATGCTGGTTCTGATAATGTCATAAAATGTTTATTCATTTTAAAGTACAACATCATAAATGTTATTTCTGAAAAGTTTATTACAAATTACTCATAGACAATTGATCACTAATAATCTCTATTTAAATGTCATTGAATTTTTATAGTAGCTTAATTAGCTCGTCCAATTGTTCTTTAGCTATAAGATTCATGGTGGTTCATGAAGGCTTTAAACTATTGATTGCATTTATTTTATTATATCTGGAACTTTACAATTGATCATACAAACTGATGTGGTATTGTTCTTTTGATGCATCTCTTTAACAAGGCTTTTTGTGATCATTCACTTTCCTGTATTATACTAATAGAAAGCATCAGCCTTCTGGGACATTCAACGAACAGCCGCAAAATAACATGCAACGAGGACGATCATTCTAGCTTGCAATTCTATGGCAAATGTTTCATCTAGTTCTAAGGATCTCATTGAGAAAGAGCTATCCACTTTCAATCAGATCCTAGATAATAGATTATATATGATGCCATCAACACCTGAAGTTTGTCATTAATCTATATCTTTGTATGTTAATTTTACTTTAATATTAATCATTTATGTGTTATGTGTGGCCGAAGTATTTTCATGTTCATCAAGGTAAATAGTAAAGTCATTTTATTTTTTTCTTAGAGGAGACATCCCAATGGATCGTTATAATTTTTTTTATTCACCTTTTTAATTATTATCAAGGCCATTGGATACTTGGAATCGTGTCATTTGGTAAAAAGGGTTTTCTATTAAATAATTTTTATAAGTTTTTTAATTAATTCTTGTTCTTATTGCTTCTTGGGTGCTTGCTTTGTGAACTGACTCTTCTTGAGTCTATGGGCTCTGCTGTAGCTACTTGTCTTTAAGCACGCATAGCTGTTGAAAAAGTGCTTTTTTAATTATAGCAAGAGTTGGAGTTGGAGCTGGAGATCCATCAGTAATACCTTCTATATGTCTTATCTCTTCATCTCTTCAATATCATTCGGGTACCTTCTGAATGTTCTGATTTAGGTAATATTTTTTTTGCTAGATGTGATCCTAACTTTTCTCCCTATGTTTAATTTCTTCTTTATCATTTAAAATTTTAATTTCCTTATCCATTATTCAAAAGAAAAAGGGAGGCCACTGCTTATAATCTTGAGCACAAATTAACTAATGATTTAACTGGTGTTTAATATCTTCGGTGGTTGGAAGAAATAGATAATGCCTTGACATCTGCTTAGGGGGTAATGGATTTCTACATAAAACCTCAATGTTCAATAAGAATATGAAAGGTATAATTTTTCTTTGATTTAGTGTTAGGTTTTATTTCTAAAAGTGATTAAGATTGAAATTATACATACTTGCCTAAAATTCTCTAGGAACATTGCATGCTTTTTAACTTTTTGAGTTGAGAACCTGATCAGGGATCGGGGATGGATATAGTAAAAAATTTTGGCTCAATTATCTAAAAGTTTTTCATTCATATGGTTTATTATTCAGTAATCTTATTTTGTTGATAATATTTAAAAAATAAAATTTGATTTTAAATCTAAAAATTTATTCTTCTAATTTTTTGAATCAAAAAATTCGTTAAACACATAATTTACCTCTCTTATTGTTTGTTTTACTTCATATTTTATAACAATGATCACTTATTTCTCTATTGTTTGAATACACATTTCTTTGAATGATGATTTTGAAGTGAGGTAATGACCTTTAGATTTATATTTTTAAATTTGAATTAAATAATAATCTCACTAGTAGATCAATTAGAAACAAAACATATATATGATCAAGAAATTGTTACAAGTTAGAAGAGATTTTGAGTTACAAAACATTTGTCAAATTTCAATCAATCTATGAATGAATCGAATCTTCCCTCCTCTATCAAGTGTGTGATATGATTAGTTGGGGAAATCCTATGAATCTCATTCTAAAAATACTACTTTGAAGAAACATTGCATGGCTTCGTGTTAACTAAACCTCTCCAAGGTTATATAAGCAGTTCTCGTTCAAGAGGTATCACAAAAAAGACATATGAACTCTAATATTTATAGTTAAAAATAAATTTAATACATCAAAATAAATTATAAAATATAAAAAATGAATTCAATGATTAAAGAAATTTTATGGGCTAATGGTATTTTTTTAGCCTCTTGCTGCAACAGCCAGTCCTTGCATGGCCAAGGGTGCATACTCTTCTCCCCTCCTTGAGCCTAGCCCCTACTGTGTTCCCTTCCACCACTGTTCAGGTACCAGACCGCTGCTCAAGATCTGACACTAAGGGAGTCTACTCTGCCTTGATCCTCCATGTCATAATGGCTAGAGGCAAAGGTAACTCCCCGTACCTCATCTTTTGCGTCAAAGAAGCCTTCTCTTCGAAGTGGAAATGGTGTTGGCGACGCTATGGCAAAGCTCGAGGAAGGTGTCGATCATCAACATCGTGATCCTAAACGTCCTTGTGGTGGTTTACGCCCTTGCGTGCGACTTCAGGAACAGCAAGTGGATGGACTATGGTGGAGCCATTGCGCAGGCCAGGATGACTAAGAGTAGACAGAGCTGGTTCTAGTTTTAGGTCAAGCTTGAAGAATCCTTATGTTCGCATATGTGATATGTTGACGTTTTTGATGGTTTCATATTATTTTAGTCATATTGTCATGAAGTTTTTTGAGAATTATTTGAAATGGAAACAAGGACATCAACTTGTGTTCCATTGGTCAGGTGACAAATATTTAAATTTCTTATTTATATATTTGAAGTTAAATTTTATATTATTGTTATTGAAATTTAAATTAAATAACCAAAAAAATTATTTTAAAATGATATTAAAGAATACTATTTTAAAAGAATAACTATTATTATTAAATTCTTTCCATTTTTAATTTTCTTAAAATAAATTAAAAATTTTCATGTTATATGCAAAATTTAATATATTCATATTTTAAAAAATATATTTTTGAAAACATGAGTGATGGGCACGATCAAGTTTTAAATATGGAAAATTAAAAAATTTGAGAAGCCATTTTGACACAAATTTGAAAATAAAATGAAAATTAATTTAAAAGATGCTTTAAAATTGTTCCCTAACAAGCATTTTTACACACCTAACTGTCGTGATGTAGTGTACCAACCCAAAAAATTTGTTATTTTTTCGGAATTAATTTGATTTTTGGAGATTTTTTAAAAATTTTTTAAGATTATTTTGTACTTTTTCAAATAATCTTATATCATAAAAAGGAGGTTTGACATCTCAAAAAAGAGATATGAAGTGAAAAATAAAAACTATGAGCTATTTGGAATCTAATGAAACAAAATTATTAAAATTTAAATATTTTTGAAGTATTAAAAAAATGGGTTTTCGATTAAAAAGGAAACATTTATAAGTTTAGAAAAATCCCAAAAATTCAAAAAATATTAAATGAACTAAAAAGATTATGAAATTTTGCTAAACACCAGAGCTTAAAAGAATAAGGTTAATAAAATTAACGCAAAAAAGAAGTTCGACGATCGTAAAATTAAAAGTATAAAACAAATTGAGAAAAATAATACAATAAGTTTATTGAAGATTTTTAGTTTAAAACATTATCAAAAATATTAAATGTCAACAAAAAGGAAGAAATTTGGTTAACAAGTAGAGCTCATTAGTATGAATCACACAAAATTAATTAATTAACTTTTGGAGACTTAATTGATTGTAAAGTATATAAAATGTTATAAATTTTTTAATTTTTATTTAAATAAGTATTTAATTAATTCCTAAACTCCAAAAAATTCTTAATTACCCTAAAACCTAATCAAAGAACCACTAGAGGAAACCCATTTGTTAACGACCCGAACCAATGACAAACTTTCAAATTCTAAGTAAAAGAGTGGCATGGTGTTCTTTGGAGAGACATGACTATTCAGAGAGAGTTGGAGAGTTGATAAGTGATAGGGATAGAAATTTCTTTGTCCTAGAGTTTAGAGAAAGGAGGGTAAGAGGAGGTGTTGTTGAAGCATTTGGGATAGCCAAATAAAGAAATCACAATAGAGTTCTAAAATTTAGGAGAAATATTATAACAACTACTATAACTAGGAAAGTAGAAGATTGATATAAATTTCAAGATCAAATGTTTGGTGTGACCTCTACAAATAGAAATGTAGGTAAGCTATATTATGCATCATAAATGCATTTGTATGATGTATTGGTGGTCCAGATTATCATTACCAACTTGTCAAATCATTGTTTTTTAAATCAATCATATGAGTTAGGTTTGAATTCTAATTAAAACCTAATAAAAGATATATGTTTTATTTTTAAATTTGTGTTAGTACAACAACTATTGCAATATAAATAAAATATAAGCACTAAAATATGACCCATATCCTTGTTTTCATAATAGTGTTATAAATTAATAAAACTTTCTTAATACAAGAATTCTAAGACAAATTAAATGCAAAAAAATCCATGACCTCTTACTTATCCCCAGAAGTCTCATGTCGTGCTTAAGATTTTACCTAAAATTATTAACACCAAAGAAAAACTAAGCACATGACATTAGCTTAATAAACAAAAACTATATAGCATACATCTTTGGCTTATGCAACATGTTAGGCCAACAAAAATATTGTAGTATTTACAAAATATTAAAATTAATAACATAAAAAACATAGGAGAGAAATGCTCTCATTATATGTAATTTAATACTATCCCTTTGTTAATTTTAATATTTCAACGGATCAATTTATCTTTTTTCTTAATCTTTAATGATCTCTTGAGCTTAAGTTTAAAATTCCATGGAGCCTTAGCAACACCTTATGATCAAACAAAAAACTAAAACTACACTCTAGTGAGCCTCATTCTATTAGAGTAGCACTCATTAATCAATTTCTCATGAAAATTTACATTTCTATTTTATGGAATCTCATATTAAATTAAGGATGCACACTTGAGAGGCCCTATTTGACCTAAGTAAAACCCTTGAGTCATTTTCATAAATTATTTGCTTTCTTTGTGAGGAATCTCATAATAATTCTTTTATAATTTCATAGTTTTTTTTTATGATATTGTCTCAATTATTTTATAAATATAACTCACATAATACCAAAACATATGAAACATCCCATAATAGTTTTAAGCATATCAACACTAACATGTGAAATAAAACATGATAACCTCAACTATGACTAACAAACATGGTTTACATCCAAGCAAATAGTTACCCATGAAACAATTTCCTTTAATATGAATTTATTTTACTAACATGTCACTAATAGTAATATATCATACTTGTAATGCATGTGCAACTATGTGAACAAATAATATTTTTCTTTTTTATATCCAAACTAAAAGTAATAAAACAACATCGACCAATACATCATTATAATGCACCTATGATACGCAACATTGGTGACTAATTTTCTGATGTAATAGTCACACCAAACAATTTGATTTGTATTCATGAAGCCTTCACTAGCTTAATTAATTATCTTCCTTGATTGAGTAGTTGCTAGTGGATTTTTTCAAAATCCTCCCCATTATCCAAGTAATTGATTTATCTCTCTTTCTTCTTTCTCTCTCTTTTATGATAACATCACAAATATTAATTTTTTACTTTTACTTTGCATTTGGCTTGGCTCCTCAATTTTTTTCTCAAACATTTGCACAAAATTCCATTTGTCTCCACTCCCCACAAAAATTTCTCACAATGTCTCTCTTGTTTCCCCAAAACTTTGTAATAATGCTTCACTCTCTTCTCTCTCCCTCACTTTTTTCTTTTTCATTTTTTCCTTTTGGTCAACACTCTTCCTTGATCCCATATGCTCCTAATGCATACATGTCATTATGTTTCCTTTTCTCTCTCTCTTATTCTATTTTCTTTAATGTCTCTTTTTTTATTTTCACTTGATGCTTCCCCCTTTCTATCTCATAGTCTATTCTCTTCTAATGGAGACTCTCCTAATGATTCCCTTCCCTTTACTCCTCTTTCTCACTTGACGTTCTTTCTCATCCCTCTTGGCTTCTCCATAAGGCCTTCCTTTCTATAATAAGCTTCATTATAATTTCTAAGATATTGTTTATGATAGATTTATAATATTTGAAATTTGGTATTTGATTAAAATAAATTTGTAGAGAGTAGAATCCTAGATAATAAAAAGTAAATTATGCTAAGCTAGATTTATAATTTTAAGAATTTTAGCACAATTATAATTAGCTTGATAGAAGATAGAATTATAGATAATAAAATTTTGGAATGATAAAATATTAATTTCTATGGTTATAGTTTTCTACTAGCTTCTTATGACATTTCGCATAGTGGTAGAAGTGCATTTCAATGATATGATTAGTTTAAAATCATAAATAATAAAAGGTCAAAGTGCAATAATGAAAGATGGCATGAGACAATCATATTAAACAAAATTTGGAATCGTACTAGTATGAGAAGAATTTATGTTCTAGGTTGGGATATCGAGTTCATCGCATAAGGACGATATTTGTGTTGTACTTGTGCAATGTGTTGAGTTGTCAGGTTCACTATACGAAGGCAATATAGGTATTGACTTTGTATGATGTAATTAAGGTAAAATATATGATTATATTGATATAATTATAATGATTGTATTAGATGATCCTCCAGGTTAAAGGTCAAGTAGGAGAATGATATAAGTATAATGCTTGGAATCATATTGGATGAAAGAAATAATTATTTAATTGAAGCATGAGACAAGTTGGTTAGAAGGATCGTGTAAAGAATTTTAGATGATATCTCATAAAATATGACTGAGTTGATCATACTGGATGATTAGTTAGAGCTACTAACAAAATAGTTAATTCTTGAGAGAGAAGAGACTATAGTCAAACTTGTATGTTGCGTATCATTATAACATATGATGTATTAGGGTGGATTAACAGTAGAAACGTATGGTATGCTCAAGGAATCATATTGTCTAATAAGAGGAACAATGAGTTGTTCATACTTTATAGTGAGAGCATCATAGTAATAGGAATGATTAACAAGCTAGTATGACAAAAAGAGAGAGAGAGAGAGAGAGAGTAAAAATCTTATGGTACAACGTTATGGGAAGTATTGTGTGTTTAACAGGAAATATGAATTATGTTAAAAAAGGGTATCATTGTATAATATAATCCCATTGATCAAAGTGCATGTTTAAAAATGACATGAATAATAGAGTGCTAATTTCGGGAATTATGTGATTCAATTGAGAGATTATAAATGTTCAATAATATTCAAAATGCTTTTTTTATAGATCTTATTATATGATTAAGAAACCATATAAGTACATTCCAAGGCAGCAACTTAAGTATTTTTAAGAAATTAATATGATTTTAGTTGTTTGCTAAACATACTACATATATGATATATGTTGACTAATACATATAAATGACATTATAGAAAATCAAGAAATGGATAAGATTAGAAAAGGAAATAAACTAATCAATTTAAGTAGATAAACTTGATAACTATCATCCAAATACACTCGTAAATTAATTTATAATTTATCTATAAAATGATATAATTTTTTATATCTTTTAATAGGGATTATAAGTATTGAAATTTTTTTATTTCATTTTTTATACATTATTTATGACAAGTAAATCTAAAAACTATGATATAAATACACTAGTAAACAATTTTTATATTATTTAAAAAATGACATATTTTCATGTTATCTTTTTGAAAAGCATCAATGACGTAGGAGTGTCTAATATTAGCTCAAAAACATACATCCATTAGCATCACACCAGTTTCATAAGTTTATCGATGTAAAATTTTGTTGAAATTTGCTTGAAAAAAACTTAAAATTATATTTTTTTTGTTGATTTTATCGCTTTTTGCGGTTTGTCACCATCACCCCCACTATCGCAGCATAAGCCAACCTGACACCCATGTGACCCAAACTGACTCAAGAACACTAGTTGAACTGCTTGACTTGCGTCAACCTACACCAACCCACCAGTCCTTGCCAACCAATTTAATTCTTCGTGATCTACGCCTACCAAAAATTAGACTAGCAGCTTTGTCTGTGCTTCTTGCCCCATCATTTTGTTACTCGTCATTATGGTCTCCCAAAATGCATGGATAGTTGGAATACTATTTAATTTTTTTAAATTTGTAGTTTTTTAATCTTTCATTTTTTATTTTTTTAAAAACTTATTGATCAACCTTTAATATCCTTATAAATAGGGATATTCACTATGTTGAAGAGAAAAAATAATGGAATTAAATTTCTTTTATTTGTTTACTTTAACATTTGTGAGCAAAGTGTGTGCACTTAATTCTAGATAAACATATTCCAACTTTTCTGGTGAGAAACAAGGATCAAATGTATGAGAAATTTGATCAGGAGAGCCAAGAACCAAACCCTTATACGATACTATGATCGAATATAAGAGAACTTCCATCAGAATAGTTGATAACTTAACAAATTCTTATTTCCATCAACACCCACATCATGATAAAAAGGTATATTCTTTTAGTCACTTTTATTTTCTAGATAGTAATTTAAAAGTTTCAATTATTATTTTCTATTAAAATACTTCATGTAGAGTTTGTCATAAATTATCTTTTTTATATGCATAAAATTGAACGTAATAAAAATCATCTTATATTATTTTATGCTTAACACTTAAAATATTGCCACTTACACAACTTAATAATCAACGTTACAACTTTGAAATACTAATCTTTAAATAGTATTAAAATATCATACACATCATCCAATCCTAATAAATTTATAGTATTTTTTCATAATTCTTAATAATTTATTAAGCATCTCTAATATTATAGACTACAAATTAGACCATGATAAAAATCTAAATCTTATAGATCATCAAACAAATTATAATATGTTTTATACAAATCTTGTAGTTATGTAATTATTTTCTTAAGTTATCATATTTTTATAATACGTTGCTATGTGACATATTATTCATATGTTATTCTTTTATAACATTATATAACAAGGACATTGACATGTAATATAATAAAAAAAATTTATAAATTAATGGATAAAAAATGATTTAGATGTAAATATTTGACATGCTTTATTATCGAATAAGAAATTGAAGTAGAATTATTGAAATACCTCCTAAATATATTATCCTCAAATATTCATGTACTACAATATGACCTCACATGTAATAAATATATATGATATAAGACAATGATAATTCATTTATATCTATAAAAATTCTACTTCACATGATAAAAAATAAGAATAACCTGTGGTGAGGATAACTTATTTATATCTATAAAATTATATTATATATAATATAGGGCAAGAATAGCCCATTTAAATCTACATGAGTCTACTATACATGACATAAGGTGAGTTTAGTCCATCTATATCTACATAATTTTATTTTATATGATATGAAGTGAGGATATCATATTTATATCAACATGATTCTACTATAAATGATATGGGAGGATGAAAGATTATTATGGTGAGGATATTCTATTTTGACATCTATATTATTGGCATTGATTTTAGAGAATAACGATCTAAAGTGAGTGGAATTTGGGATATGTCTAAATGCATTAGAAATGAAAGGAATGAAGAAATAATGAACTTATCTTTAAGTCTTACAAAATGTAACAAATAAGAAATATGAAAATAAAAAAAAATATATATATACATGTTCATATTTTTTGTTAAATTTATTGCCTTTTCTATATAATAACATTTTATATGGGTATAATTTTTAATTATTATGAAAAAATTATATCTTTTTATTATATCATTATTTTTTATATATTATTATTTTATTTGTTTACTTAATAAACTCTTTAAAGTCTTTCTAGTGTTCATATCATAAATAATGTATTAATTATATTATGAGATGTAAATTTGGATGTTATCGATAAGAAGTTTACTCATTAACTAGGACAATGATTCTCTTAAGCATTTTTATATAAAATTAGTATAGTTTTTACTTTGGATTGGATGGTTATATATATTTTTGTAATCGATCACTTGTTTATATTGATATTTATTTAGTCCATCGAGTTCAAGGATTAGTGTTTTGGAAATTTAATATATATTTATATATATTAAGAACATTTTCTTGTATTATATTTCTCACCCAGTGCGATGAACGATATAAAGGATTAAGGAATTTTCAAGAAGCTCATTGGGGAACAAAGAAGAATGTGCAGCTAATGTTTTGGAAAGGAAAGTTGAGAAGTAACTTTAGGAGTTAAATAGTTTTCATTCTAGTTTAACTAGAGAGGAATTTCAACTCGATTGGCAAATTAGAGTTCTATTATTATTTCTCACTTGAGAGTTAGTTTTCTTCTCAATTTTTATATTAAAATTCTTATTTAATAATTACTCAAAATGATACTTGATACAATAATATAGGTGGGATTTGACAGTGTTAAGGGTTGGATGCTAATCACGAAGCTGTAGACATCAACGATAATAAGGTAAGATCCTTCAATAATAATGATGTTGACGTTTAGGCATCTATTCTTATAAGCAAGATTTTCAGATATTATAATTGATATTGTTAATTTTTACATTATTTATAGCATATACTACTCATCAACAAAGCTTTATGCCAATATTGTGTGGAAGACGGTAGCAGGGAATGCCGAACAGAATCGAACAGTGCGAAATCAGCCTGTAGGGAAAGCCGAACAGAACGGAACAGTACAAAATCAAGCCGTAGGGAAAGCCGAATGGAAACCAAGTGATCAAATCTTTGTCAAGCAAGGGGGGAGACAACCCCAGATGGCTCAAGGATCATACGAACCGAAAAGCTTATAGAGAGCAACGACAACGTAATTTGGGCGATATGGGACTAAACACTAATCCAACTGTCAAAGAAAGCAGAAAAGCAGGTGCGGTCGGGCAGGCACAATTCGATGGCTTAGGTTAAATAAGGTAAATTACTGCAAGTAAACACAATAAAATGAAAAACAAGAGGTTCGAACCCGAGCCAGATATACGAGACAATACGTAACTACTGTAGTAAGTTTATAGTTCAATAGTTTTCTGGACACGCTATTTTAATATAGGTTGGAAAACCTACACGTGATCCAATGGACCAGATCAAGGCCAGCTAGAGACAACGGCCAGGATTGATCTCGAATGGTAAAATCAGGATTCAATCAGAAACATCCATTTCAGGATCCAAATCAAATGGTGAATGCTATGTGTCCATTACCTGTGTATGTTTTTGACATAAAATTATTTTTAGATATTTTCTCAAACTTTTTAAAAATAATTTTTAAATTATTTTCTTAAATGTTTTCATAAAAAGCAAGAACTTTATTCCTAATAATTTATTTTCCTCTTACTAAACCACATCTCATATACACTAAAAAAATACATAATAATACCATAAATAAACTTTGATAAAATAAAGTGAATCTTGTTGAATACTTTTCAAAAAAAAAATGAATATTGTTCTTTTTATCAACTCAATCAATAAATTTAAATTTTTATATACTTTTAAAAAGTAAAGTAACATAACAAACTACATATTATTGTAGTGAATATCAATTCTTCATGAAGAAATTTCAAAAAAAAAAAAAATTTCTTTAACATAGCTTATGTTGAACTCTTATTTTCAAGTTTGAACCATTTACTATAGACTTCTTAAGTCTTACAAATGTTGCTAATCTTTCGTGTGCACATTTTCATGCTTCCTTTTATGTTTATATAAATATTTAAATCTTTATAATATTTTAAAAAATTTTCAACTCTCTTTGTGTGTGTTTATGTGATATATATATATGTTTATAGTTAGGTATGTAAAATCTTATTGATGTAAAAATTAAAATTGAAAGATAATCATTATGAAAATTTAAAGAATAATAAGATAATATTAAACAAGACAGAAGTAAATAAATTTATTAAATTTATGATGGAAATCTTTTAGAAAGCAAAAACTTATGCTTAAGATTGGTCAAAGAAAAAATTCCACTACAACATAGTTTAACAACATTTATTGAATGTATCCAAAATAAAAATCCATTGTTTGTATGCTTATTTTTGTATTCTTATATCTTTCACAAAAATAAACTCACTAATATTTTAGTAATAAATAATCTAACCTTCCTTTTAATGTACACATGTTGCTAACATTTATTGCTCACATCCACATCCTTCCATTTATGTTTATATATGGCTTTTAAAACTTAATAATATTTTAAAAAAATTTCAACTCTTCTTTTGTGTGTTTGTATTATATATATATATATATATATATATATATATATATATATATATATATATATATATATATATATATATATATATATACAATATTATGATGTGAACTAGTATATATGTGCACACACATATTTGTTTATAATTAAATGCGTAAAATCTTATTGATATAAAAAACAAATTGAGAGGTGATCATTATCAAAATGCCAAGAATAATAAGATAATCTTAAACAAGACATAAGTAAATAAAATTATAAAATTTATGATAAAAATCTTTTAGAAAGTGAAAACTAATGCTTAAGATAGATCAAAGAAAAACTTCCACAACAACATAATTTTATAACATCTATTAAATGTGTCAAATAAAAAAATCTTTTTTTTATGTTTCTTTTTGTATTCTTATATCTTTCACGAATATCTATGTCATTTCATTAAATTTGTATCATTTATGTAGCAAAGAAATTTCTTTTAGTTGTTGGTATATCTCAAAAAGCGTGCCCATCCGCTCTCTTGCCCGCTTTTTAAAATTCCTTCTCAGAATGCTCCATTTGTACTTCCATGCAAACCCTAAAAACAAGCCCTATTAAAATATGAACGAACCATGTTGCACATCCCAACAGTTCATTATTCAATTTATTAAATATTTTGTGCTTTACAGTTTGTTATTTTAATCTTAAAAAAAACCAAGAAAAGATGGGGTCGTACGAAAAGCGACAGCAATGGATCTTTTGCGGTAGCCATAACCTTTGTATTTTCCATATGGAAGAAACCCCATTTGGCCTTTCTCCACATGGGATGCCATGCCGAAATACACGTGTCAAATTCTTAATACTACTCTATTAATGTTCTGCAAAATTCTCACGTTTAGTCTTTTTGCCGGACGAGTGGATGCTAATTGTTGAAACGAATTAGTAAATAGTAAATAATTATTAAAATAAAACTTTACTTTTAATTAAGTGTAAATTGAAAATTACGAGATGATTTGGCGACGTGCTGACGTTGCTTTGATATGGGGACCATTTCATGTGACGTTCCAAGGTCGATTCAGTCATTTTTGACATGTAGTGGTTGTTCACACAATAAGCACAACTCCTGCCCCTGCTTTTTATTTCACGAAAAGACCACGTGTTCTGAAATGAATGCATCTGTGTAGCCTTTTACGGAAAAAATATTTATTTTTTCAATTATTGCTTTTAAAAAGGCTTTTTATACTTTATTTTGAAAACTAAAGTAAAAATTTGTATTCGAATGACAAACAGAGAATAATATTATTGGAATAAGAGATTTTTAAATACTTTATAAGAAAATGAAATTAGCTAACAAAAAACTCATGAGATAAGCATTATTTTGTTATAGTTGGGAAACTTGATCTTGGTTTGATACGTGTTATTTCTTTGATTGGTCAAAACCATTCAAATATTATTATGAAAATAAAAAAGTTATATTTTAATTTATTATATGATCTTTTATTATTTGGTCTATCATGAAAAATGAAGGATTATATGACTAGCTTATCATATGACATGCCAAAAAATATGCATATTCACCTATATATAATGGTGTTGATGGGTTGATGATTCATCTTTCTCTTTTTCTAAGTGTAATCCTCTAGTGAGAGCTATTCAAATTTGACATTACCATTGTCTTGTATACTCAAAATCAACAAGTTCTCTACTAGGGCCTTAGATAAGATACTTGAAAGTGAAAAATACTCAACTTGGTTTTCTCTTAAACTTGATCACACCATTAACCTTCCTTTAAAGGATGACCTTGATAGTTATTAAGAGTCATCAGATCCCTTAATGTTCTTTAGGTGATGACTCCTCCAAAATTTGATGCATAGCAAGTTGTAGTTGTATCCACATCTCAAGTGGTTCGAATGAAAAGATGGCTGCCTCTCCAATGACCATATTTGTATTTTTTGAAGATCAACTGAGTTGGTAGCAAAACAAAAATCATGGCACTATATCATGATGGGCTTATCAAGAGAGAAGCTTGTTGATATTCCTATTAGAGTTGACCTCGACAAAATGAATGAACATGAGGGCTTCTTTTCTCAAAAGCCAATACAAGGAGAAAACACGTCTAAAAAACGTTAGAGTGCTATTATGGCTGAAGTGGAAGAGGATCCAAAGAAGCCAAATGTACCTATTTTGGAAGCAATTGGGCTGACTAAATGGGATAAGAATGAAAATAGTGTTATTATGACCTACAATGAAAGTTACCAATTATTTAGGTAATATTTTTTATCAAAGAGTATTATTAATCATTTGGAGCAAAAGAGTAAAAAAACAATTATCCATTTGTTAAATTTATTACTTAGAAGAAGAGAATTAAGTCTTTGGGTTCCACTCTTGAGAAATGGAAAGAACTTTGACTAAGTCAAAGACTAATGTCCAAAGCCAAAATGTCAAACTCTTTACTCATTGTAAGTGGTTGAGTAATGTCACCTCTCATTTTATTTTTTTGAAGTATCAACCCATATTTTCAATTTATGTCAGTTAAAATAGGTTTTGTTCTCAAAATAAAAATTTATATTTTAAAATAACAGCCTTGTATATATAACCAAAATCATTCTCATTGTTGTTATTGTAAGACTATTCATATATATGCCACTTTACCTTGATGCATGCTAGAGGATGTTTCTTGTCCAATGATTTTAACCTTAAGATATTGCCTTATCATCACTACCTACTTTCTTTAGTCTTGGATATTATGAGGCAACAAGTTTTTACTTAGTTTATCTTAAAACTATGTTGCATCATGGTCATAACTTGAATTTACTATGCTAATGAATTAATCATCTTTGGTCATCATTCATAAATAAAAGTCGATTATTTTCTAAAATTCATTTTTACAACTTAAAATTATGATTTTACATATATAAAACAAATATTTTTCTCCTATTTCTTATGTAATTATTGATCCTTATAGTCCTCGATCTTTAAGTATAACAATACACTACTTGTGTCATGTACTACTCAATTTAATATTAATTTAAGGTATTAACTTACTCCAAAATACCAAATTATTGAGTAAATAAATATAGTAAGAAACAAAAACCTTGAGGGCACCATCTAAAATAGAGATGATGAAAAACATTACAAATTAAAATATTAAATTCAATTAAATAATTGCATAAATAATTGTGCTCATTTCTTAAATCTATTATTCAAAAATGAAAGTTGAAATAGCAGTTTATACAATATCTATCACACATACGAAACACCTCATAGAGTTCTCAAAAGAAAGCATCTCCTAACATAAAGGATCTGATGTTATAACTTTTATGAATCCTAAACTTCATAAATATCTCATTCTTAATCTACAATATAGGTATGTATAATTATAACAAATATAAAAAATAAACTATTAGATTTAAGTAGTAAAGTAGTGTGAAATCGTGATATATATCACACAAATAAATATGAAGCAATAAATAGTAATGTATGATAAAAAATTATTAAATATGTTGAATATTTGTATATGAGATTGTATGTTCTATAATAAGGTATGTATATAATTATCATATAATACTAATATTATATAATAGTAACATTATCTCTTTCGTTTCTTATTTTTTTTTATTTTTTTACATTTTTTATTTTTATTCTTTTCTTTCTTGATTAAGGCATTTTTTTATATTACTACTATCCTTACTTCATAAGATTCTATATTATGTTATATCTATGTGATATCAATCATATCACTTGACCTATATCGATAATTGGCCAAGCCATCAATTTATATCTCCTACGAGCACTGGCCTTCACTGAAATACTAATAGAAATAGGTCTTTACTCTTTCTTACCTAGAATTGAAGTGCTCACAACAACAAAAATGAGGTCAAATATCAGTTCTAACATGGAATCACCCTTTCACATTGTTACGTATAAAGCACTAACGATAGTGAGATCTCTGTCTATTATGCCTCTCATTTTAAGTACCAATAATAACAAGTGATAAAGTCATAGATAAAGTCATATTGATCAATTATGAGATAAAGTCATAGATAAAATTTTATCTTCTAATTTTCACATTTCAATTATGACCCTCATTTTAAGTGCTAGTAATAACAAGAGATAAAGTCATAATGATCAATTATGAGATAAAGTCATAGATAAAATTTTATCTTCTAATTTTCGCAATTCTCGTGACGATATATATCATTAAGCTTATCCAGTCAATCATTATCTTTCATTTTTTTATTCTATATCATTCTTTTTTTATGTTCTAAAACTCATAACACATATATAGAATTGTAAATAATAAAATGTAAGTAGGGTAGAGTATTAATTTTCATGATTAGGATTTTTGTTGTCTTCTTATGACCATTTTGTGTTGTGCTAGAAGTGTATTTCAATGATAATTATTTTTTCAAAATAAATAAGATAAAAATAGTTGAATAGAAGAAATGTTTTTTAATACACATGCATTTCATATGATTGCACATCCATTGTTCCCTAATCTTATCAATTATAAATTAATAATGATGTTTTTAATACACTTATAAAATTTGATGAGAGTGAATCAAGGTTTGAGTCTATAAAAGAAAAGATGTTTGAAAGATCAATGTGTGAAGCTTGTTACAAAGTTGAGTAGTGTTGTTAAGAACCACCAAGAAGGAGTGAGTCAAGGAGGTTGTCAGTAAGGCATCATTACTATACTATGATTTTTGCGAGCAAAGAAGAGAGAGTGAAGGTGAAGCTCTATTATAGAGTGAAAACTATAAGAATAAAGAATCATTGGGAAAACTTTGTTGTAGATTGAGGAGAAGATCAAAAGCGAAAAGTTGAGAAGGGAGACTATCACAAGCAAATAGCGAAGGAAATTAAGTAGTAGTTATCAATGAAAAGATAGACATTTAAAATGATTTTTTTTAAATTTAATTTTGTTTTACATAAAAAAAATACTATTATGCAATAAGTTAAGTAAGAACTTGATTTAAATTAATTTAGATGTGGTATGGAGTGAATCGATGCTAATTTGAATTGAACCCAAGACATATAGAATGAGAGTTGTTAGCTATTATTAATATGTATCATTCAAATAATTTGGTCTACATCATATGGCACGATCAATTTAATCTTGTAAGGAAAGCTTTGATGAAACATGGTTAAAGATAATCACATTAGAAAAATTTTTGGGTTATAATAATCAGAGAAGAATTTAAGTTATAGGTTGAGGTGTCGAGTTCATGGCATTAGAATAATATGTGTGTCATATTTGTATAATGTGTTGAGTGTTGAGGTTCATCATATGAAGGCAGTTGTAAATAATAACATGAATCACACAATGTATTGTGGGATCAATAACATTATTTATCAAAGCTAAATTTTTTAAAATACAAAATCTATTAATTATAAGAATCATGATTGTAAAAGTATATTGTAGAATGTCTTAGATGAAATATTATATAGTGTGACTAAGTTGATCGTACTGAACAGTTAGTTAAAGCTATGGATAAATGATTAAGTCTTGAAAGAGAAGAGACTACATTATAGTTGTACATCACATGTCATTATTTGGTATGATATTTTGGTGGTGGATTAACAATGGAACGTATGTTTTGATTAAGAAGATTGTATTATGTAAAGTGAGAAATAGTGAATTGATCATACTTTATGATGAGAGTATCATAAAAGTATGAATGATTGACAAGGTAAAAAAAATTAAGGGAGAATAAAAATGATACAGTACAATGTTAGGGATCATACTACATGTTTAGAAATGATATAAATAACAAAATTCTGGTTTTTGAAACTATATAGTCTGATATAATTCAAAATGCTTATTTTTTATACAACATATGGTACAATGAGAGAATTACATAAGTACGATCTAAGGCAATAACTTAAAGCCTTATAAGAAATTAATATGATTTAAATTCCTAAATAAACATGCCACATATAGGACATATGTTGAGCATTAAATATTATGATAATGTAAAAAATCAAGAAAAGATTCAGATTAAAAAAAGAAGTTAACTTTTATATTTAGATAAATAAATTTGATAACTATGATATAAATATATTAATAAATTGATTTATAATTTTTTTAAAAGTGATAAATTTTTTGATGTTTTATCTTTTAATAAACTTTATGAGATTTCGAATATTTTTTATTTTATGTTTTATGCATTATGGATAATAGATAAACTTAGTAATTATGATGTAAATATACTGATAATTTTTTTTTATATTATTTATAAAATCACATTCTTTTTCTGTTATCTTTTTATAAAATTCATAGATACTAGAAAATTTTTATACAAATGTAATAATTATGTAATTATTTTCTTGGGTTATCATTATTTATCTAGTATTAAATTCACAAGTTATAAATTTGTGGTATTATATAATAATGATATCGATATGCAATATAATAGAAAATTTTATAATTAATAAATAAAAAATAATTTAGAATATAGATATATTGGTATGCTTGATTAACAATTAATAAAATAAAATTATTGATATATCTCTAAATATATTATCCTCAAATAATCTTATACCATATTATAACCTCACACCACAAATATAAATGATACAAGATGAGAATACCTCATCTATATTTATACAAATTCTATTAGACATGATATAGTACGAGGACAACCAAAGGAAAGAACATCACTTTCCATATCAATAGTGTTCTACTATATATTATATAGAGCAAAAATTGCTTATATACATCTACATAGTTTATTATACCTAAATAAGGTGAGAAAAGCCTAGGATAAGGATAGCTTATTTATGTTTACACATTTTACTATATTTGATATATAATAAGGATAACTCATCTATACCTATATAGATCTACTATAATGATTATAACCCATAAGGGTGAGAATAATTATTGTAAGAGATGTGTAATGAATGACAAAATTAAAAAATATCATAAAATTAGATGAGTATAATCATATAAGTATGATCAAGTTAACAGTAAAGTTGTATGTGAATATCATTGATTGTGACATAAAAAAATGTGCATTAAAAGGTAGCATACGAGTATGATTATGAAATTGTATAAGATTAATTAGTAGAATTAATAATAGACAAAGTTGAATATCATAATTTGTATGATACAAAATGAAAGGATTGCGACACCACATAACTGAAAGCATACTAATCCTAAAATAGCAAACGACTAAATAAATCATCTTGGAGAGAGGATAATTGATGAGAAACCATTAGAGTTATGAAGGCATGGAGGTGAGAAAACACTTAAACAAAAGAACATAGTTGTTGGAGGAAGTGGAATTGATGAGAATGTAATGGAACATTGGCTATGTGTAATAAAAATGTGAAGTCAAGCTTGGACAAACATTTCTAAGAAAAATCAAAGAGATTAGCTCAACCAAGTGCAATAGACTGAAGAAAAAAGTGAAAGAAAGCACTACCAAGAACCAAAGGATCTAGTCAGAGGTATTGCAGCACCTAAGAGATGAAAGTGAACTTGTGCTAAATTTTGATTATTGGCGATACTATTACATAGAAATTAAGAGGTAAAAAATCTCACACTATGTGTATATATTTTGATGTAATGTGTATTATAGAATGTAGGTTTTATTCATTTGAGAAATAACTTGTTGATGATGCTTGTATAAATAACTTGCATATAAGTGAATATGTATAAATAACTTGCATTGTTGATCAAAAGTAATAAGTTCATAGTGAAAAAAGAATTTAATCATTCAACTTTAGTTTGATATTTTGTTCATTTATTTGTTATGTTGTCAATGTGCTTATGGATTCCTTATTATTTAAATAGAAATGAAATTGATACCTTAATTGAATAAAAAGAATAATTGAGAAATAAAATGAACAATCTTAAAATTATGTTGATGCTTGTTAGAAGTGTAAAACCCTTAAGAGATGGTTTAAAAGAAAATTATTGAGGATGATTGATTCTTTATAAAAAGCAGTTTTTTCACAACAAGTTTATTTTCATATATTACTTGAGTATGAAATATTGTATTGCTTTATTTATTTACATATTATGTTACAAGTTTTAAAAAAAGGAAAAGATAAGAAAAATATTATTGTGATAATGATCACAAAATAAGAAAACAAAATAAAGAAAATATTACTTGTGATAATAGTCACAAAATAAAATTTAAAAAATAAATGTGAAAAAGAAAAAAAAAATTTGATAAAGAAAGGATAGTGTTAAAAAAATGAAAAACTAAATTGTTATCCAAACTGGTGACAACTACTTTAGAATGATAATTCTAGAAATGAGCCAAATGAGCCTTCATTTGATTTAATTATATTTTGAATGATGTGCTTCAAAATATGTCTAATTTGTTTATAAATTGGTCTATTTTTAAGCGAAACCTTAAATGGATGTAAAAGATAGCAACAATTAAAAGTAACAAGCTAATGCATAAAGATAACAAAAGATAAAAATGTTAAAGGTGCTAAAAGTTTTTGTTTCATAATTGATTTTATTTTTGTAGCTCATACATGCGCTTACATGCACTTTTAATATATTATATTGTTTACAATTGACCTTGCAATTTGCTACCCAAATATTACTTATTTTACTTATATGTACATATATTGGCACAAAGCAAGTGACAGTTGGCTAAATCTATTTTTGTCTGAACACGTTTAGATCAAAATGTCAAACACCATGGGAATATCGAGAAAAAGTGAGATCTAGAATGAAATGATTTGAAAGATATTTCATTGTCATAGAAGTGTTGTTATGGTTTATTAGGATTATTTGATCAAAATGACGTGCATTATAATCTCATTAACAATTGATGGATGAAATTTGTGATTTGAAAAGAAAGTGTGAAAACTTGTGATTTCTAGAATTGCATGGATTATTGGTTTTATTCACTTTTGCAATTCATTTAAAATGATTCCTTTAAATTGTTTGAATTTTTTCGTTACTTGATTTTTAAAGATTTGAAAAGAGTGAAAATCTTTCATGGTTTCAAAATGAGTAAAAGAAATAAGTAAACAAAATTAATACTACTCAAATCAAAAAAAGGCTGAGTGAAAGAAAAAAGGTCATCACAATGAGTCCTATTTTTGTACTTCTTATTTTATTTCTACTCCATTTATTATTGTATGAACTTGAATATTAAAATAGAATAAATTATATTATTTATTTTAATTAGAATTTGAAACTAAATCATGTAATTGGATTTAAGACAAAAAAAGTTTGAACATATTGATGACACTAAAGTCGGCATCTCAACTTTGGGAAGGACATGAATCATATTTTTATTTTAATGATGAAAGTGGCATTGGACAAATAAAAAAGAGGTAAAACCTATTTTATTATGAGAAACACATGGATCAAAATATATGATGCATCTTGGGATAACAAAAACGTATCATGATACAACATTGTTTTGAATAAATATTAGGTTTGTTGGTGAAATTTGTATCGCAAGATCCACTTATCATTCTTCTTTCAAGATTTTATCTTTTAGTCCTACATAACGAAAAGCATGACATGACTTATATATAAACTCTATATGTAATGAGGCTTAGTTTCTTATTTTTGGCCAATTTTGAATAATATAATGAGCTTTAGAATTTGTCATTTGATACAAATTTATTGATGAGTTAAATTGAACTTGGAGAACTTTGAATTAGCTCTTGAGAGGGTGAAAATTATGACAAAAATAGGAGTTTTTTTATTATCAAATTTCATTGTAGTTCATCCTTTGATAATCTTTTTTCTATTTTTTCAACTTTTCTCCAATCTATTAATGCTCATGATTTTTGTTTAATAATTTCCAATTTAAATTTGGCCACCCCTCACTTCTAAACCCTAAATTACCAACTCTTAATCCAATTTCTCACTTCTACCAACTACTTTGTTGGCTAACTTTCTCACATACCCTAGCACCTCATTACCCTAACCTCACATGGTGACATCGACAACCTTTCCCAAAGTTGTCTAAATCAACTAGCAACTGCCTCTTGCTTTCTGATTGCCTAACCACGATTGGCCCTCATTGATTTTGTCCCTCTAATACTAAAGCCTTTGGTTTTCACTTATTGTACCTTCACCCACACTACTCATCCTGACAACAACAAACATCACCTACCACTTCATCGTTTTGCAACTCTTGATGCTAGCAACCTCTTTGTGTCGTCAAGGCCTTCTAACCATTAGATCTTCCCATGAATTGCCTTATTTTTTATCTTCAATACAATGTTTGGGATCGACCTTATATAAGTTTGAATGCTTGATAATTACTAAACCTTATGAAGCTTTATGTGATGTTAGTCTCACTTAACCACTCACGTTAAGCCAAAAGTTTGTTGTTGTATGATACTTTTTTGTGAGATCACTTTGTTTATCCCGAACTTCACTGACGTATGATCTTTTTCACTATTTCCATTCTATACATCTTATATAATTTTTAACAGTTTAGTATTTTTCTATATACATAAGTTGTGAGAAATCAAATTCTCCAATTTGTGTGAATGAATGTATGGATTGAAAAGGTTTTTAAATTAGTGGTAGTCCTATTCTTTGATTTCCTTTGAATCAACTGACTTTACTTTCATTCATGATGTTCTCTTTAATTATTAGCGTGCTGTTTAATGTGAGTTAAGGCTTAATTGAATCTTTATATTCTATGGTATTTAAAAAAACTAATATTAAGAATCCACTAGGCAATAGCAACTTGCACCAACATGCTTGCCCAATCCTGAGCACAATGTAGACTTGCAAGCTTGGCATCATACTCTACTTAGCCAAAAATGTAGTGCAAGAGAATGGATATATGGCCAAAGGGTCAACATGGGCTATGCTTACATGAACCTTCAATAAGAGAATTCCTGAGAAACTTACTTAGAGAAATTGTCTACAAAAAGTTTCCTTTGATCTGATTGAGAAAAAAACATCTTTATTAGGTCAAGGAGCTAATAGGCTTCAATAGTTTCCTCATAGCTAGATCAACCTTATTAATTGATCTAACTTGATTGTAGGTGCCTTGGACTAAACTCTAGCACAAGTCCCTTATTGTGCTTCCAATAGATTTGACAAGCTACGAAGAATGGCCAAGGTTGTTTCATTGGTTAAAGTTGGTAATGTCAAGCAACCTTATCTAAGCATGAAGCCTATTTAGAATGAGTTTTACATTTTCATTTTTTTGTTTGAAGGGATGGGGAAGGTCGGAGGTGAAGGGAGTGCATTACTCGTTTTTCATGGTTGTTCATTTGGGGCAGAAGGAAATAGGACTTTGGGTAAACTAGATAAAATTTACGTTGTTATTTTTTGAATAAAAGTTAGGTTGTCTACTATATCAATGAACAATATTTCTTAAAATCATACTTTTTTATCAATATTTAAGAGTGCACAAAATGAATATTTTTACTAATTTGGACTATTACTTTTTCCCTTTTGCCCTCAATGGATCATCCATATAAAGTGTAACCACCAAAGTGTATCCCTTGGCATTAGCCACCTAAGGAATTGCTCTAAGTCAAATTGTTTTGGGCTATCTTGAGGAGCAGGTAGATCTCCTATTCAATCTCTTCATAAGGGGGAGCAACCTTATTCAACTTGAGGTTTGACTAAAAGCTCATGGGATGCACTACAATAGTGTGTACTTTACATAGATGCCTTCTTGTCCTAATAACTTTGAAAATGTGGCTTGACATTGCCAAACCCAAGAGTAAACTTAGTTGGATGGACAGTGATTGAGAATCTATAATATATTGAGCTGGGTGCATTGTAGCCATTTGACATAATAAATTTAGAGGGAAAATGCAAAGACAAGTCGAAGACATTAAACTCCAAAAGTAGGGTTCAATAGTTAGTTCAAAACAAGGGCAACCCTTTGGATTAAGAAACCATCTGAGCAATTTAAGGAGGCCTCTAAGTCACTTCCTCTTGTTGGCACCCAACTACTAATGATCTAAAGCCTATCGAAGAGCGATGGCTCTTTTTGAAATAATTTAATTATTTGATTTGAAAATTATTTAAAAGCATTTAGATATTATTTAAATTAAGATTTGTATTCTTATTGATATTGGTCAAGTGTCATAGATGTATTTAAAAAATGACCATGTAACCTCTTCATTACATTTCACAAAAAACATTCTAAATAAATATTATGATATTTCTCGAAACTTTATTAGGTAATGACTAAAAAATTCAATTTAAACTAGAATAAATGTGTCACAAAATGAATAATAAATAAACTTTCAGATTAAAAATATATCTAATGAACAGTAAAAAGTGAGATTCCCATAATTAAAAAGAGCTTAAGAGTAATGCAAATTTAATCTAAGTTTTCAAACTTAAGTTTAATTCAAAAAATCACTGTTGATAGATAACAATTTTTACATCACCTATGTAGAATAATTTTGACCCCACAAATTGAAAACAAGAAAAGTAAAATTTCGTTTAAAAAAATACTATTATTTTCCACATGCAAAATGAACATTCTCAAAATTTTAGGTTCCATGATTTCCTACAAGTTCTTAAAAAATACCACATGCAAAATGAACAATCTCACTTGTTCTACATAAAATTCATATCCAAATTAATTTTAGAAAACTATAGAGTTGCAAGCCAAATATTTTATTAACAAAATTTCTTAGTTTAGAAAACTTATTCTCATAAAATCTCCTTTTAAACACATCTAAAAAGTATAGGTGTAACTGCATTCACTTTCACAACAGTACATGTTCATATTAATGCATTCAAAACCTAGTAAGCAAAACCTTAAGAACTTGACCACATTAATACTTAAACCTGCATGAAACCATATTGCCTTGATATAGATAGCTCAATGACGATCTTAGCATCAACTCACTTCGTAAAACAGCCAATTAATATCAAGACTTACTTCAATCACCGATAAGAAGTTGATTAGCTTCAATTCTACTGTTGACTATCAAAAGATGCCATGGATTTGACACATGTAGCAATAATGGGCAAAGTGTGAAGCCTTTCACTGGATGATCAATGAATAGCATTCCAACCACAAAATCTTGGGCAAGAGTATAACTAGCAGAGTGGTCAGCACACTTACTGAAGTGAACTTTCCTAGGCAAACAATAAGATTTTGAGGAGAGATTAAAGAAATGAATTGCAATTTAAGAATCCTATCATTAAGATATATTGTGCTCTGAGATATGATCTTCCTAGTTTTGACTTGAGTTGGTAGGAGAAAGCCTGGCAACAACTGATGAACAAGGGAATCATGCCAAAAAGGGACCGTTGTCCAATTAAAACTTAAATCTTTTAAGCAAGAACAAGAAAGAGTAGTAAAATACTATACAAAAGATTTTTAAGGTGGTTCGACTAAAAATCGAGCCTACATCCGCCAATCGGTGTTGGGAAAAGCCACTAAAATCACAAAATTACAAGCGATGTTTTTCTTACGGCTCGCCTCAAATCTACTTGGGATTTTACCTACGGCTAATCGCAAACCTACCTAAGTTTTTTTCGCGTTCAATTCAAATCTCGGGCTTTTGCATAATTGCCGCGATGCCCTTACCACAAGGAAACAAATACAAAAATTGGCAACAAAGTATAAACTTAAGACAATTTAAAGGAAGTATGAGGCATACTAAATACAATAAAAATTCCAAGGAAAAACTAAAAAGAGGGAGAAATAGAAATTGAAAATTGTTGAAGCAAAACCTCCAATTTCGGGTTTCTTCTGGTAACTTTCACTTTTTGAGTTTATAGGCACCTTATACACTTGAAATAGCTTGAAATTATGATTTAAAGGCTTTGAGAACTTAGCAATGGTAACATCTTGGAGTTCTTCATCCTTTCCTATGTATAGAGCTTAAATTTGAGCTCTAAATCCACTCCCAATGATTCTAAAACGAACTAAACATTTGGGTAATGGACACATAGTAGTCACCATTCGATTTGAATCATGAAATGGTTGTTTTTTATTGAATCTCATTTTTATCGTTCGAGATCAATCCTACACGTTGGATTTAGGCAGCCTTGATCTGGGCCATTGGATTGCACATAGGTTGTCCTGCATGTATTAGAATAATGTGTCTATAACTTGAATTAAAAACTTACTGCAGTGGTTCCGTGTTCCGCATCGTCTCATAAATCTACCTCAGGTTCGAAGCTCTTTCTTGTCGTTTTACTGTTTACTTGCAGTATTTTACCTGGCTTAACCTAAGCCATCGAATCGCACCTGCCCTTCGACCTTCTTTGATAATCGGATGGGAATTTAATCCCTTATTGCCCAAATTATGTTGTCATTGCTCTCTATAAGGATTTTGATTTGCATGTCTCTCGAGCCGTTTGGGGTTGGCTCCCCCTTCTTCGACCAAGACTTGATCACTTGGTCCTGGTTGACTTGATTTCGCACTATTCTGTTCCACTTTCCCTGCAGCCTGATTTCGTGCTGTTTCGTTCAACTTTCCCTGCGACCTTCGACTTCGACTTCGAGCTACGCTAGCCCCATACAGGTCTATTGAATTATTTTTATTTTATTTTTTTAAATCCCTAAAGCTTGGATGGACTAGCAGTCGAGTCGAGTCAACCAGTCCAAATGCTACAGTGAAAAATATGAGACTAAAGTGGTTTTATGAGAATTTTTGTGCCAAAATTTTGAACATAAGTGTACCAAAATAATTTTATATTATGATAGTGTTACAAGTGCCCTAAGTGAATATGACAAGAAATTCTTGAAAAATAATTTCTAAAAAAATTTTTAAAATCAAATACCAATATCTATACTTTTCATTAATAATGCTTGGCCCAAAAATAAAAATTAAACAATTATTAAACTTTTAATATTTTGAAATATTAATACTACCAGTGTGCCACATCATCTCAAAATTTGGACATATCAAATTCAAGAAAAATAAAGAGAAATTCAAGTATAAAAAATTATAGTGCATGTCTTTATTTTTCTTGAAACTTGTCATGACTCCAAGAGCCTTGAAGGTCACTATTTTAGACATTTAAAGTTCATGGATTGACTTAATTGAATATTAACACACTTAAAGTAAGCCCATATGAGATATTTATAAATATTTATGCTTGACTTATCAAACACACGGGTGTAATAGAGGATAAGTTTAAGATGACAATTTTGTTTAGATGGTTTAGAAAAGTTAAATGTAATCACATAATATTTGAATAAGAAGTGGCTAATTATACAAACTTTATATTACTACAATCATAATGAAGATGTGTTAAGTACATAGAATGTAATCGTATCAAAAAGTTTTTTTATAGTAGACATCATTTGGAGGGGTTACTAATTATTCTTAGTATTAAAGCTGATTAATTATTAGTTTTTATGTGATCAGGTAGTTTATTATTGAGGTTGTACAAGTGTATGTATGATTGTATTTTAAATGGTTTTTTGATTTATTTATTTATGAAGGATATGAATATGCATGAAAATTCCTTTTACTTATCTTTCATGCTAGTGAATGCATATAGTTAATACAAAAAATGTTCACAAACACTAGGACTTAGCTACGTTTCAGAGGTTGTGTGCCATTGTAGGTAATGCCCCTGCACATCTTAAAAAATTATAAAATTTTCTTTTTTTTTCCTTCACTTTATAATTATTATGCTCATTTTTTATTTGTCCTTTCAAAATTAAATGATTATTTTATTTTCGAATACGGTTGTTTCTTTCTAAGAATGCTTTATCCTTATTGTTTATCAATTGTTGTCACATTTAAACAACATATTTTGACAACACTTTTCAACAATGCATTTTTAGTGTAATAGATATACTTAGTAGATGATTTAAATGTGTTTGGCATAAACTATGTATTTTTTTAGGATAATAGTTATTTGATTTTTCTTGTTATAAATAGAAACCAAAAATAGCGTGATCATACTGAACTAGTGATCTTCATAGATTGGATTAACATTTGTTGTATATGATTACCTCGTTTGGTGCTTCTCTAAGCTTTGTGAAGGAAAGTTAAAATTTAATTAATGTTATGTACTTAATCTAAGAGCCGTTTGGTACCTATTTTCAAAGTTGAGATTATTTTTTCTCTTCCTCTTGTGGGTTAATCAATACACTTGAATTATGTAAACACAACATTAAACAAATCGTATTATCTATACGTGCAATTCATCATTTGCATTCCTTTATGTAGTGGGGTTATGTGGTCATCACAACTCCTAATGGAATATTGTACCACGAGGAAGCTATGAGGTAAAATGTTGGTGGGCAAGTTCTTGGCTTTTTCCACAAAGACTTTGTTTTTCTTATGTGTGTTAATGGCCATCAGGAAGGTGAAATCTAGTAATGATGTCATGCTTCATTCAGGTCGTTGTGTTCTGCTTATAAATGAAATGCATGAACTAATTCTTGATTTTATTCATCAAAACTGTGTAACACCAAAAAGTTGCATTTTATGTGGTTATTATCATTGGGGTGAGATAAATTATTATGTATATGCCATATAAAAAAGGTAATGTATTTCAATAAAGCAGTTTTACCTGTGAATATTTTGAGTAGAAGTGGAGTACAAGAAAGTGCTAATTTAAAAGCATTTACATTTTAATATAATTTAATTATTCAAATTCAATACTTTTTATAAAACATTTAAATGTTATTCAAATTAAGATTTGTATTCTTATTGATATTGATCAGGTGCCATAGATGTATTTAAAAAATGACAATGTAACATCTTGAATACATTTCTCAAAAAATATTCTAAATAAATATTATGATATTTTTTGAAACTTTATCAAGTAATGACTAAATAATTTAATTTAAACTAAAATAAATGCGTCGCAGAATCAAGAATAAATGAACTTTCAGATTAAAAATGTATCTATTGAACAATATAAAATGAGATTATCATCATTGAAAAGAATTCAATAGTAATTTTAAACTCACACTAAAATAAATATATCTAATGAACAATACCCGTGCAGAATAATTTTAACCCCACACTTTGAAAACAACAAAAGAAAATTTTCATTTAAAAGAATACTCTTATTTTTCACAAAAAGTCAATTATCATTATATAATTTATTGATAAAAGATATTCGATAAGTACTTGTTTGTTTACAATAGATATTGTGTGGATTTAGTAAATCTAAAAAATAGAAACTAAAATAAGTTAAATCAATCATCACATATTTTATTAGTAAAACTTAATAATAAAAACCTAAAGGAGATATTATCAGTCTTAAAAGATAAAATAGCAAATATCGATATCATGTAAAAACAATAACTAATAATCGATATCATATCATAGAATATAAAACTAAAAAAATTTCATTAGAGTTAAGTGGGTTTTTTTTTCAAAAATGTCTCGATATGTTAATATCATGGTATCGAATATATATATATATAAAGGTCTGTTTTTATTAATTAATATGGGACAATTCATCTCAAAATTCTTAGAGACTTGTTAACAAAAATAATAATATTGCTTTTTCAATTCACTCATCTCCCTCATCAAGTGTCATATTATATTGAAGGCTTTCGTGCTCTTTCATTTCTCATGGAACCTCTTCTTCAAAAGATGATCCATTATTATAATCACTAATGAAATTTAATGATTCATAATATAAATTTTTTTAATGAAACCTAACAATTTCTTTCAGATCAAGTGATTAGGAGCTTTACAATCTAGCACAAGAACCAACTTTCATTCTTCTCCGCAGCATAAAAAAAAGATTAGACAACACTCTTAAGTAACATGACTTTTATTATATATTTTGTAATTAGTAGGATTGATAAAATATAATTAATTATTTGCATAAAATATTTATTCACCTTACTTTTAATATGAGGCACAACAACAAAAGTTTCCCATTATTTGAGTGGTAGTAGTTATTTAAAATAATTCATTTTACAAATTACACATTTTATGACAACCTAAGTCATATATTTATTTCTTGACCTATCATATCTTTTAGAGGCACAATCTTAATAAAAACATATTAATTATTATAATGTTATTATAGTATGCATTGATGAATAATCTTTATCATTCAACATGACAATAATTTTATATGTTTTCTCACATTAATTCTTGCAACTAATATGGATTTTAAATTTTATAATAATACAGTATTAACATTCTTAGAATTTATTGGAGATTCATGAAGAAACATATAACTATCATATGTACTCTAACCTTTATAGTTAAACATAAATTTAACATATCAAAATAAACTATAAAATATAAAAAAATGAATTAATTGATTCAAGAAAGTTTATGAGTAAAAGATATATTTTGTTAGAAAATGTGTGGTTATCTTATAATCTATATTTAATTCTTAAACATTTTCAACACCATTTATGTGTTACTAAGGAAGATATTCTTTTTTTAATTTTTTTTTATTTTGAATTGACAAAAATGTCTTTTTTATGCAAATAAAATATGTCTATCCCACAAACCACAATACGATTTTGGATTCAAATTTTGGACGAGACTTTAGACGGCTAAACAATTTGGAAATCAGGAACCCTAACACGTGCCACTCCGCCTTTATTTCTCTGACAACAATCACTAACCCTCCTCGTTCTTCACTGCTTGTAATGGAAGGCTTCGATTTCCCTGCGACTATCCCTCCTCCGAGTTCTTGCTGTCAACAGCTGTAAGGCATGGAATCTGGTTGGTGTAAAGGGAAACTCGTGAGGTCCAAGTTCACTTAGCGGACGACAGTTCTCCATGGATCATTCTCAGATTTCTTTGTCGACATCCATGGGTTATCATGCTGCAATTATTTTACATGACCTAGAAAAAAGTAAATCTCCCCCGAAACGGCATTTCAAATCCTTTTTGTCATTGAAGCCTTCCCTTGTTGTTTGGCTTCATCCCAGATTAGTGCATCTTTCTATCTGGAGATATTTTGTAGTGATACGACTTCTCGATTTAGGTTTTGGGGGTGTGATTGCATATAATCTTTCCCTTTGCTGGTTAGTCGTTTTTCTTTAGGGATAATTTTGTTTGAATCGACTTGAAGAAGTTGTTTAATAATTCGTACGTAGTATTTGAGAGAGATAGGTTTAAGTATGCATTGGTCTCGGGCAATTTTTTTAAGCATTTCATTGATTTTTTTTGCTGCGTATATCGATGCAAGGAATCACTGGAAGATATTTTTCAGAGGATTAAATAGTGGCATAGTAGGGATGAAAATGGTGAAACTGGTTATGAAGATGATGTTTTCAATGGCAGATAGCTAATCAAAAGAAAGATGAGCTGCTGCATGATGCTTAATTAGTTTAATCAACGTATAGAATATTTTTTTAAAAAGGATATAATTTTTTTTGTATATCCCCCTTTACAATGGTACTCCAAGGGAGGAGGGCACCTTGATCTACGTCGTAAGCAGTTGTGTAGTAGTGAGAAGATCTTGAAAGGTGTTTTAAGGGTTTCAAATTACAGTAAAAGAAATATTGGTTATGTATTTAATATGGATTTGGCAGAGCAGTTGTTCTTAAAAGCCTCTACAAGGTGGGCAAGAGATTGTAGTGCTGGTTCTGATGGATTCTTCAAGAGAGCAATAGTAGTTAATAATCTAAAAGCCAACAGGAGTCCATTGATACTATGTTTTATGTATAATGTAGTACTAATTGTAAATATGTTATGTAATTTTATAAAACATTTTTTGTATTATGAGTATTATTTTAAATATAATAGATATTTCATGCGGTTTGATCTTAAAAAAATGAAACTTCGTAAGAAGGATGATTAAAATTTTACATAAATAATTAGAAAGTAGGAACACAGCTAATATTTATATTGACATTTTATGGAACATAGATCTAAAATGGTTGTTTGTTAGTCTCATTTTCTTTGGATTGTCTATGATGAGATTAACTTCACAAAAAGATCAAATTGCTAGAATCATTGAATTCATTTGATGTTTTCTACTAAAGTCATATATAAAATATATAATCATCAAAGTTTTGTCACCACAGAAGTTTACATCGTGCTTCTTTGATCCATTGGCTTTTTGCATGTGAACAGTTTGTTAAAGTTTGTGGGTAAAGACTCAAGAAGAGAGAACCAACCAAATTGTTATTGCATGTGCTAAAAGAGTATGACTGCAAGGAAGATGTACTTGGTTTACTTTGATAGAAAAATATGATTGTTGAACTTAAAGATTTCAATTCAATTCATAAGCTCATCAAAAATTATGGGGCATTGTTTGCAATACCGACTACACTACACATGATTAAATTATTGTTAATAATAAAATACTGTACTTTAATAAAAAAATTTAGACTAAGTTAAATCTCAAATTAAATAATATTTTTTTAATCTTAATATAAACAATATTCTTTGAAGTCATCTAGTTCATGCAGATTAAATATAAATAAAAATATCACAATAAAAAAAAATTTGTATCCTCTAATGGCTTCATGATAGTCTTTTTTTATTATTTTGTAAAATTAAGATTTAAACTAAATTTAACTTGAATTTTCTAAACCAACATCAAATCAAAATCATTAATAGTTAGGTTATATCTATGACTATTATATGTAAAATTAACATTATTAAATCAACTAAATATTTGTTTTGAAGTTGACCAACATTCACCCACCGAGTAAACTTGAGATCATATAACAAGGAAAAAGAAATAAAAATAATTGGCAAGGAAGAGAACTCATTCGAAGATAGCTTATCGGAGAAGACATCTTGGCTTAAGGACAAAACTTTACTAACTTAAGTGGTTTGATTTGTGAAAGAGATGGTTTACAGGGGTTAGAGAAAATAAGAAAGATAAGGGAATGGATCAAGTTAACACTCAACAATCTTATTCAAACAATTACTATAAAATAACATATTTAGAAACAGTCATCCGTATGATTTGCATGTTCCTCCTACAAAATATGTCTTCCATTTGCATATCCTTTCCCCAATATATGCCCATAATTTGGGTTTCTTGTTTTTCTTTTCATGAACAATGATCCAACTATATTATTGCTCTACGATTGTAAAAATCTAAGAACTTTACTATACTCAACAATAACATTTAATTTTCATTCATTTCTTAGCAAAATATTATCAAACAAGTCATTGTTGCTACTTCTTTATTGAAATGAAACTCTTAAAAGATTAGTTTTGTATTTTACAATTATTTCTTGAAGTTATGTTATCCTTTTTAGCCTTAAAATATCAAAAATGTACTAAATAACTTTTTATAATTCATTTTTATTATCACATAAAATGCATTTAAAAAAAACTTTTTTAAAAAAAAAATTCGAAAGCTTGTCATTATTTGTAAAAATCATTATCAAATAAAAACTATTTGAAGAATTCATTATCAAGAGCACTCGAACGTTATGGCACTTTTAAACTAATCTTTTGACATTAACCGACTAAACCTGCCTTTAATCCCTAACACCATATGCATTTATGTTACGGGTTGCATCTTGCTCATGCCATCTTCCTTACTCTCTCTTTCATTGTGCATTGTCTTACTCACAATAATGGGGATGTAAAGCCAAGCAACAATTTTTCTCTTAGACTTTTACAAAGTGAGAGCAATCATGATGGATAAGAACATGATTGACCATGAGGGAAGAATGCTATAAACCATTTTCACAATAGATTTACATCATAGATGTGCTTGCTTTGCATTTTCCAAATTGCAATCAATGTTGACTTGATTATCATGCTTTTTTGTCCACTACATTTTTGTTACTTGTTTGCCTTTGATCTTACATTGCATCAATTGGAGATTGCTATTGTTGTTGTAGGAAAGCTATAATACTAATTTGAGAGTGTTTTGAAAGATATAGGAGGAAATTTTGCTTTACACGCATTGGTTTGGAGGACATTTTACTTGGTTATTTGAAGGGTTGATTTTTGGGGTTTAATGACCTTAATCTACATACATCTATTATAGAGATTTAGAACTTTTTGGAATAAACTTACATAATATTTTTTTCCTTCTATAGCATAACCATTATATGTTTAATAGTTTAGAGACATTTCTTCGTGCAATATTGTATGTGAAACTTTTGTTAACATTATATTAATTTGTATTGTAGTATTTTGATTGTTCATATACTACGTGCTTATTTTGTGTATATTGCCTGATATTTATATAACCCTGACAATAATTATTTCATGTGGTTTTAATTTACCTTTGAGTATTTTCTTTCTTAAGATAAAGAAATGAAGCTTTATGAGACATAAAACTTGTATGAGCTTAGCTACTTATACATCATTATCCATACATTGCATTAACGTGTTTGTGACATAAACTATTTAAAATCATAGTTTTACATATGACAGTTTATTATTAGTGATATAATATGATTAACATGATTTTCTAACAAATTGTCTGTGTCTATTATCTAACTTTCCTACAATACATTTGTGTATATTACATTACATTCAATGATGTTTAATATAACTTTCTTATGATCATTAATTTGTTAAAGTTTATTATAATTGTAAACATGTATTATATTTAGGTAGTTGATAATTAAAGATAAATATATTATGCACACTTCTTATTTTCTACAGAAACATCATGTATATTTTTTTTTGAATCTCTTCAAACCTAACTTAGTTCTCCTTCTATTTTTTTCTCAAACCTAGCCTTGTCATCAATTTACTTCATCCTTGTACACTAAGGCTATTATCATTGCCACTACTTTAAATAATCCAAGCTAATTCCCACCCAAACTAATCTTATTATCTCTACTAATGTTAAGGTCACTATTTTTTATCTTCTAAGCTCATCCCAAAACTTCTATAGCTATTATATATTCTCATATCACGTACACTTATTCATCAAATGCCAGACAATGAACATTATTTTGAGCTTTATCTTTCACTTCTTATATGCACAAAGATATTATTGATGATGTTATTCCTTTTTTTGCTAGAGATATATTAAAACTTATGAGCTATCTATCCCTAAAAAGTGCTATATTCTTTTGCTTATCTTGCGCTTACACATGTTATCCTTATAGATGAGATCATAATTATATTTTATTCAACCAATGTCTAATTTATTTTATAAATGTGTCTATATTATTAATTTGTTTGACAACCTTTTGTTTGAATTTAAGTCATACAAATGAGGAGTTTTTCTGCAATGCAGCAAGAAATTGATATTATCAAAATTTAGTCTGAGTAAATAAAATGGTATAAAAATCCTATTTTATTATAATTTTGGATCAAGATTGGGCTAATATACTATATTATTTTATAAGTTTAGTTATGGGTTAGGACTAGTCCAAGATTTTAATTCTTCATAATTTATGTTATTTAAAAAAGAATACAACTATTAAAAAAATAAAATATTTTTTCGTGCAATCTTCTTCAATATTAAATTTTTTTGGCTCAACTGAAAGCATAAAAAAGTAACATCTAACTTGTGGGTTATATTCCCCATTTATGATTATAATTCAATACCTTTCCATTTAAACAATATCAATAAGCAAATTTTAAAAAGTGTACCAAATATTTTATTTAAAATTATCCAAAATTCCTTATTCAAAATAAATATTTTATATATAAGTAAAATTAGATAAAGAAAATGATGATCGAAGATTGTTTTCAAGCATATAACAAATTTAAATATTAGAAAAAAAAATTCATTGGTTGACTAGGACCATGCATGGGGAAAGGCCAAAGTTGGAAACATAACAAGGCTTCTCCTTATTTTCCCAAGAAAAACATTAATAGCAGAGTTGGACATGAAGTTTATTTTTGGGATTAGTTTAACATTTCAATTATTTTTTTTGTTAATTTGTTCAATTTCTTTAATCGAACGATGGTGACCAAATCTTCTTTTTCATTTTACACATTGTTTAACAGCAACACTGTCTAACGATCCGTTAAAAGGTGATCTTTTTTTCATTTTTTTTTCTTTTGTCTTATTTTATCAAGATAGAAAACAAAGCGCTATATAATTCTAGCTGAAAAAAAGAGAAAATTTTAGCAAATATTCAACATATTCGTATAGTTAAAAAATAAGATATTTATATTGTTTTAACCTAAAGTCATACAAATAACATTTTGTTATACCTTTTGACTTCTTTATATTTGACATCTATATAAATTCAAATTTATGTAACATCTACTATGATTTACATATGAGTTTATAATTTCTAGTAAATTGAAAAATAATTTATACTATCAAATAATATTATATGATATTGTAAGATAATAGTTTTAAACCAACCGATATTTAATCCCAACTCAATTTTAGGTTTGTTTGGATCAAAGGTTAATGGTCAAATTTGTACATAGTCACATAAAAGTAAATTTAAAGATTTTTTATGATAAAATAAAATTGTTAGACATAAAGTCTAACAATTATATATATGGTAATTTCTTTGTTTTTAAAGACTAAATAAATTAAATCTCATGTGACACAAATTATACAAATAATAGTCCAATTTTAGATACTAAAGAATTTTATAATAACATTATAAAGTTTATTTAAAGTCTACATGATTCGAATAATTATATTTCCATAATCAAATAATAAACTCATCATTTTTGGTAAGGCTTAACTAAATATCCCTTTAACAAAAGAGACCTCCTTTTGCACCCTCCTCGGTTACCCTAAAGCTTTGGCATATATCACTTTAGCAACTCTTCTTCTTCCATATATGTAGCAGTCTTTATCCTATCGATCAGTTCAACAACTCTTGTTCTTCCATATATACAGCAGTATTTGTCCTTTCCAGCTCTATTCTTCCCTCTTCTCTTTCCCTCTACCATTTCTCAAGAGATCCTACATACAATGGGGAAGCTCTACCTCTAGGCTCATCTATGATATGGGAAGTCTGCGCGACAGAAGGAGAAGAGAGCACATTTCCATCCGTAAGGAAAGTAACGCCTGTTGTATCTCCGATCTACCTACAATGGGAGTTAGTTGTGACTACGCATCTTCCATCCTTTTATGCGTAGAAGATAACTACATCATCCTATTTTTTGACAAGGACGAGGAGCTGTGCATCAATCTGAAAGCTCAATGGAGTGGGCTTGGAAAATATGTGAGCAAAAGTCTTCTTTTTTTCGGGATTCCTTCTTTCTTTGCTCGTCGCACTCTCAAGAATGCCTGTTTGTGTTGCTAAAGAAAGAATATGAGCATACTTCTGCAAAGGAATATGCCCAGCGGTTGATGAGAGGGTCTTTGGACATATCCATAAGAAAGAATGCCTTCAATTGGATTATGAAGGTGGATTCTTCTTTTCATTATCCCCCTTTTTTGATTATTTTTGTCTTCTTTGACGGTAACAGTTCCTCTACGTTAGTATTTGTCCGCATATTCTACACAGGATTTACCTTTTTGTTTGCAACAATCTGCTTCTTATAGAAGATGTAACTACATTTCTCTTTATCTTATTTCTTTTACCCTTCTCAACACTTTTTTTGGCTCCTTTATGGTTGATTGAATGGATTTGGGATGCACATTTGCAGGTTCATGCCTATTACAGCTTTGGGCCTCTGAGTGCCTACTTATTTGTAAATTATCTGGATCATTCCTCTCTGCATATGAGCTCTCAGCAAGAACCATGCCATATGAGTTTGTTGGGATCTGTATGCGGAAAACTTGCACAAATGTCTCAATGCAACTGGTATTTATCTTCTTTCAATCATTAATAATAAAGCGATTTCAATTTTTTTGTGTAGAACGGGAAGTCTTGGATGACCCAATTGCTAGCCGTTGCCTGCCTATCTTTGGCTGCCAAGATGGAGGAAACTGAAGTCCCCTTATCTCTTGATCTATAGGAAAACCTTCTTTTTGAATGCTATTTTTTCTCCTAATTGCTACATTTGACTCGGTGCATTATATAAATCAGCAATGCCAAGTATGTATTTGAGGCATAGACTATTCAAAGGATGGAGCTTTTGGTACTGAGCACCTTGAATGGAGAATGCATTTTGTGACACCTTTCTCCTTTGTGGACTACTTTGTCCATAAGTTTAGTAATGACAGCCCCCCAAAAAATCTGAAATCAACCATTACGTTGAGCTCATTTTAAATACATGTAGAGGTTGGTTTGCATTATTCTGTTGTTATGGAATCATTTGGAAATCAAAAGTGAGCTCTTGTAATCCTTTTATGTAAACATCAATGCAGAAAATTGTCTTATAGAAATGAAGCATTCAGAGGTGTCTACTGTTGTTTCACTTGCTGTCTTGGGTAATGCTAACAAACTATTAATAGAAAACGTCTTGAACCATTGTTCCTACATGGAGAAGGTAAGCTACTGCATTCTTTATATAACAAACGATATATGCTTCGAAATTCTGATTCCTTCGTTCAATGTAGGACAAAGTAATGAAATGCTACGAAGTAATACAAGACATGTGGCAAGTGGAGATGAGGAGTTCTTTGGTTTCCAAGGCACCACAAACTCCAGTAGGTGTTCTTGATGTCACATGCCTAAGCTACACTAGTGCTGAAACCACGGCTTGTTCAGGGTGAAATTCACAGAGTTGTGCAGCAGTGAAGAGGAGAAGGCTGAACAATCCGTTAGTATGAGCGTATAAGAGATGTGTTTGCCGTTTTCAAGTTATCCTAGTACTTGAGATATCTCTTTAGTTTTTTTTTAGAAGAGTCTTTTGTATGAAGGGATATCCTTAAAGAAAACCATGGATGAAGCTCTTCAAAGAAGAAGATAGTTTAATTATAGTTTAATCCCTTACATAAAATATGATAAGACGAATAGAGGTACTGCCTACCTTGGCAGTACCTGAACAAGACTTGGTGGACGAGAACGGAGGCGCCTTCCGTGCAGCCAACTATCTATTTTAAGCAGACACTTACTTTTCACTTCCAGCTCAGATACTTCCGATCCAAAATTGACGTGAAGGCAAAAGCACGAAGAGGCCAAAAGTGTTGGAAAAAAAGAAAAGTGAAGAAAGAAAAAGATTATTCTACATAAGAGACAGGCTTTTCTTCCTCTAAATCCCTAAAAGAAGGCCATATTCTCGAATATATTATATCAAATGGTATCCTATCGCCAAACACAATAGAAAAGTCATTTTTATTGATACTTTTTGTTTTTTCCAATAGATAGAAGTAAGTTGATTGTTTCTTTATTAGTAAAAAGGTTAAAAAAATTGAGAGTTTTTTCACGTATCATTTTCATAGGATAGAACCTTAGCTGATTCCACTTCTCCCAAGGGCCTTTGGGGAAGTTCTCAAAGACAAAAAAGGAGATTTCTTTCATTGATTTTGCTATATCTAGGTCAGCAGCACGAGCAGCGGCCATGAGCAGCTTAAAGTGATCAAGGAGAGCAGCCATCTATTGTGTTCTTTTTGTTTTGACTAATTATGATCATCTTTCACTTCCAGACTCTAGCTTGATCAAGTCGTGCTGGAATGATCCCATTCCCATAATAGTGAATCACACTCACATAAAAGTCCTGCAATGGGAGGAAAAAAGCATGCTAAAATTGTATGCCTGACGAGTTGGCCTCTAATCAACATTGGATATTAGATGGAGGGCTCCCTTTGGGGAACTTTTAAAGCCTATGGTCAGCAATCATCTTCAGGATCTTTTTCCTTTGGTCGAGCCTCCTATAGACAGCTTATTTCGCTCAACGTGCTATTTGACAGAATCAGTTTTGCTGCACTATCTCATCAGCTTCTAATGAAGTAGGCTTTCCTTTACTAACTACCTTGAGGAGTGAATCACTTCCATAGTTATTCCCCCTACATGGAATCAAGTTTTGGACTTTGATAATGCAAGAGATTTGAAGGTTATCCATTAAGAAAAGACAAATGCATATCCCACTTTTGCACAATAGGAAAAACATAAATAGATTTCTTTGAAGTAACGAGACTATTCAAACTCTGATATTTGTGAAAAAAATCAAAATAAATGCAAAGAAAGAACATCTTTGACCCAAAAGAAAATGGATTGCAAAGGAAAGCATTGGCATAGCAATCCTTAGCACTGAGCAACGAAGCAGAAACCTCTCAATAAAGAAGATACCTAAACACTGTCATCATGTGAGACTCATAATTAGCTTATGGAATGTCTTTGACCATCTTTTTCTTGAGGGACGAAGAAGGGGTAAAGAAGCACATATTGGTCAGACTCATAATTTACTTCTGATACCATGTTCAAATTAAAGCATGGGCATCTGCAACTCAGAGTTGCTAAAAGTGCAATCTTCTTAGAAGAAGAATCCAAAAGAGAGGCCCTCAGGCTGAGCTGCCAAGTGCACCCAAGCCCTTATTGTTCAAAAAGAGATGGTCCTAGAAATGCTTCATTAGAAGAAATGAATTAGGAACTGAGGCAGAGAAGAAAAGTAGGCTCTTGCCCTTCTTGAGATGAATGAATTTTTTACCATAACACAAATAAAATTAAAAAAAATCGATCTTTATTGCTTTTTTTATTTGACCTTTCGTGAATAGGCCAGTTTAGTCTCTTTCTTTCTTCTAGGTGGCCGGGTGGAGACGATGGGGTCGATCAATGGATTTTCCTTTTTTTGCCACATTTCAAAAAACCCAGCTATGACACCCAACAACCAAGGAAATCAAATCTTTTTCCCTTAACAAGAGTCAACTAAAGAAAGCATCATGATAATTGACTCTGAGATTGAATATCGCATTGAGGCTATCAAGGACTGACTAGCGAAGAGTGGACTCCCCATTTGCTAAGCTCAAAGTCTCAATGACTTGATGAAGAAATTGTTTAAATTCACAAGAGAGAAGAGAATAATGTGGCAGATTCTCAATGTTACAAAGATTAGGAGTTAAGAAAAGGGGTTGAGAGGTGACTGTCAGCTTTACCCTCTTGGTTGTAGTTTTAGCTTTGATCAATTTATTGGTTTTACAAGATAGGAAGGCACTCTCGTAGAGGAACGTTTTTCTGTGTACTCAGAGCTTCTCGTTAGTTTGGATCAAAAGTCCTTATGATCAAACCCAAAGTGTCATGCATCAAGATCAAGGAGCATCTTCTTACTCCGGTCGAGCAATTCCTTTTGTCGTGTATCCTCAATTGATGCAAGAAGTTTAGTCTGCTCTCTTGCAACTAGAAGAGGTGCTAATGATCTTCATGGTATCTTAGCTTTTGAGTTACTGACTTCTACTGTGTTTCATTTCACGAAAAAAGCCCTAGGTTCCTCCAATGTTAGTTTTTTTTTGCCACATTCTTTGTCTCTATTGACACCTCTTTTTCAAATTAGAATAGAAGAGTAACATAAAATGAAAGTATTAGAACACACAAACCGGGTCGAGGATGACACACCTTGTGACACATAGAAAATTCTGTCTAGAAAAACTTAGGAAAAAAGTCTAGAATTTGATTGATTGGGACCGTTGGCTTAAGAGGCTTCACTATAAAGGATATGGCCAACAAAGGAGCTTGAGTATGTTAGAGTTTGATTCAAAATAGTCAAACCATTCAAAACAGATATGCAGTATTTCAGCTGGGTTAGTGGGTTAGTAGGTTGGCGTATTTAGTGCTGTTTGTTAGGCATTTGTTAAGCATGTATTAGGCTATTTAAATGTGTAATTTTCTTGAGATTAATTAATGAAATTTGCAGTTTATTTTTTAATTTTTCTGGTAATGCAACCAGGCATTTTGTCATCTTCTGCCTTAGGGTTTGGCTTCCAAACCCTAACAATTGGTATCAGAGCTAGGCCATGACAGAAGGAAGAAGTAGAGGAGCCAGGCCATGACAGAATGAAGAAGCAGAGGATCCAGGCCATGGCAGAAGGAAGAAGTAGAGGAGCCAGGCTACGACAGAAGGAAGAAGTAGAGGAGCCTTTTAGAGTTTCGGCTCCAAACCCTAAGGTGTAAGACAATGGAAAGTGGTAATAATAAAATAAACTGCTTAAATTTTCATTGATTATCCAGGGACTAATTAAATGCTTTAAATAATGCTAAATACAACTAACAAACTTCATTAAGGTGCCACTAATCATGCCAACTCACTAACCCACAAACGCAGTTAGAAAAATGCAAAACCGTTTTACAAGTTTGATGGTCACGTTTGAAACAATTTCTAACTCACCCTTGATTAAAACTTCACTACACCCAACTTGTCCCGAAAGTCTTTGGATTTGCTTCTTGGTAAAGCTTTAGTCAGAACATATGTTGTCTGATCTTCAGTCCCAATATATTATAGTTCAATTTCACCCTCCTCAATCAGCTCCTTGATAAAGTGCATTTGAATGTCCATATGCTTGGTTCTGTTGTGATGTACAGGACTTTTGGCAATTGCAATGGTTGACTGGTTATCACAAAAAACAATAGTTGCTTGGTTCTGCTCTTGATTTATTTTGGCTAGCAAAGGCCTTAACCAGACTCCTTCACATACTCCTGTACATATTGTATTGTATTCTTCTTTTAATGTTGATAATGCAACAGTGGTTTGTTTCTTTAAACTCAAAGTAATTGCATCATTGCCAAAGATAAATGTAGGCCCAGATGTGCTTCTTTGATCTTCAACACACCCAGCCCAATCACTATCGCCGTATCCTACCAAAGATGATGAATCTTATGTTGTAAACAAAAGTCCATGGGTATAAGTACCTGCAATGTATCGAAGGATTCTCTTTGCTGCACCAAAGTGTTGTTTTGTTGGATTTTGCATGAATCTTGAAACTACTTCAACTAGATATGCAAAGTCAGGTCTAGTTTCAGTTAGATACATCAAACCTCCAATTAGGTTTCCAAACTGAGTAGGATCTACTGCTTCAGTCCCATTGTCTGCCATCAATTTTTCATTTGGGTTCATTGGTATTGGAACAGAATTACAACCATCTAACCCAAATTTCTTCAAGAGAACTCTTGCATACTTTTCTTTGTGAAACGAATGTGGTCCCTCTCTCTTGTTCTACTTTAAGCCCAAGAAAGTGATGCATCTTGCCAAGATCAGTCATTTCAAATTGCTGTAACATGTGCTGTCTGAACTATAGAATCAGCTCCTGACTAGTCTGCATGTATATCATGTCATCCACATACAAACACACCACTAGTAGTCCTTTAGATCCCTTTCATTTCACATACAAATTTGGCTCATTTTTTCTTCTTTCAATTCTAGATTTCAGAAAATGATAATCGATTTTGCTATACCAAGCCCTTGGATCTTATTTTTGGCCATACAGGGCTTTATTCAATTTGTATACCCAATCTTTTTTTCCTTCAACCTTGAAGCCTTTAGGTCGTTCAACATAAACTTCCTCCATTAAATCACCGTGAAGGAATGTAGATTTGACATCGAATTAATATACCTGTTGCTTTAATTGAGCTACTAAAGCTAACATTAACAAGATGGTCTCAAACCTTGTAATGGGTGAAAATGTTTCTTCATAATGAGCTCCATATTTTTGAGAATAACCCTTTGCAACTAACCTGGCTTTATGTTTTTGAACACTCTCATCAGCTCCAAACTTTGTCTTATACACCCATTTTACTCCAATTTTGTTTCACCCTTGGGGAGGTTCAACTAACTGCCATGTTTTATTCTGCTCTATTGCCAATAGCTCATTCTTCATCGCATCCTGTCATTCTTTCTTCTTTGCAGCCTCTTCAAATGTTGTTGGATCTACAACATGCAACACTTGAGTTGTTTCACATAATTCTTCTATTATTCTTACCTTCCTTGCAGCATAATCTGGATCAGAGGATGAAAATATGATTCTGAGTTGTTGTTGGAGCTTAATCTCTGTTGCTCATCTTCATCAGTTTCAAAATCATCCTAAATTGAAACTTCTACTATTGCAACTTGTGTTTTCTCTGACCAAATCTAGCTTGCATTCTCAGCAAATAGTACGTTTCTACTTACTGCAAACTTTCCATTTGTTGGCTTATACAACCTGTGGCCTTTGGATTGTATACAATACCAAGTAAATATGCACTTTTCTGATTTTTGATCCAATTTACTTCGGTTGTGTGAATTGAGCAAGGTGTATGCAATAAAGCCAAAGTCTTTAAGATGTTCCACACTTGGTCTCCTCTTAAACCATGCTTCAAAAATTGTTTGATTTAGCACTACTTTGGTTGGTGATAGATTTAGAATGTATACTTTTGTTGTAACCGCTTTAGCCCAAAATTGATTTGGTAGCCCCTTTGAATTTAGCATGCTTCTAGCCAATTCCAACACTGTTCTATTCTTCCTATCAGCGACACCATTCTGCTCTTGAGTATATGGTGTAGTTACCTACTGTTCAATGCCTTCCTTCTCATAGTATTGCTTGAACAGTTTTGATTGGTACCCTCCCCCTCGATCTAACCTAAGCACCTTCTATTTCTTGCTAGTTTGTTTTTCAGTCATGACTTTAAGCTTTTTGAATAGTTCAAAAGTCTCATTTTTGTTTTTCAAAACATGACATTTGGCTAAAATCATCAATAAACAATAGAAAATACTTGCTTCCTCCAAGAAAGGCAGTCTCCATTAGTCCACATAAATGTATGTGAGCTAGTTAAAGCACTTGAGTTCCTTTAATTACATGATGTTTGGGAAATGATAGTTTAGTTTGTTTGCCAGAAACTAAAAACCGTTTGCTTTTGACTAAGTAATTTAAGTCCTTTAATATTCAGATGCCCATACTTGAGATGCCAAATCTCATTCGAGTTTGGTAATTTGATAGCCATCACCTTCTCCTCTACACTTGAAATCTCAAAAGGAAATAGTTTGTTTGTTACCATCTCTACTACAGCCATGATTTGTTGTTAGCCTTGTAAGTAATTGTGCACTTCTTCTCTTCAAAAATGATAGAATAACCACTGCTAATCGACTATGCAATACTAAATAAATTCTGTATTAGTTGGGGAATGAAATAAACATCATGTAAGAACCTTGTATTGTACTGACTGGTTTGAACTTAAATTGTTCGTTTACCTTCAACTTGAATTACTTTATCATCTCCCAACTTAACCTTCAATTTGTGTGTCTCATCTAGTTGACCGAACAAGCACTTGAAGCCTGTCATATGATTAGAACAGCCATTGTCCAAAAACCAAATTTTGCTGACGTCAAATTTTTTTTGGTTCTAGCCATGAACACTTTCTGTTGATCATTCTTTTCTCCTATAAAACTGGCCTGCTTTTCATCTCCTTGCTTCTTGTAACAATCGGCTGGCACGTGCTCGTACTCATAACAATAGTGGCATTGGGCATTTTTCTTGGATTCATATTTCTACTTTTTATAACATTCAGCCTGTTCGTGACCAAATCTGTGACAGTAAAAACACTAGACATTTTTTTTCGATTGTTCGTTAGAATTCTTTTTTTAGCAAGTCTTGATTTATTTTTGGTTCAACATGGTTTAATTATGGTAGAACCGAAATACCTTTTATTTTCAGTGAATCGACCCCATCAGCGTTGTCTCATACTTCTCCCTCTTCCATGTGTGCTGCTGTATGCTCGTCTACCCGAAGCATCTCCTCTCGTGTAGAAAGCTTTCGAGTCTTTCTTCTCTTCAGTTCTATTAAGCTGAGACTCACGCATCTGCAACAATCCCATGAGCTCATTGAATGTGTACGTTGCAAGGTCCTTCGACTCCTTAATTGCAGCCACCACGTGATCAAACTTCGGCGTCAAGCTCGAAGAATTTTCACCACCACGGTTTGCTCTGTAATCTTCTCTCCATATGCTCGAATTTGATTCACGATACCTGATGTTCGTGATAGAAAATTTTGGATTGTTTCACTGTGCTTCATGAAGGGACTTTCAAAATCTTTGTGCAATCCTTGCAGTTTGATTGAGAACTCCCTTGAAAAGCTGTTTTCAGTATGATCCAAGCTTCATTTCCTGAATTTGCTGGTACTATTTTAGAAAAAAAAATTTCATGCACTACTTGTTGAATGAAATACAATGCCATTGCATCCTTTTTTTGAATATCTTGCAGGTTGATATATGAATTAAGGACATCGTTTTCTACTAAATCACATAGACATTGTGATTTAAACAAGGTTTTCATTTTTATGCTCTCAAACTCATTATTTTCATCTTTGAAAACTGGAATTGACGGTGAAGACAAGCTTCTTGTTGCTACATCTACCATTACTTCCTTACACAATCAAACTTCTTCATCGAAACCTTGCTGTCAATTTTCTTCTCCCTTCTTCGGAGTCACTGCCTCTGCTTGACTCAAAATTGCCTTGCCAGAATTGCTGTTCCTGTTGTTCGCCTACTTGTCTTCAAAATATCCTTCAGTCGTTGCCATCTGTTCTCGATTTCTTTCTTGTCGGTGCTTTCTCTGTAGGATTCGATGCCCTCTTGTTCTCGAACTTCGTCATTCTCCTCAAGTTTCTCCTCACAGCCTTCTCGAACTACTTCATCTTCCTTGGGTTTTACAGTCATGCTAACACTGTCGTGGCCGACAGTTGACGCTGGTTCCCTTACTGGTGTTGACTATAACTTCAGTCAATATAATACAAGGTTCTTGCATGATGTTTATTTCATTCCCCAACTAACACAGAATTTATTGAGTATTGGACAGTTGATTGGCAGTGGTTATTCTGTCATTTTTGAAGAGAAGAAGTATACAATTACTGACAAGGCCACACGACAGATCATGGCTGTAGTAGAGATGGCAACAAACAAACTATTTCCTTTGGAGTGTAAAGGAGAAGGTGATGGCTGCCAAATTGTCAAACCTAAGTGAGATTTCGCATCTCAGGTATGGGCATCTGAATGTTAATGGACTCAAGTTACTTAGTGAAAAGCAAACGGTATTTGGTTTACCAGAAATTAAGAAAATGTGGCTATATGAAGGTCGTATTTATGGCAAACAAACCAAAGTATCGTTTCCTGAACATCATGCAATGAGAGCAACCAAAGTGCTTGAATTAGTTCACGGACTTATGTGGTCTAATGGAGACTGAGTCCCTTAGGGGTAGCTAGTATTTCCTATTGTTTCTTGATGATTTCAGTGGAATGTTATGGGTGTTCTTTTTGAAAAACAAAAGTGAGACTTTTGAACTGTTCAAAAAGTTTAAAGTCATGACTGAAAAACAAACTGGCAAGAAATTGAAGGTGCTTAGGTTAGATCGAGGGAGAGGGTACCAATCAAAAGAGTTCAAGCAACACTGTGAGAAGGAAGGCATTGAACAGTAGGTAACTACGCCATATACTCAAGAGCAGAATGGTGTCATTGATAGGAATTATAGAACAGTGGTGGAATTGGCTAGAAGCATGCCAAAATCAAAGGGGCTACCAAATCAATTTTGGGCTGAAGCTGTTGCAACAGTAGTATACATTCTAAATCTATCACCAACCAAAGCAGTGCTAAATCAAACCCCTTTTGAAGCATGGTTTAAGATGAGACCAAGTGTGGGACATCTTAAAGTCTTTGGCTGCATTGCATACACCTTGCTTAATTAACACAACCAAAGTAAACTTAATAAAAAATCAGAAAAGTGCATATTTATTAAGTATTATATACAATCCAAAGGTTATAGGTTTTATAATGAAAGAAATGGAAGGTTTGTAGTAAGTAGAAACATACTATTTGATGAGAATGCAAGCTGGATTTGTTCAGAGAAAACACAAGCTGCAATAGTAGAAGTTTCAATTCAGGATGAGTTTGAAACTGATGAAGATGAGCAATAGATATTAAGCTCCAACAATAGCTCAGAATCAACTCCCATATTTTGATCATTTGATCTTGATTATTCTGTAAGGAAGGTAAGAACAATACTAGAATTATATGAAACAACTCAAGTGTCGTATGTTGTAGATCCAACAACATTTGAAGACGCTACAGAGAAGAAAGAATGACAGGAAGTGATGAAGAATGAGCTATTAGCAATAGAGTAGAATAAAACATGGTAGTTAATTAAACCTCCCCAAGGGTGAAACATAATTGGAGTAAAATAGGTGTATAAGGCAAAATTTGGAGCTGATGGGAGTGTTCAAAAACATAAAGCTAGGTTAGTTGCAAAGGGTTATTCTCAAAAATATGGAGTTGATTATGAAGAAACATTTTCACCCATTGCGAGGTTTGAGACCATCTGTTTACTATTAGCCTTAGTAGCTCAATTAAAGCAATATGTATACAAATTCGATGTCAAATCTGCATTCCTTAATGTTGATTTAATGGACTTAGTTTATGTTGAACAACCTAAAGGATTCAAGGTTGAAGAAAAAGAAGATTGGGGATAAAAATTGAATAAAGCCCTATATGGCCTAAAATAGGCTCCAAGGGCTTAGTATAGCAAAATTGATTATCATTTTCTAAAATATGGATGTGAAAGAAGGAAAAATGAGCCAAATTTCTTTGTAAAATGAAAGGGATGTGAAGGACCACTAGTGGTGTGTTTGTATGTGGATGACATGATATACATGTAGACTAGTCAGGAGCTGATTCCATAGTTAAGACAGTGCATGTTACAGTAGTTTGAAATGACTGATCTTGGCAAGATGCATTACTTTCTTGGGCTCGAAGTAGAATAAGAGAGAGGGACCATATTCATTTCACAAAGAAAAGTATGCAAGAGTTCTCTGGAAGAAATTTGGGTTAGATGGTTGTAATTATGTTCCAATACCAATGGACCCAAATGAAAAATTGATGGCAGACGATGATACTGAAGCAGATCCTACTCGATTTAGAAACATAATTGGAGGTTTGATGTATCTATCTCACACTAGACCTGACTTTGCATATCCAGTTGGAGTAGTTTCAAGATTCATGCAAAATCAAACAAAACAACACTTTGGTGTAGCAAAGAGAATCCTTCGGTACTTTGCAGGTACTTATACCCATGGACCTTTTTTTACAACATCAGATTCATCATCTTTGGTAGGATATAGTGATAGTGATTAGGCTGAGCATGTTGAAGATCAAAGAAGCACATATAGGCCTACATTTATCTTTGGCAACGATGCAATCAGTTAGAGTTCAAAGGAACAGACCACTGTTGCATTATCAACATCAAAAGTAGAATACAATATAGTATGCACAGGAGTATGTCAGGGAATCTCGTAAGGCCTTTACTAGTCGAAATTACTCAAGAGCAGAACCAAGCAACTTTTGTTTATTGTGATAACCAGTCAACCATTGCAATTGCCAAAAATCCTGTACATCATGACAAAACCATGTATACGACAATCAAATGCACTTTATCAGGGAGCTGATTAAAAATGGTGAAATTGAACTACAATATATTGGGACTGAAGATCAGACAACAGATGTTCTTACAAAAGCTTTACTGAGAAGAAAATTCGAATACTTTCGAGACAAGTTGGGGGTAGTGAAGTTTGAATCAAGGGTGAGTGTTAGAAATTGTTTCAAACGTGACAGTCAAACCTGTCAAATAATCAAACGTGTCAAAAAGTTTTGCATTTTTCCAGCTGCATTAGGGGGTTAATTAGTTGGCATGATTAGTGGTACCTTAATGAAGTTTGATAGTCGTATTTAGTACTATTTAAAGCATGTAATTAGTCCCTAGATAATCAACGAAAATTTAAATAGTTTATTTTATTATTTTCACTTTCTGTCTTCTTCCACCTTAGGATTTGGTACCGAAACCATAAAAGGCTCCTCTACTTCTTCCTTCTGCCTTGGCCCGACTCCAATACTTCTTCCTTCTCTCATGGTCTGGCTCCTCTACTTCTTCCTTCTGTCATGGCCTGGCTCCTCTACTTCTTCCTTCTGTCGTGGTCTGGCTTTGATACCAATTGTTAGGGTTTGGAAGCAAAATCCTAAGGTGGAAGATGACGAAAAGCCTTGTTGCATTACCAGAAAAATTAAAAAATAAACTACAAATTTCATTAATTATTCACAAGAAAATTACACACTTAAATAGCCTAATTCATGCTTAACAAATGCCTAACAAAATGCACTAAATACAACGACCTACTAACCCACTAACCCAGCTGAAATACTACATATCTATTTTGAATTGTTTGACTATTTTGAATCAAACTCTAACATACCCAAGCTCCTTTGCTTGCCATATCATTTATAATGAAGCCTCCGAAGCCAATGGTCCCATTCAGTCCAATCCTAGACTTTTTTTCGTAAGTCTTTCTAGACAAAATTTTCTATTAGTCACAAGGAGTGTCATCCTCGACCCTGTTGGTGTGTTCTAAAACTTTCATTTTATGTTACTCTTCTATTCTAACATGAAAAAGAGGTGCCAATAGAGACAAAGAATATGGCCCAGAAAAAACTAACATTGAACCTAGGGCTCTTTTCGTGAAATGAAACACAGTAGAAGTCAGTAACTCAAAAGCTAAGATACCACAAAGATCATTAGCACCTCTTCTAGTTGCAAGAGAGCATATTGAACTTCTTGCATCAATCTAGGATACACGACAAAAGGAATTGCTAGACCGGAGTAACAAGACGCTCCCTGAGCTTGATGCATGACACTTTGGGTTTGATCATAATGACTTTTGATCGAAACTAACGAGAAGCTCTGAGTGCTGAGAAAAAAGTTCCCCTACGAGTGCGACTTCCTATCTTGTGAAACCAATAAACTGATCAAAGCTAAAGCTACAACCAAGAGGGTAAAAGTTGACAGTCATCTCTCAACCCCTTTTCTTAATTCTTGATCTTCTAACATTGAGAATCTGCCACATTATTCTCTTCTCTCTAACGAATTTAAACAATTTCTTCATCAAGTCATTAAGACTTTGAGCTTAGAAAATGGGGTCCACTCTTCACTCGTTGGTCCTCGATAGCCTCAAGGCAATATTCAATCTCAGATCAATTATCACGATGCTTTCTTCAGTTGACACTTGTGAAGGGAAAAAGATTTGATTTCCTTGGTTGTCGTGTGTCAATAATATAGCTGAGTTTTATTGAAATGTGGCAAAAAAAAATGGAAAATCCATGGATTGACCCCACTGTCTCCACCTGGCCGCCTAGAAGAAAGAAAGAGACTAAACTAGCATATTCATTTAGGTCAAATAAAAAAAGCAATAAAGATCGATTTTTTTTTAATTTTATTTGTTTTATGGTAAAAAATTCATTCATCTCGAGAAGGGCAAGAGCCTCCTTTTCCTCTCTGCCTCAGTTCCCGATCCGTTTCTTCCAATGAAACATTTCTAGGACCACCTCTTTTTGAACAAAAAGGGCTTGGGTGCACTTGACATCTCAGCCTGAGTGCCTCTCGTTTTGATTCTTCTTCTGCAAAATTGCACTTTCGGCACCTCTGAGTTGCAGATGCCCATACTTTGATTCGAACACGGTCTTAAAAGTAAATTATGGGTCCGACCAATATGCGCTTCTTAATACCCCTTCTTTGTCCCTCAGGAAAGATAAGGTCAAAGACATTCCACAAGCTAATTACGAGTATCACATGATGACATTGTTCAGGTATCCTCTTTATCGAGTTGTTTTTACTTCCTTGCTAAGTGCTAAGGATTGCTATGCCATTGCTTTCCTTTGTAATCCATTTTCTTTTGGGTCAAAGATGTTCTTTCTTTGCATTTATTTTGATTGTTTTTTCACAAATATCAGAGTTTGAATAATCTCATTACTTCAAAGAAATCTATTTATGTTTTTCCTATTGTGCAAAAGTGGGATATCCATTTGTCTTTTCTTAATGGATGACCTTCAAAACCCTTGCATTATCAAAGTCCAAAACTGGATTCCATGTAGGCGGAATAACTATGGAAGTGATTCAAACCTCAAGGTAGTTAGTATAAGGAAAGCCTACTTCATTAGAAGCTGATGAGATAACGCAACGAAACTGATTTTGTTAAAGAGCATGTTGAGCAGAATAAGCAATCTATAGGAGGCTCGACTAAAGGAAAAAGGTCCTGAAGATGATTGCTCACCATAGGCTTCAAAAGTTCCCCAAAGGGAGCCCTCCATCCAATATCCAATGTTGATCAGAGGCCAACTCATCAGCCATACAATTTCAGCATGCTTTTTTCCTCCCGTTGCAAGACTTTTTGTGAATGTGATTCACCATTATGGGAATGGGATCATTCTAGCACAGCTTGATCAAGCTAGAGTCTGGAAGTGAAAGATGATCCGCAGTCAATCAAAACGAAAATAACACAACAGAATGCTGGTCTCCTTGTTCACTTTAAGATCAATGAAAGAAATCTCTATTTTTGTCATTTAGAAGTTCGCCCAAAGGCCCTTGGGAGAATTGGAATTAGCTAAGGTTCTGCCCTATGAAAATGATACGTGAAAAAACTCTTATTTTTTTTTCCTTTTTGGTAATAAAGAAACAATCAACTTATTTCTATCTATTGGAAAAACAAAAAGTATCGACAAAAATGATTTTTCCTTTGCGTTTGGCATTATCTCCTATGGCCTTCTTTTGGGGAATCAGAGGCAGAAAAGTCTGTCCCTTATGTAGAATATTCTTTTTCTTTCTTCACTTTTTCTTTTTTTCCAACACTTTTGGCCTCTTCACGCTTTTGTCTTCACGTCAAATTTGGACCTGAAGTATCTGAGCTGGAAGTGAAAAGGAATTGTCTGCTTCAAATAGACAGTTTGCTGCACGGAATGCGCCTCCGCTCTCATCCACCAAGTCTTGGTCAGGTACTATCAAGGTAGACAGTACCTCTATTCGGCCTATCATACTTTTCGTAAGGGGATTAATGTTGGCTCAGCACATACTTATATAAGAGCTTATCAATTGGAAATATCTAAGCTGTTCGAATCTGAGACCCATACTCAGTGTAGATTGTAGGATGCACGATGACAAAGAATCAAAGTATCACTATATTTGGGTCAAAACGAAACTTTTTTTGGGGGATTCTATAAATTGAGCTCCATTTATAGTGTGCCCTTCGACATTGAAAGTGAAATTCGATGAAAAAAGACATTATGGAACGAGAACCTTTCAAGATCAACAGTTTGAGTATAACTTCTCCTTAATAGTCGGCAGGTGTGAATGGAAGAGATGGACTGCCCTGCCCCTGACTGCTTGGTGGCCATACTCTGCCTTACGCCATCTTGGACTTGAACCAGAGACCTCGCCTATGAAGTAAGTCATATTGTCGATGATCCAACCAAATGGGAGAGAATCAATAGATTTCGAGAGGGTGAGGGTCAGAGCCAGGATTTCTTCGAGTCTAATAAGGGATTACGAGAGAGGTCTGAGTCATAAGTTCTCTTGACGAAAGAAGATGCAGAAGGATTTGATTCTGAATACGGGCTAGCAAGTCAGCTATGCAAGCAGTTCTCTCTTGTTTCTTCCTCGTCAGGAGATGTTCAATTCTTCCCATCAGTATGGGAATGTCTTTGTCAAACAAAAAAGGAACAAAACTTCTTCGCCATCAACGGGAAAACATCTATGAAAACTCTACCTTATGGGCCTATGTAATGCATCCCATCTCCTTCGCACTCCTAGATCTCGGTGTTGTCGTACAATCCACGAACATTCCAGAAGAAGATGCTCGATTGTCATTTCTACAAAGATATTGAGTATTCATATGTTTTGGAATATATCAAGTCTCAAAAAAATATAAGAAAAAAAGAAGAAAAAGTGAAGAAAGAAAAAGAAGATTTTGATATTTATTCAAGAAGAACCACCCATGTGATAATGTATAAAGATACTGAGGAAAAGTCGCCAATTACACTGCTCAAAAACTCTACCTGGGGTGGGTAACGGTACCTATTCTTCATCGGCGGTACAGCGAGCACAGGGGGCTTGAGTTTGCTACGTGGACTTCCTATGCATTTCCAAATGGAAACATGCTCAGCATTGTTGAGCATGGAGGATGTGAGTCGACAGCCAAGCCATCATGCGTGAGGACTATGGCTGATCAGCTGTAGTTTGCTGGTTTCGTACCTCCTTTAATAAAATCAACCATCTTTCTTTTCTTTCGTCAGAACGAAAACATCATCACCAGTTTCCTGTTCCACATTCTGTTTTTATAAAATGATTTTCTTTTGTGTTAGTTTTAACTTGAGCTCCGCTCGGATCCGAGAATCCTTATCCACATTGTTTTTGTTTTGTTTTCGGGACCTTCTCTGAAGTTTCTTCAAACAAAAAAGATGAAGAACTAGTTTTTTTAATGTGGAAAACCATTTCTTTGACTGGTTTTTGGAAAAAAGGAAAAAGATTGTGACTGCTCTAGCCGTTCTCGATTTCAAGTGTAATTTCCATGTTATGTATTGCCATGCAATCAATACCCAGGGTGGAAGTGCCGGCGGTGCAACAAGCATCACCTACTATTTGATTTGCCTACATAGAGAGCGATACGACTAAATGTAAACAAGGAGCGAGCATTGTCAGCAGATCTGTGTCTGGAAACTCAGGATCACTTCAACTCTTACTGATTTCACGAGTGCCTCTTTTCACCGCTTCATTTTAATGGTCACTACTAACCTAGTTGCTCAATATTTCATGCTCTTGCTATAGTTAAACTATCTTCTTCTTTGCAGAGCTTCATCCATGGTTTTCTTTAAGGATATCCCTGCATACAAAAGACTCTTCTACAACAAAACTAAAGAGACATATCAAGTACTAGGATAACTTCAAAACGGTAAACAACACATCTCTTTTACGCTCATACTGAAGGATTGTTTAGCCTTCTCCTCTTTACTGCTGCACAACTCTGAGAAATTGACCCTGAACAAGCTGTGGTTTCAGCACTAGTGTAGCTTAGGCATGTGACATCAAGAACACCTACTGGAGTTTGTGGTGCCTTGGAAACCAAAGAACTCCTCATCTCCACCTGCCGCATGTCTTGTATTACTTAGTATCATTTCATTACTTTGTCCTGCATTGAACAAAGGAATCAGAATTCTGAAGCATATATCGTTTGAAATATAAAGAATGCAGTAGCTTACCTTCTCTATGTAGGCACAATGGTTCAAGACGTTTTCTATTAATAGTTTGTTAGCATTACCCAAGACAGCAAGTGAAACAACAGCAGCCACCTCTAAAGGCTTGAATTCTATAAGACAATTTTCTGTATTGATGTTTACATAAAAGGATTACAAGAACTCACTTTTTATTTCCAAATGATTCCATAACAACAGAATAATGCAAACCAACCTCTACATGTTTTTAAAATGAGCTCAACGTAGTGGTTGATTTTAGATTGTTTTGGGGGGCTGTCATTACGAAACTTATGGACAAAGTAGTCCACAAAGGAGAAAGGTGTCACAAAATGCATTCTCATTCAAGGTGCTTAGTACCAAAAGCTCCATCCTTTGAATAGTCTCTGCCTCAAATACATACTTGGCATTGCCGATTTATATAATGCACCGAGTCAAATGTAGCAATTAGGAGAAAAAATAGCATTCAAGAAGAAGGTTTTCCTGTAGATCATGAGATAAGGGGACTTCAGTTTCATCCATCTTGGAAGCCAAAGATAGGCAAGCAATGGCTAGAAATTGGGTCATTCAAGCCTTCCCGTTCTACACAAACAAATTGTAATCGCTTTATTATTAACGATTGAAAGAAGATAAATACCAGTTGCATTGAGACATTTGTGCAAGTTTTCAGCATACAGATCCCAACAAACTCATATGCATTGTTCTTACTGAGAGCTCATATGCAGAGATAAATGATCTAGATAATTTAAAGATAAGTAGGCATTCAGAGGCCCAAAGCTGTAATAGGCATGAACCTACAAATGTGCATCCCAAATCCATTCAATCAACCATAATGGAGCCAAAAAAAAGTGTTGAGAAGGGTAAAACAAATTAGACAAAGAGAAATGTAGTTACATCTTTTATAAGAAGCAGATTGTTGCGAACTGAAAGGTAAATCGTGTGCAGAATATTCTGACAAATACTAACATAGAGGAACAGTAACAGTCAAAGAAGGCAAAAATAATAAAAAAAGGAGAATAAAGAAAAGAAGAATCCACCTTCATAATCCAATTGACGGCATTCTTTCTTACGGATACGTCCAAAGACCCTCTCATCAACCGTTGGGCATGTTCCTTTGCAGGAATATGCTCATATTCTTTCTTTAGCAATGCAAACAGTCATTCTTCATAGTGTGATGAGCAATGAAAGAAGCAATCCCGGAAAAAAGAAGTCTTTTGCTCACATATTTTTCCAAGCCCACTCCATTGAGCTTTCAGATTAATTCAAGGCATGAAGTTAGGGAGAAAAAGAAAAGTAGCTTCAGTTCCTTCAAAAATGGTAGTTATATCGTTGAAGAAGGGGTGATCCACCAAGCATTTTGGAAGAAGAAAGAGCACCCCAAGAGGGTGGCCAGCTATGCCGCTCGACTGGAGGGGCCAGCCACTTCGAACTGATTGGGCTTGGCATTAGAACTCTATAGAAGGAAGAAAGATTTGAATTCTAGCCACAACCATAACTGAATTAACTTATCCAACACTATGGGTTGAACACCAAGTCAGTGAAAATCTGCATAATTTGCCCCCTATTCTGGAGAATTTGAATCTGAAGTTAACTAGAGTGACTGATACTGAAGGAAGAGGAGGAACTACCAGATCGTCCGACACCGACACTATTGAGACGAACCTTCATTTTCTTGTTTGCAAGGCCTTAATCTTTGGACTCGAACAAGGCAGCCATTATAGCTGCATAAATCACTACAATTTGTTTTTCAATTGGAAGTGGTTAATATTGTGGTTTTTGGGCTATTCCATTTTCGTTCGAAACCCCCTTTGGGGATCTTCTTGAAATCCAATATGTATCTCAACGCAACATTACCTTATGTTATATATTAAACATAAAGCCTTGGCAAGAATGACGTTCGACAGATTTCTTAGCACATCAGGTACTACTCATGACGACCAATAAGCATATCTTTAGTTGGTACGCAAACACGATCAATGATTGTGAGAACTTTGTTCACACCGCATAGGTGGAACTTGCTTGGAGCCAAGCGAATCAACGCAATCCCAAAATGGCGAAGGGAGATGGCGAAGGGAGGAAAGTGCCAGGTGGAGGATGTTTGGCTCTATGAAGACACTCTTTTGCCTCATCTTAGAGACAAAAGAGAAAAGGGATCCAATTCTTGATTGGCTTGCTAAACTAAATGGGGCTTGCCTCACTCCATTTTTCCAAGCAAAGTATGAGCATGCAAGGAAAGCAATTATTCATCTTCCTCATCCTTAAATGAATATGAATACGTAGAAAGATGTCAAAGTCAAAAAGAGATTCTGTGCATCTTTGACGAGTCTGATTGTAATTCTTCATAATTTATGTTATTTAAAAAAGAATACCACTGTAAAAAAAATAAAATTATTTTTTCCTGCAATCTTCTTCAACGATAATTTCTTTTTGGCTCAACTGAAAGCATAAAAAGGTAACATCTAACTTGTGGGTTATATTCCCCATTTATGTTTACAATTCAAAACCTTTCCATCTAAACAATATCAATAAGCAAAACTTAAAAAGTGCACCAAATATTTTATGTAAAATTATCTAAAAATCCTTATTCAAAATAAATATTTTATATATAAATAAAAGTAGATAAAGCAAATGATGATCAAAGATTGTTTTCAAGCATATAAAAAATTTAAAAATCGGAAAAAAGAGTTATTGGTTGACTAGGACCATGCTTGGGGAAAGGCCAAAGTTGGCATCATAACATGGCTTCTCCTTATTTTTCCAAGAAAAACTTTAATTGCAAAGTTGGCTATGAAGTTTATTTTTGTTGTTAGTTTAACATTTAAATTATTTTTTTTGTTAATTTGTTCAATTTCTTTAATCGAAAGATGGTGACAAAGTCTTTTTTTCGTTTTCACATCGTTTAACGGCAACACAGTCTAATGATCCGTTAAATGGTCCTCTTTTCTAATTTTTTTTTTATCTTATTTTATCAAGATAAAAACAAAGCGCTGTCTAATTCGAGCAGAAAAAAAAAATTTTAACAAATATTCAACATATTTGTATATTTAAAAAAAATAAGTTATTTATATCTTTTTTAACTTAAACTCATACAAATTACGTTTTGTTATACCTTTTGACTTCTTTATATTTGACATCTATATAAATTCAAATTTATGTAACATCTATTGTGTTTTACATGTTAGTTTATAATTCCTAGTAAACTGAAAAAAAAATTTATATTATGAAATAATATTGAATGATAGTGTAAGATAATAGTTTTAAACCAACCGATATTTAATCCCAACACAATTTTAGGTTTGTTTGGATCAAAGGTTAATGGTCAAAGTTGTATATAGTCACATAAAACTAAATTTAAAGATTTTTTATGATAAAATAAAATTGTTAGACATAAAGAAAAACAATTATATATATGATAATTCCTTTATTTTTAAAGACTAATTAAATTAAATCTCATGTGACACAAATTATCCAAACAATAGTCAAGTTTTAGATAGTGAAGAATTTTATAGTAACACTATAAAGTTTATTTAAAATCTACATGATTCGTGTAATTATATTTCCAAAATCAAATAATAAACTCATCATTTTCTATAAGGCTTAACTAAATATCCCTCTAATAAAAGACACCTCCTTTTTCTCCCTCCTCAATTACCCTAAAGCTTCAGCATCCATCAGTTCAACAACTCTTCTCTTCCATATATGCAGCAGTCTTTATCCTGTCCATCACTTCAGCAACTCTTCTTCTTCCATATATGTAGTAGTCTTTATCTTGTCCATCAGTATACTTCCCTCTTCTCTTTCCCTTTATCATTCCTCCAGAGAGCCCACACACAATGGGGAAGCTCTACCTCTGGGCTAATCTATGATAGGGGAAGTCCCCGCGACAGAAGGAGAAGAGAGCACATCTCCATCCGTAAGGAAAGTAACGCCTGTTGTACCTATGATCTAGCTACAATGGGAGTTAGTTCCGACAACGCATCTTCCATCCTTTTATTTGTCGAGGATAACAGCAGCATCCTTGTTATTGACGAGGACGAGGAGCTGGGCATTAATCGAAAAGCTTAATGGAGTGGGCTTGGAAAAATATGCGAGCAAAAGACTTCCTTTTTCCGGGATTCCATCTTTCTTTGCTCATCGCACTCCCAAGAATGCCAGTTTGCATTCCTAAAAAAGAATATGAGCATACTCTGACAAAGGAATATGCCCAGCGGTTGATGAGAGTGTCTTTGGACATATCCATAAGAAAGAATGTCGTTGATTGGATTAGGAAGGTGGATTCTTCTTTTCGTTATCCCCTTTTTGTGATTATTTTTTCTTCTTTGACGGTTACAGTTCCTCTATGTTAGTATTTGTCAGCATATTCTGCACACGATTTACCTTTCAGTTCGCAACAATCTACTTCTTATAGAAAAGGTAACTACATTTCTCTTTATCTGATTTCTATTACCCTTCTCAACACTTTTTTTTGGCACCTTTATGGTTGATTGAATTGATTTGGGATGCACATTTGTAGGTTCATGCCTATTACAGCTTTGGGCCTCTGAGTGCCTACATATCTGTAAATTATCTGGATCATTCCTCTCTACATATGAGCTCTCAGTAAGAACCATGCCATATGAGTTTGTTGGGATCTGTACGTCGAAAAATTTCACAAATGTCTCAATGCAACTGGTATTTATCTTCTTTCAATCGTTAATAATAAAGCGATGTCAATTTGTTTGTGTAGAACGGGAAGGCTTGGATGACCAATTGCTAGCTATTGCTTGCCTATCTTTGGCTGCCAAGATGGAGGAAAATGAAGCCCCCTTATCTCTTGATCTACAGGCAAACATGCTTCTTTAATGCTTATTTTTCTCCTAATTGCTACATTTGACTCAGTGCATTATATAGATCGGCAATGCCAAGTATGTATTTGAGGCAAAGACTATTCAAAGGATGGAGCTTTTGGTACTGAGCACACTTGAATGGAGAATGCATTTTGTGACACTTTTCTCCTTTGTGGACTACTTTGTCCATAAGTTATGGCAGTTCCCCAAAATAATCTGAAATCAACCATTGCATTGACCTCATTTTAAATTCATGTAGAGGTTGGTTTGCTTTATTTTATTATTATGGAATAATTTGGAAATCAAAAGTAAGATCTTGTAATCCTTTTATGTAATCATCGATGCAGAAAATTGTCTTATTGAATTCAGGCCTTCAGAGGTGGTTGCTGCTGTTGCACTTGCTACCTTGGGTAATGCTAACAAATTGTTAATAACAACATCTTCAACCATTGTGCCTACATGGAGAAGGTAAGCTACTGCATTATGTAAATTTCAAACGATATATGCTTTGGAACTCTGATTCCTTTGTTCAATGCAGGACAAAGTAATGAAATGCTACGAAGTAATACAAGACGTGAGGCAAGTGGAGATGAGGAGTACTTTTGTTTCCAAGGCACCAAAAACTCCAGTAGGTGTTGTGGATGTCACATGCCTAAGCTACACTAGTGCTGAACCCACGACTTGTTCATGGTCAAATTCTCAGAGTTGTGCAGCAGTAAAGAGGAGAAGGCTGAACAATCCTTCAGTATGAGCGTACAACAGATGTTTGGTCTGCCGTTTTGAAGTTATCCTAGTACTTGAGAGGTCTTTTTTTGTTTTGTTTAGAAGAGTCTTTTGTATGCAGGGATATTCTTAAAGAAAACCATGGATGAAGCTCTGCAAAGAAGAATATTGTTTAACCATAGCAAGAGCAGGAAATATTGAGCAACCTGGTTAGTAGTGACCATGAAAATGAAGCGGTGAAAAGAGACACTCATGAAAGCAGTAACAGTCAAAGTGATCCCGTGTTTCCAAACACATATCTACTGACAATGCTCGCTCCTTGTTTACACCTAGTCATATCTCACTCTATGAAGGCAAATCAAATGTAGGTGATGCTTATTGCATCACTGGCACTTCCACCCTGGGTTTTTTTTGCACGACCATACATATCATAGAAATCGCACTCGAAAAGGAGAACTGCGAGAGCGGTCACAATCTTTTTCCTTTTTTCCATAAACCAGTCAAAGACATGGGTTTCCACATAAAAAACCAGTTCCTCATCTTTTTGATTTGGAGAAACTTCGAAGAAGGCCCCAAAAACAAACAAAAAACAAGGCGAATAAGGATTCTCGGACCTGAGCAAAGCTCAAATTAAAACTGACACAAAATAAAATCGTTTTATAAAAATAGAAAATGGAACAGGAAACTCATGATGAAGTTTCCGTTCTCACAAAAAGAAAGAAAGATTATTTATTTGATTGAAGCAGGCACGGTACCAGCAAACTCCAACTTATCAGCCGTAGTGCTCACGCACGAGGGCTTGGCTGTCAACTCACATCCTCCATGCTCAGCGGAGTGGAGCTGGGTTCCATTTGGAAATGCATAAGAAGTACACACAGCAAACACAGGAACCCTGCGCTCGCCATACCACCGACGAAGAATAGGTATCCCCACCCAACCCAGGCGGAGTTTTTGAGCCGTGTAATATGTGACTTCTCCTCAGTATCTTTATACATCATCACATGGGTGGTTCTTGAATAAATATCAAAATCTTCTTTTTCTTTAATCACTTTTTTTTTCTTTAATTTCTTCTTTTCTTTTTCTTTAATTTCTTCACTTTTTCTCACTCAGTGACTCTGACTCAACTATAATAAAAATAAAGCATTGGGTCAAAGAGACTCGCTTGACTCTCAGAAAATAGAAAAAAGTCAACTTCGAAGGAAATCTACTTTCCATCCCTTTCTTCACTACGTGCATTGCCATAACAAAAACAAGAACAAAAACAAAAAGAGATTTTTTTTGTCTGAAAAGGAAAGAATCACTAAGGAGTTCCTCATAACATTAGAAGAATGCCTGGTATAAAGACAGAAAAGAGGCCAATAGCTTAGTTCTCTTTTTTTGTTAGCTTTTAGCGTTTTGTCTGTCAGTTGCTGACGCGTCGATTTATATAAAGAAAAGAAATAAATTATCTTTTTTAATTTCAATAAAATTTTTTCAAATCTTTTCTTGTATTCCTTATTCCTATACATTATTGTCAGTCATCGAGGAGGCTATGCTTAAAGCATTCGACACCGGTGATCAATCAGGTGGAATCGAATTTTCCATTTTCGACCAATCACCCTGATTTGAGCTGAAACAGGGGGGATTGAGTCTGGATCATATGACTCAATCTTCGATTTCAATGTCTCCTTATCCACTCTCTTTTAGAATTTCATAATCAAGGATAAGAAAGACAAAACTTCAAAAAAAGTACACCCCCTCTTTTTAACACAAGGAAGGTTTTCCTTTGAATGCTATAAGACCTTTAAGTAGAAGCAGACCTCATCTCAATTTGGCTTTTGTTCAAGTCGTTTCGAGTTGACTCCTGTTGAAGACATTCCTTAAGCTTGATTGAAACTGAGAACAAAAGCATCAAATTATGACATTATATCCAATCAAGAGTCTTGGTTCTTCCCAGAATTAGTGCTACTTTTTTATATATATGCGATTTGTAGGTTTTGGATGCTGATGTGGAAAGTCAACTTTTCCATTTTCATGTCATTCTCTGACTCTAGGAACCTTCAAAAGATCAAAGTTGACAAAAAAGTTCAATATAATGATCGGGTCGACCAGGTCAGGCCCTAAAAAAATACCAGCGAACAGACCGAGCCCCCACCGATAACTAAGATTGCTCTGGTGTTGGTTCATAAATCAATGATCAATCCTGTTAGAAGGTTCATTCGGAGCTTTCTCGCATTAGATAGTAGTAGAAACAAACCTTGCATTTTAGCCGTCGTGATCATCTCGAAGATTTGAAACTTTCGAATGAAAATAGTAATTGACTTTTGTTAAAGATAAGATCGAGAGATTTCTTGGTCCATCATGCTATTGTCAATGCCAACCATTTTTGGTCCCTAATCAGAGACAGGTAATCACTTAGATTAGAGAATTACCAGGTTTTACATGAAACATTACTAGGCTCACCTCGCAAGATGTATAAGAAAATGAAACAAGATGCCCAGAGCGGCCCCTCGGTCGAGTGGGGACCAGCAAGTTTCAATTCGAGCTTCTACATCTATGCTACTAACTAGATCTTCTGTCATCTCTTCTTTTGGGTATTCAATGATGGGAACAACCCATCGGTGATAGCCTCCAATAATAAATAGAATAACATAAATATATTTTCAAAACCGAAAATAAAAACAAGAGAAATAATTCCCAACAATATCTCCAACAATCAACTAGGTTGATTTTGGAAAGATCACTTTAATGCTATTTTAGAAAATGCTACTTGAGAAATCCATCGTCAATTATTTCTGAATTCAAAAGAATTACGCAAAATTAGCCTACAAGAAATACAAGATGAAATATAAGAAAAAAAAGAAAAAGTGAAGAAAAAAAAATTCTAATATTTATTGAAAACTAATATTGGACAACTTGCCTACAGAGTATCACTGTTCATTTGAAGACCTCCCACATGTCCAGTTTGCATGAAACTGTGTTGCTGGGGGCAGGTCAGAAGCCGAATTCAATCATGAATTGGCTCCTAGGGAAAGACCCCAAAATCAAATACATTTTTGTGCATCTCATGGTTGAGAAATTAGACTTGGGATTAGGTACTTACCCATGTTTTTTAAAAGACTATTGAATCATTTTTTTATTATTTTTATTTTATTTTCTGATTCTATTTTTTTAAAATTTATATTTCATTTATAATTTAAAATTAGCTAAACATTTTATTCCAACAAATGTAGGCCTAGAACGAATGATTTTGTGCCGAGGAAGGAAAAACGATTAGTTTATGCTTTAGTTGCTACCATTTCGTTGTCTCTTTCTCTTTGAATGAGATCTCAATTCCAGCTACCGTTTCAGAGGTGGCCAACTCGGGCCCTGGGTTTTGATCAATAATAACAGATAGAAAGAACGCTCATAAGTAGTCCTATTAAGACAAAAAAACTACCAATAAATGAATTCCAAGACTCAACACATAGGTTCACGTTTGTAGGTTTCAGGTACAGGTGAAAAATAACATTCCAACTATCCCTAAAGGGGCCCCTATTTGATCAGATCGTAATTTCTCTAACTGAAAGTTCACAACATCAAAATTGGTTGACATTTCGAGTTCGTCAGAATTACATAAGATGTCTTGAGAGGTTTTAAAGGACTATTTCAAGGGAAGAACAGACTAGAGAAGTAGAGAAAAAAGAAATACATAGTTTCGGGATTGATCGTTCTATTTAAATATAGTTTTGGGAAAGGTTATTTGATGATGCTCCTCTTTTCATTTGTGCTTGTGTTATGAGGAAAGCTGGAATGCTGTCATAATCTGACTACCCTACTTTTAGAATGTTTTAATTTTTCATTGCTTCATGAAGCAAAGGCTAATATCTGATGTTTGTCTCAGATATCTTGACTCCTGTAGAGGCTAGTGCAAGGTGTGCCTCGTAGAATGCTTCTAAAACAGCAGGAGATTCAGGGAAGAAAGGGGGATTAGGGTACAATTAGAATGAGTACCCCATATTGTGCCCCCTCAAGAGGTACTACACAAGGAGAAGAAAAAATTGACTTCTGGATCAGGGATGATAAATAAAATCGAAATTTAGACTTCCAAAAACATGATAAGCTAAACCTGTGCATTCAACTGTGAACATGAAAAACCCAAAAGCTCTACCCTTCCACTCAAGAATAAGAGCCTCACAGTCACTAGAAAAACCCAAAACTGTGACTTTCAAGCTAAGGAAAAACTCCTACATACACAGTAGTAGTGTTCGAATGAAGGAGCAGGAAAGAGTACATGCATTGGTCGCTTGCTACTCCAATATAGGTTTTTGCAAGAGTTAGAGGATCCACAGTGCCTGTAGCCTACTGGACTTCATATTCCTCATTTTGGCAAGCAGGGGTAAGGGATCTCTTTTTTGCAATGGAACAAAATCTGCTCCATAGATTGGAGTCGTTATAGCTGCCATCTTTAGGAAGTACATGATCCTCCATGCCATAATGGCTAGAGGCAAAGGATTGAGTTTGGGGTCTTCACCACTATAGCATCGTGCATTTTAGCCAAGTATAAAGGTTGGTCCCATCTATGGTGGACGATAATTCTCCAGGTATCATCACAGCATATTCGATCAAAGAGATATGATAAATAGGCACTTAACCATGCCAAAGTGGAATTTATAATTACAATCCCACAAATTTCATTCTTAAGAAAATATTTTTTTTGCGAATTCTAATTGCAATTCAAATTGAACCATGATCTCAATATAAGGGCCTCCTAGTTTAGCGATCGATCAGCAATTGAAGAGTTCTTGACTCAAAAGATTCTTCCAATATCTCATTTCTTGGTCCATGTATGCAGCTTATAGCATTGTTTTTCCTTGCTGCCCTCATTCCTTTTTCAATCCTCCTACGGTTTCAAAAGAAGAAAGAGCTAAACTCTTTAAACAATGTGGAATTCTACCACAGTGTGAGTCCCCGCTCTTCTGTGGCTAGGGCCAGGGAACTAGAACATTCTGGCTGAGCTGTAGGTCACGTGACCTGCACAGAAAAGGATTTCCTTGAGTAAATGGGTTCCCATCTCATCTGGGATTGACTTCGAAAGTTCCTTCAAAAGAGAAAAAGCATTTCTAAGGCTTATGCCAAATATCTTTCACTCATAGAAAACAAAAACCAGCTCACACCGCTGAGTAGTGTCATCACTTCCCGCCTATGAATATATGGGAACACTTCTTAAGAAATCCTATATTTGACATCTCCATAGGATACCCACCAATTCATGTGCAGCAAGAATGCAGAAGCGTCAGAGTCCTGAGTCTCCGTCGAGTACCTGCTTTCTTGACTCTTGCTTTCTTTAACGCTCGAATCCATCGTTTGGGCTCATAGCAAATGAAAAGTTAAAGGGAGCCTTTCAGGCTCCTTCCCCCCCAAAAACAAACTGTACATGAGAGTTTCCCTCCCATTAGAAGATTAGGGAAGTCAGACTAGAAGGAGGCCTTGATCTAGTTTGGAAGGCCCTTATGAAGATAATGTCAATAAAAGATAGATAGATATTATCTATCTTTCGATTTTGATATATTGATCTAATTTTATAACGTAGAGAGAAGAAAAGACATGTAATCAATCTGAATCTTTTTCTAGTCTAAAGAATCTCTAGAGGGGGCACAATAAGGGCTTTGAATTTGGACAAATTCGGCGAGCCTTCTTGCAGTCCTCTTTTAGGGCTTTTTATTGCCTGAGCTCGAACGCCTACCGGGTCTCCCGACCGGGGTGATATCGTGGCAATGGAAAATGGAATGGAAAAGCCTCTACTCTGATTCTTTACCTACGAGGGGCGCCAAACAAGAGGGTGGCTGGACCCCACAAATTCTAGGTGCCCAGTAGTGCCTTTAAAATGTAAGGTTTATACCGAAAAGAGAATGAAACATCTCCAGCTTTTGTCGGCCTGTAGTACCAAGTGCACACAAGGAGGATTCATCATTCACCCCAATTGGTTGTTTGAACGATGCGAGTCGGGCCTCAGAGCCAGACCGACTACTCCAATAACACTCATCCATAGACTCAAAATAGTAATTCAAAGAATATTGGGTTTTGTGATCAGTGATGTTTTCTCATAGAACTGCAAGAGCAACACTGATGTACAGAATTCTCGGGCTACTGCAAGAGAAACTTTCCAGTGCCAAAAGACCTCCCTGTCATAGCTTCTATGATATCAGACTCTTCTTTCGAGGAGGGGATGACCAGGGCACAATATAGGGAACTAGATAATCTATTTGATTGGATTCCAATCCCAGTAGAATTCCTTTGATTCTCATTAGATTGGATAATGTCAAGAAGGATTGTTCATTGGGTGAATAGAGTTCTCATGATCATCGATCGCGTTAGCAGAGCTGGGAATTCCCATATCGGGTTTCCCTTTCTAAAAGTAGCTCATAAATGGGAATTAAAAAAAAGAACAAAAGGTTAGAAAAATAAAGAAAGCAATGCTCTCCTAAGACATGTGTTGCACATGAACCCCTTTTCGACATGGATCAAAGAAAAAGTGATTGTTGAAACAAAGAAGCCTTTTTTCAAATCTATAGGAATTTGTGGAGCTCAACACATCTGAAAGAATAGGAGAACGTTCTTTTGCCATCTTTGTGTTTGCCTACAACATAACACAAGATGAATATTCCAAGAAAATCCTAAATTGACTGAAGTTCAGCCCGAATCCAATATTTTTATTTTTTTCGAATCCAATATTTTTATATTTTTCAAGTCTGATATTTTCATATTTACAAAATCAGATCCCCTCAATTGGTCTTTTTTTACGAAGACTAGACAACCAGGTAAAGGACAAAACATATAGAATTATGGTATAACTTTATTAGAGAGCATGTATAAAAAAATAATTTAGTTGTGATTTGTGCGATCGTCTACATAATTAGTTAATGTTGGTACTGAGCCATTGACTATCGAAGTATTCATTAAACTTAGATTAAGCTTAGGTGTCATTAACCCCTTTGAATTATTACAAAAAAAGGAGAGAACTAAGCGTGAGAATTATGGGTGATGGTAAGCTAGAATTCAAGAGGAGTATATGGGCTATCATACAAGCTATATACTATAATGTTGAATATTAAATAATTTAATTTTTCCTTTAATGTTATGTTTTCATTTAGCTTTAGTTTTATAATTCTTAAGAGGGAGATTGTTATCTATTTTAATATGATGATCACAAAATAAAGCCTAAGTATATACTAATATTTTATTGAACATTGTTTTAGTTAGATCTCATGGGGTATTCCATTAGTCTCGATTTCTTTGAGCAAGAACTATAACATAAATATTGAATAGAATTTAATGGCTTAATCTACTAATATAGGAGCCAAAGACAATGGTATTTATAGATTGGCTAATAAAAAAAGAACTACATTTCTAAATTTTTATGATTTACATGTTAAACTTTTAATTGTTTCATAATTTTAGCCAATATGATTATCATCTTTTATGCATATTTGACTATGGTTCAGGTTATGTTTTAATTGAAAGCATTTGAGTTCTTAAAAATTTATAAATATTAAAATTGTTATTATATATAAAATTTTATTATTATAATAATAATACATTTTCCCAAGAACTCTCAACCATTAACCCCAAAAGGCTAAGGTCAAAAAGCATGTAGCACCTTGGGGCAAATGCTTTGTGGACCCCTACAAGTTAGGAACCTGATCAAATCTGAAATGAGTCAAGCCCAAGTATCGATCAATTCAGGTTATTGTTGGGTCGCTTGGATTATTTGTTGAAGGCATTACTTATGAATAGGCTTAAGCAAAAAGAGTCATTATAGATTCTTTAATAAATTTAGGAAAATTGAGTTACGTTAGACAAATACATGACCACTAATGACCTGGATCACGATTTCTTAAGAACACCTAGGGTAGCCAACCCATTAGGCTAATCGTAATATATAGTTGATTTAATATAAGCACAAAATACTAAAATTATTTTTCAATATGTGACAAAGCAAAAGCTATTACAAAAATTGAGATTTTCACACTGACTGATCATGCATTTTCAAGATCAAGCAGTCACGCTCACACTCGTATTAATGAATAGTTAACATTCTTCAGCTACTTGTCCAGAATAGTTGATCGAATGATTTAGAGCCTCTTTACTTATGTGAATAGTAATCTGATCATCATTACTATCCATCCAACCTTTCAATCCAACTCTCTAAATCTTATCTTGTCGTGATTAAATCTAGACCCTTTATCATTTTAGTTGATCCGATGCTTACCACTCCATTTGCTTAATTGGACGATAGTTGTACCATCATCTCATTCTTTTAATTGTGGCTTTCTAAAAAGTAGATTTTAGCTATTGTGTGAGTTCTTTTTTGAGTTTTTTATTTTATTTATAAATAGGGATCATTTATCAAACCTTAAAACAATTGAATCAAAAAAGAAAATTTTCATACAATCAAACTGAAGTTCAAACTATGAGCAATGCATTTCTACCTAATTATAAAAGTTATGGATTTATGTCGATCTCTATTTCTCCCATTTTCCTTCATAATATTTTCGATATTTCACAAATAGTTATATCCATATATTTAATCAATTGACCATGCTAGAATTGTAAATTTTAAAGGTGTATAGATTTTTATTAGCAAACATTTAAAATTTTAAAATTTTTTCAGATAGCCTAAATTTCTCAAAGTTTAGTATCTCATTGGAGCACCAATATATATATATTTTTTTACTCTACCAGCTTTGAAAAATGGAGCAGTTAGTAGATGCCTGATAAGGGATTGAAGGTAGATATAGGAACAGGCTTTAGTCGAACCATTTAAAAATCTTTTGTGCATTTTATTTATTATTAAGAAATTCTATTTTGTTTATAAGTTTTATAAAAAAAAGATCTATTTTGAGCTCAAAATTTTTTTCCTAAATTTTTGGAATAAAAATTTTTTTTGAACACACAATTCAACTCTCTCCTATTATTCATTTTTAAAAAAAAACACTTAGTTTCTTGACCATGCTAGAATCCTTTCCATTCTAATGCCACAAATTGTTAAATCTATATATTTAATCAATTGACTTGTGGTTTTGACATTAATGTCCTTCTAATGTTGTTCACCTATCATATCTACAAGCAAAGCTAGATTATCAATAAGTATGCTACTTAATAATGTTATTAAAATCAAAATATCATAGAGAATAGCTCATGGGAACAATAACCTCTTTTGGTCATCATAAAAAAGTCTTCTATAAATCTTTGCTGAGAAGCTTTGTCAAGGTGCAAACTTGTTGCATGTTGTTAGCAACAAATTATATGTCAATTATATTTCAATCTACATAGTCCATGATCAATTGTTGCTTAAAATCAATTTGTTCAATTGAACAGTACTCTATAAAGCTATCAGTTCAGAAAAAAAAACATTCAAATTGTCATATTTTTGGGGAATTATTTGTAAATGTAAGTCCATATCACCTAATTTCTTTTTGAAACCAAAACATTTTTGACTAGAAATCCTCCTAATGCTTTATATTGTGGTTCTTATTTTCTCTAAAACAATAGTTTGGCATTGTTTTGCTAGATAATTAGTTTAAGAGGTACAAAAATAGTTAAATACCTAAAATGTTTTTCTGATGTACTCAAGAACAAACATAATCTTTGTAGCCATATTGTATGAGATCATGACATAACACCTTTGCTTCAAGCAATTATCATAATATTCTTTTTATGACTTCTAGATGGAAGTCCTTGGGGCTTGATTGAAATTGATCAAAAAAGTGTGACACCAAAAGCTATGCCAGGTGTTCTAATAGTCAAGTAAAGAATGTGTCATTTCTAGATATACCTTGAAATCTAATTGTTTTCCTTTCTCATGTTTTTTCAATAGTAAGGTGGGGACTCTTGAAAGTAGAAATGCATTTGATGTTCTCATGTTCACACAATTTTAACACCTTATTTTATGCTTGATTTTTGATACAAGGTTACCTTTCTTATCCTCCTTAGCTTTCAATCCAAAGAAATATGTAACTTCACCCATTATGTACAAGTTGAATCAAACACCTTTATGTTCACCAAATCATTCACACAAGTCCAAGTTGGTTGATCCAAATATGATATTGTTTATATAATCCTCGATTAGAAGAAGTTCATTAGCATAGTTCATGATGAACAAAATCCTATCTACATTCCAATCCTAAGATAATGTTTGATTAGAAAACTTCTAAGTATGTTCATAACAGGATCTTTTTTCTTATTGCAATTCATATGATTCTTTCATTAGCTTATGCACATAATTTTGATGAAAAAAATGTTGAATGTAGTCCCATTATCCTACATACACTTTCTCCTAAATAACAACATTCGAGAAAGTGCTCTTAACATCCGTTTGGTTTAGTTTAAATGACTTCTATTAAGAAAAGGTAAAAATGAACTTATTGCCTTCAACCTTACCATTGGTTCAAGTATTCCTTCAAAGTTTAGTCCTACTTATTATACCTTTTAGCACTAGCCTTTCCATATTTTGAATGGTAACCACACTGTTATTTATGTTTTATTTTTGAGTGCCCACTTTTTGCCAAAATAATGTGGTCACTTGGAATGTCTATTGATTCCAAAACATTCACTCTCAAAAAAAAGTTCAAACCATCCAACATGGCCAAATAAAAAAAATTCTTTCCTCAAGGCTTCACTTATATTTTGAGGTAAAAATTTAGAAATAGATGCACCATATATAATTTCTTTTTAAAGAGAGGCATTAGTTTGTACTCCAAAAGAGAGGTCACTTAATATTACATCTCTAAAGTGATTTTCATTCTATGCTAACACCTTTGGTGCACTTATTTTCTTATTTTTTATGTTTTAACATCTAATTTATATGATTTATTAAATATCAAAGATACTTCTCTCATCCTAGTTAATTTGCATTCAATAAAATAGGAAACCTCACTTATTATGTCCATCTCAAATTTGACACCTACAAGCTTAACAAATAATTCACATAATTCACAATTTGTGGTTCCAAATATGGCATCGTCCAAGTAATGTTGGACTAGAAAAAGTTAATCAACACAATCCTTGTTGAACAAAATTCTATCTATATTCCCAACCTAAAATATTGTTTGAGTAGAAATCCATAAAGTTTGTCATTCCATGATCTTTGTTTTTCTACAAATTTTTCTTTTCCAAAGTCTTTTATGTCTTGTAGATCTACCTCTTTGTTCTGATTCATAATTTCATCAAACACTACTTGAGTAGATTCCATTATAACTAAGTTTCCTTATTAAATAGGTTATTGGTTTATCTATTTGAGGAATATTATGAAGCAATAGCCTCTATTGTCTTTTTTTCTAATCTCCAATTCCTATCTACTTATTGATGTAACTCTAATATCAAAATATGCCTAAGTTTTCATATTTTGGCTTCTTGTTATTGAAAAGTACATATAATATGTTATTCATAATTAGTTTTATAATAAATCTATTTAGGCATTCTGATTATCAGAGTGGCTTAATTATTATGGCATTCTTATTTTGAGTTTGTATATCACCAAAGAAAAAGTAAAAGTAGCTACTAATGTTTTAATAAGCAGATAAAAATTGTTAGATATATAAAATAGAGGAAGCTTAGTATAATTTAATGATATTTGCTATATCCATATCAAATAGAATTAACTTTACTACATTTGTCATTTTGGCATATTGATAGTAAGAAGTTATTATCTTAAGCTAGCTTGTCGATGTGAGGAAGATTAAAAGCAAAATATTTTTTTGGTAGAGACATTAAATTAGAATTAATTGAAAATGAGGTTTTCTATAATAAAGACTAATATTTTACCTATTAATAGAACATTTTTTTTGTAAAAGAAAATAAGTTAGATATATGTTGACAAAATAGTAGGCCTCATACAGTAGGGCAAGAACTATTATATTACATAAGGATTCAAAGCTTACATCATACTTTTTTAAAAGGTTGTGCAAAGCATATTATAAGAAAGTAATGTTAACACAATATTTTAGGCTAAAAAAGAAGTCGATGAAAGAGAATGTTTAAAACAATTAAGAAAATGTTTAGTCAATCAAAATTAGGTTTCTTATGTAATTAGGATAAGCATTTGAGTTTTAATTATTTTGCTTACAATAATAATTATTATCTAGCATAGATATGACACTTTATAATCTTTTATATAATATATTGTGATATTATCATTATGCTGATATTAACAATTTAATAGTACCCTTCTTGATATAGAAATGATTTTGGAAACTATTAAGAAGATCCACTAAAACGAAACATGAATTAATAAAGAAATGGTTCACTCCATGGAACTTTTGATAAGAAAATAAAGAAAGTAGATTGTTAGAAAGAGTATCATGTATTGTTATAGGCAAGCCCAATAAAATGCATTATAATGTTTGGAAAATGAGGATAACTAAAGAAAAGGAACTTTGTTCTTTTATTATTGAAATAAATTGTTACATTACTTACAATATAGTTTTGTCATTATCATTAGTCAGGGAGCATACTATTTTTTCTTTTAGTTTTACTATAATTTGTTGCTTATTCTACTTATTTTTTAAACATGATCAAAGTAGCATGATGGTGCATCTTTTGTTATTTTATAAGGAAAGGCCAATTGAGTTCATAACATGGGAATTCAAAAAAACAAAGAAGGGGAGCATGCCATGTTGAATCTATAATGGATAAGTTATAGAAACTAGTAGATACTTGGGAAGTAGAGGAAGAGTTTGTTTGGAGGCATCCCAATATTTGTTTGAACTTGAATGATTAAATTCTTATATGTAGGGAACTTTACAAAGCATTCAATAGACTTCAAAATTGTTTTAATATTTGTTGAATAAATATAAGTGTATTTAAAATTTATTTTGAATATGATTAAATGAAATTTTCATATGTATTATTTTTTATAATATCGCAAAGACTACAATTTGAAAAAACTAATAATATAAATGAGAAGTCAAATATGGCAGAACAGATGAAAATGAACACTAAATAGTAATTTTTCTTCAAATTGAAATGGATATGCCATTAAAAATACCAAAACCTTTGAAAAAAATATTAATTTATTTCTAAGGGAATTTTTAAGGACAAAATAATAAAAGTGCCAAATGATTTTAGAAATATATGAATTATTTAATTAAATAAATAACACTTGGAGTAGTATTTTTATCGAATTTGTTGAAAAACTATTAAAATTCATTTTCAATAGAATGTGTAGGAAATTGTAATCTTTATAAGTTTTTGGTCACAATGGATATCTAATATAATAAAAATTATGTACTAAATGGGGAGAATTATGAAAGGAAAGAAACTAATTACAAAGATATTATAGTTAGGACAGAAATGAAAAACTATTATAAAGGCTAGGAAGAGGGAGACAAATTAGATAATTACGAAGGTGCCTTTAAGGAAGGAGAAGGAACAAGTTTTATGATTATATGATGCTTTTTTTATGATGGAATCGAAAGTGTTATAGAAAGGAAACTATCACTATCAAATGACAGTTGATAGGTTTATGATAATTCATAAAGTATTTGATGGTTCAATGTATTATGTTATTGACCCCTAGTCATGGTGCTTTATTTGATAATAACAAATCCTAAGAATTTGTAATGAATTTCTTTAAGAGAATTTGTAAATTTTAAAAAACAAATGCTTGTGTTCAAAGGAGAATTTAAAAAGGAAGGGGACTTATGGTTTGAATTTAACAATGGGATTTATTTTAAATTTAGCTTTAGTTATTCCATTTTTGTTTTGAATAGATATTAAGCTTTTTTTAAATTACTCATACAAGGTAAAAAAATTTGGCCTTAATTAAATTAATCTTCTTAAAAAAGTATTAGGATTCTAAAATCTTCATCTTATTTTTATCATCCAAGAATCATTTATTCTTATTGTACCTTTGAAAATTTTCTTTCCAAAACTTGTTGCAAAAAGTGTATTTTAATTATAAAAATAAATTTGTAAAAAAATAATGATATAATTAAAACAACAAAAATACATATTTCTAAAAAGAGCAAAAAGACGTAATTAGAACACAGTGCTTGAATACAGCTAATAACATTTATCATGTCAATAAAATGACTCTCAAACCTATCAAACAATTTTGATTCATTCATAACTCAAGAATCCAAACATAAGTTACATCTAGAGCATAGTAAGGGGTAGACAAACAAAAAAAATGCAAAATATTTAATGTAAGAAAGATCTAATAAAGCCATAATAATCAATCATTTATTCAATGTAAGACCAAATAAACTTGTATCCATTTATGGTTGTACTAAAAATTCTGGGAGTGGTTTTGCTATACAATCACAATTATGTGATCGAGTGATTCTAATATTATCCACGTTTAAAAAAACTTATTTAGATCCTCATACACAATCACATAAATTTGAGATCTCACAGTCCATGTTTTATCTGCAAGGAAGAGCTAAATCTAATAGTCAAATCATGATTTAAATTTATCAGTTCAAATGAAATCATAATTTCTAAATAGTTCTTTTAATCTTATCCATCCAATTGAGAAGTTTTCACAATCAAATGGTCTAAGAGCCTTCTGATCGAGTGCTTCTATGTAGTGAGACTTCTTAGTTGTTTGGATTTTTATAATTTATTTTAACTTTGCAAGTGTTTTTAATCATTAAAATTGTTTATAGATAAGTGAATTCTTGAACAAGATAGACTGGTAAAAGTTTTACAAAATCTGAAGATAACATTTTAAGTCTTGATATTCAAACATTTAGTTTTCATTGCTCATTGACATTTTCTTATGGAACATGCTTCAATAAAAAATTCTCTACTTAATTCTTAACTATGCTAAGTTCTCAATTTTCTTCAATTATAAATGATTTAATTAAAACACTCATTTCTCAATAAGCTTTTATCAAGCATAAGATTTGTTTTATTAATTTACATTTTGTGTCATCAAATTATTTTATTCTATTACCATGTTTATTATGGTGTATGATCGCAGTAGTGTTTGTCTGAGGATTTAGCTCTTTTGGAAGAATGTTTTATATGAATAAGAATAGTATCTTAATTACATCTAAATGTGTTGGAGCTAAAATGGTTTGTGTTCCCAAATCTAATATTTAAAATAAAATATTATGTATTGCAAAATTGATCAATTAATTCTAACTAAAATAATACACACACACATGCACAAACACACACACACACAAATATTACAAATAAGATTTGAAAAATTATGTTTAGAAAATAAAAATAAAAACAAATAAATAAAAAGTCAGAAAATCCTAAAAATTTAAGTTTTTGTAATGATCTTCCAAACAAAAAAGTTGTAAATGAATTATGATTGGTGTTACACCTTAATCTTTCATAACCATACTCCATTGTAACAAATATTTAGTCATGCATTATACAAGATAGCATAAATAACAAATTTTTGTAATAGTTAGAAAGAAAGAATTAAATATATTTGAAAGAAATAAATCAAGTCTTAGATCAATAGATAAAGGTGTAATTTGAACATAATAGAATTAAATAAATTCATTAGTTGGTTGATAATTTCAAAAAATTATAAATTTGTGAACAATTTACTAAATATAGATTAACTCTTTTTAAGTGATGACAAAGTGGGGTAGAATAGAAAGTGAAAGATTAAAATGCACATAAATTATAGGGGAACATTAATCTAGTTTGGTGTACACGTAATGGAGCTTATCTTTAATAGTTTTGCATTTTAGTTTAAAAATAATTTATGCTTTAATGAATTTTATTAAAAGTTATGTTCTCATTAGGAAAGAGAGGTTGTTGTGTTGACCCATTGTCCTGATGTTTTGTTTGATGATCATAAAATCTAAGTGTTACTAATGAATTTTCTTAAATAAATTTAAAATTTTATATAGATGCTACCTCTATTCAAGGTAAACATTAAAAAGAAAGAAGAGCGAAGGTGAAATTTTGTGATGATCATTTTAGTTGGATGAACAAGTGACTAAGAAATATTTTGAATTTAATTTTAGATATTATAATTTTTTTTTTATTAGAATGTTAAACTTAATTAAAATCACTCTTTTAAGGGCCAATAACAAAATTTTATTTAAATTAATCATTTTAGAAACAATATTAGGATTTTAAAATCTTTATCAAAAGTTAACCATCTAAAGAATTATTTTATTCTTAATAATATAATTAAAATTTTTATATGAATAACTTATTTGAAAAGTGAATTATAATTATAATAATTTATTAGTTAAAAATAAAAATATAATTAAAATTGTAAAAAAGAAAAACCAATTATTAATAATATTCAAAAGTGTTCTATTAGAGCATAGCTTTTAAATTTGTGTAGTTGGGCTTATCAGATTTATAAAATAACACCAAAACTCATCAAAAAATTTTGATTCAATACATAACTCAAAAATCCAAATTTAATATGGTATGAGTGTATTAGCAATAAGGGAAATCACTTTAGAGTGAGCCAGCAGTTTACTAAGCCCAAACAATGCACTTACTATTTGGCATAAGAAAATTCTTATAAAGTAATAACAACCCAATCTAGGAATGAAATGTGTGACCATTTTGCATGATTAAACTCAAAATTATTAGGGCATTTCTATCATATATTCATGCAATTTTGCAATCAAATGATCATAATCTTATTTGTCTTTTAAAAACATCGAATTAGATTCATTGTTCGATAATGCAATTTCATAATCGAACATCGCTCATTTTACCCATGCATATGAGAAAAACATCTTGTCATTATATCACAATTTAGATCAACTAATCAAGATCAAATAGTGCTTTTTTAATCCAAGCCATTTGATCATGTTTTTTTCATGATCAAATAATCTAGGAGCCTTTAGATCGAGCGGTTCTTGTGTAATGGCTCTTTTAGACATTATTTGAAGACATTTGGATTTTCATAATTTATCCATAATGATTAATTGATAAGTTTGGTAAGTACTTTTTGTAATTAAAAAATGTTTATAAATAAGTCAATTTTTGAATAAAATTGATTGATGAATTTTTTTAACAAAATTTAAAGAAAAATTTTCAAGTGAAGACATTTAAGCCATTTGCACCCAGTGTTCATAATCACATCCATATGCTTTGTCCTTCACATATCAAACTTGTAATGTTCACATTCTTCTCAAAAGTGTGAACTTTTTTAATTTTTTAAATTAATTCATTTAAAATACTTGCACCTTATTCAATATTTTTAAGTATAAATTTTTTTTGTGTTATTTTTTTTTTGCAAAGCTAAATTATTTTTTATTTCAAGTTTGTTAGGTTGTGAGGCCTTAGTAGTCAATTTCTATTATTTTGTTATTATAAAGTTTTAACCTACCAATCATTTGACAAAAGAGTTATATTTAGTTATTTTTTTTGTTATATTTTGGTAGGGCTAGATAAGGCTTCATTTTAAGCTAAATCACTTGAAAATAATTTTCCAATCATTTTTATTTATACAAATTTTTGGATATTTTTTAAAAATTTATTATGAAAAGAAAATCAACATATTTTAAAATATAGAAATTTTTTAAAAAAATGAATTTAAGATTTCCTAAAACTCATTTTTAAAGACATACTTATTTTTTTTAAAAAAAATTATTAAAGAATTCTTTTAAATATTTTAAATGAAAGACAACTTTTTATTCTAAACAATTCACCCCTTCCTTTCTAAATAATACTTCATAAAGACATATGATGTTGTTTAGGTCTATAAGAAGCAGATGAATTGTTATGAATAAAAATTTAAGTTTCTCAGAAAAATACTCAAATAGTTTTTTTAAAAGAAATTTATAAAAGTTTTAACTTTATATTAAAAATATTAGTTTTTTTAACAAGAATAATTTATATGAAAAAACGTGAAATAAGAAAATTAATAAGAACTAAAATGTACAACAATGATATTTAGGTTATTCTACTTAAACAACTACATCTAATCCCATCAAATTCATATTTTCAATCATTTTTTTCGAGGTTAAAATCACACTTTTATATTTTTATAAAATTCTTTTATGTTTACTATTAAAAATAAAAGAATGAACTCAAGGATGTAACTCAATAACACGTCATGTTTACATAACAACAATATATCATTTGAATGAGGATATGGTGTGCAAGAGACTTAACAATGTCAGCATGTAGAAATGCAGTGTAAATAGACTCAAGTTCTGATCTGCGAGAGTCAAACTCTTCAATTTTCTTTCATTTTTTTTCGTAAGGAATCTTCTACTTCTTTCCATTCCAAACACCACTTGTTGAAGCATTGAGCCTTAGATGTCAATGTATTAATGCTAGCTTTTAATCCAACAACATATTTGTTGTGATTATTGAAAATGAAAAATGAAATTTGCAGTTTACATTTTATTTCTCCTGGTAATGCAGCCAGGTTTTTCGTCGTCTTCCACCTTAGGGTTTTTGCTTCCAAACCCTAACAATTGGTATCAGAGAATGGTTTCATTTTTTTAATTACTGTTTCGACGTCTGCTCTAGAAGGAAGAAGCAGAGGAGCTAGGCTACGATAGGCCACGACAGAAGGAACAAGTAGAGGTTCCAGGCCACGACAGAGGGAAGAAGCAGAGGAGCCAGGCCATGATAGAAGGAAGAAGCAGAGAAACGAATTGGTTCTTTAAGTCTCTAGTGCAAAGAGAGACAAGAAATGACAGTGTCTACGTAAACATAAACCTGGGCAAGGAGGAGATACAGTCAACACCGGTAAGGGAACCAGCATCAACGTCGGCCACGGTAGTATCAGCGTGAATGTAAAACCCAAGGAAGATGATGCAATGCAAGAAGGCTATGAGGAGAAACCTTAGGAGAACAACGAGGTCCAAGAGCAAGAGGGCATCGAATCCAACAGAGAATGAGTCAGCCAGAATGAAACCGAAAGCGGATGACAACGAGTGAAGGACTCTTCGAGGCACGGGGAGAGTGATTGCCATAGGAGAAATAAAGAAACAATTTGCAAGAAGGGAAAGATTTTGAAGACATGAAGGCAGGCAGCGCGAAACAGTTTGCAAGAAGGAAGAGATTTCGAAGACATGAAGGCGAGCAGTGCGAACAGCATTTCTGGCAAGGCTCAAGGAAGGCTTTGAGGAAGATTGGGTGGAAGAGCTGTAGAGAACTCCCAGTACAATGCAACAAAGATGGGTAGAAAAGAGAGGGCTGGAGATGCTGCGAATCCTCTAGATTTTGCTAGTCCGAGAAGTCTTGTAGAGCAGAGAGGAGCAAAAGCTGATGCAACCAAGAATATTGATTCTATCTCCTCTCCAGAGCCTGAGAGAATGAAGTTCTTGAAGGAAGCAGAGCTTCTAGGTTATGATGTTTTTGTTTCGTTTGAAGGTCCAAAGACACTTAGTGTTCTGAAGCAAAAAAGGGGTGCTGGGCCTCAAAATGGAGCAATCTTGTTTGCCAGCAACAACAGAAAAGAAGAGAATGAAGTGAAATTGCATTCAAGGAGGGATGCAGACAAAGGAAAGCATTCAAGGAGGGATTCACACAAAGGAAATTTCAAAAACTATGATCGGATTGGAGTTGATCAACCAAAGGTCGAAACATGTGATAAAAGAGGAAGCTTTGAATCATGTAGATGGTGACAGAATAACTCCTGGGCAGCATGACATTGGAGATGAAATAGAAGCTGCTGCAAAAGATGAAGAAGTATGACATCACAGGATGCATGGAAGCCAACCCCAATGAACATGATGAAGAATGGTGACTTTGCCAAAAGGATCAACCTCCTTTACTCTTTAGGATTCAACTTGTGCTAAGATTCTAGGAGTTCAATTAGGATTAGCTTATTGGGACTCAAGATCATACAACAGATGTTTTGACTAAAGTTAGGTGTAGTGAAGTTTGAATCAAGGGGGAGTGTTAGAGTTTGATTCAAAATAAATTTGCATTATTTTAGTTGGGTTAGTGGGTTAGTAGGTTGGCGTATTTAGTGGGTTAGTCGATCGGTGTATTTAGTGTTATAATAGACCTATTTGTTAGGCAATGTTTAAGCTATTTAAGTGTGTAATTTGTTGTGACTAATGAAAATGAAAAATTTGCAGTTTTTCTTTCCCTAAGTAATGGAAACAAGTATTTTCCTCGTCTTCTTCCTTGTGCTGTTTTTGCTAAGGAAAGCATAAGTGCCCCCAGTTCCAGATCAGGCAATAAATTGAGAGGTGCAGAGCGATCGTAGCCCAAGTGGTAGAGCAACCCATCTCTCATTCTCTGTGCTCACTCTACTTGCTAAGGAAAGCATGCAAACTAAGCCCCTCTTGAGTTTGCCATTTGGGGCCCCCTCTGGGGATCATTAGCATGCACTTTCTTTACCTATTATTTGTTTAGCATAAGGACACTAACTTCAATGGATTGAAAAAATAAAAAACAAACAAACCAAAAAGAGTACGAGGTCACAAAGGTACTCGCGCACCTCATTCTATTTGGCTATTTCTTAGAATAGAATCTTCTATTTATATTTTTGATATTATATTATAGTATCATAAAGAAGTTCCCAAAAATCAATACCCCAGAGGAGGACCCCATGCCGACTCGCTTGGTTTGTTTTGTTGAACACATTGGGTTGTGGAGATAGAGTAATCTTCATCGAATCAATGCAAAATACTTTTTCGCTCCATTTCAACCCATCGTTGATGGAGCCTTCTGGAAGCATGACATAGCAGTTCAAAGCACTTTCTCTTAGCGTATTGATGAACAAGCTGATTCTGAAGGCATCTTGATGGGCTATGTCCTCCCTATGAAAATATACCTGAGGAATACATAGATTATATGACATCCACTGATGTACTTCCTCGCCACGACGTATACGTATTCTTTGAATTCATATCAATCCTCTGTGGCACTATCGCATCATATGGCTCCATTGTTTGTAGCGAGAACTTGCTGAATCAACATGTTGGCAATTCATGTACTACATGATATCCTACCACTCGCCATCCTTTTCTTCTTCGAGAAGAGAAGGGGAACTTCACTTGACAATTGAGGGGAGCCGGGTTTGAGGATTACACATGGGGTCCCCACTGGTTAACTAGACAGGATTCTGGGAATCCTTTTTGGAGAACTTTTGAATTAGGTTGGGCTCTCACAGGGTACAATCAGATCAACCAGTGAGAGGTTTACAGAATAAGGAGTTCAGCAAGGGCCAGGAGATTGATAGAAGAACCTGGTCGAAGTCACTCCTGTGTTCCACTCCGCAGATTGACTTGTTGGAAGGGATTGCTTTCTGTTGTCTATCTTTCCTAGCCCATGGTCGTGTCACATGTGGGTCTTCGTGTTATTGCACCTCAGGACAATTTTGAAGGGCATTCACATTAAGCGTCATGGAATTATGCAAGTCGAGTTGTTAGGGTGAAGTTGATCGCAGCTAATTTGATGGCCGGAAGTTCTTAATGGTGGACAAGAAGTACCATAGCTTTTTGTACCCTAGTTTCAAGTGGCTGTGAAATTCATTGATTAGACATGCTTATAGAGAATCTAACCATCTAATCTATGATACTAGACCTTCTAGCGATGTCAAAAGGTTGGTTTAGTGAATCTGAAAAAGTGAGGCTTTACTTAACGAGTGGACCATAGTGACCAGATTATTCGGACCTACAAAAAGCTGAGTTTCCTTGCTTTCTTTAATCAGAGTATTTGAAAAAGTTTAAAGTCAAAGTAGCAGAATAGTATTTCCATTATCCACCTTTAGAGACATTTTAGAAGAGTGTTCCCTTTCACACATCTTGGCTGAGCAAGAAATAAGAGCTTTGTTGATTGAAGGTGGTCTCTTCTCTACTCTTAGACATAGGATAGTGGATCACTTCACATCCATAGTCTTCTTTGCATTTTATGCATCTTCTGTCTCGTCTCTCGGATTCAGGGACACAAGGAGCAAGAGTTCTCCCTCGAAAGTGGCTTTCTAGGAGGGAAGTGGACTTCATTCATTGGAATGCTTTGGTTGTTCAGCTCAAGGGGTGCGAGTTCTTGGTTTAGTGTGGAAGGAGGTGCTCTTTGTTGAGGGGACATGTAATCAGAAGTTGGCAATACTTGCTTGAGTCAATGATCAATGCTTGAAAATAGGGCTTGGGTGTTGGCTTCAATGTTTCTCCTCCTTGTATATATATTAATGGGTTTTCTCCTCATTAGCTCTCAAACTTCAAAAAGAAACTCCCCTTCCTTTCCATGCACCCAATCTGACTCAGAAGAATATGCATAAAGGCTTAAAGTCTCTTCACAATCAATGGTAAAATAGGCTTTCTTCTCAATCTCTATCGACCTAAGTCCCCTTCTTCTTATGTTCACCAAAAAGAGGAATCAAAATAGACTACTAAAAAATTGAAAATAGATTCAAAGAAAAGAAAAAAGATGGAATTAGAGCTTCTTAGTGCCTCTGCCCTCATACACCAAGTCTTATTCTACTTTTCTATTCAATTAGACTATGGTAAGAGTTAACTCTGCGATTACCACTTTCACGAGCACAGGTTTGGGTCGGAGTAGCTCATTCAAGTCAAGCCTTTATCTACAAAACTTCCTTCTTTTCTTCTTTTGACAATAAATGATATGGAGATTCACTTTGCTTGTCAATTATTGGTGTCATACCCCACTTGTCACCAGCATGTCTACATGAATCAGACCAATATATGGAGAGAGTTTTCTTTTCTAATCACGCCATAAAAACTCTTTCACATCCTTATCTAAAAACTATTCTCAAAAGTCCCCCCTCAACCCCTTGACCTGGCTAACTAATTGAGCTGAGACTGACTTAGCCGTAGGGAAACTTTTCTTTCTAATCAACTTCCTGTCTAATTATGAATTAGTAGTCGAGTAATAAGAGTAGTTGGTCACTCTGAGTTAGGGGTAGGGAGTGAGTGGAGGCTTCATTCAATGAAGGATACTATTGATAAGTATTCGATTAAGCCTTAGAAACTTTTAGTTATCTTGGATGGGAGGGAAAAATGCCTACCTTGACTTCTATCTATAATCTGTTATCCTGTCAATCTGTCTTAAGGAGAGAGAGTCTATGCCTCTGCTTTATGAACTGATCAGCCTTATGTGGAATAGGTCTTTAGTCTTAAAGTAGAATACCTCAAAAAGGGAGAGAATTTCTTGTTTCCTTGATTGAATGATTCCATTCCACTACTGATGAAGATTTCCTTTTGCTACAAAACCTTTGGGAAAAAGAATCATACTAGTTCATCTCTTTTTCTAAGTTAGGGCATTCAACGGCCCCCACATGGGAACTTCTGACTGTGACTTAGTAGCTAGTCGAAGATACCCCCTGAGAAGCATATATCTGGATCAAGCACATCCCCGAGCCCAATAGTAATAGACTATTTTGGCTAGGTACTCAATAAGGGGCAGGGTTGGGAAGGGGGCGTTTGAGGATCTGTTAACTTGAGCTTGAGCATGGAGCTTGTCTTCTTGATAGACCTATTCCTTTTCTTTGAAAAATTTGGCTTGTTTGCTTAACAGGTCCTAGTCACTACTAGCTAGTTTCACTATACTTGGGATAGTCTTCATTTATATCTTCGATATAAATTATAAGATTTCTTAGTTGGTGCTATTTCTAAATACCTGGATTTCTTCGACTTAGACAAATAGAAAGCGACAAGTGAATTGGTAAAAATTTCAGCAGTTGCAAGATTTAATGGTTGAATTTCCCAGACAGTCCCCGGTTAAAAAAGGTAAGGCAAAGAGTTTCCTACAACCAGGCCGACTTTGGTGGTTTAGTCTTTCTTAGCATATAATTTGGACCTATCAATATTCCATTGAGGAGAATACCAGTTCAAACTTGTAGTAAAAAGAGGTACGTATTCTCAGAAAAAGGATCCGATTCTAGATTATGCTTGCCAAACGAAATGGGGACTATCTCACTCAACTTTTCTTTAGGTGCGAAACATATTACATATTACTAACAAGAAGAGGGCCCAAACCGATCGATGTTAGAGCGATTGACTTCTTTAATGAGTTAGCTGTTCCCACCTATCAAAGCTGAAGGCTAAAGCCATTGATTGTTCGAGAAGATAAGGAGGAGGAGAGAACCGTGACATCCAGTAATAGCCCCTACCTGTCGATGAAAAAATGGGATTTGAGAGGAACACCTGCTAGTTGATCAGAAAGATTTTGATTGAAAAGGAAGCCTATAGGTGAAGTCAAGGGAACAAGTGGAGGGGTGGTTTGAAGGTACGAGGATAAAGAAAAAGATGGTAAAAGGTTGTGGAAGTGTAGATCTTAGTTTCATATAGTTCTGAAGGCCATTTGAGCAAGCTAAACTCTTGCAAAGAACAAAAAGGAGGTAGATTACTTATTTCAAAAGCAATAGTCAATAAAAAAACCTCAATTGTTATCCTTCAAACTTGAGGTGAAAGATTGAAGAAGATTTCTTCACTCCAAAAAAAAAACATAAGTACAACAACAAAATCTTTTCACCCAAGAAGTTTGAAAAACCATATTCTAGTAGTTTCAAATATGCTAAAGTAGGGTAGTTAGATTATGGCAACATTTCAACTTTTCTCACAGTTCAACCACAAAAGAAAAGAGAAGCAAATATAAACAAAAGGGCTTCGGGCTGTTGCCTGGTCGATTTTCTTATCATTATTATGAATTGTAATTCTTCTACTACTTTTTTATGTGATCCTACCGATTCTAATGGTTTGTGCCTACCCAGTAAGGGAATAGCTAAGAGAATTTTGAATATCTAACCTGTGTCCATCAAATGAGAGGAAAAAATGAAGCTGGATGGCGATGTTACTATTGCTGAAGGTTCACGATGAAATTTTAATCAAACTGTCTTATTCCTAGGCAAGGTGTCCAAGACTATGTCTTTGTTGGCTAGTTTGGGTTTCTTTGGGGTGACTTTGACTTTATCTTACCAGAAGTGCAAGGACATGTTCTTTACTTTTGAGATAAATATTAGCTAGAAACATTGAAAATTCCATGAAATGTAGAATCATAAGGACTTTCCAACCTACTTCTGAAGAGCTTGGCACACCACAAAGAGAGCTATGCAATGAAAGCAGAAGAAGGAGATCGCCAACCTCGACTCAATCAATCAACTCGTCCAGATATGTGTGTCTACTTGAATCCATAGGGCTAATAGCTTCAAAGGAACCGAACAGGGTCTAGGGTTTGGGTACAATATAAGGAACTTCTTTTTGAAGAGGTGCCCTAGTGCTTTGATATTGATAAAAGAGTTAGCTTCTGGGATGTACCTCACTCAAGATTTGGGGACATTGACTATGAAAATAACCGAAGATGATGCTGTGAATCTTGCTTAAAAAACTGACCGAACAAATGATCAATATGAGAAGTTGTGGAAGAAAGCCCACATATATATACCAGGGTTTGGCTAAGCTAGTGCCTTAGTCAAATATAGAGCTTGATGTAAGACAAGGTCTATAATATAGAATATGAAGTCACTAGCCAAAAGTCAATTCCATAAGCATTAGAACCGAGGTTTGGATCCCCTAATGGGGAACCTAGGGGCCCCTCTCTGAGGAACTTTGATAAGAAAAGGAAAAATGGAAGAAGACACAGGATTGGGAGTATGTCACTATGTAATCGACGTCTAAGGAAACCCTTTCTTCTCGACAAAAAATCCCACTGGAATTCCTCTTATCCTCACAGGATGAACATCCAGACCTCTCAAAGATAACCAGCGACAAAGTCTTGCAAGGTTCCTCAAGAGGAGCTTCAAAGTGCGGACTACCACCTCCGCCTATGGAGGCAGAAAGGACGAGATGCCAAGATAAAAAGTCAAGGAGGCCCTTTGGAAACAAGGGAAGCTCTGAAGTGGATCTATCTACAAAAGGCACAGGGTATTAGCGTGGAGGGCTCTTCCAAAAATTATTTTGAAGTTGGGTTAAGGCACGAAGAGTTACCTCCAAAAGGTACCCTACCTAAGGAAATCCTACGTTCACCATGAAGGTGAAGTCCCAAGAGGATTTTGACTAGTGGAGATGGTTCGTCATCGACCGAGACGAATGGGGTGGACAAAAGAGCTATTTACTCAACGACTTCTGGAGAGCATGCAGAAGTGAGAGAAAAAGAAAAAACTTCTTCTACCCTTTGTAGGTTTCCAGTTCGGGAGGTAATAAGAGGCTATGTCATTCATCATCGACCTTGAGCTTCATCTCGGGCCATGATGGGTCTGTGACCTTTGGGTTGATACAGATTAGTTAGTAAACTAAAGAGAATGAGTCAATAAGTTCCCCAAAAAAGATCCCCAATGGTCTTTTCCCCGGAGGAGGCCCTACCCCCGATCTTCAATAGTACCCCTATGGGGGCCCCACTTGAGAAGGCTGAAAGATCAGCCTTGCAGTTCAAAGTCTATAAGCAATTCTCGTCTTTGTCAATCTTCTATTTGTTCTTTCCTTCACTTGTTTCAAAGACAAAGGGTGTATAGAGCCATTTCCTATGCTCTATGCTTTTAATCGTAGATTTTTTAGGGTATCGTGATGTCTTTCTAAGGGATTGTATGTCTATTCATTAGTTTTGATTTGTGGTGTACAATTGCATGGAATGTAGGTAGTGGTCAAGACCTGTTTGATATAATAAATTGTCGCATCTTCCTTTCCTTCTTTCTGAAAGATATTCAATCAATCAGAATGGAGATCATGAGCCTAGGAACTATTCCCTTCAATCATGCTGATGATAATTGGTGTTACTGACGATAATTGGACACCACTATTAAGAAAAGTTGTCAAATTGGCCTATTTCTTGCACGTACCAATTGAATGGTATAAAGAAGTGAATTGAAGTGAAATGAATTGAAGAATCAATCTAACTATGTGGGAAAAAACTTATGAATTGCCTTTTTTAGACAACTGAAGCTTCTTCAAAAAGTGGTGGGGTACTTTTTAAACTATTCATTTCAACAAAAGATGCTTAGGCTATATTCTATTTCGTTTCGATGAAGACTCAAACAATCCATTTGAAGTAATGAATCTTGTTTGGATTTCAAGATGAACACTATCGAACCCTTTGATTTTGTTATTTTTTTTTTCATTCTGTATATGTGATGTCAATTTGGAATGAATTTTTTTCTTTTGTCAATTCTATCTAAATCTAAGATTTCTATACAAGAGGTTATAATTCGAAGATGAACAAGGTATCAGAATTTCTTATTTTAGTTTTTGTGTCAGAATTGAGTCTTTGAATCTAGAATAGAACCATAAAAGAAGGTACCCTTTCCAATGAAAAAAAGAACGCATCAGCTTTTCTCCCATATCTTGTGCCTATACTCTTCTGGCCCTGGTTGATTTCCCTCTCACTTAACAAAGCTCTAGAAACTTGGATTCTTCGTTGGTGGAATACCAGGCAATTTGAAATCCTTTTGAATGATATTGAAGAGGAAAATGTTCTAGAAAAATGGATGGAATTTTAAGAACTCTTCTTGTTGGACTAGATGATAAAGGACTACTCGGAAGCATATATACAAAGGCTTCGTATAGAAATGCACAATGAAATGATACAATTGGTCGAAAGACACAATGAATCTCATTTCCATATCATTTTGCATTTCTCTACCTACATAATCTGTTTCAATATTTTCACAGGAATTTCCATATAACTTCAATGACACAATCAAAGCTTTCTTGATTCTTTTCATTGTTTATTTATGTTTTAGATTTCACTCTACCATGGTTGGGATCTAATGATTCCTTCAATCTGCGATTATTTTTTATTTGCTCAAAATGAGGAAATAATATCTCTTCTTGTTTCCATTTTGCAAGCGATTATATATGTAATTGAGAAATATGGGATCTTCCATTTTGGAAATCGTTTATCTCCATCGCTTGTCAAAATTTATCATTCAATGAATGAATGAAGAATTCATCAGATCTGTCGATATCAATCCAATTAGATTCTTTTTTTCGTGTATAAAGAAATCATTTTTCGTCTAACTTATTCTTTGTACAACTTATACTTCTACCTTTTGGTTCAAGGACTTCATACTGTGTTACAATTATAGTCAAATTCCAATTATTTTTAGTACAATCAATACAATGGCCAATTTTTCAATAGGGAATTCTACCAGCTATCTATCCAATTTCTTGTAGAAATTTTAGGATCAATGATTGGACCATGAAAAAATGAAAGACTTTTTCTTGTGTAAACAAAAAGATGACTCGATCCATTTCTATATTGATCATTTATATGTAATAACTCTACCATCTTTTTCAAATCAATATCCTATTTTTGCACAACAGGGTTACAAAAAACCCTGAGAAGCAACTGGTTGAATTGTATGTGCCAATTGCCATTTAGCTAATAAGCTAGTGGATATTGAAGTTCCACAAGCTATACTTCTTGATACTGTATTTGAAGCAATTTTTCGTATTCCTTATGATATTCAATTGAAAAAAAACTTGCTAATGGTAAAAAAGGATCTTTGAAAGTAGGAGCTATCCTTATTACACTCGAGCGATTCGAATTAGCCCCCTACCCCTGCCCCCCGAGAAGCAACTGGTTGAATTGTATGTGCCAATTGCCCTTTAGCTAATAACCTAGTGGTGATTGAAGTTCCACAAGCTATACTTCTTGATACTATATTTGAAGAGATTTTTTGTATTCCTTATGATATGCAAATTGAAAAAAACTCGTGAATGGTAAAAAAGGATCTTTGAATGTAGGAGCTGTCCTTATTATATATGAGTGATTAGAATTAGCCCCTTACCCCCTCCCCCCTACCCTCCCGATCGTATTTCTCTGACATGAAAGAAAAGATGGTCAATCTTTCTTTTCAGTGTTATCATCATAATCACCAAAATCTTCTTGTGATAGATCCTGTTCCTGGTAAGAAATATATTGAAATTGTCTTCACCATTCTTTTGCCTAACCCTACTATGAATGAAGATGCTCACACATTAAAATATCCCATATATTTAGGCGGGAATAGAGGAAGGGGGTAAAATTTATCTTGATGGTAGCAAGTGTAACAATACAGTTTCTAACGCTACATTGGCCGGTATAGTGAGTCAAATAGTATCTCCAGAAAAAGGAGGATATGAAATAACCATAGCAGATGTAGAAAATGGGCATCAGGTTGTATATGTTGGTATAAGTGAAAAGTGCTGAATTCTTGTTGATCGATAGAATTATGTATGATTCCAAATAAACAAAAACAACGAACAATTCAGTAATCCTTGTACCGAATTCTTGTCGATTGGTAGATGTAGTGTTACCTATAGAAATACAGCCGATCAGGATAATTGTAGGGATAAAGTTCATGAGTGAGAGCGGGCAGATTAATCGTGAGGCTATGAGGAAGGTCATGTTACTAAGTCATGTTTAGAAAAGAGCAAGGATTTACACCTTGGTTGAATTCCACTTTGTTTCAAGTGTTTGGCCAGCAAGGGAAGAGCACTCTAGAAAGCTGATTAGTTATACAACCTTCACTTGAAAGAAGTTTCCTAAAGGTCTTTCCCTATAGGGGCCCCTCCCCTTTCCAAAAGTCACTCATGAATTGGACATCTCTCTCAAACACTATGGTCTTCGGTAAGCCATGATGGATCACTATTCTCTTATCTCATTCAAAAAATTAGTGGCGATAACAGAAGCATCCCTTACTTTCTAACATGCAGTCAGATGGACCATCTTTGAAAATCTATCAACAACAACAATTATACTACCAATTCCCATGGCTATGCAGGGTAAGCCTAACACAAAGTCAATGCCGACATCTTCCAGCATCTTCAAGGGAATTGGCATAGGTGTGTATATGCCCTTGTTTTTCTTTCCTTTCCTCTCTTTGCTATTTGACAAACCTGACATCTCCCTACATCTTTGCTTAGGATGCATCTCTCTTGATATAAGGCTAGTAGAAATGGTTTTCTACCATGGTAATCGGTCTAAAGAAAGATGCAATCCATAGGATTTCCCAAATCCTTAGTTCAAAGAATGTGAAATCAAAGTTGCCCCAGATAGAGCAGGATGTTGGTTCCAATCCAAATCATATTCGTCGTGAACACATTACTTAGTGTACGAAACATCGATGTAAAAGATTGAGGGATAAGTGAATCCTAGGTATGTCTTCCATACTTTTGGGTGTGATTGCTTACTATTCTGGTGTGCCATATTCTTTTCAAGTGGTTGGGCTATGGTACATGAAAAAGTCACCCTAGAGTGGGGCCCCCCCAGGAGGGGAGGCCCCAGCCCCTTTTGTTCTTTTCATCTATCAAAGCTCAGTCAAACCAACGGGAATTGACTCAACAACTGTTCGTCAGATCACCCGTCAAACCTTGGCTTCTCTCCTATAGTATTGAACAAGAGACTAACAAAGACCCTCTTGAGCAGCAGCTACTTGACAGTAAGTTGATTCCAAGTTTGTAACATGAGTATGCATTGATGAATAAAAGTTGACATTGTCAGGATCCATCTCACCGGGTAAATGATTAGAGGAAGGAAGAAAGAAGCGAACAGCAAAGTTCAAAAGTGGACTGCCCACTAGAGGAATTCATGCTTCAATGGCCAAAGCATGGATATTGATCTAATATATCCCACTTCATGTAGAGTAGGGGGTCCATAACTTGCGACATTGAAAGCTCCACTGACATCGTGTACAACAAATTGAACCACACAAGTAGGTGTGCACTACCTACAATAATAAGCTGAGAAGAGAGTCTTGCTGCTTTTCCCTTTACTAGCAGAAGTTGTAGTTCTTTGGGCCTCATTCTTGCCTTTCCCTACTTTTGGATTAGGCTTTGCTTTGGGTTGATTTCATCTAGAATTTCCCAAGCCCATTAAAAAGAGTTCTATCAAATAGGATTCACCGTTGGGATGGCGTTTTCACATCTCACAAGAGGGAAAACTAACCACTAAAAAATGGGGGCCCCTTCCTATTTGTATCAAAAAGATAGCTCAATTTCATATTACATATCTTGTTGCGGCCTTTCCAGAGCTTTCCTCCCAGGATCAATGAATAGTTAGGTTGTGTTGCATGCTCATATCCACATTGCAAAGTGATTATGCTAATCCAATCTAATTATAATCTAATCAAAATGTAATATGGACATACAAAAAATGGAAAGCATTGGTAGCAGCATTTTGACTTCATTAAGCCCATCCAACACATCAAGAGAAAGAAATGAAACAAGTGAACTCTTAGGAGGCTTGTCTCATTGATATCATTTTGTTCTATGATTTTTCCAATTCAAACATGGAAGTGAGAAAATAGATAGAGGATGAAAACAAACCTATAAAGTAGTTCTATTCTGTTTCATTGTAGGTCTTTGATTGCATATAAGCCTAGGCCCAGGCAAGGTTCCCGAGAAACCTTTTTGAGATTCGGAGATGCTCAAGTTCTAACTGCCTATATATTTCCAATAGACCAGAACTCCTCATTTTGGATTTGAAGTAACCACTTCCCGATCATCATCGTCCTCATGGAGATCAGAGTCCTCCTGTCAAGATTTTGATAGGGCTATTGACGGCTACTAACCCCCACTCTATTTCTTCTGAGTCATCAGGGATGACCCAATATTTGGAGTCCAGAGGATTAATCTCTTTGCCGAGTATGGAGGAGGCTGGTTGTCGTGCTCCAAACCTTGTATACACTATGTTGGTAGTCATTGTCTTACGAGCGAATCTCGATCTATATTGTTGGCCTATTTAATTTAAGCTGATGGGCTGATACCAAAAAAGGTTGATCAAAGCAATAAAATGGCAATCTAGCTTCTACAATCCAAAAATCCTTGTTAGCTTGCTTGCTAAGGCTCTCCGAGCTCTATGGTAGGACATGGATCGATCATGAACGAAAATGGACTTCTCTGTAATGTCATACATAATATATGGGAGTCATAGTCCCTCTTTTCGACCAGACGAAGGGAATGTGAACTCCATTCTGGGGCTTGGCTTGACCCGAGGTCCACTATGGGAAAAAGACCTCTGGGGTGATTCAGAATTAATAAGGATGGGTAAGATAGAGAAGTGAGGTTACTAGCTTAGTCATCTTTTTTAATCGAAAAAGTTGGCTAAGTGCCCTATCTACCTTGTAAGGGGTAGGGCCAATTAAGAGTGAGTTATGCTTTCATTTATTTCTTAAAAATTTTTCATAGTGAGATCATGATCTCCTACTGGTGGAGAAAGTTTGACAACAAGATAGAGCCAACCCCTCTCTCGTTTGTCCACTTGTGTACCCAAGCATTGTCATGTGAATGGTGTTATTTTGTATATCAAAGAATAGAATCTATAAGATAGTAAACATAGTAATTGAGAGAACTAAAGGATAGAGAGAGTATGTTTTCATGGCACTTAAACTGAAAGAAGCACGGGAAGAATATAGCTCCCAAGCATACGAATGAAAATGATCAGAATGATGGGAGTGTGCTTTGCTTATTCAATCTTTGAGTGATTAGAGGTTAGGGAGATCGTATTGACTCACGTACTAGAGAGGAAACCAAGCTAAGAGGAAGTTGTCCTTTGTAGAGAGGGATCTTGAGGTCATAAGACCACTTCTTGTGCCAAAAAGAATCCACTCATTTATCTAATAAGGAGTAGATAGGGTTGGAAGGGAATCCCATTTGCTTGACTCAAGTCACAGGGGTTGGGATCCTCAGTGGAGGGGCATGGTTTCAAGCTTGAACCAGTTCATGTCCAAATGCTTTCGAGCCAGTAGCTTTCCTTCTTGCTAAAAAACAGACCAGTGGATGAGTGCCGATTCACTGATTGAGAATTGATAAATACAAGGTGGAACATGGATCTATATGGGGAGAAGAAAATCTAGGGTTTCTTAATTAGACAACTCACATTTTGTGGAAGGGATAGGCCAACTTTAAAAGGCATAAATTGCTCTATTTGACATGTTCATAAGTTCCTCCCCTTTGTCTTTGAGACGTTCCCCCAAAGGCCCATAGGAGAAGTCGGATCAGGGTAGAAGGACTCGATCAAATACTAGTCTTTGGTGAAGGAGTGTAGCTACTAGAAATAACAATGCACCAACCTTTCCATATGGCCAAACTAAGAAAACCAACAACCATAAGTGCCCCCGATCCCAGACAAGGCGGTAAATTGATTGAGGTGTAGAGAAATCGTAGCCCAAGTGATAGAGCAACCCATCTCTCATTCTCTATGCTCACTCCACTTGCTAAGGAAAGCATTCAAACTAAGCCCCTTTTGAGTTTGCCAATTGGGCCCCCTCTAGGGATCATTAGCATACACTTTCCTTACCTATTATGAGTTTAGCATAAGGACACTAACTTCAATGGATTGAAAAAATAAAAAAAAAAACAAACAAAAAAGGGTATGAGGTCACAAAGGTACTCGCGCACCTCGTTCTACTTGATTATTTCTTAGAATAGAATCTTCTATTTATATTATTGATATTATATTACAGTATCATAAGGAAGTTCCCAAAATTCAATACCCCAGATGGGGACCACGTGCCGACTTGCTCAATTTGTTTTGTTGAACACATTGGGCATTGGAGATAGAGTAATCTTCATCGAATCAGTGCAAAATTCTTTTTCGCTCCATTTCAGCCCATGGTTGATGGAGCCTTCTGGAAGCATGACATAGCAGTTGAATGTGCTTTCTCTTAGCGTACTTATGGACAAGCTGATTTTGAAGCATCTTCGTGGGCTATATCCTCCCGATGAAAATATAACCAAGGAATACATAGAATATATGACATCCACTGATGTACTTCATCGCCACGACGTATACGTATTCTTTGAATTTATATGAATCCTATGTGGCACTCTCGCATCATAAGGCTCCATTAGGCTCCATTCTTTGTAGCAAGAACTTACTGAATCAACAGGTTGGTAATTCATGTAATACATGATATCCTGCCACTTGCCATCCTTCTCTTCTTCGAGAAGAGAATGGGAACTTCATTTGACAGTTAAGGGGAGCCGGGTTTGAGGATTACACCTGGGGGTCCCCACTGGTTAACTAGACAGGATTCTGGGAATCTTTTTTGGAGAACTTTTAAATCAGGCTTGGCTCTCATAGGATTCAGTTAGATCAACCAGTGAGAGGTTTACAGAATAAGGAGTTCAGTAAGGGCCAAAAGATTGATAGAAGAAATTGGTCGAAGTCATAGTTGTGTTCAACTTCGTACGTTGACTTGTTGGAAGGGATTGCTTTTTGTTGTCTATCTTTCTTGGCCTGAGGTCGTGTCACATGTGGGTCTTCGTGTAATTGCACCTCAGGACTATTTTGAAGGGCATTCACATTAAGCGTCATGGTATTATGCAAGTTGAGTTGTTTGGGTGAAGTTGATCACAACTAATTTGATGGCAAGAAGTTCTTAGTGGTGGACTAGAAGTACCATAGCTTTTTGTACCCTACTTTCAAGTGGCTATGAAATTCATTTATTAGACATGCTTATAGAGAATCTAACCTTCTAATCTATGATACTAGACCTTCAAGCGATGTCAAAAGGTAGGTTTAGTGAATCTAACCTTCTAATCTATGATGCAAGACCTTCATCGAAGTCACTATTATGAATTTAGGGATTACAGATTACGCATAAGAGATTAGGGATTAAAGGTTAAGGATTTGATATGGGGTAGGGATTTAGGTTTAGGGAAAAGGAAGACGAAGAAGTAGAAGAAGATGAAGAAGAAAGACAAGAAGAAGAAGAAGAAGAAGAAGAAGAAGAATAGAAGAAGAAGAAGAAGAAGAAGAAGAAGAAGAAGAAGAAAAAGAAGAAGAAGAAGAAAGAGAGGAAGAAGAAGAAGAAGAAGAAGAAGAATTACATAAAGAAGAAGAAGGAGAAGAAGAAGATGATGAAGAAGAAAATGAAGATGAAGAAGAAGAACGAGAAGAAGAAGAAAAGGAAGAAGAAGATGAGGAAGGAGAAGAAGAAGAAGAGTTAGAAGAAGACGAAGAAGAAGAAGAAGAAGAAAAAAAAGAAGAAGGGGAAGAAGAAGAAGAAGTAGAAGAAGAAGAAGAAAAAGAAGAAGTAGAAGTAGTAGAAAAAGACGAAGAAGGAGAAGAAGAAGAAGAAGAAGAGGAACAAGAAGAAGAAAGGGAAGAAGAAGAAGAAGTGGAAGAAGAAGATGAGAAAGAAGAAGAACAATAAAAGAAGAGGAAGAAGAAGACAAAGAAGAAAAAGGGGAAGATGAGGAAGAGAAAGAAGAAGTGAAAGCAGAGGAAGTAGACGAGGTAGAAGAAGAATAAGAAGCTGCATAAGAAGAAGAGGAAGAAGTGAATGAATAGAAAGATGAAGAAGAAGAAGAAGAATAAGTGGAAGTAGAAGAGGAGAAAGAAGAAGAAGAAGAAGAAGAAGTAGAAGAAGGAGTAGAAGAAGAAGACTAAGTAGTAGAATAAGAAGAAGAAGAAGAAGAAAAAGAAGAAGAAAAAGAAGAAGAAGAAGAAGAAGCAGAAGATGAAGAACGAGAAAAAGATGAAGGAGAAGAAGGAGAAGAAGAAGAACAATAAGAAGAAGAAGGAGGAGAAGAAGAAGAAGAAGAAGAAGAAGTAGAAGAAGAAGAAGAGAAAGAAGAAGAGGAAGAAGAAGAGGTAGAGGAAGAAGAAGAAGAAGAAGAAGGGGAAGAAGAAGAAGAAGGGGAAGAAGAAGAACAAGAAGAAGAAAAAGAAGAAGAAAAAGAAGAAGAATAAAAGGAAGAAAAATAAAAAGTAGATGAATAATAAGAATAAGAAGAAGAAGAATAGGAAGAAAAGGAAAAAGAAGAAGTCAAAGAAGAAGAAGAGGAGGAAGAACAATAAGAAAAGTTGAAGTGGAAAAAGAAGATGAAGAAGAGGAAGAAGAAACAGAAGAGGAGGAGGAGGAAGAAGAAGAATAAGAAGAAGAAGATGATGAAGTAGTAGAATAAGAAGAAGAAGAAGAAGAAGTGGAAGAAGAAGAAGAAGAAGGAGAAGAAGGAGAAGATGGAGAAGAAGAAGAACAAGAAGAAGAAAAAGAAGAAGAATAAGATGAAGAAAAAGAAGAAGAAGAAGAAGAATAAGAATAAGAAGAAGCAGAAGAAGAGGAAGAAATGGAAAAAGAAGAGGTCAAAGAAGAAGAAGAGGAGGAAGAAGAATAAGAAAAAGATGAAGAGGAAAAAGAAGACGAAGAAGAGGAAGAGGAAGAAGAAGAAGAAGATGTAGTAGAATAAGAAGTTGATGAAGAAGTAAAGGAAGAAGAAGAAGAAGTGACAGAAGAAGAAGTGGAAGAAGCGGAAGAAAGGGAAGAAGAAGAAGAAAAATAAAAAGATGAGGAAGAGGAAGTGGAGGAAGAAGATGAAGAAGAGGAAGAAGAAGAAGAGGGTGAAGGGAAGAATTATAGGAGGAAGAAGGAGAGGAAGGAAAAGAAGTAGTGGAAGAAGAAGTAAAAGAAGAAGAAGAAGAAGAAGGAAAAGAAGAAGAAGAAGAAAAAGAAGAAGTAGAAGAAGAAGACAAAAGAAGAGGAGAAGAAGAAGAAGAAGAAGAGGAAAAGAAGAGGAAGAAGAAAGAGGAAGAAGAAAGAGGAAGAAAGAAAGAAGAAGATAGAAAGAAGAAGAAAGAAGAAAAAAGAAGAAGAAAGAAGAAGAAATAAGAAGGAAGAAAGAAGAAAGAAATAAGAAAATAGAATGAAAAAGGAAAAAGGTTGAAGGAAGGAGGTTGGAGGAAGGAGTAAGGAGGAAGGATTAAGGAGGAAGGAAGTGCGAAATAGAAAGAACAAAAAAGAAAAAAGAAAGAAGAAAGAATAAAGGAAAATGAAGAAGGAGAAGAAAGAGAAGAAGAAGAATGAATGAATAACAAAAAGAAGAGGAATTAGAGACAAAGCAAGAAAGAATAAGAAATAAGAAGAAAGAAGTAGAAAGGAGAAGAAAGAATAAAGAAGAAAGAAGAAAGAAGAAAAAAGAAAAAATAAGTAAGAAGAAGGAAAAAGGAACAAGAAAGAAGGAAGAATGAGAAAAGAAGTAAGAAGGAAGAAGAAACAAAGAAGATGGAAGAAGAGAGATGGAGGAAGGGGGAAGGAAGAAACAAAAAGGAAGATTGAAAAAGTAGGAAGAAAGAAGAATGGAGAGGGAGAAGGAGAAGGAGAATGAGTAGGAGGAGGGGGTGGAGGAGAAGGAGAAGAAGTGGGAGAAGGAGAAGGAGAAGGAGAAGTAGGACGAGGAGGAGAAGGAAGAGGAAGAGGACGAGGAGGAAGAGGAAGAGGATGAGAAGGCGAAGGAGATGCAAAAGGAGAAGAAGAAGGAGAAGAAGAAAGAGAGCATGGAGAAGGAGAAATAGAAAAAAGAGAAGGAGAAGGAGAAGGAGAAGAAAAAGAAGAAGTAAAAGAAGAAGAAGAAGAAGAAGAAAAAGAAGAAAAAGAATTGAAAAAAAATTGGAAGAAGTAGACGAAGAAAAGTATGAAAAAATGAAGAAGTATGATAGAAGAAGGACGAAGGAAGGTGGAAGAAGGAAGACGAAAGAAGTAAGAAGGATGAATGAAGAAGAAGAAGAAGAAGAAGAGGAAGAATATGAAGAAAAAGAGGAAGATGATGAAGAAGAAGTGGAAGAAGGGGAAAAGGAAGAGGAAGAGGAAGATTAGAAAGGGAGATGGAAGAAGGTAAAAGGAAGAAGGAAGAAGGAAGCAAGAAGGAAGAAGCAAGAAGGAAGAACGAAGAAGGAAGAAGAAATAAGAAAGGAGAAAGAAAAAACAACAAAGAAGAAATAAAAAGTAAGAAAAAGAAAAGAAGAAGAAGAAGAAGAAGACGAACAACAACAAGAAAGAGTAGGAGAAAGAGAATGACAAGGAGGAAATGGAGTAGCGGTGAAGGAGAAGGAGAAGGGGAAGCAGGAGGTGAAGGAGAAGGAAAATGAGAAGAAGAAAAAGAAGAAGAAGATGAAGAAGAAGAGGAAGAGGAAGAAGTGGAAGAAGATGTAGAAGAGCAAAAACAAGAATAAGAACAAGTATAAGAAGAAGGAGAAGAAGTCGTATAAGAAGAAGAAGATGATGATGATGATGATGATGAAAAAGAGGTAGAATTAGTAGAAGAAGAAGATGAAATAGTTGAAAAAGAAGAAGAATTAGAAAAATAAGAAGTAGAAGAAGGAAAAGAAGCAGAAGAAGAAGAAGAAGAAGAAGAAGAAGAAGAGGTAGAAGTAGAAGAAGAAGAAGAAAAAAAAGAAGAAGAAAAAGAAGAATGAGAAGAAGAAGAAGAAGAAGAAGACGAGAAAAAAGATGAAGAGGAAGAAGAAGAAGAAGAAGAAGAAGAATAAGAAGAGGAAGTAGAAGAAGAAGAAGAAGAAGAAGAAGAAGAGGAAGAAGAAGAAGATAATGATGAAGTAGAAGAAGAAGAAGAAGAAGAGGAAGAAAAAGTAAAAGAAGAAGAAGAAGTGGAAGAAGAAGAAAAAGAAAAAGAAAATG